>OY757909.1:7153209-7394135 GCA_963585895.1 Sepioteuthis lessoniana
TAAGTGTTATGCCTCGGTAGTTTTTGGCTAATCCGAGGTCCCCCTTTTTAGGGAAGGGGAGTATGCATCCCTTCATCCATCTATCTATCGGATTTTGATTGTATACTGCGTTGCAGTGGCGGAGCAGTATGTCGTCGAATTGTCTGGTCTTCCATACTTCCGGTGGAATTTCGTCCAGCCCTGCAGCTTTCCTATTTTTAATTTTTCTGAGAACCGAGTCGAGTTCTTCTTGTGTGAACGGTCCTAGTTTAATGTCTAATTGTTTGCTAATTATTCTGGAGATTGGTTCATGCGTTATTTTTGGTGGGTTTCCGAGTAAGTTTTCGAAGTGCTGTTTCCACAGTTTTATTCTTTCTTGTTGGTTTGCTGCTTTAAGTTTTTATAACTATTATATTATTCTGATGGTGTGATAAATAAAAAAATATATTACACAAACTGATATCGGGAAAAAATTCCATAAAAAATGTTAAGACTAAAAACATACATGCTACTTGAAAATAATCAATCAATGACGCAATGCCTAGCCAAAAGAAAAAACACTGACAAAATTCTTTTTGCTAAACGTAAAAGTGCTCAATACACTATATAGAGCAAAATGTCTGACTAAAAGACCTTTTGAAAGAATAAGATTTGCATAAAAATAAATAAATAAATAAAATCTATTCTTTCTAACAATCTTTTAATCATGTAGTTTTTGTCCAACTCTTCTTTAGTCAGAATCTCACTGATGATCCATTTAAGTGAAACCTGGGTAGATTTTTTCTGTCTCTGTAGGCATTTATATATATATATATATATATATATATATATATATGTGCGTGTGTGCCTCTGTGTGTGTGTGTGTGTGTGTGTGTGTGTGTTTACTTATACGTATATACGAGGGTCATTCAATAAATAAGTGGAATTTTGCCTCAGGAGTTGCACTTTTTCAAGGAAATCAATTGAGATTGGTCCTTTCATATTCCTCAAAACTGTCAACATCACCTTTCATGATCGCTGTATCCAGAATTTTTTTTTTTTACAGGAGACTCAGTGTGTTTCCACTCTATGGAATGTCTTTTTGGTTCAAGCTAGTAGTGAAAAAAACATGTTTAACACACTTGTAAATTATTTTTTCACTAAAATATGCTTATATGTATATATCAGATATTCTTTTGTAAATTTCACATAGCTTGCACTTCTCAGCCGCTAAAAATTTGATGGCAGAACTCTGTTCAGGTCTGGAATACTCTTTTGATTTTCTGCTATTATGAATAGCCTCAAAACAAATATTTTTGTCAGATGAAAATAATTCTTGCTATAAACTAATTTCAAACAATGCAGATTACATTAATGGAATACTAAAAAAAACTATTTTCCTATAAAAAAAAAAAAAAAAGTCCACCTATTAATTAAATGACCCTCGTAAAATCATTGAAGTAAACGAAATTTTTATTGAATTATTTAATAAAACTTCCACATGATGTCATGAATTGTGAGGATAATTAATTTCACATTATAGCTGAAACAACTGCTAAAATCTTACACCATTTTCTTTGTTGATTTATCAGCCGTTTTATATTGCAAACATAATTGAATGATCCCCGAAAGAAAAACTATTAGATGAGAAATAACAACTTGAATAACAGATATTCCATTAAATGAAATATTCCCGGCAGCTAATCCAAACTCAAAATTGAGGCAACAAATATTCACGTACCATTAATGAAAGAGACGAAATGATAATCCAAATCAAGCGAAATAACAAAAAAAAACTTTTTTTTGTCGAAACAATAAATAATTACGTTATTTATGCTCTGCTCCTTTTAATAGCCCAAGATTTGTGGGTCACTGTGTATTGTTGACTTAAAAGCTTTGGCACATAGCTGATTTAATAGACACTTAAAATAGAAAGAAAGAAAGAAAGATAGATAGATAGATATTAACAGACTGGGATAGATAGATAGATAGATAGATAGATAGATAGATAGATATGAACAGACTGAGATAGATAGATAGATAGATAGATAGATAGATAGATAGATAGATATGAAAATTATACCCTCGAAACTTTTTGTATATTTTTGCAAATACAAATAAAGAAGAAAAAAATTAATCAGTTTTAAAGCTTGGTATTAAAATTGTTAACTTTAAAACACGTAAGTTTTCAACAAAATGATAATAGAAAGAATTTTTTTTAAATGTGTTTCTCTAAAAGATTAAGAATACACCTTTGATGAGGATGTAATTAATATTTATCGTTTTTAGCTAATTTCTTTAGAGCGTCCATCTGTAGTCGTGCTATTACTACTGTATGACGGCACCACATGGACTTTAATAAAATACTTGGCGAAAACGCTACATTAGAACTGCACATGAACGTTGCGTGCTGTTTCTAACAAATCCTGGAAGTAACACCCGACAAAACTGCGACGTTTTCCAATAGATTCATTCGCAGCGTTGGACGGCCGTAAAAAAAACTTACATTCTTTAGCTCAGTGCGGATACTAGATGCTGTCTTGAAGACCTATCAAGATTTATGACCCAACGGATGGTGATAGAGAATTAATGGAATCCGCGTTGTCAAGATGTGTTTATGATAATGAGGAGGAGTTAATATCCATTATTTTGATTCCTCCACCTTTTTCTGAGCATGTAATATTGTATCGCCTTTAGCTAATTTCTTTAAGTGTATTTTTCGTATTATTGTTTAATCATTTTCATCATGTTCTTGCAACGTTTTATGTATATTTTATTAAAAGCTGAGTCAGCGTATTTATCGTTTTAGTTATTATATCTTTTTATATTGCTATGAGTAATTTTAGCGTGTGTTAGAGAATTGGTTGTCCGATTTGTTGTATATGAGAAATATTCGTTCAATTAATTTTCATTTGTTGTTTGGATACAGAGACGATAATTTCTTATGCCGTTTAATGATAAGTACGATATTGATTCGGAAGATTTCGTAGGGATTCATTTTCTTCTTGCGTTGTGAGAAGGTTTCTTGTGCTAGAAAATTTGTCCTAACATCATCGCTTTTCTGAATATTGCCATTTCATTCTGGTTCATTTCTTCGGCAGAAGATTTTGGGTAATCATGCACATATTTTTGAAATTAGGGGTTTCATTTTATTGGGAATATTTATAGAGAGAGAGAGTGGGTATAAATCGATACTTGTTATAAAGAGAGCTCTAGGTAATCGTGTGTATATGGGTATACATATTCCATCACCGTATATTTATTTGTGTGTATGTGTGTGTGTGTGTGTGTGTTGATTAGTTGTCTTTTATAGCATATCAACCCTTGTAGGTTAATTAATGCCAAATCTTGTTTGCACATATATGATTTGTAAACTAATAGTCCACACGTAACATTTTAAAACAATCCAGACTTCATTTATTAGCACACAGTTAATGGTTTCAAGTATTGTTATTTATTGTTCGCACACAGTTAAATGATTTAAAGTATTACTATTTATTGTTCCCATAGAGTTAACCGGTTTCAAGTATTACCCTTTATGGTTGGTTGTTTGGTTGGTTGGTTGGATTTTTTGTCATATCGACTTTGTAGGTTATTAAATGCCAAATCCATTTTTATATAAATAATCAGTTCTATTTCAAACAATTCAGTTTAACATAAGTACACATTTTAATTGTCAAAAACATTTCTATTCCAAGCAGTTTAGTTTAGCATAAAGTTTAGTTCTATTTGACCCATAGATAGGAACCTATCAGGTGCTACCACTCTGAACCAGAGTGGACATGGGAGTGATGGCAATGAAGGGGTACTCGGCATTTCCTTTAGCTTCAGCATTACTAGAACTTCACCATCAGATTGTTTGGTATCGTATCCAGGACACTTGTTGGGGCGATTTTACCCCTCTGCAGAGATGCAGTCGGTGTATTCTACAGTCCCAGCCAACTGGGCAACCCTTTATTGATTGTACAAACTTAAATGGTTTCAAGTATAGTTATCAAACATTAATAATTCAATTTATTTCTAATCATTTGTTTGTACACAGTTAAATGGTTTCAAGTATAGTAAATGATTCAGCAGTTACATTTGACTCGTAGATGGCACCCTAACAGGTACAATCACTCCAGATTAGAGTGGACTTGGGAGTAATGGCAACTAAGGCTACTTCATATTCGCTAGAGCTCCAGAACAAAAACTTCTCCATCATATTGCTTAGTGAAACATCCAGGACAATCGTGGGAGAGGGTTTTACTCCTCAGCAGTAAGGCAGTCGACGTATTCTACAGCCAAGGCCGACTACGCTAAGACATACATACATATATACATATGTGTGTGTGTGTGTGCGCGCGCGCATACGTTTGTATGTAGGTATATGCATATATTTATAAAATCATCGACAAATATATAGAGAGATAACATCCCCTTTTTAAACTCCATGCCACAAAAAAATTGATCCCGATATGCTCATAGTTACATTTGACGTCACAAACACTAATATTCCCCATTAATTAGGAAAATAAGCAATCTCATTTTGGCTTGAAAAATACCTAGAAGCATTACACCCAAGATTTTAGAAATGATTTATCAAATAGTGTATAGAACTAATCCTAAATAATATCTCTTTCCAGTTCAACAACGTAAATTACATCCAAACCCTAGAAACATCTATGGGAACTAAGATGGCACCAGCATACGTCACCCTAACCTTAGCATATTTAGAAGAAAATCTATACGAAATCATAAGTAAAAAATCCAACAACAATATAAAACAGAATTTACTAGATCATGAAAAAGATAGATATTTTGGAAATAGCCATGAGGCTACATTAACGATTTACACAACTTACTACAAAACCTGCACCCCAAAATGAAATTAACCATGGAACACAGTTTGGATGAACTACCATTTTTATACCTCCTCATTAAAAACGAAAATGGCCAAACTATCACTGACATTTACCACAAACACCTCTTCAAAAGTCACCACCCGAAAAGCTGCCTAAAATCCATCCCTTACACTCTAGCACGTAGAATATACTCCATAGTCACGAATAAAAACCTCAGCAAAACTTGCCAAAAGGAATTGCACATAACCCTCTACCAAAGAGGATATCCAAGAACCCTAATAAACAAGGGATTCACATTAGCACGCAAAAATAGCATTAAAAGAACTACGAACGCCCAAAAATATAGCAACGAAGAACCCTTAGCAGATGTCTCAACTTACAATAAAAACAACCCAGAACTATTCATAGAAATAATTTTAAAAATCTCGAAGAACTTAAAAACAATGACAAAATCAAAGAAATACTAGACGCAACAAAAAATCATTAAAAACCAGAGACAAGCCAAAAATCTTTAGAAAATACTCATCTCTTTTACATTTGGAAAACACACAACGCACAGAGTAACAAAATGCAAGAATAAAAGATGTGGAGTGTGTAATATAATCAAAGGAAAATCTTCAACCTTCGAAAACCCCAAAACGACTTTCATAATGAATAAAAATTAAAGCTGCAATTGAAAAAAAACGTTGTCTACGTATGTAGCAAAAGTAAAGAAATATACATAGGTTCTACACAAGCGCTCAATACCAGAATCTCCCTTCACAAAAGTAATATCAAGTTACGAGAAACAGAAAAATTTCAAAACACCAATACGAATGCAATAGTGGATTGTTCAAAATAATGCCAATATACCAGAATGCGAGTTCACATTAAAATAAAAGAAAAGACAAATAACTTCATAAAAAAAATTCAAACCCACATTAAATAGAATTTAACTGTACACACACACACACACAGACAGGCAAGCACATACACGCGCACACACACCCAGGAACAAAAAAACAGTAGTCAGTTGAATTTTATGGCACACATATACACACATGTACACAGACCCAGTGAGGAAAACAAATAAACTTTATGACGTATCATAGATTATTTAAGGAGAAGAAAAAAACCGAAAGTATGTCTACACATAGATGGAAACAAGCACCTACGCAGACACACAAAATACAATCTCGAAAAAGAAAAAGAAGTAGAAGAAGGAAAAAAGAGAGAAATAAAGAAACAATACCGGCAAAGATGAAAATTTGTCACGGACAATTAATACGACCGGAAAATTCTCTGACAAAAATCCTGGAATTAAAAAAACAACAATCTTATGAAAACAGTTGCCACTATATAAAAGACAACTCCGCCAACGAATAATCTACCTGATGAAAGTGTAAGCACTAGAAATACGTGTGAAAAAATAAATAACTTAAAAGATAAATCTACTTGTGGATATATTCATTTTGAAATATCTACTTTTTTTCTCTCAATAGATCAATTTAAACAAAATTATACATATATATACACGTTTTTATGCATATTATAATTTATATATATATATATATATATATATATCTTATGTATGTATATATATATATATATATATGTGTAATATATGTATATATGTACACACTTTATATATATGAGCAAATATATGTATATATACTTTATATCTGAGTATGTGTATGCGTGCGCGCTCGTGCACCTGTGCATGCGTACAAAGAAATATACTGTTATATTTACCAACCCCTCCGCTCGGGCAGGATATGACACAGGGTCATTTTTTAAGCAGAGTTTAACAGGTTTGAATTCAGAGTTTTCCTTCTCCTAGACTAGTTGGCTCACCAAGGCTGAAGAACCTAGTCTGCCCTACTATTTACCAATAGCTGGAGGGAGAATAATTGGATTCATACCTTTCCCAAGGATATTAGTGCTAAGTGAAATGCAATCAGTCTCGTCTAGGATTTGAACTCGTGTCCATTTCCTACGACGATAACCATTACACCACGGACACTTCCACTATCCTGTTATAAGTATGATAGGTTTACACCCTTGCAAAATTTTAGCCATTTTTTCAGCGAATATCTTTGATTATAAAAGAAAGAAAAAATGTTAATTTAAATCTTTATGCTAAACTGAACTCACCTTCAATTTGAATAGATAGATAGATAGATAGATAGATAGATAGGCTCATTTTATTCATTTTGCAATTGTTTAACGCTCATAAACTTTTTTCTTTTTCTTTCTATGAAACATTATTTTACTCATTCGTTTTTTTCACTTCATATCTTCTCTTTATCCTCCTTCATTTCTTCTCTCTATCCTCCTTCATATCTTCTCTCTATCCTCCTTCATTTCATCTCGCTATCCTCCTTCATTTCATCTCTCTATCCTCCTTCATATCTTCTCTCTGTCGTCTTTCATATCTTCTCTCTTTTTCTCTTTCTAACTTCTTTCCTTCATCAAGCTTAAGCCGCATTTACTCTTTATGCTTCTGTTCTTTTTATTTATTTATTTTTTATTTGTGTGGTATCTTCTTCTTCTTCTTCTTCTTCTTCTTCTTCTTCTTCTTCTTCTTCTTCTTCTTCTTCATTATTATTATTATTATAGTTATCATCATTATTATTATTATTTTCTTCATTGAAGTCGGAGTGAAAGCAAGTCTCCTCATCTCTCCAGGACCCTTCTGAGTATTCTTACCGATCTGAGAATTGCTGTAGTCAAGATAGTCTCAGTTCTTCTACGGATATATATTTCTTCTCGCCCCTTTTCCGGGTGTTTTGAGATTGTTCCCAGCGGTCCGACTATAATTGGTATCACCGTCACCTTTCTGTTTCACAACTTTTTCAGCTATCTGGCAAGATGCAATCATTCTTCCAGTTTTTCGTTTTACTTCCTTGTTCTAGAATATCTTTTTCTATTCGCTACATCTATGTCTGGACGAGATTGGAGGATTCTTTTTTTTTTTTTTTTTTTTGGTATCTCAAAATCTCAGGAAATTTGATCTTATTTTCTCGCACAGATCTTGGTCTGCGCATATATCATTTTCTGTATGGTTAAATTTCAATCCCTTGAACAATTCCCAGTTGACTACTTTTTCAAACAGTTATTATATCTCCTTTTGTTTTTCTTGTGCGTCAATTTGCCTTTTTTTGTCTTATAATGTGATTGTTTTATTTCTACCTCCTACGTAACTGACGCTTGCTATTTCTCTTACCTCTTATCTATCCCAGCTTTTAGAAAATTAGTCTTTTTAGCAAAATTTCGTGATTCTATTAATAGCGATTTCTTTCTTTAGTCTTTCCTTTTCCAAGACATTTCCAGGTCATCTCAAGTACAATTTTCTGAGTTTATCGCTTGACGTATCCATATTGTTGTTTTTCTTCCTATTTTGCTTTACAAGATTTTATAATTGTTGTTTTCCTGTTTGTTCTTGTGCTACTAATGCAGCTATTTGTGTCGATTTGCTCTTTTTGCGTATTCTGGGGGTCGATGTTGCTGCTGTAATTAGTCCTTTTTTGATTCTTCAGAAATATTATTATTATTAGTAGTAGTAGTAGTAGTACATTTTTACACCAGTGTTAACTGATGGTTTTTCACTGGAGCCTGAATGACAACAAATCTCCATAAGTCTCTAGGACTCTTCTCAGTATTCTGACTGATCTCAACAATGCCATAGTTTCGATTGTCTCCGATTTCCAACTCTTCAACTCCCCTTTCCAAGCCTTTGGGCAACATTCCAATCGTGCCGATTACAATTACTATAATCGTCACCCTCATATTCCACAGCTTTCTTTGTTCTCTGACAAGGTTCAAATTATTATTATTATTATTCCTTGCGAGTTTTTTTTTTTTTTTTACCCCAACGTTAGCTGATGGTCTTTCATTGAAGTTAACTTTGAAAGACAGTTAGTCTCCTCGAGTCTCCAGAACTTTTCTCCGTATAATAGCTGATCAAAATTATGCTGTAATTTGGATGGTCTATTCTCGTTCTCCAATTTGCAACTCTTCCAGTCCCTTCATCAAGCCTTTGGGGATCGTCCCGAGTGAACCAATTACAATCACTGTCACCTTCATGTTCGATAGCTTTTTAGTTCTCATATTATTATTATTATTATTATTATTATTATTATTATTATTGTGCAAGTTTTTCTCACCAGAGCTTGCTGATGGTCTTTCACTGGGGTCCGAGTGATAGCAAGTCTTCTCAATTTTCCTGGACTCTTCTCGGTATTCTGGCTCATCTTAATAATGCTGTAGTTTGGATGGTCCCTGCTCGTCCTCTGATTTCTAAATCTTCTAGTCTTTTTACCAAGCTTTTGGGGATTGTTCCGAGTGCACCAGTTACAATTGGTATCACTGACACTTTCAAGTTCCATAGCTTTTTTACTTCTATAGCAATGTCTAAGTACATATCTCTCTTTTCACTTTCTTTGATTTTCACCCAATGGTCTGCTGAGAAGACAAAGTCCTCAATACAGCAGGTTCTCAAATTTTTTGCAGACTATCACAAGGTCTGGTCTTCTGGCCGGGATTAGAATCCCAGATAATTTTATGCGTCTCATTCTCCTGAACTGTTTCCTGTTTGTTCGTATGGTCAAGTTTCAATTTTTTGCACAATCCCCAGTTGATCATCTTCCCCGCCCAATCGTGTTTAATTTTATACATTTTTTGTGCTAATTTGCTACATTCGTTTATTATGTGATTGATTGTTTCGTCTCTATCCCCACCTACGCTATTTTCTTGTGTCTTGTCTATTTTTGCTTTTACGTAGTTTGCCCTTATGGCGTTGTTTTGTGTTGCTATTAAAAGAGATTCAGTTTCTCTCTTAAGGTTTCCCTTTTCTTTTCCATGTCCAAGTGTTCTTGTGTCAGATTTAGTCTATTTGTGGTTTGAAATATCCATTCAGTTATTATTATTATTATTATTATTTACTCCTTTAGAGTTTTTCACATCAGCGTTAGCTAGTGGTTTTTCATTGAAATCTGAGTGACAGTAAGTCTCCTCAAGTCTCCAGGACTCGTCTCAGGATTCTGGCTGTTCTCAGTAATGCTGTCATTTGGATAGTCTTTACCCGTCCGCCAACTTCCAAGTCTTCCAGGCCTTTTAATAATCCTTTAGTTATTGTGCCAAAAGCACCAATCACAATTGGTACAATCGTTTCTTTCATGTGCCACAGCTTTTTCAATTCCCTAGCAAGGTCGAAGTACTTATCCTTCTTTTCTCATTCCTTCAGATTTATTCTGTGGTCCACCGGGACAGCAAATTCAACAATTGCAAATTCTCTTTTTTTGTTGTTGATTATTATAAGGTCTGGTCTTCTAGCCGGGATTAGGTAATCCGTTTTATGTTAAAGTCCTATTGGAGTTTATGCGTGTCATTTTCTTCTTCTTCTTCTTCTTCTTATTATTATTATTATTATTATTATAACACTCATAGGAATTTTCTCATACCAGTTTTAACTGATGGGTTTTCCGTAGAGTCTAAGTGACAGCGAATCTCCTGAGGTCACTAGGATTCTTCCAAGTATCCACTATGATTTGTATAATGGTGTGGTCTATATGTTTTCAATTCCCCCTCTAATTTCCAGTTTATTGACTCTCTTTTCCAGCTTCTTGAAGACTGTTCCGAGGGCTCGAACTACAATTGGTATTACTATCAACTTCATCTTCCACAACTTTTTCATCTCTCTACTAAGGTCCTGGTATATGCCCATCTTTTTCCTTCTTTCACTTTCACTTTGTGGTCTGAAGTCACTGTAAAATCCACAAGATAATTTTTTCCTTCTTAAGCTCTGGTATTCTGACTTGGATAAAGTGATTCGTTTGTATCTCAAAGTCTCAGAGAATTATATGCGTTTCATTTTCAAGGACAGTTTCTGGTTTTGTGCTAATATCATTTGTTTGTTTGGTCAAACTTCAATTTCTTGCAAAATTCCCAGTGGATAATCCTTCCTACCCAGTCAGGTCTGTCCCTGTATTCATTTTGTTTTGATTTATTGCATTCTCTCATTATGTGATTAAATGTTTCATCTGTTTCACCATATACTATTAATTATGCCTATTACCAATCTCTGCTTTGATATAATTACTTCTAATGACATCATTCTGTGCTACTATTATTAGAGATTCAGTTTCTCTTTTTAATGTTTCTCTTCATTATCATCATGCTCAGGTCATCTAATATGCAATGTCCTTTACCGCTTAACATTTCCATACAATTGGTTTACTTCCCATTTTTGTCTTTCACTTTCACTTTCGCATTTATGTTCAATTTTCATTGATTCTATTTTTGTATAAATTGCTGACTGCCCTGAGGCTAATGATATGTGACCAATTCTTGCTAACTCTTATCACTTTATAGTGAATTCAATCTTCACTGACTTCCGTGATTACAGCTTAGCGCCAAAACTAGATTAATCTTAGCCATTGACTTCCTTTATTCCTCTTCTTACTCAGTCGTGTTTTTACTCAATTTTCTATTCATATAAGACAGAGATCCACATTTAATGAACGACCCAAAAGACATTTATCGTGATTTTACTCCTTCCATCAAACAAGAATACACCATTAACAGTACTTTTTAACAATAGAGTTAACATACAGCCTGTAGCAAGCAGTCACCGTTGATTATTTGATTTTAACGGCATGTCAACCAGTCTAGGGTTATTTCATTCCTAAAGTTCTGGGAATTGCGTTTATTGTACATTTATATTGAGATTATGATAAAGTTGCTTCTCAAGAGGTTTTTTTGGGTGGGCACACAGTTATATATTTAATATTTCTTTCTAATATAAATAATTAGCTCACAATTATATGGTTTCAAGTATTCCAACCTAATACTAATAATTATATGATTTCAAACAACTGGTAATAACCCTTAGTAATCAATTATAGCTTCAAGTGACTATTAATACAAACAGTTACAGTTTTATGATATCAAATATTCCTATCTTACGTAAATTATTTGAACATACTTGTATGGTTTCAAGTATTCCAATCTGATGCAAATAATTTGCTTACAGTTGTATGGTTTCAAGTATTCCTATCTAACAGTAATATTTCATGCACAATTATATGGATTCAAGTAATGAATTCTATTTCATAATAATCATTTCATTTTCAGTAGTGTATAATGATAACCCTTTAGTGAATAATAACTTCAAGTAATTATTCTCAATACAAATAATATACAGTCATATGGCAATATATATTCCTATCTAATACAATTGATTTGAAAACAGATCTATTTGAGCAATATATGAACACTGTCATTACTGTTGTATAGTCATCTACATCATCATTCAGCATCACAACGACACAACATCAAAGACAGACGCATGAATAAACGACGCATGATAAAGACGCAGGAAGGAAGACACCGGAAGAAACGACGCAGGATAAAGACGCAGGAAGACTTCTTTACAATTATATTTACCTCTCACTTTATTTGTAAGGTTTGCGTTTGAGAGGGTGCTGGAGACTGAACTTAAACTTCATATTTTGACCCCACTGTTATGACCGTCACGTTGTGTCTTTCTTGTTCTCTTAGATGCTCAACCAGAGGTCTTGGGGTCCACTCCATCGGGGCTTTTCCGAGGGCCCCCTCGGTCGGGTGTGGCCTTCCTTACCACATCTGGTCTCTACTGTCTGGAAGTCTACTGGCAACTGCTTTGGCACCCCAAACTCAACTGAGTTAAATAATAACTCAACGCCTACACGATCGCCTACTGGATCTTTGAATCGGATGTTTAATCGTCATCAAGTGGAAATAACTGTCATGCAGTTCAGAGGTTACTCTCTTCCGGTGCAACACTGTAATGGCACAATGGGACCTTCACCTTGTCCCATATCATAAGCCTTAATCCGCCCACGCGATCTCTTTCGATTACTGGCTATTGGAATGTGTCACTTCTTTCCGGTGTATCACCTAGGAATAGCATTTTTGGGCCGGGTCGAAGGTCAAAATAGTACAATTACTACTCCAGCTGAGATTGAACCTGGGAGTAATGACAATGAAGGGATACACCACACTCCGCAGATCTCCCAAACTGAAGACTAACCATTAATGCAGTTTAGTTTTATTCCCAGGACACCCCCTTTTTTTGGTGGGGAGGGTCATACTCATCTCCAAGAAATACAATCAGTGTATTGTAAGTCCCACCGATAGGATTGACATTAACTATACTAATTGCTTATTATTTAACACTTCAACTCTCAAATATACTTGTTAAAATGAATAAGACTTCTTTAAAGTTTTTGTAAAGCAATTTTTGTTAAAAATTAAAGAAATTCCAAATACATTTCTTTGTCTACAGCCTCAAAAGAGACGAAATAATGGTGAAAATAATTCATCTTATTATCTAGTAAAATATTTATTAACCAATCACTTTAAAACTCCTATTTTATTAATTTTTCCTTTTTTGGGGGGTGGAATGAAGGACTGCCAAATATAATTGATTTTTATACTATTTCATTTCATCTATTTTTATTTGTAATGTCATTCTCTACAAATAAGAGGCAGCATAGATCGAAGCTAAAAGTTTAAAAAATGAAATATGGGCTTCTAAAATGATCTAATCATGATAATCCTTAGATGGCTATTTTTCTCATCAATAGACACCACCCTTAAACATGAGCACCAAATTTTTTCTGACTGAGCTATTCGATCCTGACCATTGATTTATGAGTCACACCTACCAGCATTAGGATTCATCAGCCCTGTTTCACATTCACCATGCTGAATCCCGTGGTTTCCATTGCAACAAGCTCATACAACTCGTTTAATACCTTCTCCTTTCCCCATAATCTAATATCCAGTGACAATTAAAGTCAAATTGACTGTATGATTATGGAGGCTGCATGTTTGATTGTGGCTGAGTTATACATTTCCAATAATACACAAATGCGTTTTAGATCACACGAGTCTTACTTCTCAAAAAGTTCATTCAAGCCTTAGCCACGCCAGTACTTCAATATGGTTGCACCTCTTGGACTCTGACCGAAAGCATGGAGAAAAACTAGATAAGAACTACACAAGAATACTGCCTACTGTTTTGAACAAATCCTGGAAGCGTCACCCTACAAAACAGCAGCTGCACGGCCACTTGACTTCCATCTCATAACCCATCCGAGCAAAACAAGCAAGAAATGCTGGACACAACTAGAGAAGCAAGGACGACCCCATAAACGACCTTCTCCAACACATGGGACACATGGTCATTCCAGTATTAACCGACCAGCAAAAACTTACGTTCATCAGTTCTTTATGAACACTAAATGCCCTCTAAAGAACGGTAGGCAATACACAAGGATGACATAATCAAAAGTTTTTAAAAAAAGATCGACAAACAAAAACAACACTTGAATCTTGTTTGCTAGTTTGGTTATTTGTGCTTGTTTTTGTTTTTTTTAGGAGTAGGGGGGTCTTTTTGGGGTGGGGTTCTAGGACAAAATCTTCGACAACCGTTAAATGATCGATATTTTGAACCGATCATTTAACTAAATACTATTTTACTTATAGATATGATACAATTATCCCCTCATCAAGAAATATATTTGACTGTAAAAGTGAAAATTATAAAAAGAAAATATCTCCGAACTGAATCATTTTTTTTTTTATAAAATCAATTTGAACTCTTGCCCTAAAAATCTAATACGTAGACTCGTTGCTTTCATGGCATTTAAATTTTTTTAGATTTTTTAAGAACATTTTTATAATTGGTTTAATATTAAAGACTTATGCCGATGGCATTTTTATATATATTACTCCTTTAGAATATATTTTGCAAAGTTTTCTTAGTTTAATAAAAGATTTGAGCAAAAAAGTTTTGTAATAGTCTCGGACTTATTAAATAAAGAGTTGTCATTATTATTAATTTTTTGACAGTCTTCTTTCACTTTATTCATGTATACAAATAAACGAAGAATGACGACCTGGAAGCCGTGGTTAAAAAATCAAGATATATAAAATGGATGAAAGAAAAAAAGAAATACAACTGCCCTGTCGACAAAAATTACAATACTCTGACTGCACCCCCTGATCCCTTGCAGGGTGTTAAGACCAGCCCGTTTCCGCCAAAAATGAAGGGCATGCTGTGTACGGGTCAAGCTCCAGCTCTGTGTAGACACTGGATGCCCTCTAGAGAGAGAGAGAGAGAGTCGAAGGAATCCATGCTATTGGTACATCTTCTTGTTGTTGATGATGATGATGGTGATGATTTCATCATGATTTTTCTTCTCACAGCTTACTCGGGACGTCAAACTATACAAGCGAAAGGCAGCGTAGAGAGGAACTAAAAGATTTAAGAATTAAATATGGTCCTCTGAGATCAACAGGTTCTCGTAGCTCAATCTGGAAATTGTCTGTAACATGAATAGACAGAAGTCTAAAAGCAACTCGCCTGGAGGCAGTGAACGCAATTTGAAACATTATATTCTATTTATGGCTGCAAACAAAATGTCAATACTGTTTTTGTTTGAGTCTGAAAAAAAAAGAACATATTCCTCTAGGCAAAAGAGTGTGAGCTCAAATTTCAACAAGATCTTATCACTTATTTTATCACGTTTGTAATTCCTCGTTGTCGTCGATTGACGACCCGGGTGAGTTGTGATAACGAAAACAAACAAAAGATATTACATAAAAGAAAATGCCGTCATTATTCGTGTATAATACGTACTTTCCCCACATTTTAAGCCAAAATCTTTGGGATGCGTATTATACGCGATAATTAAATATCACCTTTTTTTTCGCAAGCGTTTGTCGCCATAGGGACGGCATAGCAGAAACTAAGTTATATGTATTTGCCCAACCTCTCTGGATAAGCAGGGTATGACACAAGGTCAATTTTTTTAACAGAGTTTAACAGGTTTGAATTCAGAGTTTTATTCTCCTAGACTAGTCGCCATACTATGTTAAACAGGCCCATTGACTCTACTATTTACCCATAATTGTATGCAAACCTTTCCTAACAGTATTAACCTGACTTGAAATGTAAACAGTATCATCCAGGATTTGAACTCGGGTTATCGTGTCCATTTCTCTTGATGTTAACCATTACACCACGATGAATAAATACAATTGCATGTAATTAGAATGCAAATATACCCAACAGCATTAATTTGATGCTGGCTTTGCACGCTGGATTTTTAGCTAGGCTCTCTAGCATTCGTGCCAGACGGTGTGTCTCGTGATCAATAGCAGACTCAAGGCCGAAAGGCCCCTGGCTTCAATTGCATTATTAACACTGTATAACACTGGACCGCTTGGTCCAGTTAAAGCAATAATCGGGCATCCGTGCCGGACTCATGCTATATATTGAATGTATTCAAGTCCAGCAGGCTCATCTGGCTCACATTGCACAAAGTGAGCCGATGACCAGCATAGTCCGGCTGGGCTTGAGCCTCAGCTCGTGTTCGACCGCATCCTCCCTTAACCCCTACTATAAACCGACCTTCATGTTATTGAACCTGTGTCATATCCTGTCTGGTGGGAGGCAGCGGCAAATAGCATTAATTGCAGTTCTGGTCCAGGACCAGGCCACCTAGTATACATGCTAGGTAGACAAAGAATGATAAGCATAGATTTACATTGCACAAGGTTTTCGGGCCTTCTAAATCTATGACCAGCAAAGTCACCTGGCTTTGTGCCGGGTGTCTTTGCAAGGGCTAACATAGTTCACATTGCACCAAATGATTCTATGGCCAGCAGTGCTATGAGTCTCGGTTTGATTGCGATCTCCCCACCACACTTTAAAAAAATATCTTATGGCAAATCCTACTTGGTAGGAGGCATGGGTAAATACCAAGGTCAACAGTATTAATAATGTAACACAATTTTATGAATAATTGAGATTTAAATAAGAATAAAATCAAGGAGGATGTGACATGAATAACTGAAAGAGCCGTGACGCCTGTGGTAAAGTAATTTCGGTGACAGATATATAATCCTCATAATAAGATTTGCATTAAAACAAAGTTTAATTTAAAAAATGTGTCAGGTCCTGGAAACTATCTCACCACTCCAAATAGTTCGTGTTTACTGTTTATTTGTGCCCCAAATAAAACGAAATCATAAATTTCATGTTTCAGTAAAAAAAAAAAAATAAAGTTAAATTGAGCAGTGAAGAATATCGAAAAAAAAAAAAGATTAACGCAAAACCTAATCATAAAATACCATGAGATGAATTGGAATGAGAATACCATTTTTTTAAAATAAAATCAAAATTTACAAAAAAAAAAAATCTAAATTTACAATTTTCTTCTGAAAAAATGTCTGTTTACCAAAAATAATAGTCTTTTGTTTTTTGTTTTGTTTTGTTTCTTTTACTTACTCCAAGAAACTTTTTCTTGCGATTCATTTTTTGAAGAAACTTATTTGCAACTCAGGTTTTCGAAAACTTTTTCCTACAATATTTTTTCCTTTTCTTTTAGCACCTTTTCCCAAGCTATCGTCTGCTTTTATTGAAATTATCCTCGAGTCTCTTTTCTACTTTTAAACTTACTGACTTTTCCACCACTGAATCTATATTAAAAATGTTTTTAAAAGAAACAAAAATTAATCCTCCCTTTTACTTTAAGGGATAAAGCATTTATTAATAAAATTTACTGTTTTTAACAAAATATTTTTCCTCAAATTACGAAACAAATAAAAAAAGAAGATTATTACAATTCTCTTAATTGCTATTAATACTCATACAACAAAAAAAAATACAAATTAATTCAACTAAAGATAAAAGGAGTCATTTGATTAGATGAATGAGAGAAAGAATCCTCTAATTAAAAAAATAAAAGTAAATTTTTCTGAAATTATAAAGCTAAACTAATTTATTCAAATGTTTAATCGCTTAAATAAATATCTCATTTTATTTCGATAAAGGAAACGTTCCCAATAAAAAATTTTTTTAGATTCAGTAAAATACGTCTTATCAATAAATATTTTTATCAATCAATTTGATTCAGTAGTATTATATTTACATTGATAAATCTAAATGAATCATCGAATAAAATTCATTAATTTGTTTAATATCTAAAAACAATTGCAAATTGATAGATTTTTTTTAATTGCTTGAAATTTCATTCAAAAAAATTTTAAGTTTAAAATATATCAATAAATGCGGAAAAAAAGTAGATAACTGAAATGATTTAACGTCTGCTTAATGTTGGTTATCTTAATCGTTTATCAATCGGATAAATTAAGTAAATAATATTAAGCAATACTAAGTAAAAAATTAAAGTTGGTGACCGTAGTCGAGGGGGACCCGAAGGCTCCCTTTTCAATAGCTACTACACCGAGGTGAAGAGGAGGGCGCTACTCATTTCCCTGGATTGCTTTACTTTACCCTTGATACGTACCTTATATGGCTGAGTGTTAAGCATGGAGGTATCAAGTACCATTTTTTAAGTCTTTGGTATGACGCGACCTGGGATTGAACTCAGGTATCCCGGACCATTGGTGAACACTCTACAATGAGTTGGATATTAAGTAGATAATAATAAATCTAGTAAATAATATCAAGTAATTATCAAAACAAAAAAGTCCCCCCCCCAAAAAAAAGACTCCTGTGTAAGGAGTGAAAGTGTAGCGCGTTAATTTTTTTCTTTTATTGATAGATTTATTTATTCATTTTTATTAGTTCATTCTAAATCGATTTACTCAGTCAGCATTTAAATGAATAAATATATAAATAGATATCGTTATTAACCGAGTGGTTTTAATTACAAATTGGACAGTCGGAAGGTTTCCTGCAATCAGATTGACCTCTAAACTTAATTCAACTATTTAATTAAATAAGAAAGAAGAAAAAAATTACTTTTTCTATTGTTTTGACTATTTCTGTAGCGGGTGTCGGGGGAGAGAAAGAGAAATTGAAACAGAAACGACAGAGAGAGAGGGGGGGTATGGCATTGTGTGTGTGTGTGTGTGTGTGTGTGTGTGTGTGTGTGTGTGTGAGAGAGAGAGAGAGAGAGAGAGATAAATGTGAGACAAAAAAGATATAAAGGGAATGACACTCTGTATGTGTGTGTGTGTGTGTGTGTGTGTGTGTGTGTGTGTGTGTGTGTGTGTGTGTGTGTGTGTGTGTGTGATTCCCTCTCTCTCTTTTCTGTCTTTGTTTCTCTGTGTGTATGTATGTGTGTAGGGGGGGAAAGAGAGAGAGAAAAAACCCGAGACAGAAAAGAGAGAGAGAGAGAGGAAAAGACACTCTGTGTGGGGGGGGGATAAATAATTTAAATTTTTGTAAGAACATAATTTATTTACTTTTTTTTCATTGATAGATTTATCAATTTAATCTTATTTTCTTATCCTTTTTTTATGTGTAAACATTAAAAAGATAGATCTAAGAAGAAAAAATGGCCAAATAAATAATAGCATTTGATATTATTTACAATTAAATAATTACGTTGCTTTACACGCTAACCTTTTCATTCATAAGGAGACAAATTGAAATATAAAAACCCGGTCTCTGTTTGATAGTATCGTGGCTTGAAATGGTTAAGATTCAACAATTTTACGGTGTTTTTCATTATATATATAAACTAACATCTTGAAATCTTTAAAATTAAAGTTGTGATTAGTTTTTGAATTATATTTGACCAAACTGTCGTTTGTGTTTCCTTTTTTTAAGTCTCTTAAATGCTCGTGAATTCGTTTTTTGATACAACACCCAGATTCATGTACATATTTTTATTATAATCCAGACATGTATTTTCATAAACCCCTGCTCTGGATTGGACATTTGGCTAATAAATGATAACAATAAACTAGAATTTAAAGTTCATCACAAAGCCACAAATAAAAATGACCATATACATTTTTACTCTAAGCATAATACCACAATAATGAAGAGTAATCATATATATATATATATATATATATATATATATATATATATATATATATTTACTTTAGAGCTTTTAGGATTTGCACCTCTAAACTTTTAATTGAATCTGACGCTATAGAAAATTCCTTCACGCAACTTTGATATCCTAAATATTTTATATAATATACCAAAATAAAAGCTCTCAAAATTCACGAACGTGAACGTTCCGCAGAAATTCAAAATATTTTTTCAAATAATAATGCATTACATAGATGCATCATTCTACCCAATAATTTAATCGCAATCATCGAAAAAGATATTTTAAAAATCTTGGAATTAAAACAAACACTAACTGTACAAAGAATATCAAAATTTAATCAATGATAAAAAATAGCAACACCCTCATTTAATCCATTCGAAATGCCTCTTTATTTGGTTAGATTGACGTTATTTGAAATAATTTGGCTTCATCGTTTAAAGATAGATAGATAGATAGATAGATAGATAGATAGATATTTGAATTGAACATCCAGAGATAGAAAGAAAAAGCTAAGATTGGTAAAGACGGATAGAAGTATTATGGAATGTTTATAATCGGTAGATATGAACTAAATAATATAAACATAGATAGATAAATAGATAGATATGAACAGACTGAGATAGATAGATGTAATATGAACTTTTTAAAATAAATTTTGGAACGTTAATTATATAACACAAATTTGAAACAGAATGCTATCAACGGAAATAGAATGTTTTAAAACTTTCTCCTCTCTTTCACTTCATTTAATAACTTACACGCTCTGATGAATGTTTAAAAACTAAAACGTTTTACGTTAGCAAATAATTTTATAAATGCAAACATCCTTTGAAGACTTTGTGTTTTTTTCATCTCAACATTTTCATACAGTTGGATTTATTGCCAGTATTTCTCATATATATTTATGTTTGCTTGCGCATGCAAGACAGATAGATAGATAGATAGATATTCATCAAGTCAAAACTTCATCAACAACAAATCAAAACCTGTATCGATCAGTTCTCTTACGAACTGGAACCAGATCGACCTTTGAAAAAGTCGATATCAGATCTTTCAGTCTTTTCTAAATGTCTGCTGTAATGAAATATCCCATATAAACTCGATATAAAGCCAATTCATGTAAACAAATGACTAGGTCTCGGCTTTGATCTAATCACTTTATCAAATAATTTCTTTTTTGTTTCTCCAGCTGGAAAAGGGGCTCCAATTTGCGACCTACGCAGCCCATCCGTGCGGCCCTTGATCCAACTTTTAAAACTTTTTCATTGGCTTTTGATGTTGACAATGAAGAAGTACCATTACGTTTACTCATGGAACTCATTGATCTTGAGTGTTCAGAAGATTTGAAGTCCAATTTTCTTGTTTTCCTCAATTTCTATAAGAACCATGTGCTTCCATCCAGACGATTTAAATAACCTTATCTACTTGGCCCAGTTGGTTAGGGCTGCAGAAAACACTGACTGCATATCTGCAGAAGGATGAGACTCCCCCAACGAGTGCCCTGGATATGTATTAAACCATCTGATGGGGAAGCTCCAGTAATGCTGGAGCTTTAAGGAATGCAGTGTACCCCTTCATTGCCATCGTTGCTAGTTCCACTCCGTCCTGGAGTGGTATCACCTGATAGGGTCAAATAGAACTGTTTTTATATTTAACTGCGTATAAAAAACTGCACTTATGCAAAACTGTTTAATTGTTTAAAATATAACTGTTTATATGAATAAAAATAGATTTGGCATTAAATAACCAACAATGGTTGATATGCCATAAAACCAAGCCAGACCAAACCTTATCTACTACACTCAGCGAGTAGTGATCATGTTTGGCGCTAACTTTAACGTAAATGTTATTTCGTAGAAATTTGAATTGGTGACTAGGGTTCGAATCTCGGACAAGGCTGTTGACGTTTCACTTTGCATTAATGCCCTTGCAAAAGGCATGAATCCATTTGTTGTTCCTTACAACTATGGGTAAATTGTAGAGTAGGCTGGGTCCTTTATCCTTGATTAGGCAACTAGTCTAGGAGAAGAAAAACTTTGAATTCAAACCAGCTTTACTCCTCTTAAAAATCTGACCTTGTATTGCATCCTGCCTGTGGTGGAGGAGTTGGGTAAATACATGCGTCTGTGAACAGTTGTTATTCAAAATGAAGCACACCAAAAATAATTTGCGTTCGCAATTGTCAAATTATTATTTGTTTGGTGTGCTCCTTCAATTGATTTCTTTATTTAACTCTGATATTGCATCTTTTTGTGATTGCAAACATCTGATGTCCCATTAATAAATAATGACTGTTACGTTGTGAATTTAGTTGGGTTTTTTCTTCTATCTTTTAACATCATATCCCCGGACCCTCCAGAGTTGAACTTTGTGGCGCTCGGACTGAAAAGATTAGGGGCCGCTGAACTAAAACATTGTAGCTGGTATCCGTTTCTCATAGCAAAAAACAATGGCCAAATGACCACAATGCGATTGGTCAAGCACTTTATTTGCAACCACCTCCGAAATATTCAAAAATGCAGACGCAGAATTACGAAGACATCCAAGCGCTACAGAAGAAAGCTTTTGGCAACCAAACAAGGAAAAGGAAAAATCTTAATTAAAACCAGCTTTACTCCGCTTAAAAATTGACCCGCTGTGAAATTCTGCTCGTGACAGAGGGGTTGGGTAAATACATAGAAACGAAAAAATCAACCGGTAATAATTTTTCATCAACAAAAGTTTTTTTTTGCTAATTTGTTTGTTTAATTGATTATTTTTACTTGTTTCTTGCTCACCTGGAACCGTAGAGACTCAACGCCTCTATCCGCTGCGCCACGGGCCCCTTCGGATAGAGGCGTTGAGTCTCTACGGTTCCAGGTGAGCATTGTCAGAAGATAGCAGTTTCAAATCCTACCCAAGTCGGCCAGAGGTTTACTTGGTAAAAAAAAATGTGGTGCGATAGACAACAACTATGGAAGGCAGTAATTACTGGGGATACGGTTACAAGACTCAGCATTTCTATCCGAGGTCGCGGTAAAATCACCTGAAGAAGGCCAGAGGTGAAATTTGGCCGAAACTTAGTGAAAGAAGAAACAACACAAAAACTACCAAGATGAGGACAAAAAGTCCGCAATAAATAAAGATTAATTCTCAGGGATGAAGAAGCCTCATCTCAAAAATGATTCCAATTAAAGACAAGATATAGATGCTTCTATTCAAGAAGAATTGAAAGATTCTAATTAGCATTTTATTGTTAACAGCGACCCAAGATGATGTTAATGTTTCTATTCAGGAATGTCTACAAGATTCTAATTAGCATTTTATTGTTAACAGCGACCCAAGATGATGTTAATGTTTCTATTCAGGAATGTCTACAAGATTCTAATTAGCAATTCCCTTATATGGAAAGTTTAAACGATTAAAAACTGACATAAAGAACGAATGCAAAAGCTATACAGTTGCAAATTGGACAAGTAGTCGCTTTAAGATCATTTTTTTTTAAATCTCGCGATGATAAGCCGTTTTGTTTTTTTGTTTTTTTGACTGAGTTGTGGCTACATAAATATATTCAAGCTTAGAATGAATGTTAAAAATATTCAGACAGCAGTTCCTTGCTGATAAACATATTTTAAGTTGTAAAGGCCCTTGTTTTAATCGAAATTGTGTCATCTCCTCATTAAATAGCAAACCTCTAAAACTATTAGTAAAACCAGTTCGTATACTGCAGTTATGAAAATGCTGTCAACATACGCATAGTTAAAGCATGGACGATTATTGGCATAAATCAAAACAGGGATTCTTCAAAGCTGTAGTTGTGTCAGTACTATTGTATAGTTGCACCACCTGGACTCTAACGGAACACCCGGGAAAAAAGGCCCAATGGAAACTACTCAAGTGTGCTGGATGTTGTTTCCAGCAAATCCTGGAAAAAGCACCCTTCAAAACAGCAGTTTTACGGCCACTTACTTCCCATCAAACAAACAATCCAAACTATACTACAAGGGGTAAGTGAATGAGTTTGTACTTATATGTACAAACTCATTCATTTAACGGCCCTCTAATAAACCATCCAAGCAAGATATACTGGATACTACTAGAGAAGCAAGGACGAACATATAAGCAACGTTCTCCTGTGTGGACAGTGGATACTTGTCTACAGGACTTAAAAAAATACGATGGCAGATAGGTACAAGAGAGAGAGAGAGGGAGAGAGAGAGAGAGAGAGAGACAGGGAAATCTGTGCTTTCAATACACCTTGATGATGATGATGATGACTAGAAGACTATTCCAGAAGTGTAAATTGTATTATTAGATTAGTTTAAATACGTTTGGTTAACTCCAGGTAGCGCATTGGAGTGTCAGGAAAAAGAAATTTTAAATCAACAGGCCTTAAGGCGGTAAACGTAATTTGAAACAATATATTCTATTTTAGAACGCAAACGAAAAATCTCCACTGCTTTTATAACTTCGAAAATCCTTTTATCGTAAGATAATGACGAAAGGAATGTCTTCCATAATTATTTTCACAAAAGACATAAACGAAAATTGACATAATAATCAATATCCCAAACGGTTTAGATATTAGTCATATGTTCTGATAATATGTATTGTTGCTAAATATAAACATCTTCCTCAAATTTTGGTGAGATAGTATTCATACAAATTTCTAAAACAGTTTTCCCATATATAATGATTCAATTTATTTTTGTCATATTTCTATAAATTTATTGAACTCACACCTAGATTATATTTCCTCATGCAAATATAGAGACGGTTAAAAAATAATGCCTTATTGAAGCAACAACGGATAAAGGAAGTACAATAACACCGTTGGATAGAACAACTTCAAAACGTATTGGCCATGCATTTTTGACAGAGATAAAAAAAAATTGGGATTGCTAAAAAAAAGTAATGCCTTCTATTCATTTCAACGGAAACTACAACAAAGACTGGAGGCACAAATAACACATTTGGATAGAGCAACTGTTCAGCTATAAAACTATTTTTTTTTTATAGTTGCCACCATTGACAGTGTATTTATGCCAGCATGCTTCGCTTGAAAGATGACGATTCTAAAAGAAATGCCACCTCTCCGATTTTATTATTTTGTTCTTCAACACGAGAAACAGATGCTGGTGGTATTGTATTAGAGATTGTCTGACAAAATTGATGGTAATACTTCTCTCCTTTCATCATGATTTTCTGTAACTTTACAATGTTTTTTTTTTTCCCCGAAAATTGTTCTTATGCCGGATTTCATATACTTCTTATTATATTTTTAGCAATCTTTTCATACCGGCATTAACTGATAGTCTTTCACTGAAGTCTGAATGACAACAAGCTTTCCCAGGTCTCCAGGACTCTTCTCAGTATTCTGGCCAATCTTAACAATGTACCGTTACACATTAAATGTACGATTGTATCATTACACAGCACAAATAAACGCTTGTAACTCTACGGTCTTCAAATGGAAGTTTGTGCTGGTGAAGTCTCAGTAAAGATTTGTACCACTTCTACGTCTTAAGTGTCAATCGAATGTCGTGATAACCTCACCGTGAGAAAAAGTGACGAACTCACAAAACTCCGTCTTGGTTCGTTAATAACAAAGTTTATTCGCTTCAATACTTTTTAAGTCGTCATCTGGAAGAGCGAAACGATTATGAAAAGTAATCGACCGTGTTAGCTAAACAAAGAGAAACAACATGTCATGAGGAGAGAGAGGGCTGACACAGACCTTGAATTATCTTCCACGTTTTCTCTGGTAGTTCTAACACGTGTTTCCTCGTCGGATCTATCCTCACCGCTGCGCGTCCGGGCTCCAATTACAGTATTCACATCGTCATGTCCCACAGCCAACTAACTCTTCCCTGTCTCTCATCCCGCATCCACTTCTTTATAGCGTTTTCCTTTGAGTTCATTTCAGCCAATCAAAACTCGTTGTTGATTCGCTGCTGTTACGTTTCTATTTTTAACTCGGGCGTCTCTAATTATTTTACAACAATGCGGTAGTTTGGATGCTCTCGATTCGTCTTTTAATTTACAACTCAGCAAACCGTCTTATCAAGCCTTTGAGGACCGTTCCAAGTACACTAAGTACAACTGGTATTATCGTGACTCTCATATTCCACAGCTTCCTAAGTTTTCTGGCAAGGTCCAAGTACTTCTCTCTTTTCGTTGTCTTTGATTTTCAGTCTGTTGTATGACTATTAATCAGTAACTCATTTGAGAGTTATTCATACCAGCGTTAACCGATGGTTTCTCCGTGGAGTCTGAATAACTGCGAGTCTCCTCAAATCTCCAGGACTTTTCACGGTATTCTGGCTGATCTGAACAATGCTGTAGTTTCGATGGTCTCCACCCGTCCTCTTATTTCCAAGCCCTCCAGTCCCTGTACCAATCCTTTAGTGACTGCATCGTGTGTACCAATTATACCTGGTATCACCGTCACTTTCACGTTCCATAGTTTTTTTTTCAGTTCTTTAGCAGGGTCTAAGTATTTTCAATCTTTTCGCTTTCCTTTCACTTTGGTCAGCCGGAACAGCAAAGTCCACTAATTGGCAGGTTCTCTTTTTTTCTTTTTTGTTGACTGTCACTAGGCCTGGTCGTCTGGCCCAGATAAGAAGATCCGTTTGTATCTCAAAATCCCAGAGAAGTTTGTGTGTCTCATTTTCTAGGATGGATTCTTGGTTGTGCATATACCATTTGTTCATATGGTCAAATTTCTTGCACAATTCTCAGTGAATCACCTTTCCCACCCAGTCGTGTCTAGTCTTATACTATTTTTGCGCTAATTTAATAGCCTACATCTGCTTTTTTGTTGAATCTTGTCTATTATTGCTTTGACATGATCCTTATGTATTATTTCGTGCTGCTATCAGAAGAGATTAGGGTTTCTCTCTTAAGGTTTTTTTTCTTTCTTAGCTATGTCCGGGTTTTCTCGTTTGAGATTTCGCTTGTTTGTCGCTTGAAATGATCCATACAGTTGTTTTTTCCCCTACTTTTGTTTTTCGGTTATTTTTGTTCTGTTGATGCTTGTGTTGTCTGTATTGTTTCAGGTCGCTGAAATCCTCTGCAATTTTTTTATGTAGTCTTCTAGTCGTTGTCCTGATATATCGACGCTATCTTGAATGTTGGCATGTCCTCTTCCTTCTTTTTTTCTTGACTCGTTATATCAGTCTACGTCATCTCTAAGAGGTAAGGCTTTATTCATCGTCATGAGTTTTCTTGCTCTCTTGTCCATTTGTTGGAGTTATTCTCTGGTCCATTTAAAAATTGTCCCGAATATCTTACGATGGGGACAGCCCAAGTATTTATCCCTTTGATAAGATTTCTGCAACGTAGTTTTATAACAAATAGTTTTCTCGTTCTCTTGAGGTATTCTTTTTTATTTTTTCTTTCATTCCCACATTTTTAATGGTGTCCGGTTCCAATATTCCCAAGTATTTTTAGGCTTCCTTTTCTCCGAGCGTTCTGACTTTTCTTGATTTGGTAGTTCTATTTCTTCGTCCTCTGTCGTTTTCTGCTTTTCATTATTAATATGGCAAATTTTTCTATGCCAAATTCTGTCACTGTACCTTGATTATATCCTTACTGACTGTATTAGGGTTTTCAATTCTTTTTCATTTTTGGCAAACAGTTTGATGTCGTCCGTGTACATAAGATGTTGATATTTTCTTGTCATTTATGAAGTTTGTATCCGCCGGTGCATTTCCTAAGTATAGGATTGAGTGGCATTATCGCTATTGCAAATAATAATGGTGAAAAGACATCTCCCTGGAAGATCCCTCTCTGGATTTTCACCTCAGCTAAGCTTTTTTCTCCTACTGTTAGTTCAACTCTCCAATTTTACATGATATTTTTTATGAACTTTATGACTTCGCCGGATATCTTGTACCTTTTGACACAGTCTATTATCCAGCTTTGCGAGACCATATCATATGCCTTTTTGTTTTCAATCCACGACATAGCTAGGTTTTTCCGTCTCGTCTTGCGTTCCTTGAGGATGTTTTGATCAATATATAGTAGATCTCCTGTATCTCTGGTCCACTTGCGGCAACCTTTCCGTTCCTCGGGGAACAGTCTGCATCTTATTAGCGAATCGTAAAACTTCTCCAAAATTTGAACCGTTAGCATTTTCCACATTATCATATTTACCCAACATCGTCATGTCCCACAGCCAACTGACTCTTCCCTGTAGCATTTTCCACATTATTGGTAGGTACGTTATGGGTCTGTAGTCGTTGGAGGCGCTTCTTTTTTTAGGGTCTTTTTGGATCAGTGTGTGCTTTCCTTTTGTCATTCATTCAGGCACGTCTATTTCTTGTCGGCATCTCTTCATTTCGATTGTCTGTCATGAATAGAAGTTACTTTTTTTAAAAACCAGTATTCATGTATGCCATCATGGCCCGTCGTTTTCCAATTTGGTACTTTTTTGAGTGTGGGTCTTGTGTAATCGAGGTGTATTTTCGCCTTAGAAACTTTTTTGAGTCCTTTTAACTCTTTTTCTGTGTTTTTTTATCCATTCAGCTTTTCTGCTATGTTCTTTTCATTCCCATATTTTGCTCCATAATTGTTTTGTTTCTTTGTCATCCGGTTGTTGGTATGTCTTCGTGTATTCTCCCTATACTTGCTAGTAGAATTTTTTCGTTCTTTTGGAATGTCCTGTTTTGTCTATATTGTTTGATCCTGTCACGATAACTTTTTAGTCATCTTTCTTTCGCCAGTACCTTCTGGTTTATTTCTTCGAGTTGGATTGTTTCTTTTACTTGTTCCGTTGCTTTTTTTTTTTTCGTCCCATGTTCCTGCATTCTTCCTCTGTCTTATCTTCTTCTTCTTCTTCTTCTTCTTCTTCTTCTTATTATTATTATTATTATTATTATTATTATCAAATGTATGTGCAAACCGGATGTTTGATGAATAACACTGAAAACTAAATGATTATAAATAATTAGTCTTCAGCAGCAGCATCATTATCCTCGTAGATACCAGCCTCCTATGGTCAGGTCATTTTTAATTTTTCAAAAATTTTCCAATTCAGCAAATATCGATTCTATTACAGTGGCAAGTATTCCATCTATTATAAGAACGATTTTAAATTTGATATTCCACTGTTTTCTCTGTTCTCGGGTGAGGCCCTGGTATTTTTTCAATTTTAGTTTTCTGTCGGCTCTATTATATTGTTCACTGGCTAAATGATAGGTCTCTTTTAAGATTTTTTTTTTTTATTACAGTCAGATACAGTCTTAATATTTTTGTATGGAGTGATCGATCTTGAACTCAAAGTTTCAGAGTTTTTGGGGGGTTTTTTCTTGTAAAGGTTCTGGTTTGTGCTGACAATATTTGATTGCATAATTCAATCAAAATATTTTGAACGATTCCCAGAGTATAAATATTCCGACTCTGTTGTGTTTGTTTTTAGTTTTGTTTTTCTCAATAAAGAATTTGTCATTTCTTTTAGCTTTAATTACTTTTGCTAAAATATTAAACCTGATTCATTTTCTGAGACTTACAAAAGTAAAATAGACCTTTTTCTTTTTTGTATTATCATTATTGTCACTCTATGCGAGTTTTCACAGCAGGTTTTATTATTTTCAATCATAAATTCTATTCCTATATTTGGGCAGAAGATTCCGATAGTTTGTTCAAGGTTCCTTCAATAAATAAGGTGAATTTTGTCAAAAGAATTGGCAGTAAGAAGCATTGTTTATAGTTGTACCTTTTTCAAGGAAATTAATAATAATAAGTCTTTTCATATCGCAGAAGACTGGCCAGCATGACCGTCTTTACTGACTGCTGTGCCAGGAAATTTTTCTTTACTGGAGAGTCAGTGTGTTTTCACTCCATTGACAGTCTTTTCGACTCAGTTCCATGGGGGCACAGGCTTCTGTGAATTTCACAAACTTTGCACTTCTCAGCAACTAAAAATTTGATAAAGATTATTTGTTGAAACTTCGAGCACTGATTTGCCACTATTTTAAATAGATTCAAAACAAGATCAGAAAAATGTAGAAAATGTAGAAAAATTCGTTTCACTTTTTACTTAAAAATTCCCCTTATTTACTGAATGACCCACGTGTACGGGTTTCTAGTTCTTTTCCATTTTGAATAAATATGTTGCTATCTTCCATATAAATGATGTGATTTATCTTTTCTTGCGGCTTTGTAAATTTGAAGCTTCCAGTGCATTTCATCTGCCCGAGTATGATGTGACATAAAGTTTATTCTTAACGGAATTAAACAGGTTTGAGTTCATTTTTCCTTCTCCTAGACCGGTTGCCATACCAAGTTTAAAGAGCTCAGCCTGCACTACTATTTTCCCATAGCTGGAGGGAGAACAACTGGATTCATACCTTTCCTGAGGGTATAAGCGCTATGTAAAAAGCAAACAACCTTTTCCAAGATTGGAACTCTGATTGCTCTGTCCAAAGACGGTAACCGTTACACCACAGCCACCTCTTTTCTTAGCATATGATTCAGTGGAATCGTTGCCCTAACAAATAGTCATGAAAAGAGTGAGTCTTCCTGGAAGATGCCACTTTTGAATTTAGCTTCTGCTAGGATTTGCCTCCTACTGCTAATTCCACTCAGTTTTTATTTTGAACATTTTTAGACATTCTATTATCCAAGTTTGCTAGTTCACATCAGACATATGATGATTACGTTCTTCTTAAATATCCAACATAATCAGATTATATTTACATTCCATTACATTCAAGATCTACACTTTTGATATTTACTTACATATCCAGTTTCAGTAATTTCGAATCTTGTGTTTTGGGAACGGTTCCAAGTGGATCGGACATGAAACGAAATTTCATATACCACAGTTTTTTCTCTTCACAGTTACTTTCCTATGAATTCGATTTTTTATTCTAATTTTCACTCTTTCCTCCGTTGGAATAGCCCCAAATGACAGGTTTTCATTTCCTTATCTATATGATCCACATCTGCTTTTATCATACGTGGATAATGTGGTCGGTCTGGATCGTAAAATCACTGAGTATTTTCCTGTTTTTCCTTTGCCTCGCAAGACATGGTTTTTGCCTATACAAGTTTATATCAGAGGTATGAAAACAAAGATTCAAAAGAGCCATTACGTCCTGGGGGAGGGGTACAACAGTCCAAAAGTGAAATGGAGAGGGGTGATATCTGCTAGTTATAATGCTAATCTGTAATACAATTGATTGTTTGTTATTTCTTTATTCATCAAAATGAAGATACAACTGATAGTGAGATATGGGAATTACTAAAAAAAAAAAAAAAAAGGCAGACGACGGACATGTTCCGTTTAAAATTTTCTTTAATTTCGTTTTCACTTTTGGAAAATTCTCTTCTTTTATTTCATTTTAATTTATTTTCATTTTATTGTATCTCATGGATAGATAGATAGATAGATATGAACATAGATAGATAGATAGATAGATAGATATGAACAGACTGAGGTAGATAGATCGATAGATATCGGCTCTGTGCGGACACAGAGTTTAGTTTGGAAGACTTGTCGGGAGCGATAGATAACTGGGACGAGTGGAGAGAGAGAGAGAGTCAGGGAAACTCGTGCTATTAGCACGACTTAATGATGATGATGATGATGATGATGATATATCATCGCCCTCATGTCACGCTGATTATACGGATTTCCCTGATTCTTTCTCGCCATCCGTCTCTATCATCCTGTGTTCGTTTAGACCTGTTGTAGGTAAGTTCTTGTTGGTCAGCCATCACTGGCAAGTCTATGAGAAGGGGTCTATCCGAGAACGTCACTGATGATTTCGTCCTTGCTTCTCCAGAAGTGTCCAGTGGTCTTGTTCGTCTTATTTGATTGGTTTTAGAGATCGGAGGTAGGTGGCCGTACAATATAGTTCATAACCTTCTTGTGCAGTTCCCACCTAGCTTTTTCTCTCTGCGTTTACACAGCAACCATTTGGTGCATCCATACATTAGAATTGACACAAACACTGTTTGGAAGACATTCCATTTATTTTATCGGAGAGGTCTGACGTCCAGATCATCAATAGCCTATTGATAACAGTCTATGCCTTCCTAAGGCTCTTATTATGTCACTTTCAGTTGATGAGACGCTGCTACCAAGGTAAGTGAACTTATCCACTAATTTCAGAGAACCACCATTTAGAGTAGAAATGTCGCCTTGATTAAAACACATGTACTCCATTTGGTCCGAATTCGCGTGGAGACCAATGCCTCCTGATGCCTGCTCCAGACTATGCTGCAGACATTCGGCTTGAGTACGTTTTTTGTTAGAAGGGCTATGTTACCTGCATAATCAAAGTACGTAATAGTTTCAGCGAAGTATCGTCCGCTTGTTGCCTTTAGTATAAAGCCATTTTCTTTTATTAGATCAATCGACGTTCGAGGTACGGAGTCTAGGCATATTATGAAAAGATTTATGGGGTATGCATCCTCTTCCAAAACTCCAGAAACAATGTCGAAGAATTCGTTGTCACCATCCGGTGAGCGAACCTTGACTTTAGTATTATTTTTTGCACTAACACCTTCTAAAATTCGACAGACTGTCAGAATTTGTGATGTTGTGGATCGATTTCTCCGAAAGCTATTTTGATTCTTCCATAGAATTTTCTTAATTTCGGGCTCAATGTGAATGAGAAGCTGAACATTATAAACCTTTGCCGTTATGGAAGTAAGAAATATGCCTCGGTAGTTCTTGGGGATTCCGAGGTTACCTTTCTTTGGGCAGGGGAGGATGCAGCCAATTGTCCATCTGTCTATTGTGTTCTGGTTATTTACGGCGTTGCAATATCAGAGTAGCATGTCGTCGAATTTCCTTGTCTTTCATACTTATGTGGGTATTTCAGCCGGCAGCTTTGCTGTTTTTGATTTTTGTTTGTTCTACGTCAAGATCTTCTTGAGTAAACTGTCCTAGTTTGATGCTTTGTTGGTAATCAATAAATTTCATGATCGGTTTCTCTGTGACTTTAAGGGACTTTCCAAGCAGATTCTGGAAATGTTCTTTCCATATCTGTATTCATTCATCTGGACCGGCAGCTTTTAATTGAGCTTTAAAGGTGTTTTTCTTTTTACTTACTTCATTTACTCTTTGCCACACTATTCGAGATTGTTTATCTTCTGAGATTCTAATCTTATTGATCAAACTTTGAACGAATTAAATCTGTTCTCTTTGATATGCGTTAATTAGTTCTTTTTGTGCCTTCTTAAGTTTTCAATGCGTTAGTATGAGTTGGGTTTCTTTAATTACACGTTATTTCGGGGTTTTTTTCGAACTGCTAATGTCTCCAATGGAACTCTATGCTCGGTTCATGGTTTGGTTGGTATGCATTCTGTTGTGGCTTTTACGTGGGCATTGACGAAATTTTCGTATTCATCATTCGGTGTGTTTCTGATATCTGAAGAATATCGAATCTGTTTCTTGCTGTTTATTGCTAATATCTCTGTTGCTAAGAGAGGACAAGTCATAGTGGGTGGTTTTAGTAGTTTGTGTCGTATTCCGATGTAGGCTCGGACGTATCTTTGGTATGACAATTATGGGATCAGAAGATACTCCTTGAAAAGAGAAATATGCCTCACCGGTTAGTAGTCCAGTCAGCTGGGGCAGCAAAATACACCGACTGAATCTCTGCAGAGGGGTAAGACTCCCCCAACGAGTGTCCTGATATGACACTAAACAATCTAATGGTGAGACTCTAGTAATGCTGGAGCTTTGGAGAATGCGGACTACCCTTTCATTGTCATTACTCCCAAGTCCACTCTGATCCGGAGCGGTAGCACCTGATAGGGTTCTATCTATGGATCAAATAGAACTCTCTGATTATTCAACTGTGTGTAAAAAATGACTGATGTTTAATTAGATTGTTAGTGATAAATTCAAAGTTTTGTCACCTTTAAAGAAATAGCAGATATAATTTCTGTTTATCTAAAAATATACCCGCAAATATCTTCTGTGCTTTCCTGTTTGTGTATGTTTTCTGTCATCTCAATTACACCTTTCCCATGCCAATATGAGTTGATATGTTTATTTCTTCTCACGTTATACAACAAAAGAATTCTACATGGTCGGTGATGTAAGTTAATTTTCTCAAATCTCTACCCTCCGCCATAATTGGTCGTTGATGCAGATTTTACTAACGTCCTTATTGAGAATGTATATAAAACTGGATTATTTTTTACTTTTCAACTTTTGATCTTGAAGTAAATGCGACTGAAACATTAAAGCTCATTCAACCTTTCTCTGGGGTAAAACATGGCAAGGGGCAAGGAGCAAATTACTTTGTTTTTTTTTTAAATATTTTTTGTCATGGAAATTGTTTTGCTCTGTGTAATAGAAAATTAATTTTTAAGTCAGTTTGAAATCCCTGGCACAGAAGTAAATGCACACTTGCATATTTCCTTGTTCTATGTCTACATAGAAAGAGAAAAAAATATATGGAGAAAAAACTGCTGAGATATCAAAAAATAAACTTCAAGAGATATGCATATATAAACGCACATGCAAAGGCTAAGATGCTTATCCTATTGGGCATCACTGTTGAAATGTACACAATGCGACATCCAATATCTGAATAGATCTGATGAAGTTAGTTTTTTCCTGGTTGGCCAGCGAGAGAGAGAGAGAGACAGAGAGAGGGGAAGCAATGGGTTTGTAAGTTCATGATAAAAAAAGAAAAGAAAAAAATAGAAAATGAAGTTCTTTATTTCCTTGTTGAGTAACTCCAGCATATATGTCCGGTTAGATAAGGTATACTGGGCAAATTCAAAGTTGAAAAGATGAGTCGATCTATTCACATTTTCAAAACTTCTGGATAGCACTTTTGGTAAATACGAGGATGATTAAATAAGTTTCCAGACATTTTTCGTATGGGTACTTTTATTGACAGTACACACTTGAAACTCTAGTCCCCTTCGAACTAATCTCCTCCGGCTGCAATGCACTTGTTGTACCGTTCCAACGACTTCTGGAAGGCCCCATGGAAGGCATCTTTTGTGAGCGTGTCAATGACCTTCGTCACGGCCTCTTTCATCTCCTCAATTGTCTCATAACAACAGCCTTTGAGCTTAGGGAATAACCAAAGGTCACAGGGACCAACGTCTGGACTATAGGGAGGGTGAGGAACTGTCTTGATGCCCATCTTGGTCAAATAGTCTGTGACAAGGATGGAGTTGTGGACTGGTGCATTGTCCTAGTGGAAATGCCACTGACCCGATTTGAAGAGTGCTGCCCTCTTCCGACCGTATCTCTTACTGAACTCCCTTAAAACCTCAACATAGTAACCCTAACCTTAACCCTTTGGCCAATCAACGCTGGTGTATTGACTTCCTTACTCTTCCTACACGTCTCATCATCCCTCACAGACTGCTTGCCTTCCTTGAATCTCTTATGCCACTCAAAAACTGATGATCGATTCATGCAAGATGGTCTAAAAGCAGTCTGAAGCATTCCATACGTTTCTGTGGCATTTTTTTTTTTCAAGTTTAAAACATAATTTTATTGCATATCGTTCTTTTAAAGTGTCAGATTGCATTTTTGAAATTCACCAACTGTGAAAATCAGGCTTTAGTAGGTTTTATTCCAATTGCTGCTGTAGCTGTTGATTTGAACCTGAAATTGGTCAGTGATCTCATAAGACCTATAGCAAGGACAAACTGAATTTTTAAGAGTCTACGACAATTTTAAATGCCGGTACAAAAAAAGTATGGAAACTTATTGAAGGCACCACGTATGAAAAAATGTAAAGCGCGTTAGATTCGTTATTTCATAAACTGTCTTTAATGTCACTTGGTACTGACTTGTTGACATTGGGTTGTTGAAAACGGAAATATGTCCCAGATAACGAAGGATAGGTTAAGGAAGGTAATGATATATACGAAGATATAAAGAAAAATAGAGTCAGTCTGGAGGCTGCAGTGGAATATGTAGTCATCTCATGCTAGTAGGCGTCGGGGGATTAGTTAGAGAGGGAGATTAATTTCTACTATAGTCGAAGAAAATCGACTCCGATTAAAATCCTGCCATCTCAAAGACTCAAACAAAATTGTAACGAGGTTCGTTGCATACCGTTGCTGAGTTAACGCCAGTAGGGCAACCGGTCTAGGAGAAGGGAAACACTGAATTTTCACCAGTTAAACTCCATTTTAAGAATTGGCCTTGTGTCGCATCCTGTTCGTGCGTAGGGGGTGGGAATATATATATATATATATATATATATATATTGATCGAGTCTTGAGATACATATACAGATTTCAAGACCAAATCAATAAGATCAATAAGTTTCTAATCAATATTAGAAACTCGGTTGAAGATAGACAATCTTGAATAGCATGGCAGACAGTAAATGAAGTTATTAAAAGGAAGAGCACCTCCAGAGCTAAACTAAAAGCTGCAAGCCAAAAAGAACGAATACACTTGTGGAAAAAACATTTCAAGAATCTACTGGGAAAATCTCTTAAAGTTATGGATGAACCTATCACTATGGTAATTAATAATCAACTAGACGTCTAACTAGGAGAGTTTACGCAAGAAGAACTCGACGAAGAACTAACAAAAATCAAAACCAGAAAAGCTGCCGGCCGCGATGACATACCCCTAGAAATATAGAAAACAAATAATTTCGATGACCTGCTACTTCGATACTGCAACGCTGTATATAACCAGAACACAATAGACAGATAGACAAAAGGCTGCATCATCCCTTTCCACAAGAAAGGTGACCTTAGAATTACCAATAAGTACCGAAGCATAACACTCACTTCTCTAGCAGCTAAGATATACAATACTCTGCTACTCGACTGCATCGAACCTGAAATTGGGAAAATTCTTAGGATGAATCAAAATGGTTTTTGGAGAAATCGATTCACAAATTCTAACAACCCGTCGAATTTTAGGTGTTCGTACAAAACCTTCGAAGCAACACACTTATTTGTAGATTTCTCCCAGGCATTTGACTCCATACATAAAGGGAAGATGGAGCAAATACTTTTAGCGTATGTTTTTCCCAAAGAAACTGTCACAGCCATAATGATGCTCGATAAAAACATGAAAAAGTTCACTCACCGGACTGAGACACACACGTCTTTGACATTGTTGCAGGTGTTCTGTAAGGAGATACGTTAGGCCCGCACCCGTTCATAACCTGCTTAGACTACGAACCTCCAACGTCGATAGATTTAATGAAAGAAAATGGCTTTACCCTGGAAAAGGCAAAAAGTAGACGATACCTCGCTCGAACAATTACGGATGCAATCTACGATGATGACATAACGCTTCTTGCAAATACCACCGAATCCCTGCTGCTTTGTCTGGAGAAAGCAACAAGTGGCCTAGGCCTCCGTGTCAATGCAGACAAAACGGAGTACATGTGCTTTAATCAAAATCAAAGCGGAGATATCTCCACACTAAATGGTGGTTCTCTGAAACTAGTGAACAAGTTCACCTACCTCGAAAGCAACGTCTCATCAATTGAAAATGATATCAATACGTTAATAGCGACGACATGGACAGCTATCGATAGGCTATTGGTCGTATGGAAGTCAGACCTATCGGATGCTCTCAAGAAACCAATGTATGGCACTAGGCCTTGCTGTCTAGTTCAAGCCAAAACCCGGCATACGTGCCCGGACCTACATTTGGCTTCGTGAAACTGATTGGCTCATCAGGCTCACATTGCACCAAGTGAGCCGATGAGCAGCATAGACCAGCAGAGTTCGAGTCTCGGCTCGTTCCCGACCTCCCCTCCCCTTTATCCCCGCTTTAATCGGCCTTCGGGCTTTTGACTTTGTGTCAAGTCCTGTCTGGTGGGAGGCAGCGACAAATAAATAGACCTATCCAATAAAATAAAACGCAATTTTTTCCAAGCAGCAGTGTGTCCATACTACTGTATGGATGCACCTGACTAAGCCTATAGAGAAAATACTTGACGGCAATTGCACGAGAATGCTACGAGCTATGTTCAATAAGTCCTGGAAGCAACACTCCACAAAACAGCTGCTGTACGGCCACTTACCACCCATCTCCAAAACCATCCAAATTAGACAAACAGGACATGAGGGACGCTGCTGGAGAATTAAAGACGAACTTATAAGTGATCTTCTCCTATGGACCCCTTCACTCGGACGAGCAGATGTTAGGCAATCAGTTAGACCATATCTATAACAGTTCTGTACAGACACTAGATGTAGTCTGGAGGACCTGCTAGAAGCGATAGACGTTGGATAGAGTCGTAGAAATATGTGCTGGTGGCACGAAATGATGATGAAGATGCTGATATATATATATATATATATATATATATGTATATATATAAATGTACTGATACAGGTTCACCCGAGGCTCGTGCCAGTGAAACCTAGAGTCGTGAATTTTTATGTTTTATTTCATTTTGTAGTCGAAGTATTGTGACATTGCTCTACATTTGGGGCACAGACTACTGTATCATACCGATTTAGAATATCTTTAATTATATATATATATATATATATATATAAATTACGCGCCATGATGTCTAGTCAACATATAATAGACGATGCTTCAAGTTTTGCTTGATAAGAAATCATAGAGACCACAGAAATTCTTCAATTTTAACTTAAATTCATTTTTTTAAAATTCAATTGATTGCCTACCTTTGAGTAATTACTTTCGATACGTCTTATATATATAACAAAGATCAACTTTCTGTATTATCAATAGCCAGTCACTAGCAGTCATGTCTTTCCTAAGCATATATAGACATTATTTTCAGTTGATAAGATATTGCTACTGCTGGTCAACTCATTTCAGAGTATTGCCATTTAATGTGGTAGAGACTACTTCAGCTTACTCAAAACACATAAACTCTGTTTCATATATATAGGCCAATGCTTCTTGTTGTTTGCTGCAAGCTTATCAGCAAGGATTTGGTTTGGCCCGGGGAAAACGAGAATTATTTTAAGCTGTAGCCGTGTAAGTACAACTGTACGACTGCACTATATAGACTTTTACGAGACCTTTGGAGAAAAGGCTGGATGGGAACTACTCAAGAATGGTGCGTACTACTCTGAACATATCTTATCAGCAGCATCCTACAAAACATCAGCTGTATAGCCACTGAGCTCCCATCTTACAAACCATCCAAATAAGACGAACAAAACATGATCGGTGCTGCTGATCATTTTGGCCATTGCCGTCTTTTTTTTTGCATAGTTTGCGATTTTGTAATTTTTCCTCCATTTATCTGGGGGTTTTATTCCCCCTCCCTCCCTTCGTCCGCCTTCTCCTTTTCCTCTCCCTTTTTTCTATTCTCTCTCTCTCTCTCTCTCTCTCTCTCTCTCTCTCTCTCTCTTCAACTTTGCCCCTTCTCCACTCTTCGTTAATCTCTTCCTTTTCGTCTTCCTTCTCTCGCTCTCTCTCTCTCTCTTCAACTTTTCCCCTTCTGCGCCCTTCATTATTCTTCCTCTTCTTCCTTCTTCTCTGTCTGTCTGTCTGTCTCTCTCTCTCTCTCTCTCTCTCTCTCTCTTTCTCTCTCTCTCTTTGTCAATTTAGAGTCAGTGTTGAAAGTAATTTGTTGGCTTCATTTTGACATTTTTTCCCCATTACCTGAACAAGCAATTTTCTCTAGTAAACATCTTTTTCTCTCGACTGCCTTTTTAATTATCTTATTAGACTTCATATCAGATTCATCTGCTTTCTATAATTTTCGCATTCTTATCAAACTTTTTTTTTTTCAACTATCTCTTGTCTGCTTTCTTCTTTTCTATAACTTTCACTCTATAATATTTCAGCTTCTTTTCTTCTCTTTTTTCTATATTTTTCTTCTTTTCTCCTTTTCTGTCTACCTGGTCAAACTATTCACTGGCAGCAGACGAGATAACTCGGGAGAATTTTATTTGTCTTCAATAGCCTCATTCGGACATTTAATCGGACGGTCACTGGAAACAGTTCAATTTGTAGATGAAGAAAAAAAAAGGTTTGCTTTGAGGCATTTCATTGTCTTGTGTCTTTTTACACTGTCAGTCAATCAGAGATTGATTGTAAGGAATTCGGGCTTGGAAAAGAATACTGTGAAAATATTACGTTGCTGCATTTATTTAAAATACCCATGTCTATTACTTGAAGGCAAGAATTTCTTTGCAAAGTTTTATGTTGTGATTCGTTCATTAAAGAGAAAAGTTCTCTTTAGTACGGTAGCTCAAACGGACCAAAAAAAAGGGCTAAAAACTGCAAGTGTGACTCTATAAGGTCTTCTGTTCCTGGATGAAGAAGCAATAATATATATGCATGCTGGTGAGAGCAGGTCTATATAAGTATGCATACATACCAGCGTCGCTTATGTATATATAGATGCATATCGGGTAGAGCCTATCTTTACCTGTGTGTTTGAGCATAGATAGCTTACGTATATATATATATATATGTGTGTGTGTGTGTGTGTGTGCGTGCGCACATGGATGGGTGTCTATAGTAACATCAACAGGATAGCTAAACAACTTAGGTCGTCAGATTTTGGTAGATAATATAATAGAAAGTGAAAGGATGGTAGGTTTTTTTTAATGCTCGTAATAAACAATCCATATGACGAAGTTTCACAGGCCTCCTTCTCTTCCTACCAGGATAAACACGAATCGTGAATGAATTCATGCCAAGCGTATTCTCAGAATTCCTTTGTGTGTGTGTGTGTGTGTGTGTGTGTGTGTGTGTGTGTGTGTGTGGAAATTTACTAAGCTTTTTGCCTAGATGTGGCACAAGGCCATATGAAAGGGGCACCCAATGAGACTCGAACTCACTCGTGTAGCTCGAAATCACTCGTGTAGTGTGTGTGTGTGTGTGTGTGTGTGTGTGTGTGTGTGTGAAGCTGACCTCTGGCTTGCGCACTTTTGACCAGTTTCTGTTTTTACAAACAATCACAACTTGATAAAGAGAGACATCAAATAGTCTGCAAGACAAGGCAGGACGCAACGATATATTGCTATACAAGCCTCTCAAACACCAAGATGCCTGCCCAACAGTTATATTTTAACACTAATTAGTAGTTGAACACCTAATGTGGTGGAAATCTTTAATAATAAAATTTTAGGTGTGGTTTAGTTTGGCTCCTTCGTTTAATGGCATATCAATCTTAGTGGGTTATTTAATACTCAACTCATCCTCATAGAAAGGCAGTAGTTGTTCTGTTTAACCCATAGCTTGGGGGGAGGTCAGGGCGTTCATAACTTTCCCAAGGGTATAAGTCCAAAAGTGAATGTGCTATCACCACTGGAATTCGAACTTTCTTACTACGTTATCGCAGTCGAGCACGTTAGCCACTACGCCATTGAGTATGTTGACTGTTTCTCGGGTAGAGTTATAAGACAAGCTCCCCCACCCAGAAAACAAACTATCCTGGCTATGACGTAAGCATTTGAAATAAATATATCGCTCTTTTTATAATTGTTATAAGATGGTTTGGTTTGGTTTCTTTGCTTAATGGCATATCAACATTTGTCGGTTATTTAATGCCAAAGCTATCCTTTGAAAAGAACAGTAGTGGTACTATTTAACCCATAGCTTGGAGGATAAGGGGGTTCATTCTTTTCCCAATAGTATTTGCCCGAAAGTGAAAGTAATAGCGCGATTGGAGTACGAACTCGCTTACTACGATTCCGCAGTCCATCGCTTTAACCATTACACTACGAGGACACCCCCTAATTTGTATAAGAAGCTGATGGTTCTTTCCCTGCCTATATGTACTTTGATCCTCTATATCATAGTCAAATGCCGAGCTTCTTAGAGGGAATTCCTTTTAAGTCGGATCTGTCACTTATTTTCTGTTCTACTGTATCTCCCACTGTAAAAGAAAGTCCATCTCACAGTGCGCTCTCCCCCCCACTCTCTCTCTCTGTAATTGTTCTTTCCCTCTCTATATGCACTTTGACTCTTACTGTCAAAACCAAGGATCAAACTATAAAGGAATTAATTTAATCTTAAAAAACTTAGAAACCCGACTATCTACCCGATAACATTTTAAGAATTAAGCGCAAAAACACTCATGAAAGATTTGAACTCGGATCGCCGACCTCCTTCCGAATAGTTATTGTTGTAGTTGTAGTAGCACCAGCAGACAAAACAGCTAAAACGCAGGTGTAGAAGAATTGGAAATCCGAAGAAGAATTGAAGCCATCTTGGCAGCAGAATAACAACCAAAAAATCGGCAGGAATTCTGAGAGTGTTGAAGAATGGTAGAGATTGTCTGTTGATCTGTAAAAACGCCCAGTTCAAAAAACACCCCGACTTATAATTATATTATAACGAGTATAAAATTAAAATTAAGATTAAGATTAAAGCAACATGAAATAAAATGTACGTTTAATGGCCGGCTGAATGACTACGAATTTTCCCTCAGTTAATGGGAATAGTAATTGTTCGGTTGTATTCGTCCTTTCATTCTTTCTATCTTTCTTTCTATCTTTCTTTTCCCTCCTTCTTCTTTTAAACACTCGTTATATTCTCGTTCTTCTTATTGAATTTGTAACCCTGACTTCAACCGCGCTAATCTCCTCTCTCTCTCTCTCTATATATATATATATATATATATATATATATTCCTACTTTCTCTTGCTTTTCTTTTCATTTACTTTTAATTAAATCTTCTTTCTTTATTTTTTTCTTCTTTTTCTTTTAAACACTCGTTATATTCTCGTTCTTCTTATTGAATTTGTAACCCTGACTTCAACCGCGCTAATCTCCTCTCTCTCTATCTCTCTCTCTCTCTATATATATATATACATATATATATTCCTACTTTCTCTTGCTTTTCTTTTCATTTACTTTTAATTAAATCTTCTTTTTTTATTTTTTTCTTCTTTTTCTTTTAAACCCTCGTCATATTCTCGTTCTTCTTGCTGAATTAGTAACCCCGACCTCAACTGCGCTAATCTCTCTCTCTCTCTCTCTCTATATATATATATATATATATATATATATATATATATATATATCTTTTCCTACTTTTTCTTGTTCTTCTTTTCATTTACTTTTAATTAAATCTTTTTTCTTTTTTTTCTTCTTCTTTATCCTTTTTTTTTTTTTCTTTCTATTTCATTCGTATTTTCTTCTTTACTTCTTCAGTTATGTTCTTTCCCTTTTTCTCTCTTCATCTTTGTTAGGGAGGCTTAGAATAGGCTGACTGTATCCACTAGGTGTCCTGAGTATGACCCTAAACTGCATCTGGTGGTGAGGTCCCAATTCTATAGCTCCGAGGAATATAGAGCACCACATCCTTGTCAGTACTCCCATTTCTACCCCGACTCTGTGTGGTAATACCTGGCAGAAGCGCATCTATTAAACAAATAGATTTTTTTAATTATTTGAATCCGATAGAACCATGTGCAAAAAAAAACTCTTAAGGAATCATCATCATGTCATGCCGCTAGCGCGGATGTTCCTGACCCGCTCTCAGCACTTTTCCCTATCGTTCATCGCCTCTAGCAGGTCTTCAGGGCTACATCCCGTATCCTCACATAGCTGCTGTATGTATGTTCTAGCTGGTCGTCCTGCTTTTGCTCGTCCATATGTGGGGGTCCATAGGAGTACATCACTTATGATCTCGTCTCTGCTTCTCCAGCAGTGTCCTGCGAGTCTGGTTCGTCTAACTTGGATAGTTTTCGTGATGGGAGGCAGGTGGCCGTATAGTTGGTGCTTTGTGGGGTGTTGCCGCCAGGACTTATTCAATATTGCTCACAACATTCTTGTGTAATTGCCGCCTAGCTTCTTCTCCAGCCGTTTTGTTAGCGTCCAAGTGGTGCATCCATACAGCAGTATCGACACCGTCGCTGCCTGGAAGAAACTGCGTTTCATTCTTATGGAATAGCTGCACAAAAAATATGAATATAAACAATGTACGTAATTTCCTAACCTGTAGGTATAAAATAACCTTAGAGGTGTTAGCATGCCATTCAATCAATCATTTTCCCTTCTATTTTCTTTCTCCGTAGTCCATATATATATATATATATATATATATATATATATATATCATATTATCACGCTATCAGCACGGATATTCCTGACCCTCCCTCGCCACGCCCCCCTGTCGTCCATTGCTTTCGGCAGATCCTCAGGGCTACATCCCGTATCGACACAGAGCTGCTGTATGTAGGTTCGAGCTGGATGCCCTACCTTTGCTCGTCCATGGGAAGGGGTCTACAGGAGTACATAACTTATGAGCTCGTCCCTACTTCTCCAGCAGTGTCCCCCGTATCTTGTTCGAGTATATATATATATATATATATATATATATATATATATATATATATATATATATATATATTATAACAGTGTTGGTTGTCACAAAATGACTTTGTGGGTTTTTGTCAAAGCAAGTGCAATATAATATGGAGAGTGCTCAATATCTAGGATAGAACAATTATATGATAATAATAAACTAATATATATTAGATATATATATATTTAAGTCATGGAATGTAGACTGTGACTCTGGGTTTCATGCATGAAGTTTTTCTTAACTGTCTGATGATTGTTGTTTTGCAAAAAACTCCATGAAACCCAGGGGTTGTAGTCTAAATTCAATGAATTAAATATATATATATATCTAATATATATATATATATATATATATATATATATATATATATATAAGAGTCATTCACTAGATAAGCTGAATTTTGCAATATAATGGCTCACATTACACCCAGGAAAAATGTTGACTTAATTTTTCACTCTAATCTCCATTCTTTAAAACATCTTTCTCATCAAAAAACAATCTTTGTATTCTTTCAGCATAGAAATCTTTGGACTGAGTTTTTTGCCATTTGCTCATAGTGCTTTTCGTTTTATCATTGTTTGAAAACTTTCTTCGATACACAATTTCTGCGAAAGAGTCAAACAATTTAAAATCAGAGGGACCAGATTTGGACTGCATGTGGGAGCTGTTCCCAACCAAACTGATTGCTGGATTCCTCTCTTCTCGTAGCTTTATGAGGCTTGGATTGTCCTGGTGAAATCCAACGAAAATTGACCTTAGAATGAAAAAAGACATCATGCACAATTTTGTGTACTGAACATAGAAATTCATAGTTGTAATTTACAAAGATCTTGGCTTCGATGTGGCACAAGGCCGAATGAATGGGGCGCCCAATGAGACTCGAACTCACTCGTGTAGGTTTGCTAGTCTAGCTTGCTAACCGTTACACTACCAGAGGTGCCCTACATAGAAATTCATAGTTGATCAGAAATATCCTTTATTGTAACTTTTATGTAAATCAAAAAGAACGTATTAACAAGTAAAAAGTAAAGTTAAGGGTGACCCTAAGGTTCCCTTTTCAATAGCTACTACACCGAAGTGTAGAGGAAGGGTGCTACTCCTTTCCTTGGAAGACTCCACTTTACCCTTGATCCTCACCTTATAATGCTGAGTGCTAAGCAAGGTACGAGGTGCATACGATAAGTTTCCAGACTTTTTTCGTATGGGCACTTTTATTGATAGTACATACATAAAACTCTAGTCCCCTTCGAAGTAATCTCCTCTGTCTGCAATGCACTTGTTGTACCGTTCCAACAAATTCCGAAAGGCTCCATGGAAGTCTTCTTGTGTGAGCATGTCAATGACCTTCGTCACATCCTTTTTCATCTTCTTAATTGTCTCATAACGACAGCCTCTAAGTTTTGCCTTGAGTTTAGGGAATAACCAAAAGTCACAGGGAGCAAAGTCTGGACTATAGGGAGGGTGAGGAACTGTCTTGATGCCCATCTTGGTCAAATAGTCTGTGACAAGGGTGAGAACCCTTGGGACAAACTTCGCGCAAATATTCCACATCTTCAGTTCCTCGCGAATAATTGTGTGTACAGTTGCACATCAAACTGTGCACTTATTGTCTCTATAGACACACGACGGTCCTTATCCATGAAATTCTTTATTTGGCCAATCAACTCTGGTGTATTGACTTCCTTACTCCTCCCACACCTCTCATCATCCCTCACAGACTCCCTACCTTCCTTAAATCTCTTATGCCACTCAGAAACTGATGCTCGATTAATGCAAGATGGTCGAAAAGCAGTCTGAAGCATTCCATATGTTTCTGTGGCATTTTTTCCAAGTTTAAAACAGAATTTTATTGCATATCGTTCTTCTAAAGTGTCCTCAAGTCCAGATTGCATTTTTGAAATTCACCAGCAGTGACAATTAGGTTTTAATAGGGTGTATTCCAATTCCTGCTGTAGCTGTTCATTTGAAGCTGAAATCATAAAAATTGGCCAGTCATCTCATAAAATGTATAGCAATAACATACTAAATTTTCAAGAGTCTACGACGATTTTAAATGCCCATACGAAAAAAAAGTCTGGAAACTTATTGTATGCACCTTGTAGTATGAAGTACCATTTTTTGAGTCTTTGGTATGTCTCGACCTGGGATTGAACCCCGGTCTCCCGAACCATTGGCGAACACTAAATCCACCATATTAGGTGCGCCCACTATTTTGTGTCTGCCTGGTCTGTGTTCACTTTAAATACGATTTCGGCCTTCCTTAAGCAATTTAGACCTATTTGTCAGCACTTTTTAAATAAAAACATTCTGTAAATTTCAGCGACCACACATTTGATGATCGACCTCTGTTCAACCCTGGAGCAATATGTTTTATTTTCCATCATGCTGAATGGCTTCAAAACAATATTTCCGCGTGATTAATATAATTTTTTTCAATAAACTAAGTTCAAAGAATGCAGTGTTTACATTTATGGAAAAAATTCTGAAAAAAATCATTTTTTAATCATTATATTTATTTAATCACACACACACACACACACGTGTGTGTGTGTGTGTGTGTGTGTGTGTGTCAAATTTGCACGTGCTCTACGTACGAAAATGGAGACAAACATTACAATATATTTCAGGCATTAAATAAGATAATAATTAAACTCCCGATCCCGAATTTCACGTTTTAGATTCTCAGGGGAGTTAGTATATAACACATCTGATTTTATTAGGTCCATCTAAATAAATTTGTACTGTTTTTGAGTTACGTGACTATTACGAGATTGACATACTAAGTCCTCAAATTACAAAGTAAATATTCATTTTCATGGTGGCATCTCGCAACCAAAATGTTTTCAGCAGTCTTTTATTGAGCAAATTATTCAAATCCCAGAAACTTATTTTATAGTATATTTCCTTTACGCATAATTTACAATTCCTGAAACCATCGTTATAGGTACACACTCTTTTTAGGATAAATCACTTAACTACTTATTACTTCCCATGTTTTTTTCTATTTTTCTAGAAGTACTTAGATAGTTTTGTGTCAGACATGTTGAATACAAGATCACCTTTGGATCGACGACGTGAAACTCTGGTTCGCGAGTTTTATATTGGTTTATTATTATTTTGTTTTATACTTTATATATATATATATATATATATATATGTGTGTGTGTGTGTGTGTTGTGGAGTCAAGAATATAATTCTAAGATTCATTCGGGATTATTTCTAGAGAAAATGGGCAAAATCCAATCGCTTTTTTCCCGTCCAATTGTAAGAAGAATGGAAATAAATGAAACGAGAAATAGAAAAAGGTGTGAAAGGGATACGACTATGTTAACAAAAATTTACAGCAAAAATTACAAAATGGAAATTTGCTATTCGAATAGAAATAGATAAATTTTAAAACCGTAAAGAAAAGTTCTTTGAGTCCTCATCTATATAAGCGGAAATACCCTTGCAAGTTAAGAAGTCTTTGTAAAAAGAAAATATTGTATCTCAGCACTTAATATGTTTAACTGGCAATAATAATGAAGTTACTTACTCGACGAGAATTTTGCTCTGCATATTCTCTTGGGCTGCCAATCAACAAAGAAATTTCTCTGCAGGTGGAACAGCAAACTGTATTTGACCTGCCGGCTATATAGTTACTTTAGTAGAATTCCGGTAATACGTATCCCTAGAACAGTTGCCAACTTCTGTTGTCTAATGTGGGTCTGTCGCTGTCGTTTTTGATGGTTGCTATGTTCAGTTCTGTCATAAAAGATTTCATTCGCAGCTTTTATTGTAAACCAGTCGGTTGAGAATTCAGATTTTTGGGGTCCGACCGCAGGAGTTTGTTTACGATACGTCCGTGTGGATTTGTTTTTCCCTCCAAAATTGGCGTACTCAGACTTTCTTCGTTTTCTGTCACGTCGTGGGAATGCCAGATCAAGATGCAGCAACTTCGTATAATCCTTTGTAGTATTTATAACTTTCTAGAAACGAAGGGGGTGTCCTCGAGGTGTAATGGTTAAAGTGAACGAGTTCGTACTCCAGTCGCGCTATTACGTTCACTAACGGGCAAATACCCTTGTGAAAGGTATGAACCCCCTTACCTTCCCAGCTTTGGGTTAAATAGTACCACTACTGTTCTTCAAGGGGAATGTCTTTGGCATTAAATAAGCTACAAAGGTTGATATGCCATTAAAACAAAGAAACCAAACTAAACCAAGAAACCTATAGAAACGAAGCGCTAACTCTATGATGCAATATTTGAATTAACAGACAAGAAGATACTGAGCATGAACGCGATATAAATTTCAGTTAAATTCACCGATGAAGTCATTGAACAATATTTCCAAGCAAATACAACTGCTCAGGCCGAATCACTGCTATATAGCCTGGAACAGTCTGCAAAAGGTATTGGTCCCTACGTGAACTCAGATCAAACAAAATTCATATGTTTTAATCAAGATAGTGCCATCTCCGAATTAAATGACAAGCCTCTAGATCAGTTCATATACCTTAGTAGCAATATCTACCATGTCAGAGTGGACCTGGGAGTAATGACAATAAAGAGCTATTCTACTCTCTTCAGAACTCCAGAACTAGAACCTCACCACCAGATGTACTTTTGAATTATACCACGGATAGACGTGCTTCTCTGCTGAGGATGTAGTCGGTATATTCTTAGCACCACCAACAGCGCTATTTTTTAAAAGTATTCTTACTTATTATAAATGATTTTACACGGTTATATGGTTTCAAATACTCCTAAACAATACTAGTAACTAGTAAACAAATGTATGACTTCAAGTAACTAAAACTATTTAACAAAAACTGATAATTTGTAAACAGATCTATTCGATACATAGATAGGATCCACCTAAGCTTGTGTAATGGTTTGCAAGGTTAACTCGCCAGCCTACTAAAGTGCCCCATTCTTTCGGCCTTGTGCTGCATCTAAACAAAAACGCTAAGTAAATTACTAATATGTGTTAATGAAGTGAAGTTAGCGACTGTAGTCGAAGGCGACCAGAAGGCTCCCTTTTCAATAGCTACTACACCGAAGTGTAGGGGATGGCGCTACTCCTTTCCCTGGATTAGTCCACTTTACCCTTGATACGTACCTTATATTGCTGAGTGTTTAGCAAGGAGGTATCAAGTGCCATTTTAAAAGTCTTTGGTATGACACAACCTGGGATTGAACCCAGGTCTCCCAGATCATTGGCAAACACTATGTGTTAATACTCTAAGGTTAATAAAAGCAGAACACGTAGGAATGTGTTTAAAATAGTAATTAAACACGTGAGGAAAGGCACAATATGTTCTAATATTTATATTTTTAAAAAATTATATCAACCCAAAGCGTTTGAATAACTTTTGCTTTAGCAAATATATTTTAGTCTGAATTTTCTTTACCAGGAATCAGAATATCATAAATATCTTTATTATTATAGACGTACCATTTTACAAGCAACAAGGACCTATTCTCTTTCTAAGTGCTGTTGTGCACACGAGAATAATTCTTGAACTTAAAAGTATTTCAAAAATTTCAAACTAAAAGAAAAACTAGAAAAAATATTTAAAACTTCAACAATAATTTAATCAGACTCTCTTAACTTAGAAATCTTTTTTTATATCTCTTTTTTTCTTTTCTTTTTCGTTTTTTAAAATCTTTTTTTTTTTAATTCTATATCTGAGGATATAATGCTTGAGGCTAACACCACTTAAGGAGATATTTCCGCAAGAGAGCACACACCTGGCATCCGTGCCGGGTGGTCTCTGAAAATTAATGACACGTGTTGCAGGGGGCCCTTCCTACCCACCCTCAGGCAGCTCTTGCCTGCCTCCTCGCCTAAAAGGAGTTAAGACTGGTTTGATTGCTCGACACTTGAGATGGCCCTGAAAGGATATACCATCGGAACTGTGCAATTTTTGCACCTACCCCACTCAAACTCTGCTTCCTGCGCAGCAGCTAACATTAAACTGACTTTGTGTCACAGTTTGGGGAGCCAAATAAAATCATCTGGCATCCGTGTCAGATGTTCTTTGAAAATGAACCCCTCATGTTCTAGGAATCCTTTTTCCTTCCCCAGCAACAGTAGCCGACTCGTCTAAAAGGGGCAAGTGGTGGATGTATTATCGGGCGCTTGAGGAGCTTCTAAAGGGGAATACTGATGTAACTGATCTAATTTTAACTGAGGGAGGAGTTTATTTCCTGTGAGGCATCTTTTACATTAAACTGACTTTGTGTCACATCTCAACATCGGGGATGGAGGGGGGAATCAATACCGAAAGTAACACCTCTTTTCACAACGAATGATGTGGTTCATGTGAATGGCAACAAACAAATTAATATGAAATGACAAGATTTCACCCCTCGTATATTGTTCTAGTTAGCAAAAGGGTCTCGTAGATCAGTTACTCCTATGTAATGTGTTCAATGCCGTTCATTTGAGGCTTGAACTCAAATGTAAACAATACTTCATTTGAAAGGTTTGATATATGAGCCAAATAGCCTAGCCGACCAATGTTAGGGATTTCTCTTCTCACTATGTGCCTCAATACAATGGTTTTGTATTGTATCAAGTGTTTTTAATAACGTACCTAAGTTTGGTTTGGTTTCTTTTGGTTGTAGGTTATTTAATGCCAAAGCCATTCTCCTAGAAGAACAGTAGTGGTACTATTTAACCCATAGCTGGGAGGATAAGGGGGTTCATACCTTTCTCAAGGGTATTTGCCCGAAAGTGAACGTAATAACGCAGCTATAGTAGGGCAGACTAGGTTCTTCAGCCTTGGTGAGGCAACTAGTCTAGGAGAAGGAAAACTCTGAATTCAAACCTGTTAAACTCCGCTTAAAAAATTGACCTTGTGTCATATCCTGCCCGAGCGGAGGGGTTGGGTAAATATGGTAATAGCGCAGCTCGAGTACGAACTCGCTTACTACGATTCCGCTGTCCATCGCTTTAACCATTACACCACGAGGACATTCCCTGAACAGTGGTGGTACTATTTAACCCATAGCTGGGAGGATAAGAGGGTTCATACCTTTCCTAAGGGTATTTGCCCGAAAATAAACATAACAGCGCGACTGGAGTACGAACTCGCTTACTACGATTCCGCTGTCCATTGCTTTAACCATTACACCACGAGGACATTCCCTGAACAGTGGTGGTACTATTTAACCCATAGCTGGGAGGATAAGGGGGTTCATACTTTTCCCAAGGGTATTTGCCCGAAAATAAACGTAATAGCGCGACTGGAGTACGAACTCGCTTACTACGATTTCGCAGTCCATCGCTTTAACCATAACACTACGAGGACACCCCACGTACCAAAGGTCAAGTCTAATCACAAAAAATGATAACAATAAACATGGCTTCTAAGATATCCGTCAGCCTAAAATACCAGTCATTTGTTTATTTTTCAGATAAAAGTCTGCCAGCAATTTTATAGCATCAGGTTTCTTTATAACTTATAAAATGTTCACAGGAGTCTGACTGCTGGAAAGGTACAGATTTTAAAATGGTTTCGAAAATTTCCCACAAATCTTTAAAATAATTATTCATTTATCATTCATCTAAGACAATTTTGGTATCTAAAATCAGATTTTGGTGATGTGGGAATTCACTTATCATATGTAGATTATAGAATTGGTTTGGTTTCTTTGTTTAACGACATGACAACCTTCGTGGGTTATTTAATGCCAAAGCTATCCCTTGTAGAAGAACAGCTTTTCCCTAAGTATTTTGTGTGAGTCTCGGTAGTGCAACTATACAGTAATACTGATACGATAACTGTTTTGAAGAAATCCCTTTTTATTTTATTAGAGAGATTATATTTCTACAACCTCTCCATAGCAGTTCACGTCTTCCTTAAACTTATGTTGACATCTGTTTTTTTTTGTAGATGAGATACTACTACCGAGGTATATGAACTGGTGTGCTAATTTCAAAAGCTTGCCATTTAATATGGAGATGACTCCGTCTTGTTTAAAATACCGACTAATATTTATTATTGAGAATGCATTTTATCTAAACCTATTCCAAATATTCGTTGTCACATCTTCATAAAAAATTATATGATGCAACAATTTCTGGAAAGATATAAATGATTGGTTGTTACAAAGAATAGATAAGCGCCGATATTGGTTCAAGAAGAATTAAAAAAACTCACTCTACTAAAATGATATGATTACATCGAAACCCTACTGTATTGTCTGGAACGAGCTGCCGCAGGCATTGGCTTCTATATTAATGCACACAAAACGGAATATATGTGCTTTAATCAAACAGGCGACATTTCCACACTAAACGGTAGCTCTCTGAAACTAGTATATAAGTTCACCTACCTAGGAAGCAGTGTCTCGTCGACCGAGACAGACATCAACACGCGACTAACAAAGGCATGGACAGTTAACCATAGGCTATCGGTCATATGGAAGTTAGACCTGACCGATAAAATGAAACGCAGTGATCGTGATCGATACTGCTATATGGATGCACTACATGGACGCTAACTAAAAGGCTGGAGAAAAGGCTTGACGGCAACTGCACAAGAATGCTGCGAGCAATATTGAACAGGTCCTGGAGGTATCACCCCACGAAGCAGCAGCTGTACGGTCACCTACAACCAATCACGAAAACTATCCAAATTAAACGAACCGGACATGCAGGACACTGCTGGAGTAGACCTATGGACCCCTACACATGACCGAGCAAAAGCAGGGTGACCAGCTCGAACCTATTCACAGCAACTCTGTGAGGATATGAGGTGTAGCCCTGGGGACATGCCGAAAGCGATGAACGATAGGGAGGGGTGGTGAGAGAGGTCCAGGGATATCCGTGCTGATGGCACGACAAGATGATGATGATGATAATGATCTTTATGCCATATAATCAACATCATGTTTGCACGGATTTCCCTAACTCTCTCTCACCATCCGTCTCTATCATCCATCGCTTCTGGTAGGTCTTCCAGGCAACATCCTGTGTCCGTACAGAGCTGTTGTAGGTTAGTTCTAGCTGATCGTCCTACACTTGCACGTCTAAGTGAAGGGGGTCCATCGGAGAACGTTGCTCATGAGTTCGTCCTTGCTCCTCCAGCAATATCCCACATGTCTTATTCGTCTAATTTGGATAATCTTCGAGATGGGTGGTAGGCGGCCGTATAGCAGCTCTTTTGAGGGATATTGCTTCCAGGATTTGTTTAAAATAGGTCGTAGCCTGTTTGTGCATTTGCCGTCAAGCTTTTTCTCTTTATGCTTTCTTAGCGTCCATGTGGTGCATCCGTTCAGTAGTAAGGACACGACTGCTACTTGGAAAAAATGTGCTTTATTCTATAGGATAGGTCTGACTTCTATGGGATAGGTCTGACCAATAGCCTATCGATAGTTGTCCATGCCTTCGCTATTCGCGTACTGATGTCATTTTCCGTCGATGAGACGTTGCTTTCGATGTAGGTGAACTTGTCCATTAGTTTCAGAGAACCACCATTTAGTGTGGAGATATCGCATCTTTGATTGTATGTGTTCACATGGAGGTCTATGCTGCCTGCTGCCCGCTCCAAACAAAGCAGCTGAGATTCGGCCTGGGCGGGTATATTCGCCAGAAGCGCTATGACATCAGCGTAGTCCACGTCTGTAATAGTTCGTGCGAGCTGTTGGACACCATATAATGCAAACTAATGATAATTACAGTGAAATTAAAAAGTAAGATTTAAGAAATTATTACAATGGAACAGTGAAAATATAATAATCGTTCTAATCAAATATTTACAAATGAATCAGATTTCGAGATTAGATAATACAAAAGGAACTAATCTACTTTAAACAAATAAAATAAACCAAAGTACTTGAATGAAAATCTTCCTATGGAACTAATCGTTTCCATGGCTGCAATCAGTCTTTGTCAATGGATAAGGAAACAGAGTGACTTTAGGGAAATCCTGGAATTGATAGTTAATCGCTATAGTTCCAACGTTGTTGGCAGGAGATAATTAGTTCCTGCTGTGGTTTGACCTAAACCAGCAACTTAACACAATGTATGTAATATTGACACAATATACATCATTAAACATTATATTAGTGGTCTTACAATTGGGTTTGAAGGTTATGATACACCTCTCATAAAGTCAGTAGAGCTAAACTAGTGAGTAAAGAACTGGACTTTTGCTGATATTGTAGTTAAATTCATTTACAAACGATCACAAAATTCACCTAGGAATCCTCGTGTCATAATGACTAAAGCACTGAACTGCAGCCTCAAAGTAAGCGTGTTCGAACTCCAGTTGCAGTATTACGTTCACTTCCAAACTAACACTCTAGGGAAATCGATTGAACTCACTTATTCACCCAGCTATAAGTTAATTAATATCACTGCTGTTCTTCTATAAGGATCGCATTTGACATTAAATAACCCATGAAGGTTGATATGCCATTAAATAGAGAAACCACGTCAAACAACATGTACTGCTTTGGAATAACTACAACAAATTACATATACATCTGGCTGCAGATCTTTCACTGCGAATTAAGATCTTACGTCAAACAGTTTCACCGCGAATCAAGATCTTACGTCAAACAGTTTTACAGCGAATCAAGATCTTACGTCAGACAGTTTCACAGCAAATCAAGATCTCACGTCAAACAGTTTCACCGCGAATCAAGATCTTACGTCAAACAGTTTCACAGCGAATCAAAATCTCATGTCAAACAGTTTCACAGCGAATCAAAATCTCACGTCAAACAGTTTCACCGCGAATCAAGATCTTACGTCAAAAAGCTTTACAGCGAATCAAGTTCTTACGTCAAACAGTTTTACAGCAAATCAAGATCTTACGTCAGACAGTTTCACTGCGAATCAAGATCTTACGTCAGACAGTTTTACAGCGAATCAAGATCTTACGTCAGACAGTTTCACAGCAAATCAAGATCTTACGTCAAACAGTTTCACTGCAATGCAAGATCTTACGTCAAACAGTTTTACAGCAAATCAAGATCTTACGTCAAACAGTTTCACTGCAAATCAAGATCTTACGTCAAACAGTTTTACAGCGAATCAAGATCTTACGTCAAACAGTTTCACTGCAAATCAAGATCTTACGTCAGACAGTTTTACCGCGAATCAAGATCTTACGTCAGACAGTTTCACTGCAAATCAAAATCTGACGTCAAACAGTTTCACTGCGAATCAAGATCTCACGTCAAACACTTTCTCAGCGAATCAAGATCTTACATTAAACAGTTTCACTGCAAATCAAGCTGGTTCAGATACGTACATGGTGTCAATCTAAAAAAAACACTGGCTATTGCTAAATATGACAATGATCAACCAGTAGTAGCTGTTGGAATCTTCTTAAAACTTTCGACAGTATTAAGCAGATTCATCAAGCATCAGAGCGTGTAGAACAAGACATTTTGTTTCAATACGTTAAAACTGTGTCGGACTTTATATCAACACTTTATGAATGAGGAACTGTATAAGCATTAAAACTAGCTCAGAGTTGGATAGAATTTTTGTCTTCCAAAATGAATGTAAGAAGGGCTCATAGTGTAACGGTTATCGCCATTGAAAATGAACTTGGGGAACCGAGATCAAACCCAGGAAAACGCATGAACCCTTATCTCCCTGTAGAGCGGACCCTTTTGCTCTGATAAGGAAAGTTGTTTAAAAGAAAAATGATGTATTCAAACCAGCTGTACATTCTTAAAAATTCAAAAAGAAGCGTGCTCATCGTCATTGTTAACATCGTACAAAATGGAATCGGCGACTCAAGTTCAAATCCTGGCAAAACTGTTTTCATTTCTATTAGCGTTAAGGCCAAATGAGCTTGAAAAGGTTGTTTTCTTTTAATGTCCGTGTAAACAGGGTAATTTCATTTATTCATTTAGTAATTGCGCTGGTGAAGTTGGATGTCGATAAATAAGCGTCTAGTCGTATTAAGTAGCTTAACGGTGCAGAGTGTGGGAGCAAAAAAAATCACCTTCAACGTGAGGTGTGATTTAGGTCCATATATTCCGGACGGACACCGGGGCAGTGCAGTTCAGTTTAGGAGTTTCAACTAAAAGTTTGTAGCTGTCGATATGATAAAAGGAAAAAATTTTTAAAAAACATACACACAAAGTTCAATCTTCGAAATTGGTTTTCGCCTTTTTTCTCTCTCCTTGTGGACCTGCCACGTGGCTTATGTGACTTTGACCCGAACCTGCAACGACTAATTTATGGAATTGAATGGTTCTACAAGTAAAATACATTTCTGTTTTGGGGTTAAACTAGGCTATTTTTAGAAAATGATAACTTGGTTTAGATTGATATTGACCAATTCATCCAGTATAAAAACTTGTCAGCTATGTCTGTGTGAAATAATGAATAGGGTGCCTATTCATTCGCTAAGGTAGTGTAAATATTTGAATTCAAAAATTTATCTGGTGATTCGTTAATTCGAAGATTCATGGAAAAATCCAGTGTTGTGATTGATAGAACTTGACCCATAGCTGACTCTTTTAATAGTTATCTGGTTAGTTGGTTTAGTTGTGGGAACAGGCAAGTCAGATAAAATGTTTCAGATTAGCCACAGGCACCGAAGAGAATAGACGGGTGCTTGGAATGGCTAATTCTCCAGCTGCGTGACTGTATGGGACTTGAGAGAAAATAAAGACGCCTAAGAAATAAACTAAGTTGTATCCATTGATTAAAAACTGAAATGAATACAAAGATGAACCCGAGTCAACTCAAAGAACTCCTAAACAGAAGATCAGAGAGTCCGGTCTGCTAGACAAGCAAACAAGGTTAGATAAGAAGATAAGATGAAAAAATGTATAAAACATTATGGTGATTTGGTACTGTAATGGTACTGCTGTTGAGACGGATGCTGGAATATCTACGGTAGCAGAAAAACAGGAAAGGCTTCTTCAGTGACATGTCTATTAGCACTGCGTTGGCAAAATTTCTGGTAACGCAACATCCTGTTCTATAAGAAGAGGAAGAAGTCTAAATTCGTGATTGAATCAAACTTTGTATTTTGCTTTATATATCTTATTTCATTCCAGGTGTCAGGCGTGTTATGGTTATTGCCATTGGAAACGGGCACGATGACCCGAGTTCAAATCCTGGACGAAATTGTTTGAATTTCACCGAGCGCTAATACACTTCGGAAAAATTGGAATCCAACTATTTTCCTACCCGTCATGGGTAAATAGTAGGACAATCTGGGGTTCTTTAGCCTTGGTATAGCAAACGGTGTGCCAGGAGGAAAAATCTGAATTCAAACCTGTTAAAAAATTGACCTTATATCCCATCCAGCTCGTGTGGAGATGTTGGTAAATACATATATCGTATTTCATATTACATCATATATATATATATATGTATGTGTGTGTGTGTGTGTTGCGTTTTATTTAGTCGTCTTGCCAAATTATGATTGAAGTAAAATATACTATGTAAATTTCTTTTTCTAATTCTAAAAAGAGAAAAACGTTGGCCGCTGTAAGTTGTATTGAGTTACATCCTTAGGAAAGACCTTTCACCCTGATGTAATTCAAATACATGTTTCCAACTTTAAGAAAGATTTTGGTCAAAAAGCAATAACAAATTAAAAATCTCTAGATTTCCTCTTTTAACTTTTTTCTATTTCGTCCTTGTCTTTTTTTTTTGTATGAAATAAGTCCATTTCCCCCTTTTTTTTGTTGATAAGAAAGAAAAAAGTGGGAAAAGAACACCTGATGATTTTTAATTTGTTTTTGCATATTTTATCAGAGAACTATTCAGACGGCGTGTCCTGGGTAGGAAACGAAACTCCAATTGATAGTAAGGCACCCTTCCAAAAAATCCGGAGAGGGAGGAATAATCCTTCATTGACATTACTCGCAAATCCTATCTGACCCTGAGCAACAGTTCTTGTTAGGGTCTCATCCTTGGCTCAAATAGATCTATTTGGAAATTATTCATATTCTGATAAAATACTTGATGCAATAGAACTGTGATGCAATGGTTATCGCCGTAGGAAAGGGACACGGCAACACGAGTTCAAATCCTGGACGAGGCTGATTGCATTTCACATTGCACTAATACTCTTAGGTAAGGTATGAATCTAATTATTCTCCATCCACCTAAGGGTAGATAGTAGGGCAGACTGAGTTCTTTAACCTTGGTTAGGCAACCAGTCTAAGAGAAGGAAAATTCAAATTTTGTGTCAAATCCTTCCCATGCGGAAGACTTAATAAATACATGTATAACTGTAAAGTATTTATATAAAGTATAATTAGCTGAAACCGTAATTGTTTACTTATTGGCCCAGCGGTTAGAGTGTTCGCCAATGGCCCGGGAAACCTGGGTTCAATCCCAGGTCGAGTCATACCAAATACTTTAAAAAATGGTACTTGATACCACCTTGCTTAACACTCAGCATTATAAGGTACGGTTCAAGGGTAAATTTGAGCAATCCTGGGAATAGAGTAGCGCCCTCCCCTACACCTTGGTGTAGTAGCTATCGAAAAGGGAGCCTTCGGGTCACCCTCGACTATGGTCGCTAACTTTACTTTTTACTTACTTTTTATAATTGTTTACTTAGGAGTATAATTAGTTATGTGAAACCATAATTGTTTACTTAGGAGTATAATTAGTTACGTGAAACCATATAACTATGTGTAAACAAATGACAGTTATTAAATGTAAATGATTACTTCAAACTATGTAATTATTAGCAACAGACAGGAATACTTGAAATCATACAATTTGGTAAATTATATGTAAACTGTATGTTGCCCAGTCGGTTGAGTGTACTGATATGACACTAAACAATCTGATGGTGAGGTTTCAGTGATACTGGGGCTTTGGGGAATGTGAAGCGGCCATTCATTGCAAATACTCCCAGGTTCACTCTGGCCCAGAGTGGTAGCACCTGATAGGGTCCTATCTATAGGTTCAATAGAACTAATCTGCGTACATTTTCTAAACTAAATTACTTGAAATAGAACTGTTTTGATATCTAAACTGCGTACTTATGCTAAACTGAATTGTTTGAAATAGAACTGTTTTTCACTTTGAAACTGTATTTAAGCTAATCTGAATTGTTTGAATTAGAACTGTTTGACTAAACTGAATAGCTCGAAATAGAAATGTTTTTGACAATTAAACTGTGTACTCATGCTAAACTGAATTGTTTGAAATAGAATTGATTATTTGGATAAAAATAAATTTGGGATTAAATAACCTACAAAGGTTGATATGCCATAAAACCCAAACAACCATATAACTGCATGCAAAAATCATCTTAAAAAGGAATTACACAAAAATATGAATGTACAATGAACATAATTCTCAATGCGTAAACCAAGATTTAACGATACTGTTCTTCTAGGAGAATGGCTTTGGCATTAAATAACCTACAAAGGTTGATATGCCATTAAACAAAGAAACCAAACCAAACCAAGATTTAACGGATTGACATGTCGTTAAAATCAACCAAGCATTTTATATGATATAATTGTGTCCAAAAAACACCAACTAAAGAAACAACAACTACAAAAAATGCAAATGTAAACGTGCACGAACGTAATTCCCTAACCTCTAAGTATGAAATGACCCAAGACGAGCTGACATGCCCTTAAAATCCATCAATCAAAGAATTATAGAAAATGTTAACTTAACCGGGATTTTCGAAAGCCTAAAAGCTAAGAAAAAGGATGGAAATGTGGGAGACTTCATGTTATTAAGCACAGCTGACAGCCCGAAAAAACTTGGAGAAAACTTGTCTAAAATGAAGAGTAACGGGAATTTTAAGGATTTGACTGGCGGTTATCTTAAAATTAATACACTTCTAGTGATTAGACTAAGGTAGATATTTAGTACATTATTAAACACACTACAGAAAACCTTTGGAAAACTTGACGATGATAAATAATGAACGAGTAATGCACATTTTAAGGATTTGACTGGCGGCCATCTTGGAAGCCATATCAAAAATTAGACTTTTCTAACAGTAAGTAAAGTAAAGTTGGCGACCATAGTCGAGGGTAACCCGAAGGCTCCCTTTTCGATAGCTACTACACCAAGATGTAGGGGAGGGCGCTACTCCTTTCCCTGGATTGCTCTACTTTACCCTTGATCCGTACCTTATAATGCTGAGTGCTAAGCAAGGAGGCATCAAGTACCATTTTTTGAGTCTTTGGTATGACTCGACCTGGGATTGAACCCAGGTCTCCCGGGCCATTGGCGAACACTCTAACCCTAGGCCAGTAAATCTTAAATATCTTAAGTTCACTTGATACTACAAAATTCAGTTTAAAAAATTGTATAGGATGAATAATGAATGTATAATGAGTATTTTCAGAGGATTTGACTAGCGGTCAACTTGAACGCCATCTTGAAAATCATATCTTTTTTTCATTAAGTAGGATTGTGAAAAACCTTTTATATGCTTTCAAACAGACCTGATACGATTGAGAAACTTTGTCAAGGTTAAATAATGAAGATATAATGAAGAATTTAAAGGACCCAAAGGCCAATAATGAAAGCTATATTGAAAAGCACTGTTGAAAAGCTTATGTTGTTCTAGACTAAATGAAGGAATTATTCAAAAATCAACTTACCTACAACCAGATAGATATATACACAAATTAAGATAGATAGATAGATAGATAGATTTAGTTTTGTTTTTGTTTTTGTTTTTTTTTGTTTAATGGCATATCAACGTTCTTGGGATATTTAATGCCAAAGTCATGAGGGTGTCCTCGTGGTGTAATGGTTAAAGCGATGGACTGCGGAATCGTAGTAAGCGAGTTCGTACTCCAGTCGCGTTATTACGTTCACTTTCGGGCAAATACCCTTGGGAAAGGTATTAAATAGTACCACTACTGTTCTTCTAGGAGAATGGCTTTGGCATTAAATAACCTAAAAAGGTTGATATGCCATTAAACAAAGAAACCGAACCAAAGAAACCATGCCAAAGTCATCCGTGTAGAACAACAGTGACACTACTTAACCCGTACCTGTTGGTTTTAAGGGGGTTAATACCTTTCCCAAGGGTATTAGTTGGAAAGTGAACATAATTGCGCGACGAGCGCTCGAACTTACTTAAATCGAGGCTGCATTACGAAATAGATAGATTGATAGATAGAATTATATATCAATATATAAAGGGTGTCCTGAATATGAAGCTAAACTACATCTGATGACGAGGCTCCAGTTCTTGAGCTCTGAAGAGTGTGGAGTACCTCTTCATTACCATTACTCCCAGGTACACTTTGGCTGGTAGTATCTGTTAATGTCCCATTTATGGGTCAAATAGCTCCATTATAAATTGTTCATATTCGATAGGACTGTGGGACATATTCGATAGTGAACGTGATTTCCAAATTCCTTGGCATAGAATAACCCTAAACAGATTAAGATGCCATCAAAATCTATCAATCAATTTTTTTAAAATATTCAAGTTGCTTTCCCGCATTTTTTTTTAATTTCTTCTTTTTCATCTTTTTTTATCTATTTTGTTTTTGGCTGACCGAGATGATTTTATGTAATGTGATGGAATGATTTTATTTTTAATATAGACTTCTTTGTGACCCACGCACTTCTTACATTGGAGTTGCAGTGTTTAGATTCCATAGGACAAAAAGTCATCAATAGCAGAAACGACGTCATCAAACGAAGCTTTCAGCCCACCGTCAGTCAATACATATGTATATGTGTATGTGTATATGTGTGTACGTGTTTATATATATATATATATATATATATATATATATTGTCATCCACAGATAGACTGTTTTGTTGTATCCCAACTCTTCAGGGTGGGTTGGTGTAAAATTTTACATGTGTACTTGTTACCTCGTTTCTTCTTTTCTTAGGTTTCCTGTTTAAGTTCTCCGCTCGACCCGCTGTTGTCTCTCTTATCATGTCGTCACTGTCACATGTTCTTACTGAGGTGATTAACAAAACAAAATCTTCTTTTGTGCACAAAATTTATTCATCGACGATATACACATAACCAGGTTCACGAATCCCGGGGAGCCAGTTAGACCAGAGATGGAAAATCGACATCCGCCTTCTCTGCGGTTTCTCTGCTGATTAAGATAAACTTACAGGTTACTTCTAAACTTGTGGGACACATCAGTCACGTGACCCAATTACAGTTCTCTAATGATCTTGAAGTCATCACATTATTTACACTAATTCGACCCAACGATTTCCGCAACCGTTTTAAATCTTTTAAAATACACTACATGCAAAATAAAAAAAAATCCGCAAATCTATCATTTATCATATATATGTATAGCAAGTAAAGTTGTCTCCCTTAAGTCGAGGGCAACCAGAAGTCTCCCCTTTTCAATAGCTACTACACCGAGGTGTAAGGGAGGGCGCTACTCCTTTCCCTGGATTGCTCCTCTTTACCCTTTATACGTAACTTATATTGCTGAGTGCTAAGCAAGAAGGTACCAAGAACCATTTTTAAAGTCTTTAGTATGACACGACCTGAGATTGAACCCAAGTCTTCCAGACCACTGGCGAACACACAAACCCACTAGACCATATATATATGTACATATATGAGTGTGTGTGTGTGTGTGTGTGTGTGTGTGTGTGAATTAGGTTTGATTTCTTTGTTTTATGGCTTATCAACCTTCGTGGATTATTTAGTAAGGGGCTCATACCTTTTCTGAGAAGATTAGTCCAAAAGTGAATGTAATTGTGTGACAGGAGTTCAAACTCACTTCAAAGCCGCAGTCCACCACTTTTGCCATTACACTGCGAGGACTCCCTATATATATATATATATATATATATATATATATATATATATATATATATATATATATACATCCTGTTATGGGTATTAATATGAATCAATAACACCAACAATAACAGGACTATATATAAATATATATATATATAGTCCTGTTATTTTTGGTGTTATTGATTCATATCAATACCCATAACAGGATGTATATATATATATATATATATATATATATATATATATATATATATATATATATACATCCTGTTATAGGTATTGATATGAATCAATAACACCAAAAATAACAGGACTATATATATATATATATATATATAATAACTTGTAAGTTATAATAAATTGGTCCATGTGAAATAAGTTAACACTTTTACGAAAATAAAAACATTGGATAGCCATGAATAATGGGTTAAAACTGTGTCATGGAAACACTGACAGTTTGAAAAGTGAATTAGTGAAAGAAAGAGTGAGTGTTTGGGCAAATTTTTAAAAAAAGACTGGGTGAGTGAGTAAGTGAGTGAGTTAACGAGTAATTTAGTGAGTGGTTTTAAAGTTATACGAGGTGAAGCAAGTGAGAGCGTTTGAAAGATGCAATAAAGCGAAATGTTTATATGATTTTATTGAGGAAAGTCTGAAAAGAAATTAAGAAACAGAAGGGATTGAAAGGACGATGAGATAAAAGTTTTAAGTGACGTTCACCTGAGAGAGAGGAGGAGAGAGAGGGAGGGAAACGAAGAGTGGGAGAAAGAAGAAACGGAATGAAGTTTTAATTTGTTAAAATTTTCTTGGATTAGTAAGACTTTAGAATAATAGTATTTAATACAAAATTGGAAAACAATATCAATATTATGTTATCAATGTTAATTTTGAAAAGAATAATCTCATGAATATTCAAATAATGGTCATTAATTCGTATTGTTATATCTACTCTGTTTTTCATGTTACTCAGTTTGAGTTTTCAAACCAGTATCAACTGGTGGCCTTCAACTGAGTCCAAGTGACAGCAAGTCTCATGACTCTTCTCTATATTCTAGCTGGTCTCAAAACTGCTGTGGTCTGAACAGTCTCAATTCTTTCTTGGATGTTCATCTCCATCAGTCTCTTTTTCAGGCTCTTGACAAATTTTCCAAAGCCCCCCCCCCACTTCTTTATAATTGGTATGACTATCACCTTCATGTTTCATAAACCTCTCGGTTCCAAATCTCAGTATTCTACCCGATATCAGCAGTTCTTTGGTCTGAAAGTTCTCAATTCTTCTTCGGATTTTCTAGTTCTTCCAGTCAAATTGTCAGATTCTTCGAGATTGTTTCAAGATTATATCAAGTTTTTCACACCAGCTCTAATTCGGATTTTTACTGAAGTCTGGGTGGCAGCAAGACTCCCCCAGAGCCCCATGTATCCTTGCTGAATTTATCAATGTTGTGGCCTTCATTGTTTTCGTTCTTCTTCTTATATCAATTTCACCAATTTTTTTTTATTGCTTTGTTTTATCTTTCAGATCCATGAAGACTGTGTAGTGTAATAGGACATTTTGATAGATTTTAGTTTGAAAAGGTGGATAAATCAAACACTTACAAAGGGTTTAATAATAATATTTCGTTCTTTATGAACAGAAGACTTTCATCAGACTAAACATTTTTTGCGTTTTTCTACATTTTAGCAATCGAGGAAATAGATAAACTAACGCAGAATGTAAAAAGGTATAAAGGTAGGGAAAGGGTCTAAAGACAAGAGATAGATAAGGGAAGAACAAGGAGGGAAAATAGATACTGATTTGAATGATGGTGGTAGGAGTTAATTTGGTTTTGACTGAGACCTCGAGGCTAGGTGACATTAAGTGTAGTGGGGTTCATCAGAGATTTGACCGAATAGAGGTAGGTTAATTTTTGTAAGAAAGAGGGAAATATGAGGAGAGAAGAGGTTCACTCAGAGAAAAAATAAAGATGAAAGAGAAAATGAAAGGGGACAAGGGTTCATGAGTATCCCGTTTCATAAAAAAATTCTTTTATCTATCTCTTGTCTTTAGACCCTTTCTCTCCCTTTAAATTGGCATAATGGTTAGAGTGTTCACCAATGGCCCAGGAAACCGGGGTTCAATCCCAGATCGAGTCATACCAAAGACTCAAAAAATGGTACTTGGTGCCTCCTTGCTTAACACACATTATTATAAGGTATGGATCAAGGGTAAAGTGGAATAATCCAGGGAAAAGAGTAGCGCCCTCTCCTACACCTTGGTGTAGTAGCTATCGAAAAGGGAGCCTTCGGGTCACCCTCGATTATGGTCGCCATCTATTTACATTCTCCATTTGTTTATTTTTTTCTCAATTGCTAAAATGTAGACAAACGCAAAAAATGTTTAGTCTGAAGAAGTTCTTTTGTTAATAAAGAACGAAATATTACCTCTAAACCCGTTGTAAGTGTTTGATTTATCCACTTTTCCACTTATTTTTATCATCTTGTCAGATTCACCAAAATTTACCATTTCTTCATATATATATATATTTAGCGTATGGTCTCCCCTCCCCCCAAAATTGTCACAGTCAAAATGATGTTCTATAAAAATACGAAAATAAAAGCTCGCTCACCGGATAGAGACAGAGACTTTTTCAATATTGTTGCTGGTGTTCTGCAAAGGGATTAATTAGCTCCATATCTGTTCATAATCTGCTTAGACTACGTACTTGGAACGCCGATAGATCTAATCGAAGAAGACGGTTTTACACTAAAATAGGCAAGAAGCGGACAACACACCACAGAAACTATTACGGATGCTGACTACGCAGATGACATAGCACTTCTTACAAATGCACCAACCCAAGTTGAATCCCTGCTGCATAGTCTGGAGCAGGCAGTAGGAGGCATTGGCCTCCATGTGAACGCAGACAAAACGGAGTACATGTGTTTTAATAAAAAAGAAGACATCTCTACTGAAAATAGTGGTTCTCTGAAAATTATTAAACAATTTCACGTACCTCGGTAGCAGCGTCTCATCAACTGAAAATTACATCAATATGCGCCTAACGAAGGCATGAACTTTAATGTCTGCTTGATGGTTTTTGCTTCAAATATTTCTATGTATTTGTAGTTTTTCTTTTCTTTTTCTTTTTTTTTTTCAAACTATTCTTATGTTTTCCTGATAAAACACTTCTATTCCTTCGATTATTTCTCTTTCCCATTTTTCTTTAGAAGCTCGGAACATTTTTCAATACCAAATTTCATTTCTATATCTTGGCTGTAGATTCGAAAAGTTTTTATCAGAGTTTCCAATTTGTTTGTTTTTTCTCATTTTTATTATCTTAACACCATCCAATGGGTGAGGTGGTTTATCTTTTCTGCGACTTTGTAAATTGTAGCCTCCATTGGATTTCCTTTGCACAGGATGTTTCACGGTTGTTGAAACAAAGCAGCAGCTTCTCGAATCTTCCCTGTTGACTTTATTCTCCCTTCTCTTTTCAGATTATTGCTAGAAAATAGTTTATATTTTGTTATATTTAACCAAATATATAGCAAAATCCTGGTTTTGACGATGGAACAGATCTTTTGTGTGCAGAAATATTACGACACTAAGTCTCCCAAGATTGTTTAAGCAAGATTCAGAAGAAAGTTCAATTTTTAAACATTTCCAAACAAGAGTCAGATTTTAAAGTTAATTAAGAACATTGAAGTTCATGGAACTTGTGAAAGCGGCCATTAGCTCAAGCGAGCCATGAGCGCCTGTTATCAATAACTTTGCACGCCACATTCAACGGTGCCTTCAACTAAACGGTAAACATTTAGAGTCTATTTTCCAGAAACCCTCTAGGCATTGTTAGTTAATGTTTGAGACTAAATGGATGCAGATTCTAAAATGTTATTCTTTTATCTTTCAATAAATGTAATTTTCATTTCTTTATTGTTTCTGGTCTTTGGTTTGTGCCCAATTATTTTGTCTCCATAATTGTGAAACATTATGTATATAATTTAATGGCATCGTTGCTATTTTAAATTATAATGGCCTGAGTGAGTCTCCATGGAAGATGCCTCTTTGGATTTTAACTTCTGCTAGAGTTTGTCCTCCTTCTGTAAATTTAGCTTTCATATTTTCCACAACTTTCGAGATAAAAATGTATGGCTTGCTTTGATATCTTGAACATTTTCAGGCATTCTATAATCCATGTTTGTGGAGGCATGTCATATAGGAAAATTTGGTACATATTCTCAGCAGATAAATAGAGTCCGTTGGACCCGTTTTTTTTTTGCTTTTTTGTTTTTTTGCTTTTTCTTTTCTTTTTTTTTGCCAGGAATCAGTTTTTATTTCTCTGATTGTCATTATTATTTCTCTGTGTATTCGTGTTGTGGTCAACTATCGTTGGCATTACGAAAGAAAGGATGTCTTTTCTGATACCTCATACTGACATGAAAAAAGATGAAGGCTTTTAAATATGAAACAACGAAAATGTCATCAAATAAAAAAGAAAATAAGAGCTTGCATCAACTGAAAGCAATCAAAGTTTCACTTAAAAAATCACGGAGAAATATTTTTAAAAAGAGAAAAAAATTTTAGGTTAAAGAATAAAATGTTAAAATGTTAAAGAGTAGTGTCATATATTTCCTCAATGCAAAGATAATGGAATGGTCACTGTCCTATGAATAATCTACCCTCAAACGAGAGAAGGGAACGAGATTTGTGAATGCCACTTGTCATGTACTGATTTTTCCTTCACTGTCTCCTCTGTAATAAAACCTATTTTCTTATTAAACTACTTGATGTGTATTTTTTCTTTCTCTGTTAACTCGAATATATCAGTTACTATAAAGAGTTTGATCTTCATGTGAATGTTTCAAAATAAGCTAAGGTTAGTAACTATTCCTTAATATATACTTATACATTATTAGAACAGAGATGAAAAAACACAAAGTCTTATATATATACATATATATATATATATATATATATATATATATATATATATATATATATATATGTATTATGTTTGATTATGTGTGAATAAAAATGTATGTTATGTGTAAATAAAAATGTATGTTAGAATGCATTGAAAAGTAAGGAACGGACTGAGATAGATAGATAGGTAGATAGATACTCATTATGTGCTATCTTAAGAATATCTTCAATTCATGTCATCATGCTAACATGCCGACTCTCTCTCTCTCTCTCTCTCTCTCAGAGCTTTGTATGTATCTATTATTACGAAGATAAATAGAAGTTATATAATTCATTTTCTATAATCCATATATGTATATATGGATTATATATTTACGCATAACATATATACATATGGGGTGTTGTCGCATACCTAACTAGTCAGACTTACCTGGCACAGTTGTGTTGGGTGGGTGAGAATGTAATATAAGTTTGCTTCCAAGGGACCTTCCCCGAAAGTAGCCACCTGTTCGCTCGTCTAAAAGGGGTAAGGGTTTGATTTACTACTTAGCGCCTGAGGTGGTCATTAGGGGAAATGCCGACGCAATCCTCGCAATCCTTTTAAACCGCTACACGGGAGGTTTGCTTTTCTGCGTAGCACTCCACATTAAAACGACTTAGAGTCATATTTTAGCTTGGTGGGAAGCTAAAGAAATATCTGCCTAATACTTATCAGATATATTAATCTGTTCGCTGATAAGACGTGAAGATTTGAAGAAACCATATGTTTATTCGGACTAATCTACTAACTGATGATTTTTGATAAATACTTTTTAATTCTATAAATTAAGAAGTTGGCTTATCGATAAAATGGTAAAGAAAAAAAACGAATTGTAATAAAAATGACTTTTAGCAACAAAAAAAAATCAATAACCTCAAAGATATTAACAAACATATTGGAACATAAATGATATGTAGATTCCTGTGACGGTGCGCACCAAATCATACAGGAGTAAGTTCGATCCTTATTAGATGTCCAACGTTTGAAGTTTATCTTTCTATCTATCTACATATTTGATTCAAACAAGATGTACTCTGATTTAAAATAACTTTGTGTCGCCTCCTACTCGTAACTGATGGGTTGGGTAAATATATCCTAATATCTACGAACCATTTTAGGTTTCCAGAGTACCATGCCGAATAATTTCCCCTCATGGCATTTCTCTAGGTGGAGACTATCTCCTCTACTAGAAAAGTATAACAGATTGTTCTGGGTTATATGGAATCAGTAACAGTAATCAATGACCTAAATTACTCTGCTGGTTTGAATTCAAAGTCTTTCTTTCTCCTAAACCAGTTGCCTTATCATAGCTAAAGAGCACAGCCTACCCTACTATTTAATTATAACTAGAGAGCGAAGAGATCATTATTTATAATTAATCAAGTCATTTGACATCAACTTATAAACTCTTTAAGTCTTTTGTTTGTAGTTCTAGGCCGGATTTCTCTCCTAATTCTCCAGAATGATTGATTTTAACGATATGTCAATTCGTCAAGGAATATTTTATGCCCAGAAGTTAGGAAATCGCGTTCATTGTACGTTCATACTTACACTTTTTGTGTGGTTGCTTTTTTTTTCTTTCTTTTTTTTTTTTGCATACCGTCTAATTCAATTCGAGACTCTGACAAGTACTACCACTCCGGGTCAGAGTGGTCCTTAGAGTAATAGCAATGAAGGGTTATTCCACATTCCCCAGATCTCCAGAAGTGGGGCCTCGCCATCAGATACAGTCTAGTGTCATAGCCAGGACACGTTTTGGGGGGAGGTGGGTCTTACTCCTGTGCAAATGATACAGTCACCCTATTCAAAACTCAAAGGATGGCGTAATTTTTCATGAAGATGAGTAAATTATTTTCTAAAAGATCAACAGACTTGAAACTAAAATATATTCATGTACACATACATTAGCACCTTAAACGGTTACCTGTATTTTGTCACAGGACACTTAATCTATCTATCTATCTATCTATCTATCTATCTATCTATCTATCTATCTATCTATCTTTCTTTCTTTCTTTCTTTCTTTCTTTCTTTCTTCCTTTTTATTCTTTATTTCTTTCTAACTGTCTATCTATCTATTCTTTCTTTCTTTCTTTCTTTCTTTCTTTCTTTATCTATCTATCTATCCATCTATCTATCTATCTATCTATCTATCTCAGTCTGTTCTATCTATCTATCTATCTATCTATCTATCTATCTATTCTTTCTTTCTTTCTTTCTTTATCTATCTATCTATCTATCTATCCTTTCTTTCTTTCTTTCTTTCTCTATCTTTCTTTCTTTATCTATCTATCTATCTATCTATCTATCTATCTCAGTCTGTTCTTTCTATCTATCTATCTATCTATCAATCTATCTATCTATTCTTTCTTTCTTTCTTTCTTTCTTTCTTTCTTTCTTTCTCAGTCTGTTCATATCTACCCCAGTCTACTCATTATCTATCTATCTATCTATCTATTTATCTATCTATCTGACTGTGCGCCTGTCTAAATATTTGAATACTTTCATTAATTTATATCAACGATTTGCTGACCAGACACAATAGAAGTTGCTGTCTTTACAACGTTTTGTCGTAATAATCCCCATTTTTTTCTTTCTTTATCTATTTATTTACTTCTTTCTGTTTTCTCAATTCACTTTCTTTCCCTCAGACAACACCTATACATACAAACACGCATACACACATAGAAATACAGATATACGCACATACATTCATAACCATACATATGTACATATACAAATACACTCACACACATACATACATTTATGCTCACACGATCGTCGTTCAAAAAGTTCTAAACCTTGCCCAGAAAGAAGAACATAGCTGAATATTTCTGTTGTTGCCAGACACTGCCAATTCTTCTTAAACTCGAAAAACTAATTCAGATTTTTCTAGCTTAATAATAAGTATGCTATCACAGCAAAAATGTTCAGCTATTTTCTTCTTTTTTAGTGAGGCTTAGAATTTTTTGAACCACCCTCGTACATACATGCACATATTTTGGCTGCTAATTCGAATTCGAGTATGTCTATATCACATGATATAATTTTGTCAAAGAATAATAAAGTAGGCTATGTAAGACTTTTTAAAATTTAGTATACGTCAAATTTCTTCTTTTAAGAAACTTCTATTAAACAACTCGCATCTATTTTAGCACGGACTTCACATCCTCCCATTGACTTGCATTATTTTTCGCAAGTGTGACTGGAATAGCTGCAATTTGTTGTTGTTTAATTAATTTATCTGTTGCCGACTTTCATGACTACGTAAATGGCCTGTCTTCCAAGCTTTTCTTTGGTAGATCTTATCACAGATATGAAATTAGTTCTCAGTGATCACCTTTAAGAGGGGAAAGATCAAATTCACTTTTAATTCGAATTTGCCCCTGGAGATTGAGTATTAGTAGAAGAAAGAAATGTTTAAAGGAAGGCAACACTCATCAAATTGTAGTTTGAGTGATAAGTTATTTATAAAATAAAGCTTATTCATGATACGGTTTGGTTTGGTTGCTATGTTTAATGCCATACCAACCTATGAAGGTTATTTAATGCCAAAGCCATTCTCCTAGAAGAACAGTAGTGGTACTATATAACCCATAGCTGGGAGGATAAGGGGGTTCATGCCTTTCCTTAGGGTATTTGCCTGAAAGTAAACGTAATAGCGTGACTGGAATACGAACTCGCTTACAACGATTCTGCAGTCCATCGCTTTAACCATTACACCACGAAGACACCCCTTGTCCCAGAGCCAGTTCTGGACTTCGGTCCGGAGCACTGCAAAAGGAACTTATGTATGGCACTAGACCTTGCTGTCTAGTTCAAGCCATAACCCGACATACATGCCCGGACCCACATTTGAGTTCGTGAAACTGCTTAACTCATCAGGCTTACATTGCACCAAGTGATCCGATGAGCAGCATAGACCAGCAGGGTTCGAGTCTCGGCTCGTTCCCGACCTCCCCCACCCCATTTATCCCCACTTTAATCGGCCGTGTCTGGTGGGAGACATTGGCAAATATCAACATCCCTTTTTTATGATACAACACAAAGATACATACACATATAATGGCTGCCATCTATAAATCAAGTTTTGGCCATTGCATAACATCATTTTATAAAAGAATTATTCATACTACACGGTAAAGGAAAAGTCACAAGAGGAGAATAGATTTTTAAAGCCATTAACCGTAAGAGAAAGGAGATGATAAAGTTCAACTTCTAGTCCTGTTGGCTAAATGTAACAAAAAGATATGCTTTATCTGGCATACCGGCGGAAAAAACAATTAACCAAAACTTAACGAAATCAACAAACTAAATCAGCCATCTACGTGGTCACGATAGCTGACCAGACATGCCACCTACACAGATAGAAACGAGGCTTCTTTGTTCCGGAAAAAATGCCACAAAAACGAATGGAATGCTTCAGACTGCTTTTCAGCCATCTTGCATTAATCGAGCATCAGTTTTTAAGTAGCATAAGAGATTCAAGGAAAGCATGGAGTCTGTGAGGGATGATGAGAGGTATGGGAGGAGTAAGGAAGTCAATACACCACAGTTGATTGGCCAAAGAGTTAGGGTTAGGGTTACTATGTTGAGGTTTTTAAGGGAGTTCAGGAAGAGATTCCAAGAGAAGAGGGCCAGCACTCTTCAAATCGACTCAGTGGCATTTCCACCAGAACAATGCACCAGTCCACAACTCCATCCTTGTCACAGACTATTTGAACAAGATGGACATCAAGACAGTTCTTCAGCCTCCCTATAGCCTTGCTCCCTGTGACTTTTGGTTATTCCCTAAGCTCAGAGGCTGTTGTTATGAGACAATTGAGGAGATGAAAGAGGCTGTGACGAAGGTCATTGATACGCTCACACAAGAGGACTTCCATGGGGCGTTCCAGAAGTTGTTGGAACGGTAGAACAAGTGCATTGCAGCCGGAGGAGATTACTTCGAAGTGGACTAGAGTTTCATGTGTGTACTATCAATAAAAGTGCCCATACGAAAAAAGTCTGGAAACTTATTTTATGATTCCTCGTATCTGTTATCTGTTCTTCGTGATTTCACGTATTTCCACGATAACTAAACGAGAGGAATAAACAACAGGTCTTACATTTGAGAAGATAGGTGCTTATGCATTCCCCTTCACCTAACCGGTGATCATCATCATCGACATAGCAGTTATCTGTGACTTGGCTACACTAACCATACCATTAACGCATGTAGCCAGAAGATATTTTAAATCTCTTCAACAAATTTGGTACACAGGATATTTTGTCTTTTGGGAAAGTAATGTTACAAAATTTTAATGTATTTTAATGTTTTTCAAGCTCACTCACTCATTTTATGCTTTGTAGAATAAACTGACTGCAGCTCTGCAGAGGGGTAAGACTCCCCCCACCGAGTGTCCTGTATATGACACTAAACAGTCTGATGGTGAAGTCCCAGTAATACTGGGGCCTTAGGGAATACGGAGCACCCCTTCATTGCCATTGCTACCAGGTCCACTCTGACCCGGCGTGGTAGCACCTGATAGGGTCCTATCTATAGGTTAAATAGAACTAACGGCATACTTATGCTAAACTGAATTGTTTGATTAAACTGAATAGCTTGAAATAGAAATGTTTTTGACAATTAAACCGTACTTACATTTAAATTGTGTGCTTATGTTAAACTGAATTATTTGAAATAGAACTGCTCTTTGACATTGAAACTGTACTTACACTAAACTGAATTGTTTAACATAGAACTGTTTTGACATGTAACTGCGTGTAAACAAAATCTGTACTTATACTAAACTGAATTAGCTGAATTAGAACTGCTTGACTAAACTGAATAGCTTAAAATGGAAATGTTTTTTACAATTAAACTGTACTTACATTTAAACTGCGTGCTTATGCTAAACTGAATTGTTTAAAATTAAACTGTTTTTTACATTGAAACTGTACTTACACTAAACTAAATTGTTATAAATAACTGCTGGAATAGTTTGAAATAAAAATGTTTTTGACAAATAAACTGTGGAGTCATGCTAAACTGAATTGTTTTAAATAGAACTGATTATTTACGTAAAGATGGATTTGGCGTTAAATAACCTACAAAGGTTGATATGCCATAAAACCCAGTAAACCAAACCAAATCAATTAATGCTAACGTACATACTTACATGCACACATACATGGCACGCACAACCCTACATGCATACATACACACATACATGCGCAAATATACATTCACATACATGCTCCCCCGAAACACGTACATCCACACAGATATGGCATAGACACTCACGCACACTTATATATATACACACATATATACACAAATACATTCACTCACATGCTCCCCAGAAAGATGTACATACACACATACGTGACACCCAAAATTACTTACATGCATAAATATATGGCACACACACTCGCACAGATACATATACATAGCATACACCCTCACACACATTCATAAATACACACATACATGACACTCACACTCGCACACACACATACATACACACATACATACATACATACACACATTTACATATACTTGCTCCACAAAAACACGTACACAAACACATTTGCATAGCACAGACACACACATACATATATACATACATACATACATGGCATGCACATACATGCACAAATATATTCATACCTACATGTTCCCCAGATACAAGTACATACATGCGTACCTGGCACACAGACTACCATACATACATACATACATACACACACACACACACACACATATATATATATATATATATATATATATATATATATATATATATATATATATATATATACCTGCATACTTAAATACACTCACACATACAAATATGATATACGTATACATATATACATGCACAAATACATATACGCGAACATGCTCGCCAGAAACACGTACATACATACGTACATATACGGAACACACACACATACATATATATATACATACATACACGGCATGCACACATATACATACATACATACTATGCACAATCACATACATATATACATACATAAACGGAACACACACATATACATACATACACACATAAATGGCATGCACGTTCACATATACATACATACATACATACATAAACGGAGCACACACACATACATACATATACACATGGCACTCACACTCGCACACATACATACATACATACATTTACATATAATTGCTCCACAGAAACACGTGCATACACACATATATGGCATGCACACTTACATACATACATACATACATACATAAGTAGAATACACACACACACACACACACACACACACACACACACACACACACACACACGCACATAGTGATAGCTAAATAGTTCGAAATATGATTGTTTGTTCTGATGATTTGATGCATGAAAGGAAATCATCATCATCATCATATCGTGCTCTCAAAAAACAGTAATGAACCACTTTTTCTAATCAAAACAGCTTAATGAAATTCAATTACCTGTCTTGAAGTAAAATTTGAATAAAAACACAACCCGTTTCTATATATCCTGGAAAAATTGCGACAGAAAGAAGCAAAGTGCGTTTGGTAGGTCAACATGCTCTGCATAACGTCAAAACTCTACCAAAAAATATTGAATGTAACAGGTCCAAATAGTCAGTTGAATTTTTGTAATATATCCCGATCATAACAGATGTTCAACTTGCTTCCTAGAAACACCTGAAAGTTGTTGGACGAATCTACAGTTCTCGTAGGCTTTCTTCCTTCTCTTGCTTTGACTGTAGACCTCAGCAAAAGTGAAACAAATGCGTTTTCCAGCTTGACATGAAAGGATATATGCATTCACAGAATCTTCATGATGCCAATTCCATATCAAGAACAATTCGGTACAACTCTTTCTACAATTGGCAGCTAAAATAATAAAATGTCGACCATATAACTAATAATGTATGTGATTCGACCGTACAGGGTAAGGTCACTCTTTGAGATTGTAATACCATAGATATAGAAAATTTAAATACAGATACTCTTTCACAAATTTGTTAAACAGGACATTTCGTCTTTAACCCAGTCGGCTTGAGTTGAAGAATACGCAGACTGAAGGACAAGACTCCACCTCCAATGAATGTCCTGTTATGACACTAAACTGCGTCTGATTGTGAGATTACAGACCTGAAGCTTACGGAAACGTGACATTTCTCCCAGGTCCACTCTGACCCGGAGTGATAGTACCTGTTAAGGTCGTATCTATGGGTTAAACAGAACCATTTTATCAGTAACTGTACTTAAAACCATTTAACTGCGTTCAATATTAAACTGAATCATTAGTATTAGATAGCAATGCTTGAGACCATTAACTGAAACCATTACGGAGGGGGTTTCCTCGTGGTGTAATGGTTAAAGCGATGGACTGCAGAATCGTTGTAAGCGAGTTCGTACCCCAGTCACGCTATTACGTTCACTTTCGGAGAAAATACCCTTGGGAAAGGTATGAACCCCCTTATCCTCCCAGCTATGGATTAAAAAGTACCACTACAGTTCTTCTAGGAGAATGGCTTTGGCATTAAATAACTTACAAAGGTTGATATGCCATTAAACAAAGAAACCAAACCTGAAACGATTACAAATAAAACTATTCGGGTTGAATATCAATAACCGAAGCCATTTAACTGTGAATAAACAAGTGAGCTCTTGTTCTTTTAAAAAATAATGTTACCTACAAACTATTCACTAAAAATCATATATAATGTATATATGTATGGACAGGATTTGGCATTAAATAACCAACAAGGGTTGATATGCCATTGAATCAAATAACCAAGCCTAACCTAGATTTTCTCTTATGAGAAACTGCCGTTACAAAAGTAACCCTCCATAGCCATGACTGGCATGCTTTATTACTTTTTGACAAAAATGAAATATTTACTTAAAGCATAAAATTTTTGATTTAGATAGGAATACTTTAAACTTTTCGATTGTGTGTAAATTATGTCCAAACTTTGGTGATACAAAAGAAAAATTATTTTACTATCTACACGTTTATACTTTAGAAAGAGGTAAAACAATTGTTCCCAGTATAACACAATATGGTTTTACGCAAAAATGCAGCTAAAAAGGAACCCGGTAAGCTTTTTAAAATTTGGTTCAGTTTCCTTGAAATTCGAACAAACAAGTCAGCATTAAATTTCAAAGATTTTCCAGCTTGAAACCAAAACATATCTTCGACGTCTCTCCGGTCCTATCTTCCCGAAATTCAACAAGAGTTTTTCATTTGTGTTTCACTGCTACCGTATCAAATACATCTTGAAAATGAAATATCTTTTTGAATTTTCTTTTTTTCTTCTAACATTATCAACCTATCAGCGGGATTCAGAATATGCTGCAGAGAGGTAAGATTCCCTCGCAAAAGAATAAGTGTTCGAAGTTTAAAACAAAACTTCATCTGATAGTAAGATTACACTACTGAAAATCGGGCACCTCCAGGTAGGGAGTGTAATGGTTAACAAGTTCGACAAGCAAACCTTCACGAGTGAGTTCGATTCTCATTAGGTGTCCTATTCATTCCGCTTTGTGTCACATCTAAGCAAAAAGCTTAGTAAATTACAACTTCTGTGGACACGGCGACACGAGTGCAAATCCTGGACGAGGCTGATTGCATTTCACATAGCACTAATACCCTTGGGAAAGGTATGAATCCAATTATTCTCCCTCCAACTATGGGTAAATAGTAGGACAGACTAGGTTCTTCAGCCTTGGTGAGGCAACTAGTCTAGGAGAAGGAAAACTCTGAATTCAAACCTGATAAACTCCGTTTAAAAATTGACCTTGTGTCATATCCTGCCCGAGCGGAGGGGTTGGGTAAATAGGGTAAATTACAACTTCTGAAGATCTGAGAAGTATGGAGTATCACTTCATTGCCGTTACACTCCGGTCGAATCTGACTCTTAGTGATAGAAAAAATCATTCGTTAGTTGGTTGGCTTTTATGGCATATCAACTTTTGTAGGTTGTTTAACGACAAATCCATTTTTATGTAAATAATCAGTTCTATTTCAAACAATTCAGTTTAGCATGAGTACACAGTTTAATTGTGAAAAACATTTCTATTTCAAGCTATTCAGTTTAGTCAAGCAGTTCTAATTCAAACAATTCTGTTTAGTATAAGTACAGATTTTGTTTACACACAGTTAAATATCAAACCAGTTCGATGTTAAACAATTCAGTTTAGTGTTAATACAGTTTCAATGTAAAAAAAAAAGTTTTATTTCAAATAATTCAATTTTGCATGAGCACCCAGTTTAAATGTCAATAGAGTTTCTGTTTAGCATAAGTATGCCGTTAGTTCTGTTTAACCCATAGATAGGGCCCTATCAGGTGCTACCACGCCGGGCCAGAGCGGACCTGAGAGCAATGGCAATGAAGGGGTGCTCCATATTCTCCAAAGTCCCAGCATTACTGAAACTTCACCATCAGATTGTTTAGTGTCATATCCAGGACACTCGGTGGGGGGTGTATTACCCCACGGCAGAGGTACAGTCAGTGTATTCTACAAAGCATAAAATGAGTGAGTGAGCTTGAAAAACATTATTATCTAGAATCTCACCATTAGATGCAATTTAGTGTCATACCAAGAACAACCCTTTTTGGGGCAGATCTCACAGGGGATGCAGTCAGTCTATTCTAAGTACCACCCACAGAGTGACGTATTTTTGTGATTCTCAACAGCGTTGTCTTCTTTATAGTTTTTTTTTTTTTTTTTTTTTAGATATATTTGGCACAAACATCAGAATTTCCAGACTTATAAGTGAACAGCATAACCAAAAAATTATACCAGACGGATAATCGTATTTGTGGTAACTACGTCATTCCAATAATCGAAGAAACCTCAAGTGGCTTTCTGCACCAGACCATTAATGATGTACTCCATTGCTAACGTTGAGGATTGAATGTCATAAACCCTTCTCAGCTTTCCATTAACCTCGCTTCTTCCTTAAATATGTAAATCTTCCACTCTATTTGCTAAAATATAATCGCTGATTAACCATTTCATGATCTATTAAAATATTCAGATTACATTATGGAGGGTTTTGCTGCCGCAGCAGTTTTGTTTTTGTGGTTTTATTTCTTTTGCTTTTGCTTCGCTTGTGTGTGTGTGTGTGTGTGTGTGTGTGTGTGTGTGTGTGTGTGTGTGTGTGTGTGTGTGTGTGTGTGTGTGTGTGTGTGCGTGTGTGTGTGTTGTCAGCACGCTAATCGTTATGAATACGACTCTTACACAATTCTCTAAAATATTTTGATATTTATCTATTTTATCATCTTCTTTCGAAGTCACTAAATGACCTACAGAAGCAGCTACATCAACTAGTTGGGAACTAACTCGAGGTAAATAAATCCTTTGATAAGATTTCTTTACGAATTTCTCGCGTTTTCTCTCATGTGAATCCTATTACAATAATTCAACTTATCATTCTCCAAATAATAAAACTTACATCTTAACGTACAACATTGAAAAACTTCTAAGATAACGGTACTTTTCTGTTGATCTTTCAGGTGGTAACGCAAGTAAAGAATGACTGCACTGAAAGAGAAGCTTTTAAAACTTTATTTCGTCTCTGTCAACTGATTCCCAAAACAATTCGACTGAGTAAAGTCTTCTGATTAACTTTATCGAACCCTCAGTAACTGAGTACATGGTTAACCTTATTCATTGTGACGACGGTATTGCAGAACTGATCCAAAAATGATTTCAGACAACGCATTTGGGTGTCGAAATTCACGTGGAATTGGAATTGTTTCTCGTTTTGTTGTACTATCAACAGGTTTCAACCTTCCTTATTTGGGCAGACATTTACTAAGCTTATCTTAGTCAAACAGAAAGCAACATAATAAATGAGCCCATGAGGATCGAACTCATTATTCCAGCATATTAGCAGCCTGACTCATTTACTCTAAACCTGGCCCTTTTCCTCATATTGCATTTACCCGGGGAACTAGTCGTCAAAAATTATTGGAGACAGTGATAATAAACGAAGTACTTTAAACAAATTATAATACTCACGAGATGAACATATAAATTAATTTTCTTATCGTATAAATGAAACAATGATGCTACTAGTTTTCTAGTATGGAAGCCCATCTTGGCAGTTTATTTTACTGCAACGTTTTCCATACAGCGTAAAATTCTATATTGAGTTAGCGTGTTCTCAATCTCATGCACATAACTTCTTTCACGCTATTTACTTTTTTCTTGGTCTACATGAAGATGACAGAACACATAAAAAAAAATCAAAGAAAACATGGCACTTTTGCAATGAAAAAATAATAAAAGGCTATGAATATAAAATAAAAACTTATTGATTTCGTTTCGAACACCATATTTCAAACGGGTTAAAATTATACTTGTGTCGCTAGATATCTAAATACTAATACTAATACTACTACTAATAATAATAATAGCACATTAGCACAGAAGGAGTATAAGGCGAGACACGACTGGGTCGGCAAGAGGATCCACTGGGAAATGAGCAGGAAATTTCAATTCGACCATACAAACAAATGGTATATGCATAATCCAGCACCTGTCCTAGAAAATGACTCGCATAAACTCCTATGGGACTTTAACATACAAACGGATCACCTAATCTCGGCCAGAAGAGCAGACCTCATAATAATCAACAACAAAAAAGAAAAAGAAAATCTGCAAAATTGTCGACTTTGCTGTACCGGCGGACCACAGAATAAATCTGAAGGAAAATGAAAAGAAGGATAAGTACCTCGACCTTGCTAGAGAATTGAAAAAGCTGTGGAACATGAAAGTAACAATTGTGCCAATTCTGATTGGTGCGTTAGGCACAATAACTAAAGGATTATTAAAAGGCCTGGAGGACATGGAAGTTGGCGGACGGGTAGAGACTATCCAAACGACAGCATTGCTAAGAACGGTCAGAATCCTAAGACGAGTCCTGGAGACTTGTGGAGACTTGCTGTCACTCAAACTCCAGTGATAAACCATCAGCTAACACTGATGTGAAAATCTCTAAAGGAGTAAATAATAATAATAAAAACACGAACGAGGACTAATTACAGCCATCAGAAACGATACGGACAACATCATAGATAACAGAATGACAACAACTAGGAAACAAAAATGGGAGAAAAAACAACTCTATGACCGCTTTAAACGACTAATAAACAACATCTGACACCAGAAAACCTGGATCTGGCAAAGAAAAGGAAACCTTACGAGAGAAACGGAATCCCTCCTAATACCAGCACAGGACAACGCCATAAGGACCAATCATATCAAGACGTGAATAGATATAACTCAACAAAATAGCAAATGTAGACTATGCGGTGACAGAGATGAAACTATCAATCACATAATAAGCGAATGCAGCAAATTAGCACAGAAAGAGTAGAAGGTGGGCAAGAAATTTAAATTTAAATCAGACCATACGAACAAATAGTATATCCTCAACCCAGCGCCTGTCCTGGAAAATGACACACACAAACTCCTACATACAAACGAATCACCTAATCTCGGCCAGAAGACCAGACCTTATAATAATCAACAAAAAAAAAAGAGAATTTGCATAATTGTCGACTTTGCTGTCCCGGCTGACCACAGAACAAAACTGAAAGAATATGGAAAGAAGGATAAGTACCTTGACCTTGCTAGAGAGTTGAAAAAACTATGAACCATGACGGTGACGATTATACCAACTGTGAATGGTGCTTCTGGAACAGTAACTAAAGGATTATTAAAGGGACTGGAGGACTTGGAAGTTGGCGGACAAGTGGAGACCATCCAAACGACAGCATTATTGAGAACGGCTAGAATACTGAGAAGAGATCTGGTGACTTGAGGAGACTTGCTGTCACTTGAGCTCTAGTGAAAGACCATTAGTGTTAGCTGATGTGAAAAACTCTGAAGGGTAATAATAATAATAATAATAATAATAATAATAATAATAATAATAATAATAATAATAATTACTGAGACCAGAAACAACAGAAAGGACACAATAACAAATAGAACAACAATAAACAGAAAACAAAAATTGGAAGAAAAGCAATTGTATGGATATATCAAGCGACAACCAAGAAAGATCTCACACGAGAAGAATTTGGATATGGCAAAGAAAGAGAAACATTAAGAGAGGAACTGAATCTCTTCTAATAGCAACACAAAACAATGCCATACAGTCCCACTATGTTAAAACAAAAATAGATAAAATGCAACAAAATAGCAAAAGTAAGTTATGTTGTGATAGAGACGAAATAATCTATCAAATAATAAGTGAATGCAGCAAATTAGAGCAAAAAGAATCTAAGACAAGACACAACTAGCTGGGGAGGGCGATCTGCAGGTAATTGGGGTATATGCCCAACTCAGAATCCGTCGGGGAGAAGGAGAAGCATAAAGTTCCCTGGGATTTTAAAATACAAACAGATCACCTAATCTCGGCCAAACGACCAGACCTCGAGATAGTGAATGAAATAAAAGAAGAAGAACGTGCCGAAAAGTGGACTTTGCCGTCCAGGCAGACCGCAGAATAAAATTAAAAGAAAGCGAATAAAGACATAAACATCTTGACCTTGCTAGAGAACAAAAAAAAAACACTATGGAACACGAAAGGGATGACGATACCAATTTTAAATGGTGCACTTGAAAAAGTTCTCAAAGGATTGGTAAAGGAAGCGAAAGACTTGGAAATAAGAGAACAAGAGGAGACCATCAAGACTACAGCATTATTGAGATCGGCCAGAATACTGAGAAGAGTCCTGAAGATTTCAGAAGACTTGACGTCACTTAGGCTACAGGGAAAAGCCATCAGCTAACGCTGGTGTGAAAAACTCTCAAAAGAGAAAACTAATAACTTTATCTAATGGATTATGCTGTCCCAGCTGGCCATAAAGAGAAAATAAAGGAAACTGAAAAGAGAGACAAATACTAGGATCTTGCAAAAGAGATAAAAAGCTTCTAATTTTTTTATCGCTCTGGCAAGATGCATGAAGGTGACTGTGATCTTAATTTTTGTTGATGCGCTTGAAACAATTGCCAAAAAGGCTTAGAAAAGAGAGTGAAGGAATTAAAGATCAGAGGAAGGATCGAGACCGTTCAGATCGCAGCATTGTTATGGCCGGACAGAATACTGAGAAGAGTCCTGGAGAACCTTGGTCTCACTCTGATTCTAATAAAAATTACTAGCTAATGATAGTGAGAATAATTCTGATACCTTCAAAGCTAAAACTCTCATTCTATATTTTCGAATTATAAGACAGCACGTCACGTGACAGGGTTTATTAAATGTCTTTTGAACAAGTATAAAACTACAAGTGCAAGTAATAGGAATCGAAAATAAGCAGAAAAGATAGAATCAATTTTGTTATTGTGATAAATTACTGACGTTCCATCCGGAAGTGTAATGATTAAACTTACGACAGTGTGATGCTCCTATCTCGAATTTCAAAACTAAAATAGAAACCCCCACCAAATGCTCAATTAAACTAGAAAAGGTTAGATGGACTTATGCTAAGTTTAGAAATATGTTCAAAAGACGTAGAAAAAAGTTTATTTATTTCTTTTTAGCCGATATAGTATTCCTTCTCACAAGAATACCGATTCAAATCTGTGAAAGGAACAGATATTAAATACTCACTGGATATGGTACAGCTAAAATATCATACGACTAAACAATAACAAATATAAGATACAATGAAACGTGGGACTCAAATGACAGATCTGAGTGTCGTGATCTGTACGTTCTACCTTAATAGGCAACATGGAAAACCTGATGGTCATCTTGCGAATAATCGTTGTTCCAATTTCAGTTACAAAAACAATACCCTAAAACTTTATTGAAGAAAAGTCTTGAAAGGAAAAGTAGCCGTAGAGTAGTGACTAACCTGCTGGGCTACGACATGATGGTAAGCCAGTTGGAACTCCAGCCACGACATTATACTTACTTTCAGACAAATATTCTTGGAAAAGGGATGAATCTCCAGCTAGAGTTTCACTACTATTTTTCTACGAGGATAGCTTTGGCATCAAATAATCCAGGAATGTTTATATGCCATTAAACTAATAAATCAAAATCTCGAGAAGATTTTTTTCAGATACGCATTTTTGTTATTTCCTTTTATTTTAATTCAGTTACCTGAACACACAGTTAAGATCAACAGATTTTGAATTTCGTCTTGAAAAAATTCACGTCAAAAAGTGGAGGAGAGAAGACAACAAAAATGGAATCCAGAAATTCGACAAAAAGCGATAATAGGAAAAATATGATAGAAATTTGGAAAGAAAGTATAAAGTTCAATACAACAAAACAAAGACTTCCAGGCCAACCAGGGATGATTTTAAAGAAATGTTGGTGTTCTGATTTGAGGATAATGGGAAGATGTGGACAGGTAAGTCATTGGGAATGCGGTCAACAAGAGCTGAACCCCCAAAAGCGGAAACATAAAAATCTGAACCCCCAAACAGCTGAATCCAAAAACAGCTGAATTCAAAAGCAGCTTAACCCCAAACAGCTGAACCTCCAAACAGCCGAATCCCCAAACAGCTGAGCCCCAAACAGCTGAATCCAAAAACAGCTGAATCCAAAAACAGCTTAACCCCAAGCAGCTGAACCCCCAAACAGCTGAATCCAAAAACAGCTGATACCCCAAACAGCTGAATCCCAAAACAGCTGAACCCCAAAACAGCTGAATCCCAAAACAGCTGAACCCCAAAACAGCTGAAAGCCAAAGCATAAACGGAACTCAGCACAAGAAAATGAAAATTGACACAAAATGAATGAAAAAAATGAGGAAATGATCATTTAAAAAATCCTGACCGAAAAGAAAAAGATGTTATCATTCCTAATGAACCAAAACTGGAAAAACGTCAATAAGAAACTGAAAAGGTAAATGAATTATTAAAGAAATATGCCAACGGACACCACCGAACTAAACGATCTAATTTATGTAGAAGCAAAACTAATCACTGACAAAATTGGTATCTACCAAGGAATGCAAACAGAAAAAAAAGCTGGATGGTAAAGAACGCGAGAAAGACAAATAAAGAAACTGTGAAAACAAGTGAAATCACTAAAAAATTAAAAATACCAATTCCAATAAAATGAAAAACCAAAAAGAAGAAGAAAACTACAGCAGACAAAACTGATAATAAAATTGGAAGAAATAAACCCAAAAAAATATGAGCGAAAAAAGGCCGATTCAAAAAATGCCGCGACAGAATCAAACAATACAAATAAAACAGGAACTTCAAAATAACGAAAGAAAATTCTACTAACAAGTCAGTGTGTTGCATACTCATATACAGATTCATGCAGAAAGAATCATAACAACACAATGACGACGACACAATAATAACGAGCGATACAGTCTTTTAGAAAAATATACCTATCACTTTATTTGAAAGGTTTGTGTGTGAGAGGGAGTTGGAGACCGAACAGAACTGCAACATATTGACCTACCCACTCTATTGGCCGTCAGCGTTTCTTTCCCGTTCTCCAGGGTTGCTCAACCGGAGGCCCGAGGGCCCAGCCTCTGCTGGGTGCTGTTTTCTCTACAGCATCATTTCTCCATCTCTCTGATCTCCAAAAACTCCTCAATCGGGGGTCCTGAGGCCCCTTTTGCCGGGTGCTGGCTTTCTCTACCGCATCGTGTCTCCAACTCTTTGAATTTCCTGTGCACTGAGTTATATAATAGGTCAACGTCCACTCAATGTCTCCCCATAACTGGCCATCGGAATATGCACTTCCGCCGTCTTTGGAATGGCATGTTCGGCTGGGTCGGGGGTCAATATACTACAAGTGGATAAAGCGTGAAGACAAATGAACAACCAAATGTAAAGGAAATAAAACATTCTGGATCAAAATATGGGAGCAAAAACCGATTGGAAAAATAATATGACAAACTTCTATGAAGAGATAAATCCTAGCCGGACTGATAAGAGAAGAAATATAAAACTCCCTTGTATGCTGCAGGCTATTTCCAGAATAACAGAAATGATGCCGCAATATAGAGAACAATACATCATCGAGGAGATCAAAAGAAAGACAGAAAATGTAGCCATGGCAAGGATTTACTACAAAAAGGCTGATGATATGGTCGAACAAACTTGGATGATATAATGCCAAAAATATACTAAATATCCGATAAAGACAAAAAAATCCATCACGAAAGCCATGGAAAACTGGAAAGTTTAATTAGGAAGACAAATCCTAGCAGAGATGAAAATCCAAAATTACATCTGAGAGGTGAGACTAAAAAATCCAAAGTGTGGAGACACTAAAAAATAAAAAAATAAAAAAGTCTTCCGATGGGACTAAAAAATCCAAAAAGACATCTCCCCCCCTCCACTCATCTATTCGGGTAGACTGGGTTCTCTAGTCTTGGTTTGGCAACCAGTCTAGGAAAAAGAAAAGTCTGAATTCAAAGCAGCTGTACTCTGCTTAAAAATTAACCGTGTGTAACATCCAGTGTGTGGCGGAGGTGTTAGTTAGACACATACGCTCCTATATCTTTTTGTCACGACACAAAATACTCCAGGATGGAAAATTCACTATAATTTCTTAGACTTGGCCGTTTTGGGAGGAAGGTCCAATAAATGGGAGAAAAGCTTGAAAAGCAGATGAAGATAATTCCGAAACCGACTGTAATCCGCTTAAAAATTGACTTTGTGTTACAGCCTGCCCGTACTGTATCGGCATTAAAACAGATCAAAGCATACTTGTGTCGATTTATTTAGTTTAACGAAAAAAATCTCCGTATCCACTCATATCTCCAACGACGACTATTTGTTTAAACGTCATCTTACATTAAAAAGTGCAAGGGGAAACAACTCACTTCGCTATATTAACAAAAAAATCATTTGAGAATGAAATTCAATTAGGAGCTCCTCCAAGGAAGATTTTACGGGTGTGATTGGCTCGCGCTAGATACTTGCTACTTCTAAACATTGTTAATGTAACAGGACATGTACATATTCTTTATTGGTTTGGTTGGTTTCTTTGTTAAATGGCTTATCAACCTTTGTAGGTTATATAATGCCAAATCCACCCTTCTTGAAGAACAGTAGTGGTACTTTTTAACCCATAGCTGGGAGGATAAGGGGTTCATACCTTTCCCAAGGGTATTTGCCCGAAAATGAACGTAATAGCACGACTGGAGTACGAACTCGCTTACTACAATTCCGCCGTTCATAGCTTTAACCATTACACCACGAGGACGACCACCTGTTAATCTTGAATTTTTTGAGAAAATCATGTTTTTTGAATTTAATCTCTATTATTTTTTGTAGTTTTTGTGGAAAAGTGACGGTATTATGAAGTTGAATTTTATCAAAAAATTAACGGTAAAATTAATGGTAAAATATGTGCATTAAAATTTATCATGGAAATTGTAATGTAATCCTTAAAATGTCTTTCTAACAGAGGATACGCTAATTGAAAACAAAATATCTCAATGAGTTCAAGAAATATTTTGATTTTTTGGACTGAAAAGTTTTGTAATATATTATTATGATCATTTCGGCAAAATTTTATATTTTATAACCAAATTTGAAGATAATAAAAATGCCAATTTTTAGGTAAAAAAAAACAGCGAACTATTTTCTGTATATCTGAAAATATCGTGAAAAAGCCGAGGTAGAAAAGTCTACTTATATATACATATATACATACACATATATACATATATATATTACAACAGTATATGATTGTTACTATCTCACTTGGTGGGTTTGTGGCCAACCAAATACAGTATAATGCTTTTTTCTGCCTGATGATTGTTGTATAACAACGGCATGAAACCGGCGGTCGCAGATAAGCATCCAAGCTATTAAATATATATAAAAACTAATATATATTTATTTATTTTTATATTATACATATATATACATATACATATATAAAGATACCTATGTATATAGGCATGTATATATATATACATTTATATATACATACATGTATACTTATATACATACATATAATCCGTAATAGTTTTTGCGGGGTATCGTCTGCTTTTTGCCTTTTAGAGTGTAAAGCCATTTTCTTTCATTAGATCTATCGCCGTTCAAAGTGCGTAGTCTAGGAAGATTATGAACGGGTGTGGAGCTAACTTGTCTCCTTGCAGAACACCTGCGAAAATGTCAAAGAAGTCTGTGTCTTCTTCTGGTGACTGAGATTTTACTTTCGTGTTTTTATACAGCATCATTATAACTGCGACAGTTTCTTTGGGGAGACCGTACGCTAGAAGTATTTGCTCCATTTTCCCTCTGTGTATGGAGTCAAATGCCTTGGAAAACTCTACAAATAAGTGTCGCCTCGAGGTTTTTTGCACAAACACCTTCTAAACTCGACGGATTGTCAGAATTTGTGATGTTGTGGATCGATTTTTCAGACCATTTTGATTCTTCCTAAGAACTTCCTCAATTTCAGGTTCGATTTGGCTAAGTAGCAGAGCATTGTAAATCTTAGCCGCTATGGAAGTAAAGGTTATACGTCGGTAGTTCCTTGTAATTCCGAGGTCACCTTTCTTGGGGAACTTGAGGATGCAGCCCTTTTGTCCATCTGTCTTTTGTGTTTTGGTTATATACGGCGTTGCACTATCGGAGCAGTGTCGAATTTTCTTGTCTTCCATACTTCTGGTGGTATTTCATCAAGACCGGCAGCTTTCTGGTTTTAATCTTTGTTAGCACAACGTCGAGTTCTTCTTGCGTAAAAAGTTTAAGTAAGACGTCAAGTTGACTATAAATAATTTTCGTGATAGGTTCATCCGTAACTTTAAGGGATTTTCGCAGCATATTCTTGAAATGTTCTTTCCGCAAGTGTATCCGTTCTTCATGACTGGCAGCTTTTAGTTTAGCTCTAGACGTACTCTTCTTTTTACTCACTTTATTTACTGAGTTTTTAATCTTATTGATTTAGTCTTGAAAGTATTCTATTTGTTCTTTTAGTTATGCGTTAGTAAGTCCACTTTGTGCCTTTTTAAGTTTCTGAGCATTGGCATTAGTTGGGTTCCTTTTATTACATAGGGATGCGATTTTCATGGTGTCACGTTTTTTTTTTCTTAACTGCTAATGTCTCCCAGGGAACTCTATGTTTTGCTCTTAATTTGGTTAATGTGTATTCTGCTGCCGCTTCCATGAGGGCATTGACGAAGTTTTCATATCCGACATTCAGAGTAAGTGTTTCTGATATCTTCTGAAGTGCGTCGAATGTGTTTCTTAGTGTTATCGTATATTTATCGCTAATATCTCTATTAAGCTGGGACCAGTCATAGTGAGCAGTTTTGGCTGTTTGCATCGCATTCCTGCGTTGGCTCAAGCGTATCTTTGCTGTGACCATTCGGAAGACACATCTTCAAAAGAGGACTGTGCCTCACAATTCAATGCGCTATTAGTCCATTTCTTATTCATGAGGATATAGTCTATCTGTGCTTTAACACAGATAGACGATACCCTCATATAGTTTTCCCTTCCTTTTCTGAAATTTAGTATTAAAGCATGTTAGTCTATTTTCTATTGTGAAATCCGTTCGGTGTTCCCTTTTATTTTTGACGGGTTGTATAAGGTGAATTTGTTGTTTATGTTTTTAATTATTTGAACATTCATATCTCCTCTGATGATTAGAACGTTATGTTTAGGGATGCTACGAAGAGGGAGAACAGCTGACTATAGAAGGTGTCGAGGTCCTTTTCATCACTAGCATTGGTAGGACTATAGTAGGAGATGATTATTGTGCTGGGGTTGTCGTTAAACGTAGCTACTATCATTCTCGGTTGTATTTTCTCGATGCTGTTCATAGATTTTAGGGTGCACGGACCGAGAAGCATTCCTACACCCTCTATGACGGCGGCGTAATAGGTGCAGTGATAAACGTCCATTCATTACCAGGCATCGTATTTTACTTCTGCTTCACTCTGATGCTATCTGTGTTCTTGTACGCATATAATGTCTATGTCATGTTCTACTACAGATGCTGTCATTTGTAGTTGGCCTATTCTCTTTAAAGTTCTAATGTTAAATGTTGCATCTGGTGAAGCGAACCGTTGACCCAACGCTGGGTTCATCAGCCTTATTTCATACCCACCATGCTACTTCCCATGGCCTCTGAGGCTTAACTTGTGTTTTTTTTTTAATTCTCCTTTTTCTTTCCCCTTTTCCTATTTGTTCACCCTTTGTCTCTTTTTCTTCTTTTCCCTTCCCGCGGTCCATTTCTTAAATTTTTACTTAAGATAAGTTCACAGTTAAGCGATTTTGAAAATTCACCAGATAATTGTAAGTCCAGAATTATTTGCTGGTATTTCAGAGTCGTAATATGGGCTTGCAATAATTAAATCAGACGGGTAGTAGTAACTCTTTATGGTTAAAGTTGACCTCGTTAAAGATTACACTGGTTTACAAAAAAAAATTTGGGGGCTGAGGCAAGAATGGGGATAGGTGTTTTTTGTTAATTTGGATGTGCTGAATTCAAATTTATAAATAGTTTTGCTCTATCACCTCTAGTTTTCTGGCTTTTAAATTGTCTCATTTTAGTATAAACTGAGAATATACGTGCATATTTCAAGAGTTACAGCAGCTTATAACAGATAAAACAGGATAGATAAAGAACACTGATTGAATCAATATACTTGGATGACACAATTACACAATTCATAGTACCACAGACAGTCAAAAGAGTATTTTCTTAGAAGACCTGGTGTATTTTGTCTCCGCGATGTCACACAAGAGCATCCAGCGGAAGTCTCCCATCATGCCGGGGTTCCATTTGCCTTGATAGTTGATGTACATCTTCGTAATATCTTGGTGGAATCTTTCTCCATGCTCATCACTCACTGCTCCACGGTTTGGCTGGAAGAAGTTGAGGTGGGAATGGAGAAAATGAATCTTGAGTGACATTCGGCACCCCATATCCTCGTAAGACTTTAGCAACTTCTCAATACAGGCTTGGTAATCTAGTACGCGTGTGTTAACAAGGAAGCCATGACAGACTGACTTGAATGCTTCCCATGCTCTCAGTTCCTTTAAGTTAAGAAGCTCCTCAAAATCAGTATCCTTCAGCACTTCTCGAATCTGAGGTCCAACAAAGATGCCCTCTTTGATCTTAGCAGCACTAAGACGTGGAAACACAGTAGACAAGTGTTGGAAGGCAGCACCATTTTTGTGCAACACCTTCACGAAATTCTTTATCAAACCAAGCTTGATGTGAAGAGGAGGAAGAAGCACCTTATTCATGTCCACCAGTGGATTGTCCTTGAGGCTGTGTTCGCCAGGAACAAAAGTTCTTCTAGACCCCCAATCTTTCTGCTTGTAATGCTGGGATACAGCTCGACTATCCCAGAGACAGAGAAAACAACAGTACTTTATGAAGCCCGCTTGCATACCCATAAGAAGACCAATGACCTTGAGGTCCCCACACAGACTCCATTGGTACTCGCTGTAATTAATAGCTTCTAAAAGAAGCTCCATATTGTCATAGGACTCCTTTATATGGACCGAGTGTGCAATGGGAATGCTGGGATATTTATTCCCGTTGTGCAGGAGAATACCCTTGAGTCTATGAAAAGACGCCAGTCTGAAGGATTATGTGGTAAACCAAGGGACGTTAACAAGGCAGGTATGTTTGGGCAGTAGCACAACTTGTTTTCCATGTCGAAAAAGGAAGCAAGGTCTTTGTTCCGATTCCTGAAACTGGTGATCCTTACATCTTCCTGGACTAGGTTCCACTGTTTAAGCCGAGAAGCCAAGAGCTCAGACTGCTGTTTTGACAGATACAAATCACGAGCAAGACCATTCAGGTCTTCTTGCATGATCCAGTGTGGCTCATTGCCACTTGTTCCTGAATATGTAGACTCAATTTCTTCCAAAGATATTGACTCGGCAGAATCCTCCCTTGAAGGGATTTCCTCATCTGATGAGGAAAGAAGATCCTTATTTACTGGAGGTGTGGTTACAGGAAGATCATCTGAATGGGGAACGGGTCTCATAGCAGATCGAAGGTTGGGATATTTGATCTTTTTCCTAGAAGATGCATTGAAACCAGTTATATTAGTTAAACAAAAATAACAATCGTCTGCGTGGTTTCACCGCTCTCTCCAAACCATCGGGACAGCAAAGTTGAAAGCAAAGTTAAAAAATTAAATGTGCATTTGAAAATGTAATACTAATATTTAGTAACCCAAACGATGTGTAACACGATAGTTGAGGGACATCAACCTCCTGCGCCGCCTGCAAGACAACCTCTTCCAATGACTGCCAGAGTGTGGTTTGAGACCTGCTGCCTTAACTGTCAAAATCCGTCTTGATATATATATATATATATATATATATATATATATATATATATATATATAATTTAATGCTATCACTTACATTTAGTGCATAATAACTTTTTAAAAAAGCCATAAGTCTCACAATATTAGAATTAACCCTGAATTCATATACACCTTTATGTACCATATATGCACAAAATGCACACTATGCATATCTAAAAAAAAATAGAGGTGATAAGTAAAAACAAATTAGGTAAAAACGGGTATTTTGTGCTTGCCTTAATTTCTTTGTAAACCAATGTTATTTCCTTCTGGTTCCTTTTTCAAATCTGGTTTTGGGCAATATGTAATCTATCCTTATTTACGGATTCTAGCAATCTTTAAGATATTCGAATTTTACACTAAGACACACTGTATAGAATTTGAAAAATAAGTAAAAAAAAAATCATTTGAACCTGCGCTTTAAATAATTCACCTGAAAAACTAGACTTGAAATTAACATATTCGTCTTTTCATTTAAATCACAAATAATATTCTACAAAGATTTTAGTTTCATAGATCAAATAAACTCTAAAACATGCATTTGAAATAGTAGTTAAAAAGACTAAAAATCCACCAATCGAGTCGCTTCTTTCATTCAAAACATAAAAGCCAAAGATCCTTTTTATTAACATTTTTGAGACTGCGAGTCGCCTATCCAATGCCATTTAAGTGTAGAGAATGAGGATATGTGTTTATTTGGAGGGGGTGATAGAGTTATAGAGTCCAGAGTTTTTCATTTTGCCCCCCCCCCACATTCACATACCTCCATACATATTTAAGCAATCCTCAAGATATTTGATTTTATACTAAGTTGTGTAATTAAAGACACAGAGTACAAAATTTGAAACAGAAGTAAAAAAAACAACATTTTACACACACACAAACATACATGCACACACACACATATATATATATATATATATATATATATGTGTGTGTGTGTGTGTCTGTGTGTGTGTGTGTATTCTACAAGTACCTAATGTTATCTTTTTAAATGATCTTATTCAGTTCTGTCTCGGTTATTTGGAAAATATCCGTAATCACAATGTTACTTAGATTTTTCAGATAACATTTTTGCTATTTCAAGACATTTAGAAAAACATGATCATAGCAAATTATTAAAATTAATCGCTTAATCGGAGTCTCTTATGTTGAGTGTTGAAAGTAAATCATGTCTGGTATTTATTGCCAGTTGTCCTTTTTTTTTTTTTGCTTTACAATTTTACCGGTATGTCAAAAGCCTGATAAGACCCCACCTCCAACTAGTGTCCGGTGACTGATAGTGAGACCACAGTTCTGAGTAGAGTATCCCTTTACTACCATTAATCCTAGGTCCACACTAACCCGGAGGGGTAGTACATGTTTGAGTCCCATCAATAGATTAAATAGAACTATTTACTCATTGACAATACTTGAAACTATTTAACTGTGTGCTAACAAATGAACACTGATTCGTTTTTAAAAATTACGTTTCTTACAAAATATTTACTTAAAAATCATATATAATATATGGATAAATAGTATTTGGTATTAAATAACCACCAAAGGTTGATATGCCATTAAACCAAATAACCTAACCTAACCAACATAGGATTACTAAGATGTCGTAAATGGATTCATGGAAGAATTCTAAGCGTAAACATGTGCCTCTTATATGGCTTCTCATTTTATTTTTTGGACAAATGTTCAGTCTAAATGTCTTGAAAAAAGCTAATTTATCCGACCATGCAATGGTCTGAAAAAAAAAACATATGAACTGCAAGTTGATGGTGGCCCAGTCGGCTTCGGCTGTAGAATACACCGACTGCATCTCTGCAGATGGGTAAGACTCACCCAAGTGTCCTGATAATAATCTGATGGTGAGTTTTGAGTAATACTGGAGCTTTGGGGAATTCGGAGTAGCCCTCTTTGCCATCGCTCCCATGTCCACTCCCATGTCCACTCTTGCTTGGAGTGGTATTGACCTATGGGTCAAATAGAAATAAACTGTGTACTTATGCTAAACTGAATGGTTTAAAATAAAACTGTTTTGACATTTAATAGTGCGTAAACCAAAAACTGTACTTACGGTAAACTAAAATGTTTGAAACAGAACTGTTTATATGTATAAAAAGGATTTGTCGTTGAATAACCTACAATGGTTGATATACCATAAAACCAAGTCAAACCAAGTTGATAGTGAGGTATCCTTCAACTTGTTTGCCTCAGCATAGGTACGACAGACTTTTTGAGTGGGGGAATTATATTACAGACGTTATGATTTAAGTTGATCAACGTTTGATTAGCATCAAAAAATAAACAAAAGACACAATGACAAAAAAGTTGAATTCAAGTAGACCTATTTTAGATTACCGACAAATATCAGATTTATTCTAAGCTAGTGCAGTCAAGCTGATTTCAAATTATTAATTGATCCAAATCAAGTTTAAAGGCTATTTTGCATTTTCTTGTCGCGACGTAGTTGAAAAATAGCTGAATTTTTTTGGGGGGGGCGTTTTTTTTTTGTTTTTTTTTTGGCGGGGAGCTCTACGCTTATAATTTTCATTCCAAAGAAATTTCTTCTAATTTTTTTTCGCAGACACAAAATCTCTCAAGATAACTTTTCTTTTATCTTTTTAATCTATTTACTAGTTTATTTACGTCATTAAAATCGGTCATATTTTGTCATTATATCGTACCGACAAAATATCAAAAAATTTGTTCTGTATTTTTCAAAAAAAAAAAAAAAAAAAAAAATGATCGAGAATTTTTGTCTATGTTCAATACTTCGATGCGGCTGTCTTTGCTTTTTGTTCTTTTTTCGAGGATATTATCAATTAAACGTTCAAACGATCACTTTTAATTTTTCTAAACAATCCAAAAAAAGGAATAATGGATCTTAATGTAATTTAGTGAATGTAAAATATAGAATTTATGTAGGTAAAAATGATATAATTATTGGTATAGATGTTATTAACTTGGGGTAAATGGTTTTGGTATTTGACATGTTATTAAATGTATTTAGCATTTTTAGATATGTTACTCACAAAGTCCACCCAGTGTGAAATAATTTTCAATGGTTTAAATGTAATGGGCATAAATTGTTTATTGCTTAAGATGTGTCTATTTTGGGGGCGTTGTTCAGTGTCCTATTTCTAAGCAGAAAGTAAAGTGTCGAATACGGGAATACTGAACCACAAAGTCCTAAGAAATGTGGGAATGCTGAGCTGCAAAGTCCTTTGGTGTATGGGGATGCTCAGCAACAAAGTCCTAAGGTGTATGGGGATGCTGAGCCACAAAGTCCTAAGGTGTATGGGGATGCTGAGCCACAAAGTCCTAAGTTGTATGGGGATGCTGAGCAACAAAGTCCTAAGGTGTATGGGGATGCTGAGCCACAAAGTCCTAAGGTGTATGGGGATGCTGAGCAGCAAAGTCCTATGGTGTATGGGGATGCTGAACCACAAAGTCCTAAGGTGTATGGGGATGCTGAGCAACAAAGTCCTAAGGTGTATGGGGATGCTGAGCCACAAAGTCCTAAGGTGTATGGGGATGCTGAGCTGCAAAGTCCCTAGGTGTATGGGGATGCTGAGCCACAAAGTCCTACGGTGTATGGAGATGCTGAATAACAACACAGCATGATTTAAGTAGTAGTTTGAGAAATGTTGTGTTTGGTTTACTTTTATAGCATATCAACCATTGTAGGTTATTTAATGCCAAATCCTCTTTATACATATATATTAAATACATGATTTGTAAAAACATTTTGTAAATAACATTATTTGCACCCAGTTAAATTGTTGTAAGTAATTCTACTGACAACCAATTATTTGCCTGCTCACAGCTAAATGGCCTCGAACATTTCTGTATTAGGTATTTGTCACTTACCCCACCAAACTTGTGAGTATGGCCCAAGACCGTGATTTAGATGGGTCCAGGCGCAGGGCCGTAGCCTAGACACCTCAGGCGAGCACAAAGATTCCTCGGTTCCCGTCAGCATTCCCCTAAAAACTGTCGCCTTAGGCGTCATGCGATAAACCTAGACCCTCTTAGGAGGGTTAGGGCCTGGGGATACGCCCGCACGACGTGACTACTGGGCTTACCCGGCGATCGAGTCAAGCAGCCTCGACCGGCCGTGACCCACACTTTAAAACCTATATAATAGTCATAATTTAACATCAGTCATTTGTTTGCACACATAGTTTGCAGGTAATTTCATTTTTAAAAGACTTTAAACTAATTAGTTTTCACACTAGAATAGCAATTGTTTCTAAACTTTTAAATGGTTTCAATTATTGCTATCTAACACTAATAATTCTATTCAAATTAGTCATTTGTTTGATCACAGTTTGAATATCAAACATTTCGATTTGATCCATATATGGGGCCCAATCAGGTGCTACCAATCTGGGTTAGAGTGGATCTGGAAGTAATGACAATGAAAGGGTACTTCATATTCTGCAAAACTCTAAAACTGGAGCCTCACCATCCGATGGTTTTGTGTCATAAACAGGATACTCATTAGAGGAAGGTCTTACCCCTCTGTAGAGATGCAGTCGGTGTTTTCTACTGATCATGTTGGCGGGGCTCTCCGATAAAGATCTTTTTTTCTTAATTTATCTTTTCGAATAATTAATTTTAAAATTATTTGTCATTAATAGACTACGTGTACTGCAGTTAAAAAGAACTGTTTGAGATATTATTTAAAATGATTTTCAATTACATCAATATGTTGACTATCAAAAAACATTGTTCATGCAACTCAATATTAAGTGTTTACCTGTTGATATTATATTGCTACTAAATATGTTGCGTTTACCAATTTAAAAGGATTTTAAACTTTATAAATATATTTGCTTTCAAAAAAGTGTTTACCGCTTTATAAAGATTGTGAAGATGCATTTTTGTACTACCGGACATGGTATTTAAAAGAATTATATATATATATATATATATATATATATATATATATATATATATATATATATTCCAGATCAACTAAAAGCAAAGATTACATTGTACGTTCATCTTCATTTTGAGTGCATTTAAAAAAATGAAAATGAACGAACAATGTAATCTCTGCTTTTAATTGATCTGACGTATATATATATATATATATATATATATATATATATATATATATATATATATAATTGAAGACCATATTTGTTAAACTGACATAAATTAGCATTCTGACATGCCTTAAACCAACCAATCTGAATCTAAACAATATCAGCACAATATAGCGATTTTTTACTAGAGCAATACTATTAACTTAGAGAATAAAGTAACTTCTTGTCAATTAGCTACTGAATATTTTGTTTGGTTGGTTTGGCTTTTATGTCATATCAACCATTGTAGGTTATTTAATGCCAAATCCTCTTTATACATATATATCAAATATATATGATTTGATTTGGTTGGATTTCGTGGTATATCAACTCTTGTAGGTTATCTAATGCCAAATCCTCTTTATGCATACATACTAAATATATGATTAATATTTTTAAATGAGCCTGAGATCATTTTTTTCACAGACTTAAATGGTTTCTCTTATTTCTATCTAATACGAATTCACGTTTAAATATAAAAACAGTTCTATGTTAGACATTTCAGTTTAGCAAAAGCGCTCAGTTTCTTGTTTACGCACTGTGAGTCATTTGTTTAAATTGTTTTTGTTTCCATACAATTGAATAATCAAACAGTTCTATTGAATTGCCCAGTCGGCTGGGGCTGAAGAATACAACGACTGCACCTCTGCAGCGGGGTAAGACCACTCCAATGAGTGACCACTAAACAATCTGATGGTGAGGTTTCAGTGTTGCTGGAGCTTTGTGGAATGTGGAGCACCCATTCATTGCCATTGCTCCCAGATCCACTCTAGCCCGGAATGGTAGCACCTGATAGGGCCCTATCAATGGGTTAAATAGAACTAACTGCATACTAATGCTAAACTGAATTGTTTGAATTAGAACTGTTTGACTAAATCGAATAACTTGAAATAGAAATGTTTTTGACAATTAAACTGTACTTACATTTAAACTGCGTGCTTAGGCTTAACTGAATTGTTTGAAATGGAACTGTTTTTGACATTGAAACTGTACCTACACTAAACTGAATTGTTTAATATAGAAGTGTTTTGACATTTAACTGTGTATAAAAAAATATGTACTTGTACTAAACTGAATTAGCTGAATTAGAACTGTTTAAATAAACTGAATAGCTTGAAATAAAAAGTCTTATTGGCAATTAAACTGAGTACTCATTGTAACCTGAATTGTCTGAAATAGAACTATTTGCATAAAAATGGATTTGGCATTTAATAACCTACAAAGGTTGTATGCTATAAAACATAAACAACCAACCAACTAAGTTCTGTTTCAAACAATTCAATGTCAATAGCATGTCAACAAAGTTAAATGGTTTCAAGTATTGCTGTGTATCACTGACAATTCAATTAAACATCAGTCATTTGTTTACACACAAATGAACAAACAGCTCTATTTTAAACAATTCAATTTAGCGTAAGTACACAGTTTAAAGGTCAAACAATTCTATTTGACTCATAGATAGGACCCTATAAGGTACTACCACTACGGGCTAGAGTGAACCTAGTAACGATGGTAATGAAGGGATACTCCGCATTTCCCAAAGCTCCAGCATTACTGGAGCTTCGCCATCAGATGGTTAGGTGTTATATCCAGGACACTCGTTGAGAGAGTCTTACCCCTCTGCAGAGATGCAGTCAGTGCATTCTGCAGTCCCAACCGATTGGGCCAAATGAATAATAATATTGTCAAATCAGTGTATGATTTGAATATGAATTTTTCAGAGTCTTAATTCTCCAAATGTAGAAAACAACTGTAAAATATAACTTAAAATCTTCGATTTCTTTAAATATCCCATCCAAAAAATGAGTACCCCAGGGTATGACATTAAACTTCATCAATTGGTGAGGTTACAGTTTTGATGATCTGGGTAGTGTGGATTACTGCTTCATTACAATTAGTCCCAGCTTAAATCTGACCAGAACTGTTAGTACCTGTTAGGGTCCCATCTGTGGATTAGATAGATATGTTTATGGAGGGGGTCTTCGTGGTCTAGTGGATAACGTACCGGACTGTGACATCATATCAAATGAGTTCGAACTCCAATCATTACTTTAACTTTGGGACTAATACCCAAAGGAAAGGCATGAACTCCCTTATTCTATCAGCTGTTAGTTGAATAGTACCACAACTAATAATCTACTAGAATGATTTTGGTATTAAATAACCCAAGAATGTTGATGTGCCATTAAACAAAGAAACCAAATCAAAGACCTGTTTATAAATTATTCGTATTCCCAAGGACCGTATTGAAAAAGAACTGGGCAAAAAATGTAAATATAAACCTACAATGAATACTATTCCCTCACCTTAAAATCAACCACTCAAATGATAGGGTATTCTAGGTAGGTTTTATTAGATTTTTGCGTTAATTTCAAGCCCGAGCCGGTTCATATCAGGATTCTCATATTTTATTACTCGTATTTTTTTTGCAACGCCTACCTGTTAAATGGTAATATGTATTTGCAGCCGACAAAATGCTAAATTTGTTTCCTGTTGTTTCTGCATCAGTCTCGAACCTGTCAAGCAAGGAGAATTACCTACTTTCACAACTTTTCAGAAATTAATAGATGGATGGAATGTCCTACAAATTAGACAAACTACTTTCGTTATGTTCGCGGATCCGTATGTGTTGTCAGTCGAAATCTCAAGAGAGAAATCACAAACATATTTGTCGCAGGTCATTAAAAAAAATTGGTAAAAAAGCGTAAATATACAAGAAGTCTTTTTTTTATCAACTAAGAAAATGGCAGATCTGCAAAGGTGCGTGACAAGAATCATCTGTTGCTCATTCCCTATAAAACTAATGGTGTCTATTTTTATAGACAACAGGAAATCACATTATCCCCGTGACAAAAACTGAAAAACTAAAATGTCCCAAGTTAACACTTTATGCTGTGAACCCACTTGAATATAAAATTTAATCTTAGGGGCTATTTGGACTATCCTCCAATTTTATTTTGGGGGCCACTGAAATTGTGTACCGTACCACTCCGAATCTTCCTGGAGGACTTTTTCTCGGGCTATTGTAGATGATTGAAGACCAGCATAACTAAATTGCAAGTAATTGTAGAGACAGAAATTCCCCTGAAAACACTAAGTATCACATTGGCACTGAATAACACTTGAAGGTTGATATGCCATTAAAAACAAAGAAACAGCTGTGTTTCCACAACTCGTCGGCACGAGCAGGGTGCAACACAACTCAATTTTCAAGCGAGGTCCAACACGTTTGAATTAAGTTTTCCTTCTCTTAGAGTGGTTGCCATACCAAGGTTAAAGAGCTCAGTCTACACATTTATCATTAACTGAAGGGAAATTAATTGAATTCATACCCCTCTCTCTCTCTCTCTCTACACACACACACACACACACATATATATATAAATGTATATATATATATATATATATATATATATATATATATATATATATATATATATATATATATATATATATAATAAAGCAATTTTTTTTAGATTTTTTTCCATAAATGCAAACTATGCATTGTTTAGCAGTGGTTCATAGAAAAAATATTTTAATCCCGCAAAGATATTTGTTTTGAGGCTATTCAAAGCGTTGACTAATTAAATAGATTGCTCCATATCTATCTTGATAGTAAGTCTAACGTAAAGTTGGGCGGGTTTCGATCCAAACTTCGAGCGTCCTACGTGTTTAGCCACACTGAAGAGTTGTGATACAATGAAACAGTCTGTCTGTGGATGACAATATATATATATATATATATATATATATATATATATATATATATATATATGGGGGATGGGATTTGCATTTCACAGCTACGAAAAATTTGATGACAGACACTTATTCAAGCCAGCTTCTGCTAATATATATATATATATATATATATATATATATATATATATATATATATATATATATGTGTGTGTGTGTGTGTGTGTGTGTGTGTGTGTGTGTGTGTGTGTGTGTTAGCGGAAGATGGTGTTACCTTGAACAAAATACTGAGGAGGAATAATCTTCCGCGTGCAATAATCGGATGCATATAAATAAAACTTATATTTCCTCATGTTCCATGAAAAATTATATCGGCCTGACTGACAATGGCGATATTTTACATGAACACAAAGAGGCATTGTATTTTATATTACGGAAAAGAGGTATCATATTTTACATAAATGAAAAGAGGCTTGCCACTTAGAATGAAGATAGCTCCTTCTTGTTTAAAACGCAAGAAGGAACCATCTCCACTCTAAGTGGAAAACCTCTTTTCATTTATGTAAAATATAATATCTCTTTTCGAGAAGGAAAAATATAATGCTTCTTTTTGTTCCTATTAGTAAAGCATTTCACATGCCTCGACAGAAACATGTCCTCCACTAAAAGTGATGTCAACATTCGCTTAGCGTAATGTTATCGACAGGTTATCGATCATATAGGAATTTTCACTATCCGATAAACTAAAAGGGGATTTCTTTCAAGGTGTTACTTTATTAGTGGCATGCCAACCTTTGTGTGTTATTCAGTGCCAAAGCCATCACCTAAAAGAACCGTAATGATACACTTTAACCCATAGCTGAGGGAATAAAAGCGTTAATAAACTTTCCTGGGGTTATTAGCTCGAAAGTGATGATGCAACTGGGGTTCGAACTCAATTTCTACGATTTTACAGTCCAGCATTTTTATCCAGTACCCCACGGAAACTCCGCCTTCCAAGGCTCTAACTGTTTCCACACTACTATATGAATGAACCACAAAGACGATAGCAAAACAAATAGGTGCGCTAGTATTGACCGACTAGGAAAGACTTACATACATCAGCTCTGTACGGACACTGGATACTGTCTAGAGAACTTTCTAGGAGCGATGGATGATAGGGAGAGAGTCAGGGAACTCCGTACTGTCAGCAAGACTTGATAAGAATGATGAAATGGAAAGTATCAGAATATTTTACACAAACAAATAAGGAGAGCAGTCCAAGTTGTGTAGTGGCTAACGTGCTGAATGGCGACATCAGAGTTCGAACTCCAGTCGCATTATTGCGTACAATTTCGGACAAATGCTCCTGGAAAAGATATGACACCCCCTCCCTTATATCCCCAAACTTTAAATTAAATAGCGCCACTTCTGTTCTTCGAAAAGGGTGGCTGTGGCATTAAATAACCCTCGAAGGTTGATAAGCTATTAAAACCAAGAAACCAAAATAGAGTAAAAAAGCCAAGAGCCGGCAAAATTATTTCCAACTGTTAGTCAACATTATAAACCCGTTTACGAATATTGTGTTATGAAATGTAATTAGACTACTTCACATCTAAACGTGAAAATCAGAGTCAAAATTGAATTCAATCTTTTAACTTTTTTCTTTATCAAATTAAACTTTGTGACTGCTGAATTATTTAATTTTCAAATTATTTTTTTCTTAAAAGCTTTTAGTATAGCCACCATTAACTGCTATGTCAGGGATGGCTAATCGTTGGATTGGGTAAGAGAAATAGAAAACTACAACTCGTTTTCAACGTGAGTTTTATTCTCTCCGTTCAATTTCAGAGGCTGTGAAAGTAAAAGGTGGATAAGAATAACAGACACGAAATACCAGGCAGCGTCTTATTTTTTTAGTAGGAATCCTAACCCAGTCGACTGAGCCTCTCTCTTGCCCAGTACACTGGGGCTGTAGAATACACCGACTGCTTCTCTGCGGAGGGTTAAGACACCCCCCTCCAACGAGTGCCCTGGATATGACACTAAACAATCTAATGGCGAGGTTCCAATAATGCTGGAGCTTTGGGGAATGCGGAGTACCTCTTGATTGCCATCACGCCCTGGTCCACTCTGGCCCGGGGTGGTAGCACCTGATAAGGGTCGTATATATGGGTTAAATAGAACTAAACAGTGGTTGGCGTTTACTGTTTTTATACATTTAAACTGCGTATTTATGCTAAATTGAATTGTTTAAAATAGAACTGTTTTGATATTAAAACTGCATACTAATGCTAAACTAAATTGCTCGAAATAGAACTGTTTTAACATCTAAACTGTGTACTTATGCAGAAGTGAATTATCTGAAATAAAACTGTTTGACATTGAACTCCCTGTATTGCTCAGTCAGCTGGGGCTGTAGAATACACTGACTGTACCCCCCCCCAAATGAGTGTCCTGATATGACACTAAACAGTCTGATGGTGAGGTCCCAGTAATGCTGGGGCCTTGGGGAATACGGAGCACCCCTTAATTGCCATTGCTCCCTGGTCTACTCTGGCCCCGCGTGGTAGCACCTGATAGGGCCCTATCTATGGTTTAAATAGAACTAACGGCATACTTATGCTAAACTGAATTGTTTGATTAAACTAAATTGCTTGAAATAGAAATGTTTTGTACAATTAAATCGTACTTACATTTAAACTTCATGCTTATGCAAAACTGAATTATTTGAAATTGAACTGTTTTTTAACATTGAAACTGTATTTACACTAAACTTAATTGTTATATATAACTGTTTGAATAAACTGAATAGTTTGAAAGAGAAATGTTTTTGACAAACGGTGTACTCATGCTAAACAGAATTGTTTGAAATAGAACTGATGATTTGCATAAAAATGGATTTGGTGTTAAATAACCTACAAAGGTTGATATGCAATAAAAACCAAACCAAACCAAACTGAGCCTTTAAGATAAGCCGACTGTACCTCTGCAAAGGGTTAAGAAACGCCCCCAACAAGTGTCCTGAATATGACCCAACTATCTGATGGTGAGGCTTCGTACTGGAGTTTGAGGGAGCGTGATGTACTTCTTTATTGCCATTACTCCCATGTCCACTCTGACCTGGAGTGGTAGTACCTGTTAGGGTCCTATCTATGGGTCAAATAGAAGTATTTAATCCGTTTCTCTGCTTGAAACTATTTGATTGTGAATTACTAGTGTTAGATAACAATACTTGAAACATTTGATTGTTTATAAATAAAACTATTTGTGCAAGATACCAATATTTGGAATCATTTAACTGTGTGCAAACAAATGAGCTCAGGCTCGTTTAAAAAATATTCATTTAAATCATATAATCAATACAAGTGTCAACAGGATTCGGCATTAGATAACCTATAAGGGTTGATATGCCGTAAAACTCAACCAACTTGTAAGAATCGACATTTACCGTATCTTTGAATTGTCACTTTCACTTTCACTTTAACTTCTCTCTCTCTCTCTCTCTCTCTCTCTCTCTCTCTCTCTCTCTCTCTCTCTCTCTCTCTCTCTCTCTAAACGCAAGCGTTTGTCCCTTTGTGCACCAGCCATCAAAAGAGCGAATCGAGAAACCAATTTTCTTTATTGGTATTCACAGAACACCCAACCTCACCTTTCCGCCTAGCGTGGGTGGTATTGTTCAGTTAGCTTCCGCCACCAATTAGATGGCCGATTGAGTCTTGAGAATTCGGCAACTTTTGGTTAACTGCTGCTTTCAGTCTGGGATGCCAGATCAAGCTTATCTTGTTACGCTTAGCTCACTGGACGAGATGTTGAACTTTGTCATCTCATCACAGTGGACTGGAATCTTCGTTACGCGGACATTTAGATTGAACATAGCAATATTATCAAAAACTATGATAAACCATTGAAATGGACATGTTTAGAATTTTATCTGGAATCCATCAAGGACCATTAAAATAGCCCCATATTCGAAGAATTTAATACTTATTAGATTTTGGACACACAGGTAAAAATGCAAAAAGTCAAAATTAAGAATATGCCCATTTTCTGTGGCTCTAACAATCTTCAATATTTATCTTTCTTTCGCCAAATAACGTTAAATACAAAGAAAATGATTAAATACGCCAAATAGTTCTTTAAAATTCTTTCAATAAAATAATCCTGCATTTTTTCAAAAAGTTAAAAAAATTTCTCCCATGTAAAAATCCCATTTTGTTCACTTTGCAAATTACTTTAAAGAAATTACTTTAAAGAAATTACTTTAAAGAAATATACGTGAACAAAATGAAATTAAGATTTTATAATATAATCCTTTCAGTGAGATTTTATTTCCAAGATTTTTTCCCTATACCTCTAAATTGGAAAGCAGAATAAAGAATTCGAATGTTTTGAATTAAAAAAACATTTTTTTTTTATTTATTATAGAAAATCTTTTTAACTGGATTGTATTTTTTGTCCTTATTTATTCACATTTCCAAATCCAGAGAAAGTAAAACATTCTTAAAAGCAATTACCGTATCTGACGGCATATAGGGCAAACTTTTTTGCAAAAAATATCTTTTAAAATCCCCCTGCATCTTATATGCCATATGTACGTTTGAAATTCGCAATAGTCGGCAAAAGATTATCTACCCGGCACCTTCTATTAGCGTAACTTTCATATACCTATTGTCATTATTTAAAAGGATATTTTGCCGATAAAAAGTGTTATCGTTGATAATATTCATTATATTAATTTCATCACGTTTAATATTTGTACTTTGTTTCACTAAAAGGTTTTCTTGATTTGCCCAGTTAAAATTTGGATGCGTCTTATACACCGTCAATTACAATACATTTTTTGCCCAGTCGGCTAGGACTGTAGAATACACCGACTGATGTAATACCCCCCCAATGAGTGTCCTGGATATGACACTAAACCATCTGATGGTGAGATTCCAGTGATGCTTGGGCTTTGGGGAATGCGGAGCACCCCTTCATTACCATTGCTTCCAGATCTACTCTGGCCCGGAGTGGTAGCATCTGATAGGACCCTAACTATGGGTTAAATAGAACTAATGACATTCTTATGCTAAGCTGAATTGTTTGACTAAAATGAATAGCTTGAAATAGAAATGTTTTTGACAATTAAACTGTACTTACATTTAAACTGTGTGCTTATGCTAAATTGAGTTATTTGAAACGGAACTGTTTTTAGACATTGAAACTGTACTTACACTAAACTGAATTGTTTAATATAGAACTGCTTTGATATTTAACTGTGTGTAAACAAAATCTGTACTTATACTAAACTGAATTAGCTGAATTAAAACTGCTTGACTAAACGGAATAGCTTGATATAGAAATGTTTTTCACAATTAACTGTACTTACATTTAAACTGCGTACTTATGCTAAACTGAGTTGCTTGAAATAGAACTATTTTCATAAAAATGGATTTAGTGTTAAATAACCTATAAAGGTTTATATGCCATAAAACTCAACCAACCAACCAATCAACCAAAGATATATTTTTAATGGTCACACATGAGTCTTTTTTTTATGTCAAATCTAACTTGGTGGGAAGTCAAGTAAATCTACACTTAAAAGGAATGATATTGATAGCTCAAAAGTAATCTGAGCAATATTTGTATCTTATTTTTTTTGTTATCATTTCATTGATTAACAAAAATGAAAGATTAAAATAAAAATTTCAAATAAATGTTATATAGATATTGGATATAATGTAAATATTATATTTAATATAGTATATTATCCTTCCAGTAGACCGGACTTAGTATACGTTGATTGCATCTCTCCTGTAGAGGAGTTAGACCCCTTCCAAAAGGGGTGTCCTGGATTGAACACTAAACTGCATCTGATGTTGAGGTTCCAGTTCTAGAGTTCTCGGAGAGTATGGAGTACTCCTTTATTGCCATTACACCAAAGTCTGCTTTCACCCGGAGTTGGAGGATCTCATCGACAGATCAGTTTGACAATTATTTGATAGGTATAAAGTAAGTAAAGTTAGCGACCTTAGTCGAGGGCAACCAGAAGGCTCCTTTTTCTATAGCTTCTACACTGAGGTGTAGGGGAGGGCGCTACTCCTTTCCCTGGATTGCTCCACTTTAACCTCAACACGTACCTTATATTACTGAGTGTTAAGCAAGGAGGTATCAAGTACCATTTTTAAAGTCTTTGGTATGATGTGACATGGGATTGAACCCAGGTCTCCTGGACCATTGGCGAACACTACTCTGTGAAAAAAACAACGCGAGACAAAAAACGTAAATATAAAAGTACAATGTACGCAATTCTTTAATTTCTAAGCATAAAATAACTCCAGACAGGTTGACATGTCGTTAAAATCAATCATTCAGTCAAACAATCAATCAACCGTGTACTGATTTTTGAACCACTACATTTTCATATTTTAGTTAGCTAATTTTATTGCTGTAGATTATATTGTCCAGCTCACTGGTCTAGTGGGTAGAGTGTTTGCCAATGGCCCGGGAGACCTGGGTTCAGTCCCAGGTCGCGTCACACCAAAGACTTTAAAAATGGTACTTGATACCGCCTTGCTTAACACCCAGCAATATAAGGCAGGTCTCAGGGGCAAACTGTAGCAATCCAGGGAAAGGAGTAGCACCCTCCTCTACACCTCGGTGTAGTAACTATTAAAAAAGGAGCCTTCTGGTCGTCCTCGACTATTGCCGCCAACTTTATTTACTTACAACTATTCTAGATATCGATACACACAAACGTCCATATCCAATAAGTTTTTCAGATCTATAATTAATGTTCAGATCTTTTTTTTTAATAATTTTACGCTAGAGTCTTTTAGTACTGCCATATTAAAAAGGGAGCCTTCTGGTCGCCCTCGACTACAGTCGCCAACAACAACTTACATGGCAGTAATTATTGCCACTTTGATTATTATATGTTCCTCGAGAAAAAATAAAATCCTAATATCTCTGGTTTAGAATAAAATTAACTTTTTATCAGATAAATCTTTAGGATATATTTATTTATGGATACTACTGTACACGAGAGGGATCACACGAATCCCTTTGAATTAGAGAGGTTAAAATCATATTCCCTTTCCTCAGTCACGTCCAATTTCAGTATAAAATAAAATGGACAAATATTTGCTTTATATCAATGCAAAGTCGGAAGAATTATATCGATTGATGGATTTCAATTAAAACGTGTCATTACTGAGCTTAATTTCTCTATTTTAAGATAACTGAAACCTTAAAATAATATCTTCCAAAATGGAAAGGAATAACTCATTTCTACTCCCTTCGGTTGAACTGGATGCTGAGGAGACAGTTGATATCAAGTTTTTTCAGCTAACGGCATTTTCTGATAGGAAAAGACGTTCATAAATAATTCTAATTTATCTTTTATTTTAAATTAAGATATAAATACAATGTTGTGAAAAACGTTAACCTTAGATAAATACAAGGAAAACAAAAGGCTTTAATGGTTTCACGCTTGGAACTATAATTATAGGGGCAGTGCAAATCTTACAAAAGAAATGCAAAGTACATTTTGTTGTGTTAAATGAAAAGTTTCCAACGCTATCTTTTGCATAGTGTTGGTGAAATCTTAGAAGTGTATTTAATGAAATTAAAATTTATAACACTCTCTTTTAAATAGTGTTTGTGAAATCTTAGAAATGAATTTGATGAAATTAAAGTTTCCAGCATTATCTTATAGTGTTCATGAAATCTTATAAGTATGTTAGATGAAATGAAAATTTTCCAACACCATGTTTAACACAATGTTAGGGAAATCTTAGAAGTATATTTAAACTTTACTCAACTCGGTGTTTTTGGTATAATCAATCAATTATAATTCTATGTCTTCAAACCAGGTGAAAGACAATTTTGAAGCAAAGAAAATGAATTTAACATGAATTTACTGAAGTGGAACTGTTTAAATTCAAACATTTCCTTTCTACCTAAACACAGAAACACCTAAGTCATTTTTTGACAAAATAGTCACTGGCCATAGAGAAAAACAAATTTTGACGTAAATACAAGACGAATAAAATCATGAATGGAGCCAAAACAGCCTTCATCATGAGAACTTATGCAGAATTTTCTTGGGAAAACATTATTTCTTGTATTTGGTGGAAATTGTTGCACTAGAACAAATTCTTACGGCGCAACTAGCTTGTTTGAATGCCGTATTCAAAAAGAAAAGTCTTTTCCTGGAAAATATCTGAATGGTTGTATCTACTGTCAATTTGTTAATGAGATACAACAAATTGGAGCTATTATAAGTGTGGTTACACGTAATCAACTTTTCACGACTGTCATCTTCAGATATAACAGTGTAAACGAGTGGTCACAAGGTGTTAGAAATAAATATTCCTTCAATATAATTTTGCAATATAAAACAAAATTACAAAATTTAAATAAATGAATAATAATGAATAAATAAATGAAATAAATATAACTTCTCACAAGTATTAATTTTTAAGAATAATTAAAAGGACATTTTTTATTGGTTGAGAATAAAAATCTGTCTTTGTGTAAATATTAATTTTATAACTATAAATGAGCAGACGTAGTTTAAAAGACACGTATGGCAAATAACGTCACAGACAAGAAAAACTTTTCGATATGGAATGACGTCGCTTCAAATAACCAATGTTACACACAAAAAAGTAATGAAACTTCGAAGTCAACTATTCATCGAAAAGAAAACAAAGAAACCTAAGCTAAGTATTAATTTAGTTGTGCTTTTATTTGGGTTTATATATGTATATATGTGGATAAGTGCTTGAATATGTGCAATATAAATTTGACTTAGCTATGTGTTCACTTTTCTTATAAAACTTCACACAAAAAAAAGTATGTATTACGTTGGTTAAAAAAATTAACAAAATATTTTAAGTTGGATTATATAAATTTCCAACAAAGGTGGGAATAGTAAGTTTCTTTATTGCTGGTTTTTTTTTTTTAAATCCAACAGCCGGAAGATTGGCGAGTTGACAAAGTTCAACATCTCATCCAGTAGGCAAGAGGTAAAAAGATATGGTTTATCTAACACCCCGTTCTGAAAATCGGAATTAACCAAAAGTTACCAAAATCACCAAACTTGAACGGCCTTCAAGTGGTGGCTGAGGATAGTCAAGCGATGGTGTCCACGCAAGACAGAAGGACTTTGGTAAATACATACTTCACAAAATGCAGGAATATCTCCAACTGCTTCCGAAACTTTTATTCCCATCCTGTCATTAATCCTTCTTCCATCCATGGCTAATTCTGTATATTATTATTTTACTCATTTGAGAGTTTGTCACAGCAGAGTTAGCTGATGATTTTCCACTGGAGTCTGAGAGACAGAAAGTCTTCTCCAGTCTCCAGGACTCTTCTCAGTATTCTGGCCGGTCTCAACAATGCTGTAGTTTGGATGATCTCGACTCGTCTTCTTTTTTCCAAGTCCCCCAGTCCCTGTACAAGTCCTTTGGTGACCGTACCGAGCGCGCCAATTACAACTGCTATCACCGTCACAGTTTTTTTCAGTCATCAAGCAAGGTCTAGGTATCTATTTTTCTTTTTGCTTTCCTTCAAGTTTACCCTGTGGTCAGCCAGAACGGCAAACTCCACTATTCGGTTGATTCTTTTTCTTTGTTGACTATCACTAGGTCTATGACATAGCGATTCTGGCAAATACACCCAACCAAGCCGAAACCCTACTGCATAGTCTGGAGCGAGCTGCTACAGGCATTGGTCTCCATGTCAATGCACACAAAACAGAGTATATGTGCTTTAATCAAACAGGCGACATTTCCACACTAAACGGTAACTCTCTGAAACTAGTAGACAAGTTCACCTACCTAGGAAGCAGTGTCTCATCAATCGAGACAGACATCGACAGGCATGGACAGCTATCGATAGCCAATCGGTCATATGGAAGTCAGACCTGACCGATAAAATGAAACTCAGTTTCTTCCAAGCAGCGGTCGTATCGATACTGCTATATGGATGCACTACTTGGACACCAACAAAACGACCGGAAAAAAAGCTGGACGGCAATTACACAAGAATGCTGCGAGCAATATAGAACAAGTCCTGGAGGCAACACCCCACAAAGCAGCAGCTATACAGCCACCTACCACCCATCACGAAAACAATCCAAGTTAGACGAACCAGACATGCAGGACACTGCTGGAGAAGTAGAGACGAACTCATAAGTGATGTACTCCTATGGACGCCTTCACATGGCCGTGCAAAAGCAGAGCGGCCAGCTCGAACCTACATACAGCAACTCTGTGAGGATACGGGATGTAACCCTGAGGACCTGCCGGAAGCAATGAACGATAGGGAGGTGTGGCAAGAGAGGATCAGGGATATTCGTGCTGATGGCATGACAAGATGAAGATGATGATGACTAGGTCTGGTCGTCTGGCCGAGATTAAGGGATCCGAGTGCACGTCAAAATCCCTGAGAATTTTTTGCGTCTCATTCTCCAGGACGCAGTCAGGATTGTGCATATACTATTTGTTCGTATGGTCAAATTTCAATTTCTTGCACAATTTCCAGAGGATCACCTTTCCCACCCGGTCGTATTGTACACTTTTTTTCTGCTAATTTGCCTGATTCCCTTATCATTCGTCTCTATCACGACATAATCTACATCTGCTATTTTGTTGCATCTTGCCTATTCTTCTTTTGACATAGTCCTTATGGCGTTGTTTTTTGCTGCTATCAGAAGGGATACATTTTCCCTTTTAAGGTTTTTCCTTCCTTTGCCATGTCCAAGTTTTCTCGTTTGAGATTTCGCATTTGCAAGTTTTTCACACACGCATTGGCTGATGGCCTTTCACTGGAGTCTAAGTATGGTAAAATTTCAATTTCTTGCACAATTCCCAGGGGATCACATTTCCCACCTAATCGTGTCTTGCCTTATATTCCTTTTGCATTCATTTGCTGCATTCACTTACTATATGATTTATGGCTTCTTCTGTATCGCAGTATAATCAACATTTACAATTTTGTTGCGAATTATCGATTTTAGTTTTTATATAATTGGTCTTTCTGACATTATTATCGTTATTATTATCATTATTTCTTGCGAGTTTCTTACACCAGCGTTAGCTGATGATCTTTCACTGGAGTCTGAGTGACAGCAAGTCTCCTCAAGTCTACTGGATTTTTCTCAGTATAATGGCCAATCTCAATGTTGCAATAGTCTGGATGGTTTCCACTTGTCCTCTTATTTCCATGTCCCCCAGTCCCTTTGGGGATTGCTCCATATGCACAAATCATAGTTTGCATTCCCCATCACCTTCATGTTCCAGAGTTCTTTTAGTTCTCTAGCAAGGTCTAGGTACTTATCTCTCTTTTCCCTTTTTTTAAAAAAAGATTTTATCGTTATTTACTCCTTGAGAGTTTTTCACATCAGCGGTAGCTGATGGTCTTTTACTGGAGTCCGAGTGACAGCAAGTCTCCTCAAGTCTACAGGACTCTTCTCGGTATTCTTGCCGATCTCAGTAATGTTGTAGTTTGGATGGTCTCTGTAGTCGTCGTCCTCCACCTCCCCATTATTATTATCATTATTATTTCCCTGAATATTTTCTCTAATAGCAAAAGGGTATGATATCTAGGGTCCTATCTATGGGTCAAATAGAAATAAACAGTGTACTTATCCTAAACTGAACTGTTTAAAATAGAACTGTTTTGACATTTAAACAGCGTACTTATACTAAACTGAATTGTTCGAAATGGAATTGTTTTTTGGCATTGAAACTGTGTAATTATGCTCTGCCTTGTTTGAAATAGAACTGTTTTTACATTTAACTGTGTGTAAACAAAAATAAACTGTACTTATGCTAAACTGAATTATTTGAAATAGAATTGTTTACATGTATAAAAATGGATTTGACATTAAATAACCTACAAAGGTTGAGGTGCCATAAAACCATACCAAACTTGCAAACTTTTTCCACGGGACGAAAACCCAACATTCTAATGTAAGTAGAAACTTCGATATTAATCGATCTGCTGACTCGCGTATAAAAAAAGACTTTCCTCAATGGACTCTATATTTTCCTTTTATATTGTCATACTTAAAACGTTCCTCCATCTCTCTCTTTCTCTCTCTCTCTCTCTCTCACACACACACACACACATCATTCTCTTTCTGTCTTTATCTCCCCTTCTTTTGATTAATCCTAACGAATATCAGTTAGCATTGTTCATCATTTAACGTCTGAGGTGCCCTTAATAGGAGAAGGACGACGGAATCAAGCATTTTTGCGACGCCCGCGCATGTCTCGATTAGTGCATGACTCCTCACATTAAAATGACCTTATGTCAAATCCTACCGGGTAGGAGGTTGGATAACTACGTCAATCAACATAATTACTACAAAAAATCCGATTTATTTGAACTATATACCAAAAGACTGGAGGCGGGAGTAATTATATACCATATTAAGTAAGTTCCAACTCTAGCTGCGCCATTACGATCACTTTCGGACAAATACTCTTGAAAAAAGTATGATCCTCCTTATCCCTCACCCCGCTCCGCCCGCATCAGCTATGGGTTGAATAGTATCGCTACAGTTCTTCAACAAGGTTGGCTTTAGATTTAAATAACCCACGAAAGTTGACGTGCCATTAAACAAAGAAACTAAATCAAACCAACCAAAGACAAGAGGCACGCTTAACGTAACGGTTATCACTGTAGGAAATTGAAACAGGAATTAAAGACTTCAGACTCCATGTTTTTGTTGATAGGATCGGAGAGAATGTATTACTTTGTTTATAGGTGAGTTTTTCGCATTTCTTTCTGCTTTTCTCCGTTTAGTCATATTACAGTTTTTGGTCGGAAGAGTATCTCATACACACATACACATCCCCTACCCCACCGTGACTGTCTCTATGGAGGCAGGAAATTTGGTAATTTTCTTCGTAGAAAAAAATGACTCTTTTTGCTAATGGATTAGCTCGTTTTAATAGTACTACTCACTTGAAAAAGCAATATCCCTGATTACTTAGCTGAAAATTGAGACGATCAATATCAGGTTTCACTCAACTCCATAAAACCAATAAATTTGTTCAGGACCGCCCATCAATAAGTACAACCTAACATTTATTATAAAGATAATTTTATTCTAAAGCAAAAATACTAAGCCGTCATATCGGCAGGGTTTAGAATTCGCTGACTGTATCCCCAGCTGAGAGGTAAGACGCCACCCGCAAAAAAGGAGAGGGGACCTGGATATGACATTAAACTGAATAGGATGGTGAGACTCCAGACCGGGAGATCTAGAGAGTGTGGAGTACCTGAAGTTGTATTACCTGTCAAATAGATTTTTAAAATTATTCGAATTGGATAGGAATATTTGATACCATTTAACTGGGTAAATTATTTTCATGAAGAATAGTTACTTGAAAGTATGATAATTTATTAAGCTTTATCATCATTAGTTACTTGAAACCATATAACTGTGTGCAAACAAAACATTATCACTAAGTGGAAATAATTAATTGAAACCATATATCATTAGTATTTGATAGGAATACTTAAAACCCTAAAACGGTGGGCAAATTATTTGTATTAGATGGGAATACTTGAAACCCTAAAACTGTGGGCAAATTATTTTTATTAGATTGGATTGGTTTGGTTTGTTGGGTTTTATGGCATATCAACCTTTGTATGTTATTTAACGCCAAATCCATTTTTATGTAACTAATAAATTCTATTTCAGACAATTCAGTTTAGCATGAGTACAGAGCTTGTCAAAAACATTTCTATTTCAAACAATTCAATTTATTCAAGCAGTTATATAACAATTCAGTTTATTAGATAGGAATACTTGAAACCATATAACAGTAAGCAAAATGTCTTAAGAAACAACTACACAAAAAGTAAATATAAACGTACAATGAACGCAATTCCCTAATCAATAAATCAATTAATCAATACTATTGATAAATTTGTGGTTGGTGACTAGAATCTTCTTTTTTTTTTTTTTCCTTTCTTTTTAAGTCAGTATAAAATTATCGTTCTGATAGGGATAAGCAGAGATTTAAAAGAAATGGAAGCTAAATCAATGGGTATAAAAGATAAATACTGTAATTATAGAATTATAGAATTCACTCATGTATAATACGCACCTCTTTTGGGCGACGAATTTCTGAGGAAAAAATTCTTGTCGTACGCAGCCAACTTTTCTTCAACTTTTTATCAGTTCGTACAGAGAAAAAAAATAAGAATTTATATGATTTATATTATGTCTTAAAACACAAAATTTACACAGCATTGAGAGAAAAGACTCGGACATTTTTATATAAAAATACAAGCTTATGGCAAAAATAAGCTAACGTTAGGAGAAAGAAATCTATAGATAAATATTTTTCAGTGTATATCTTTCTGTATAAGCGTAAAACCCATTAGTTTGGAGAAGAGATATCATTTACTTTTAGTTATCTTGTCATTAATATGGTGGGAGTATGACTGAAACCAAATTAACTATGTACTTCTCGTGTATAATACATAACCTTTTGGTGGTGGAGGAGTGTCCTCGCGGCGTAGTGGCTAACGTCCGAGATTGCTACATTGTGGTAACCGTGTTCGAATTCAAGTTGCGCTATTACGTTCACTTTTGAATTTATACACTAGGGTAAGGTACGCACCCCCTATTCCACCCAGCAATGGGTTAAATCGCACTGATACTGTTCTTTGATAAGGAGAGTTTTGGCATTAAATTAGCCACAAGGGTTGATATGCCATTAAACAAAGAATCCAAGCCAATCTAACTTTTGGGCTGAAAGATCTGGGAAATCTAGTGCATTTTATATACAAACAATTATGCTATGTATTGGATTGAGTCATAAATAATATTTGTTTTAGCAACATGTAATTTATTCATGAATAACTTAACGAAGAATTCATTTCAACCACAGTTATATTAGTTATTATTTTGAATATCTTCTTGTCATTTATCAACTTGTTGATTTCTCTCTAGTAAAATTCAATTGGTTTCGAGCTCAACAAGTTTTCCACAAATGTTTTCATGTGATCTTCTTAAGAAAATCTTTTGTCATTCAAACTAGCCTAAACCCAATATTTTTTTCAATTGGGATTATTGTTGAATACATTCTTGCGTTATCATGGATGAGCACAACGTTTCTTCTATTGATTTGTGCGAAGCGTTTTCTTAGAAGATTTTCTTGCACATATTGCAGCTGCTGAGAGCATAAGTCTGAACTGAGTATCTGATTGTGGTTTAAAAACTCAAAATGAATTATACGGAGTTGATCCTACTATACACACTGCCTAACTTTTCTTCCATTGGGATCGGCTGCGGAAATTCATCCTTGTCAATTATGTGTTGAACGTTGTCATAAAAGACCCAAAATTATAATTATCGCTCATTAATCAGATCAAAACTTGATTACGGCTGCTTTATAAATGGGGCAGCCAGAAAGACATACTTGAAAGAACTAAATACTATACACCACTAAGGACTTCGGCTAACCCTTAAAGCATATAGCACATCTCCGGTCAAAAGCCTATACACAGAAGCAGATGAACCATCTCCTACACTAAGACGTAAAAAACTGGCTCTCTAATATTCCACAAAGCTGAAATTTTGCCCCTTCAACTCAGCATATGACTAACTTCAGCCCTAAATACAAAAAAACCCTTTTGGCCTTCAGATGAAGTCGACCCTACAAGAATCAAAAATACCATTAAATAATATACATGAAAGCTCATTACCACAAAGGTGCCCGTGGTGTAGTTGTTATCGTCGCAGGAATTGGACACAGCAACTCGAGTTCAAATCCTGGACGAGACTGATTGCACTTCACATAGCACTAATACCCTTGGGAAAGGTATGAATCCAATTATTCTCCCTCCAGCTATGGGTAAATAGTAGGACAGACTAGGTTCTTCAGCCTTGGTGAGGCAACTAGTCTAGGAGAAGGAAAACTCTGAATTCAAACCTGTCAAACTCCGCTTAAAAATTGACCTTGTGTCATATCCTGCCCGAGCGGAGGGGTTGGGTAAATAGGATTACCACAAACGCCACTTTGGATCATTAAAAAAAACAAAAATTATTCTCAAATTGAATGAACTTACCAAAACCCACCCCAACACTTATCAAGAGAAATTTCACAATATCCTTCAACTTCATCCCGATCACCAATATGTCTTTACGGATGGCTCTAAGGACACTAAAAAAACAGCGTGAGTAGCTGTTTTAAACCAAACAATTCTCAAGAGAGCTCTTTCAATGGAAAGCTCTATCTTCATAGCAGAAGCCCTTGCAATAGACCTAAACTCTCAACTTCATTTCGAAGACTAAACAGAAGAAATTTATCATATTCTTAGATTCACACTCTGTCTTTTGTTATCATTAGGAAATAAAAATGTTAGTAGACTAGACTCAATGTCAAATTGTAAAGAAATTCTAATATGTAGGATCCCAAACCAGATTGCAGCGAGAGGAAATGAAAGAGCAAATTCGGCAGCCAAACTGACCATAGATCTGACCCCTGACAAATTCTGGATTCCATATACTAACCTAAAACCCCAAATCATTAAATTCCTTCACACAAAATGGCAACAACGATAGAGATAATTATATCAACAATAAACTTTTCCAAATCCAGCCCACTTTGGGAGAATGGAGACCAGCTTTGTGAAAATCAAGAAGAGAAGAAATCATTATATCCCGATTGCGTATTGGTCATACAAGACTTACTCACTCTTTCGTACTGAAACTGGAACTACAACCGCAATGTTTGACATGTCAGAAACCTTGCACCATTAATCACGTTCTCATAGAATGTAGAACTTTCACTCTCATCAGAAAGCGAATTTTCAAGGTAAACTGTTTGAAAGATCTGTTCGACAACGTCAAAATGAATGATGTTCTGTCTTTCCTGAGAGAGACAGGGTTGTACCAAAAACATGATGAGTTGAAACCATTCAATCGTGTGCAAATAAACGAAATCCTGCTTATCAAAAATTTTACCAACAAAGTATTCGTCAAGAAACCTTAAATTAAACGTATATATATATATGTATAAACAGAATTTGGCTTTAAATAACCTACAAAGATTGATATGCCGTAAAAAACTCAACCAACCAACCATAAAAGATTCATTTTTCTTCACCTGCAATGATATTAAGAAACGAATCATTTCTAGGCTTTACAAAAAGGCCTGTAACTTTGGATATGCAATTTTCCTTATTCTTCTCACATAGGTTATACGGGACCAAAACGTCCAGCTTGCTCACTTTTCCGATCTTGTTCAAGTGGTGACAAATTGTGGATTGGAATATGTTGAGGTCAAGTGCTAATTCTCTATTACTTTACCGTATATTGCATTCCACCAATTTCTCTTAAAGCATCTTGATCAAGGGCTGATATGTCGCCAGAAGGAAACTTTTAAAATCAGTTTCGGACTTGGCAGTCAGCAATAATACCTTAGGGATAAACACCACAAATTTTCTTAGCTATTTCTGTAGCGTTTTTGCTATTCTTAAACTCATACAAAACGACACGTCAAATATACACTTTCAGTTTCTCAATTTTAGAAGCATGAGATTATATATTAAATTATAATGCACACACATTCACTACTAAAATAGAATGACCTGTTAAGGCACGATTTAATCAGATAATCTTCGGCTGAGTTTAAAACTTTAGAAGTTTAAAATGTGCACTTACAACTTGCTTTCAAAAAACTGTAATTATTTATGACTCACCCCAATGTAAAGATGAATATTTATTTAAACCCTCACCGATAACTCAACAATAAATATCCCCCCCTTTTTTTAGTCAACTATTATTGCTGGCGAGCGTAGTCGAGGGCGACCAGAAGGCTCCCTTTTCAATAGCTACTACACCGAGGTGTAGGGGAGGACGCTACTCCTTTCCCTGAATTGCTCCTTTTTACCCTTGATACAAACCTTATATTGCTGAGTGTTAAGCAAGGAGGTATCAAGTACCATTTTTAAAGTCTTTGGTATGACGCGACCTGGGATTGAACCTAGGTCTCTCGGACCATTGGCGAACACTCAGTTACTTATGGGAAAAAAAAATAATTCATCGATAACAGAAATGTGTATTCATTTTTCCCGTATTTGGAATACTCAGCTTTCTAACCAATGAATTACAATTTTTCGTGTGCGTGTCACGTGATCAAAAATCACGTCACGTGAGAAACTCCTCACAACACAGTTGATTAGCCATTTTTTTTTAAATTTTCGTCTGATGATTGTGTGGTTCGCATAAAACTTTAAGTAACGGAATTTATCATATATATATTGGCCTAGTGGGTAAAGTGTTCGCCAATAGTCCGGGAGACCTGGGTTCAATCCCAGGTGGCGTCATACCTAAGACTTTAAAAATGGTACTTGATATCTCCTTGCTTAACACTCAGCATTATAAGGTTAGGACCAAGAGTAAAGTGGAGAAACCCAGGGAATGGAGTAGCACCCTCCCCTACACCTCGGTGTTGTAGCTATTGACTACGGTCACCAACTTTTCAACTTATATATACATATACATATATATAATCTATCATATATATATATATATATATATATATATAAAGATGAACAAAAGTAATAAGGCAAATAGGAATATCTTCTATCCAGTTATTTAATTTTTTTTTTATTGTTTTCAACTAATTTTGATCTTAGGTCATTGTCTGGAGAAAAAGATTTTGTGAAGAAATATTTTTCTAGAAATTTTTTCAAAGAGTATTCAAAAGTTGCCCGGCAAAAAGAGAAGCGCTGAAAAATGCACTGGTGACATAGCATATCCATTCATTAAATGAAAATGATTTTCTGGTATCCAATTGTTTTCAACTGACCTTTGTGTGATCTCTGCTATCATAGACACCTGGCACTGAGCTCACCTGTGTGTCGATGCACTCTAATAACTTATGAACTTAAAATTCTGGAAAAATAGTGAGTCTTGTACAGAAATAATTACGATAATTCATTTGTTTCCCCAGTCGTAATCTAGAGATGAATGCATATTTCCTTTATACTTGGACATTCTCTTTTTGTTCATATAATTGTCTGACGAAAGCGGGAAATATTTTTACCAACTATAGATACCAATGAGTTATCTAAAATAACTTGAAATGATCTGATCATGAAAAAAATAATTAAAAAAACCTCGAGTTAAATATGGATCGACTGCAGCCAGTAATTTTAGAAAGAAAAGGTAATAATATCACCTTTCATCCAACTGCTGAAAAAAATCAACGCTTGTTATAAACTGAATACCTCAAAGGAAACACCATAATAAAAAAAATGTTAGAAGCGAAAGTGAATCAGACAAAATAAGTACGTTTATTGAATTTCATCTTATTTAGCTGGAGTCATTAACATTTTACAATAATGTGACATTAGAAGATCTTCTGCTGCAAGGTGCACTAAATTATGTGCATCAAAGCATATGCATGTAGGTAAAATCATATCCATTTGAGTATAGGTATAGTGTAATATATTTACTGTGACATGAAGGCTAAAGTTCTGTACTGCAGCCTCGAAGTAAGCGAATTCGAACCCCAGTCGCGCTATTACGTTCACTTTAAGACTAATACCCTTTAGAAACACCCCTTCTATCACCAGTTATAGGCTAAATAGTGTCACTGCTGTTCTTCTCGGAGAATAGCTTTGGCATTAAATAAGCCCAAAGGTTGATATGCCATTAAACAAAGAAACCAAACCAAAGAATAAACGGCGCTTCAGTATACTTACACACACACACAAAGATTTAGATGTGACACTATAAACTCTTATACCCGTGTGTACACATAGATGCAATGATGCATATAGGTACTAGTATATCTACATGCTGATTGTATCCTCTTGCAAGAGATATCCTGCCTATAACATTAAACTGCATCTGATGAATGAGGAATGTGGAATATCCTTTCATTACCATTACTCCAGTGACCACTCGGAATCGGAGTGTTTTTTACCAATTAGGTCAAATAAATCTATTCAAAAATAATACATTGGTTGGTCGGTTGGTTGGTTTGTTGGTTGTTGTTTTTTTACAGCGTATCAACCCTTTTGGGGTCATTTAACGCCGAATTAAACTTCAAACAATTCAGTTTAGTAGAAGTATAATTTTTGTTTATGGGCAGTTAAATGTCAAAACAGTTCTATTTCAAACAATTCAGTTTAGCACAAGTACGCAGTTAAAATGTCAAAAACAGTTCTATTTCAAACGATTCAGTTTAGCATAAGTACTCAGTTTAGTTTTATTTGACCTATAGATAGAACCCGATCAGGTGCTACCACCCCGGGCCAGATTGGACCTGAAGCGATGGCGATGAAGGGGTATTCCGCATTCCTCAAAGCTCCTGCATTACTGGAACTTCATCATTAGATAGTTTAGTGTCATATTCAGGACACTCTTTGGGGGAGGGTCTTACCGTTTGCAGAGAAGCAGTAGGTATATTCTACAACCTCAACCGACTGGGCTATAAAAATAATACGTACTCGATAGAACCTCTTAAGAAATTACTAAACAAAAGATATTATGCATGTACAACGATTCCTAAACCTCAATGCATAAAATGACCCATGACATGTTGACGTGTCGTTAAAATTAGTTGATCAATCCAAATTCGTTCTTGTTTCAATCAACTACTGCCACTCCGGGTCAGAGTAGAACTATAAGTAATTGTAATGAAGGGCTACTGCACACTCCCCAGATCCTCACAACATGAGTCTCACCATCAGATGCAGTGTCATAGCCTGGATACTCCTTTTTAGTGAGTGTCTACCCATCTGCAGGAAAGAGCTCGAAGAAAAAATAAATAGCAAATATATTCACTAAATTGGTTTGAGATTTTTTTTTTTTTCTTCGTTGTGGAGCTGTCTCATGGCTTTTTCGGTTTCGATCCAAATCTGCGAACGATAAATTTTGTTTTAAAATAATCCACACAATGTAGGGTTAGGTCGCTCAGATGGCGAAACTGCAAACTGCGAAAAAAGACTAACCCCAATAAAACTTTCATGAAGTACTTTTTCCTTTATTTAGGAGTGGTTTCACTTGCTAGTCTTCTTTTTGGGGGAGGTGGGGCCTTCTTTAATTATTCGATACTTTATCAATCTAAAAATAATGTGTACAACACCAAACAGTTCCAAGGAGGTTAAGTTTCATTGAAATGTTGATTTAGATTCGTGAATTAGTTTTCGAGTTAGAAGGAACTAAAATACTTTGCTGATAATAGCGACTGAAAGTAGCTTAATACGTGGTGCATTCAAAAAGTTTGCAGCCTTTTTTTGTACAGTCATTTAAAATTGTCGTAGACACTTGAAAATTCACTTTGTTATTGCTATATATATTATGAGATGACTGACCAATTTTTATGATTTCAGCTTCAAATCAATAGCTACAGCAGCAATTGGAATACACCCTTCTAAAGCCTGATAGTCACGGCTGGTGAATTTTAAAAATGCAATCTGACACTTTACAAGAACGATATGCAATAATTCTGTTTTAAACTTGGAAAAAATGCCACAAAAATGTATGGAATGCTTCAGACTGCTTTTCGACCATCTGGCGTGAATTAAGCTTCAGCTTTTTAGTGGCATAAGAGATTCAAGGAAGGCACGGAGTCTGTGAGGAATGATGAGAGCTGTGGGAGGAGTAAGGAAGTCAATACACCAGAGTTGATTGGCCAAACGGTTAGGGTTACTATGTTGAGGTTTTAAGGGAGTTCAGAAAGAGATTCCTAGGGAAGAGGCCAGTACTCTTCAAATCGGGTCAGTGGCATTTCCAGCAGGACAATGCACCAGTCCACAACTCCATCCTTGTCACAAACTATTTGACCAAGATAGGCATCGAGACAGTTCCTCACCCCCCTATTGTCCAGACCTTGCTCCCTGTGACTTTTTCTTATTCCTTAAGCTCAGAGGTTGTCGTTATGAGACAATTGAGGAGATGAAAGAGGCTGTGACGAAGGTCATAGACACGCTCACACAAGAGGGCTTCCATGGGGCCTTCCAGAAGTTGTAACGGTACAACAAATGCATTGCAGCCGGAGGAGATTAGTTCGAAGGGGGCTAGCGTTTCATGTGTGTACTATCAATAAAAGTGCCCGTACGAAAAAAAAGTCTGGTAACTTATTTAATGATCCTCGTACTTCTTGTTGTGCTTCAGATAGAACTATCTAACTATTTTTATCTTAAGGACAATTCTTATTTTCAGTCTGCTCTGTCGTTCTTTCTTTTGAATTCCAACAAGCAACACTAAACTGGTTTAATGAAAGAAATTGCTTTTCTAGAGAGGGTTTATGATAACTGTTCTGAATGGCTTTTGTGTGCCTCGAGGTGAAACACTGATATCCATATGCTTTACTTGAGCAGATAATGCAGTTATTCATTCTCTTGTCACAGATTTACCCAGACTGCAAAAGTCGAGCAAACGACTTTTCCAACCAATCAGATTCGGCGCTGAAAAGTTTTTAAGCAATATAAACGATTTTCAAAATTAGTTGGTGTGTGGTATCAACAAAAAAAAGGAGTATCTGAAAATTTAGATAATAGTCCACCGTCATCATAATAAAAGTGTAACGACAGCAGGGATTCTTTTGATTGTCTCTCACCATCCGTCCCTATCGGCCATTGCACTTGGTTAGAAATAAAAGCTAATGGAAACATATAGTAAGCATTCTTCAACGAAATAGTCTTTGATATGACTGGTTTACGTTCTTTGTATATTAACATAACTTCCTATAATGCTAATTGGTATCACAAAAAAGAAATCGAAAATGTTGGCTAGAATGTAAAGAAAAACACCGCAGCTTCAGTATATATATATATAAATATATGTATTATTCCCATAATACAAAGCTCTTCTAACGAATTGAGCACTTCGTTCTCCGTTAACGTATATGTAAACAAAAGGAAAATTAAGACTTATACGTTAAGATTCCCTCACTTAAGTTGAGATTGCTGATGACTGTGCGCTTATGTTATCAGGCTGACGTAAAGTTAACCGGGTTTCGATCACAGCTTGAAGCATCTTGCGTGTCTAGCTACACTGATGAGTTGTGATTCAACAAAACAGTCTGTCTGTGGATGACAATATATATATATATATATATATATATATATATATATATATATATTCGTCTTGCAGGGTGTCTAACCACCCTTCTCACCAAAATAATTCGGTTATTTGAAAAAATCAAAGAAGATCGTAATGTCTTGCCAAAAAGAAAAAAACTCTGACAGAGGATGAAGAAAATGCTTAATGCAAGGTAGTTATTATATTAAATATATATATATATGGAGAAATGGTAGATTTTCGTAAATCTGACCAGATGATAAAAATAATTGGAAAATAATTGGAAATAGAACTTAAGTTCTTTTTCCAATAAAGAACGAAATATTGGATCCGTTGTCTGTGTTTGGGTTATCCATTTTTCCACTTATTTTTATCTTATATATATATATATATAATGTTACTGGGGGTTTTTTTTGTTTTTTTTTTGTGGGGGGCTTCCAGGAAAAAACAAAAATGGCATCATGAATTAGTGAATTATATTCTAGCATATGAGGACTAAACAGGATATGAAACAAAACGTTTTATTATCAACACCCAGAATTCAATTGGACGAACAATATTTGATATTTTAATGAAACGCAAAAACAATTTATCGGCACACGATTTTTTTTTAGGGGGAGGAGGAGGAGGGTAAAACTATCTTGTCGGTTGGGCTTAGAATACGCTGATTGTATTCCCAGCAGAAAGGTAAGACCACCTCCAAAAAAGAGGGGTGCCCTGGGTATGGCATTAAACTAAAATCCAACAGTAACGCTTCAGTTCTGAAGATCTTGGAACTGTGGAGTACCACTTCATTTCCATCACCGAGTTACACCCAAACACGGAGTGAGAGACCTGTTAGGATCCCATCTGTGGGCCAAATAAAACTGCTTAAAAATTGTTCATGTTTGATTGCAATATTTGATGCCATATAACCGTAAAATATTTGCATTAAGAATTTTTACTTGAAGCTATAATTGTTTACCAAGGATTATTATTAGTTACTTGAAACCATAAAACTTTGCAAACAAATGACTATTATTAAATGGAAATAAGTACTTGAAAACATATAATCATTCGTTTTAGATAGGAATAGTTGAAACCATACAACTGTGTGCAAATTATTTGTATTAGATAGAACTACTTGATATCATATAACTGTTTGCAAAAAAAAAAACTCTTAAGAAACAACTATATAAAAATTTTAAATATAAATGTATGATGAATGTGATTGCCTAATATCTTAACATAAAATGAACCCGGGTTGACATGCTGTTAAAATCAATCAATCTTTTGTTAAAGATTGGGAAAAAATAGAAATATTGTTTTTAATCATTTTCTTTTTATATTTGTCGTTTATAATTTAACGAAAATTATTCTTGTTTTGTTTTGTAGTATTTTCGATAGCTGTCTCATTTTTTATTCTATTGAATTTACCCAATAAAATGACAAAAGATCAGTGAAATTCCTTTTTTTTTTTCTATTTATCGCCAATGTGGGTGCATGCTCTGAAACAAGTTCACCGGCCCTATTATTCACGATATCATTTTTTTTTAATTAATAGCAGTCAACTATGCCTCCCGAGTCTAGGACTGAATCTATATACGCCAAAATGGCATTGACATATAAGTAACATCCCGATTAAATAACACCGAAGCTGTTTTTTTCGATTTCATTAAATTAATTGCTGTTAGCTGAGGCCGATAAACTTCTATATTATCGGTGAATAGCAAGTTTATTAGCTGTGCCATGAATCACCCAATGAAATCAAGTGGTGGCCAGAAAAAGCAGTTGAGATTATCAGATAAACCCTTTCCTACGATGTCGGCTAAAAGTCAATAAAAAAGGTGAACTTGGTGATTGATTGATTGATTTTAACTGCATGTCAAGCAATTTACAATTATTTTATGCCACGAGTTCGGAGAATATCATTTGTTGGACGTTTCTATTGACATTTTCGTGTAGTTTTTCATAAGGGTTTTTGGCACACGACTATATGATATCAAGTATTCTTATATGATAAAAATAATTTGCATAAAGATCAATTGGAGCTATAGATAGGGAAGTGCTTATGTTACAATGTTTGTCATCGTGGGAAACGGACACGACAACCGAGTTCAAATCCAGGACGAAGCTGTTTGCATTTCACATAGTGCTAATGCTCTTAGGAAAGGTACGAATCCAACAATTCTCCCCTCCAGCTATGGGTGAATAGTAGGGCAGACTAGGCTTCTTAACTTTGGTATGGCAATCTCTGAATTCAAATCAGTTAAACATCGCTTTGAACTTGACCTTATGTCTCATCCTGTTCGTTGCGAAGGGGGTTGAGTAAATGTATAGATGACACTCTCATTTGTCCTACAACTCCGGGTCAGAGTGGAACTGGGAGTAATGTAAATAATGTCTTACATCACACTCCCTGATGCTCCAGAATTGGAGACTAGCCATAAGATGGAGTTTATTGTCATACCCAGGATGCCCCCCACTTTTGGTGGGGGAGGATGTACAAGGAAGACAGTCAGCTTATTCAAAAAGAGTTGTTTTTTTATCAGTATTCACAGTTTTTGACTTTTAAACATCGACAAGATCTGAAGACTTTTTTTTATTCATCAGTATTCACAGTTTTTGACTTTTAAACATCGACAAGATCTGAAGACTTTTTTTTATTCATCAGTATTCACAGTTTTTGACTTTTAAACATCGACAAGATCTGAAGACTTTTTTTTATTCATCAGTATTCACAGTTTTTGACTTTTAAACATCGACAAGATCTGAAGACTTTTTTTTATTTATCAGTATTCACAGTTTTTGACTTTTAAACATCGACAAGATCTGAAGACTTTTTTTTATTCATCAGTATTCACAGTTTTTGACTTTTAAACATCGACAAGATCTGAAGACTTTTTTTTATTTATCAGTATTCACACTTTTTGACTTTTAAACATCGACAAGATCTGAAGACTTTTTTTTATGTATCAGTATTCACAGTTTTTGACTTTTAAACATCGACAAGATCTGAAGACTTTTTTTTGTTTATCAGTATTCACAGTTTTTGACTTTTAAACATCGACAAGAACTGAAGACTTTTTTAAATTTATCAGTATTCACAGTTTTTGACTTTCACAGTTTTTGACTTTTCAAGATCTGAAGTAATCAGTAATTTCCACTCAGCTAGACACGACAAAGAATAAACTGTTCAAAAAGTATTTTCGTCTGTTTTAATTTTTAAAAATCTCACCATAATCCAGCCTATTTTGTTTTTTTTTGTTTTTTTTAGTTACTGTTACATACAATCATAATCAAATTTTAATCAATATACAGGGTTTGTTTTTTAGAAATCGATTCGGCCTGAGTAAGGTTATATGGAAGACGAGCAGTTGCAGTTCTTCTCATTTCCCAATACTGATGTTGTCCAAGAGAAGGACAAGGTTCTATACAATTAAGCATTAGTGTTGCTACAGGAGTGGCTAGGACGAACTTGAACACAATGACGGAGTTCTCCTAGTTTTTAATTTCATTTTCCTTCTGCTATGTTTCTCAAAACAGGCTAGCACACCCGGTCTCCCCAACTATTTACCTATACGTGGAGAGCAAACAGCCTCGTCCTGGATTGGAACTGTGTCATGCTATACAGGAGGCAACAAGTCCAAGCCATACAAAAACAATCACAGAGATAACGTTAGTGTCTCTTATAAACACTAGGTTTGGTTTGGTTTGGCTTCTTTTATGGCATATCAACTTTCGTGGTTTATCTAATACCAAAGCCATCCTTGCAGAAGTAGTATTTACCCTATGTCTGTGGGGATAAGGGAGTTACTACCTTTTCAAAGGGTATTAGTCTAAAACTGAATATAACAGCAGGCCGGGAGTTCGAACTCGCTTAATTCGATTTCACAGTCTAACACATTAACATACGCTACAGAGACTGCTCACCGTAAGACATAAAATATATCTGTATTTCAAACTGGCCGCAGTTTGAAAGTTGCCTCAAATCGTCTTCAGACCGCGGCGCAATATGCATCAAGTTGGATTTAGTCGAAAGCGAGAAGTTTTTAGCATGAAGGTAATACACGCGGAACCACCTTTCCCGTGTGATTACGTAAGAAACGGTTACTGTAAACACGTAATAACATCAACTGCCGAAAGTAAACGCGTTTTTTTTGGGGGGGGGTTAAATCACAAACTGCACACTAAAAATGAAGATTAACGTCCAATGTAGTCTCTGCTCTTAATTGATCTGGCGTATATATATATATATATATAATTCTCTTAATACCCTGTCCGGTGGGAAAAGCTGCTTGGTAGCGCCAGGAGTGGCAGTACCGTCTTGAGTTACCGAAACTGTGTTATCACCCCTGGTTGGCGGCTGATGAGGACATGGTATCGCACATGCTTTCACACGTTGTATGATGAAAAAAAAATGTATGGAAGTTATTTCGTTTCTTTTGTTTTTTGTTGCTTTGTTATGTTTTTTTTGGGGGGGGTTGTTTTGGGTTTTTTTTGCTTTGTGGTCGGGACAAAGAGTTTTGCGAGGGTTGTTGTCATGCTTTCAGTGACGAGGCAATCAATAGTTTAATTCATTAAAAATAGGTTGTTTTAATTCTGTTTAAATTGCAAACAGTTAAATGAAATTTCATCAGATATAAAGTTTTGCCATTGTCTTGTATTTGTTGATAAACTGCGAAATTCTATTGTTGATAATTATTCCGTGCTGTTCTGACAGCCGACATTTAAAAAAGTGTCTTTTGTTTGTTTTCATAGCATTATACACGTCTTTTGTTTGTTTTCATATTCAGTTAGCAGAATAGAAGTGTCAGCTCTTCTGATAGAAACTTCTAGTGACAGTAGTTTAGCGGAGGGAAAAGAAAAATGCGCTATTCGCGAAAATGCATATCATGAAACCGATGAAACAATTTATATTAACCCCTTCGCCATAAGAAGGATATAAAACAAAGTCAATTTTTAAACGGAGTACAGTTGGTTTGAATTTATGTTAAACAGATTTGAAATGGAAATAATTTTTGACATTGAAACTGTACTTACACTAAACTGAATTGTTTAATATAGAACTGTCTTGACATTTAACTGTGTGTGTAAACAAAATCTGTACTAATACTAAACTGAATTGTTTGAATTAGAACTGCTAGACTAAACTGATTAGCTTGAAATAGAAATGTTTTTGACAATTAAACTGTGTACTCATGATAAACTGAATTGTTGCAAATAGAACTGATTATTTGAATAAAAATGGATTTGGTGTTAAATAACCTACAAAGGTTGATATGCCATAAAACCCAACCAACCAACTAACCAACAAACCAACCAACCAACCACAACTATCAGGTGAGTTAATTTATATCAGTTGGTCGAAGATATCTCAGTAGGATTGCTATGGTCCTTGGTGATGGTAAATATATACATAGAATACTTTAAGGAAATGGGAATATGTTATCCATATTTACCAACCCCTCCGCTCGGGCAGGATATGACACAAGGTCAGTTTTTAAGCGGAGTTTATCAGGTTTGAATTCAGAGTTTTCCTTCTCCTAGACTAGTTGCCTCACCAAGGCTGAAGAACATAGTCTGCCCTACTATTTACCCCTAGCTGGAGGGAGAATAATTAGATTCATACCTTTCCCAAGGGTATCAGTGCTATGTGAAATGCAATCAACCTGGTCCAGGATTTGAACTCGTGTCCCCGTGTCCAATTCCGACGACGATAACCATTATACCACGGGCACGGGAATATGTTATCATGTTATCAAAATTAGCTGGATTTCTCTATAGAAACACTAAAGTAAAAGTACGATCACCGGATGGAGACACAGAATACTTTGACATTGTAGCAGGAGTACTACAAGGGGACACGCTGGCCCCGTACCTCTTTATCATTTGTCTAGACTACGTACTTAGAACATCGATTGACAAAATCGAAGAGAATGGCTTCGAACTGACGAAGAAAAGAAGCAGAAGATACCCCGCAACAACAATTACCGACGCCGACTACGCCGATGACATAGCGATACTGGCAAATACACCTGACCAAGCCGAAACTCTTCTGCATAGTTTGGAACGAGCAGCAGCAAGCATAGACCTCTATGTTAATGCACACAAAACGGAATATATGTGCTATAACCAAACGGGGGACATCTCCACTCTAGAAGGAACCCCACTTAAACTAGTAGACAAATTCACGTACCTAGGAAGCAGAGTCGAATCAACCGAAAAGGACATCGAAACGAGGCTAACGAAAGCATGGACAGCTATCAATAGGCTATCGATTATATGGAAATCAGACCTAACCGATAAAATGAAACGCAGCTTCTTCCAGGCAGCGGTCACATCGATACTGCTATATGGATGCACTACATGGACGCTAACAAAACGGCTGGAGAAGAAACTGGATGGCAATTACACAAGAATGCTGCGTGCAATCCTGAACAAGTCCTGGCAGCAGCATCCCACAAGACACCAACTGTACGGCCACCTGCCCCCTATCACGAAAACTATTCAAGTTAGACGAACCAGACATGCAGGACACTGCTGGAGAAGCAGAGATGAACTCATAAGAGATGTACTCTTATGGATCCCCACACATGGCCGCGCAAAAGCAGGACGACCAGCTCGAACGTACATTCAGCAGCTATGTGAGGATACAGACTGTTGTCCTGAAGACCTACCTAGGGCGATGAACGATAGGGAGGAGTGGCGAGAGAGGGTCAGGGATATCCGTGCTACCAGCGCGATATGATGATGATGATGATGAAATGGTGTCAAGTCTTTTGAGGAGATCTATCTGGAGAACTGCCGAAAAAAAAGGCCATCACCGAGAATATATACCAGGAAACCGTAGGTGTAACCTTATATAACAACCAGCATTTATGAAGCAACAAAGTTAACACAATAATTTGAAAAAAAATCTCTCCTGTAAATCATTTCTACGACATCAAGGAACAGAGAACCTATTCTTCTTTTTCGCTTTCATTGAAATACTTACTTGAGTGAGATGCGATAAGAAATAACTACAATTAAAGATGAAAGAAAATACAAAAATTATTATTATTATTATTATTATTAATAATAAAAGAATGCAGCAAATTGGCACAAAAGGAGTATAAGACTAAACACGACTGGGTAGGCAAGGTGATCCACAGCGAATTGTCCAAAATATTGAAATATGACCATACGAACCGATGGTATATGCACAACCAAGCATCTGTCCTGGAGAATGAGACACATAAACTCCTCTGGGATTTTGAGATACAAAGAGATCACCTAATCTCGGCCAGATGACCAGAGCTAGTAATAATGTTTCACCAAAGGATTATTAAAGGCATTGGAGGACTTGGAAATAAGAGGACGATTGGAGACCATCCAAACTACTACATTTTTGAGAATATTAAGAAGAGTCCTGAAGATGCAAGAAGACTTGCTGTCACTCAGATTCCAGAGAAAGACTACCAACTAAGGCTGGTGTGAAAAACCCTTATAATGATAATAATCATAATAATGATAATAATAGACAACACGATAAACAACAAAATGACAATAACTAGGAAACAAAATAGGAAGAAAGACAACTCTATGGGCGTTTTAAACGACTAATAAACAACATCTCACACGACAAATCCTGGATCTGGCTAAGAAAAGGAAACTTCAAAGGAATGAATATCTGGGCTCTACACGTCCTTAGATATTCAGGACCCTTTTTTTGAAGAGGACTGGAGAAGAATCTAAGCAAATGGATCAAAGAAAACTAATGCCCATGCATGAGGCATTACATCCCAGAGACGACGTTGCCAGATTATATGTATCAAGAAAGGAGTGAGGGAGAGGACTTGCCAGCATTGAAGACAGCGTTGACGCATCGATACAACGACTCGGGGACTACAGCAATTAGAAACGATACTGACAACACGATGAACAACAGAATGACAACTAGGAAACAAAAATGGGAAGAAAAACAACTCCTTGGGCATTTTAAACGAAAAATAAACATCTCACGCTACAAAACCTGGGCTTAGCTAAGAAAAGGAAACTTTAATAGAGAAACAGAATCTCTCGCAATAGCAGCATAAAACAACGCCATAAGAACCAATCAAATCAAAGCGGGAATAGATAAGAAGCAACAAAATTGCAAATATAGGATATGTGGTGACAGAGACGAAACCATCAATCACATAATAAGCGAATGCAGCCAATTAGTACAGAAAGAGTATAAGACTAGACACGACTAGGTTGGCAAGGTGATCCACTGGGAAACGTGCAAGAAATTGAAATTTGACCATACGAACAAATGGTATATGCACAACCCAGCATTCGTCCAAGAAAATGCCACATAAACTTCTATGGAACTTTGGCATACAGACAGGTCACCTAATCTCGGCCAGAAGACCAGACCTTATAATAAAAAAAGAAAAAAAGAGAAATTGCGAAATTGTGGACTTTGCTGTCATGGTTGACCACAGAATAAAACTGAAAGAATGTGTAAGGAACGATAAGTACCTAGACCTTGCTAGGGAATTGGGAAAACTATGGAACATGAAGGTAACAATTATACCATTTGTGATTGGTGCATTCGGTATAATAACTAAACGATTATTAAACATGAAAAAGAAGGTAATACCAATTGTAATTGGTGCTCTTTGTACAGTCACCGAAGGATTAATAAACGGACTGGGGACTTAGAGTTTGGAGGACGAGTGGAGACCATCCAAACTACAGCATTATTGAGAACGGCCAGAATACTGAGAAGAGTCCTGAAGACTTGAGGAGACTTGCTGTCACTCAAACTCCAGTGAAAGACCATCAGTTAAAACTGACGTGAAAAAATCTAATGAGTAAATAATAATGATAATAAATCTAAAAAAAAAAGAAAATAAACTAATTCATTAATACCTACTTGTATATAAAATCAATAAGCATCTGGTATAGATCACCAGACTTTTCAAAACCAAAATGAAACCTGAGTTTATGTGTCAATAAGTGTCTTGCCTTTTTTATGGTCTTTGATATCCACTGATATCCTCTGATATCCACTGACATCCTTTGATATCCAGTGATATCCACTGAGAATTGCTGTCGTAAAAAAGGCAACCCGAGACAATTGGGATGAAAAAAAGGCAACTAAAATTCAAAGTGTATGAAAATAATAGTCAAAATTTTTATTTTACTCTTTGTGTGTTTTAAAAAACTTAGATAATCGGCATCTTCAATCTTAACTTAAGTACAAAAATAAAAAATAAAGATAAGATAGTGATAAAATAAGATAACAGTTATGGCCATGGAGGGGGTCACAAAGAGACTGACTTCGTATTGCTGCGTCTTCCGGTATTATGGAGAGTGGCTGAGTCCATTAGTAGATGATTCTGCCACAACAATAACATGAAATAGATTTCTTCTACGTTACCAGAAGAGTCCAATATACAGAACTGAGCGAATTATCCAGTTTAAAGTAAAACATAAAATTCCATTTCTTGGACGTCACCATAAGAATCAAAGATATAGAGATGAACGAATTGCTTATTTATCCACTTTGATGTAATACAAAATTCTATTTCTACTACGTCACCAGAAGAGTCTAGTACATAGGCAATTCCTTCATCTCTATGTAACTGAATTTTCTGATCTCAGAGAAAAAAATCAAACACTCATAAATATATGTATGGATACACATTACTTTTTGTATACGTGGATTATTTTTTATTCAATCTATTCCAATTATTATTATTATTATTATTATTATTATTATTATTTTATTCTTTTGAGATTTTGGTATTCTGTATATGTAAACTCATTATATGATGATTTTTCTTCGCCTCGTTCTAATTGCGTTTTGTCTTATTTTTCACCCGATGTTATATTCGGAAAGCCTCCCACTTCTAAAAGAAAAGAACACGCTTACCTAAATGGTAGGAATAAAAATGGCGTCGATGAGGATATCATTTTCGAAGTTAAGCTCAGTTCAGCATATAGTTCCATAAAAATATCAGGGATTCTGAGAAATTAAGTGTATTTTAACAATCGCTTGTTTTCTTGTTTCTTTTTTTCTTTACAAGAGGAGGTCAAAAAACAAAGAACTCACGCACACACACGCACACATATATATACATAATAAAACTGGATGAGATAGTTATAAAAAGACTAATAGATAGATAGATAGATAGATAGATAGATTTGGTCGGTTGGTTGGCTGGTTGTTTAGGTGTTATGGCATTTGTAGGTCATTTAACGCCACATTCTGTATATATATATATATATATATATATATATATATATATATATATATATATTCAACAAAAAATTTCTAAACGAATACTTAGGTAGGTAAAATTTTCTATTAACAGGATTTCATTTCTTTGCACAAGATGAACCAGTTTTAATTCGTCATATTTTTTGGTACAACTCTGTCTCTCTCAAGAAGGACAGAACGTCATCTATTTTGACGTTCTCGAACAGATCGGTTAAACTATTTACTTTGAAAAATCGCTTTCTGATAACAGCGAAAGCTCTGCATTCTATAAGAGTGTTTTTAACCGTGCAAGTTGTCTGACAGGTCAAACACTGTGGTTGTGGTTCCTGTTTCAAAATGAAAGAGTAAGCCTGATAGATAGATAGATAGATAGATACGAGGGTGGGATGAAAAGTTCATAGACAGAAAATTCTTATGATGACGTCATATCTGCTGTTGATGACATTCTTACCAATGAGACCCAAGCACTCCAACACTGATGGAAGAAGTGTGTAGACCTCAAAAGAGACTATGTTGAAAAATAAACCTCATTTGTTTACATTTCATGAGAGTATTTTGGTTTCATGGAATGGAACCAAATGAACTTTTCAGCCAACCCTCCTAGGTAGATAATGAAGATATTGAGATAGATATAAACAAAGACAGAGAAGGATAGGCTTAGATTCTTTAGGAATATGTGTGTGTGTGTGTGTGTGTGTGTGTGTGTGTGTGTGTGTGTGTGTGTGTGTGTGTGTGTGTGTGTGTGTGTGTGTGTGATTTTTCTTCATCCTATTCTAATTGACTTTACCATATATTTTGCCAGATGCTCTCTGCGAAAAGCCAAGATATTAAAAAATGCACCTTAAAATGTGGGAAAAATTAACTAGAAAGATAAACTCAATAATAAAAAAAAATATTCCTGAAGTTATCATAAAATTCTCTAAACAAGAAGATCCATTAGAAAAATCACTTTGGGACAGTAATTGGCAATCTCGTAGAAGAAAGGAAAAAAAAAAGTTTGGAAAGACTTTGGAATTTTATCAAGTATAGAAAACTATCAAAATGCCTTAAGTAAAAAGAATGTGAAAAATTGGAAGGAAGCGAAAATTTGAAACATAAAAATAAAATTGTTAAAAATATTAAACCATTATTCAAACGTGTAAAATCAAAAACTCAAGTTCATAAAAAACGTCAGCAGAGAGAAAACAACTGATAAAACAGGTGAATTTAACACACCAGTTGAAACTGCAGATGGACCATCAACAATTTTTCAATCTATTCATTCTTTGGTTTCGTTTGGTCTGGTTTGGTTTGGTTTGGTTTCATGGTATATCAACCATTATTGGTTATGTAATGCCAAATCCGGTTTATACGTATATGATAGAATTATATGATTGTAAACAAAAGTCCACAAAATTAAATAGTTCCCAGTATTTTTATGTATCACTAACAATTCAATTAAACATCAGTCACTTGTTTACACAGTAAATCAAACAGTCCTATTTCAAGCAATTCAATTTAGCGTTAGTCATTTGTTTGCACTCAGTTTAAATGTCAAACAGTCAATTAAACTCATAGATAGACACTATCAGGTGCTATCAATCTGGGTAAAAGTGGACCTGGGAGTGATGGCAATGAAGGGGTACTCCGCATTCCCCAAAGCTCAAGTATTACTGCAGCCTCACCATCAGATTGTTTAGTGTCATATCCAGTACACTGGTTGGGAGAAATGAGTTTTACCCCACTGCAAAGACGCCTCGGTTTATTCTACAGCCCCAGCCGGCGGGGCTATATTCATTCATTGGAATAGATTTGTTATGAGGAAAGTACAAAACAATTATGGGTGTTTGTAAAAGTATGGGACCTGATGAAATACATCCTAAAATATTAGAAGATTTATCATCAAATGAAAGTTTTATCGAAGCAATATGTAAACGGAATTGCCATGACCAGAAGATCAAGCGAACACCCACGCACAATATACGGAAATACTGAACAGCTGTTTCGAGCTTATTAGATCTCATCAGCAGTGTATACTGTGATCTCCACCGCTGGAGATTAAACCACCGACCACAGATTACAAAGCCGAAACTCTACAACAGAGCCAACAGTTCATATCACACGCAAGTGACGCCAAATTAACTCGTCATTGTATTTGCGCGGCCAATTAACCTTAATGTGTCTTATAAGCGATATCCGTACTCTTTAGAGAGGACACGGTCATCTCCAGGGCCACGTCTTCCCAAGAGGATTAGAAATACACATCCGAGTAATTATTATGACCTCAAGGGCAAGGATATAAATGTTTATCTAAAAAAGTAAAAATTAAAAATTAAAAAATAAACAAATATGTAAATTGTTTGAGAAATGTATTGAATATGAAATAATTCCATATATTTGAAAAACACTACAACTAAAACATATATTTGTAATATCACAACAATGAAAAAGTTTGATGCATTTAAAAAGTAATTACCAACCAGTTTCTTTACCATCTAATTGGCTTGGTAATAATTTTAGAGCTGAAAATTATATTTTGTCAATTGAATTAAAGGCAAATGGTATATAGTTAGAGAGTTTATTTCAAGGGAAGCACGTTCTAAAAATATATAAAACCCTAATTAGACTTCATATCGAATATTGTACCCAGACTTGGGCTCTTGAGTTGAGATATGAAAATTGGAGTGTAATACTGAGATTGGAGAGCATACAAAAATGAGTGACAAAAATAATGAAGAAAGTAAAATATTGCAGTTAAAGAGAGAAATTAGAGAAATTAATATTAACTACTTTAATAGCCGAGGGATTTCGTTTTATGCCTTTAGGTTTAGTTAGGCTGAGAACCTTTCGGCTCAGTGCATGGGTTACTTAGGTGCAACATTAACGCAGGTGTTCATGCGCGCGGGCGGAACGGACGTGTCACTCAGAGATATCACAATAGCTCAGATGGGAAGCGGGGCTACAGAGTGCGGGTGACGTCACGCACCGGAAGCGCGCGGAAGATTTTTTAAAATTCAGTTAGTAGAGTTGAGAACTAGACTCTGAACGGGAAGGGTCGACTTTCGGGGCTCGCAGAGGCCAGGCGAATTTGCGCGCTACGGGCGCCGCACGAGATGGCGGGGGGGGGCAGATAGAAAAGCCGGAATAGAAAGAATGTGTATCTCTCTCCTTATGTCGAAGAACCTTTAAACTCAAAGGTAATAAAAAGTTTCGTACCTGAACTAAGAAGTCGTAAGTGTTTTTCGTGTTTCGAGATTCCTATGTTCTATGTATATATATATATATATATCTATATCTATATATGTTATGAAAATTCTATGTACGTTTTGCATATCCGTATCATAGGTATGGTACAATATTAACTACTTTACTAGAATTAAGAATGTGAGATAGCAATGAAAAAGTTTGATCCTTTTAAAAAGTAATGACCAACCAGTTTCTCTAAAATGTATATTGTACAAGTTTTTTGAAAAATTAATCAGAAATCACCCATTAGATTTCATAGGGGATGATATATATATATATATATGGTAATTAACATTGTTTCACCAATGGTGAATCAACATTATCAAATATTTTTAAATGTTTTAATGTTATAAATGAATATTTGATGGAAGAGTTATGTGAATGTGAATATTTTAAAATTGGATTTTTGTCTTTAATACAGTATCTCATTATTGTTTACTTGTGAAAATGAAAAAAAATTGGTATTTCTAAATATAAAAAAATAGCAAGTGATGTACTTATGTGGACACCCACACATGGCCGTGCAAAAGCAGGACGACCAGCCTGAACATACATTCAGCAACTATGTGAGGATACGGGATGTTGTCCAGAAGACCTGCCTGAGGCGAAGAACGATAGGGAAAAGTGGCGAGAGAGGGTCAGGGATATCCGTGCCACTAGCACGACATGATGATGATGATGATGATGAAATATTGTAAGATATTTTTTGACAGAAAGTAAAGATTGATAACAATTATTCTGAAACGTAGACTATAACGTCAGAGATTAGTACTGTAACCCTTGCTGTTGTTAATATTTACCTTAATTGGTCTGGTGGGTAGAGTGTTCGCCAATGGTGCGGGAGACCTAGGTTTAATCCCAAGTCGTGTCATACCAAAGACTTTTAAAATGGTGCTTGATACCTCCTTGCTTAACACTCAACAATATAAGGTACGTATCTAGGGTAAAAGTGGAGCAATCCAGGGAAAGGAGTGGCGCCCTCTCCTACACCTCAGTGTAGTAGCTATTGAAAAGGGTGCCTTCAGGTCGCTCTCGACTCCGGACGCCAACTTACTTACCTTATGATATAAAATAATACAATAAAACTATTTACTGATGATGTGAAACTACTTATTAAACCATTATAAAAAAAAATAACACAGATCCTATTTACCAACCCCTCCGCTCGGGCAGGATATGACACAAGGTCAATTTTTAAGCGGAGTTTTAACAGGTTTGAATTCAGAGTTTTCCTTCTCCTAGACTAGTTGCTTCACCAAGGCTGAAGAGCCTAGTCCATCCTACTATTTACCGATAGCTGGAGGGAGAATAATTGGATTCATACTTTTCCCAAGGGTATTAGTGCTAAAAATAACACAGATGGATCTAAATAAATCATATTGGGAAAAAAGCTTGAAAATAGAAATTATAATAGAAAAATGTAAAGTATTTCACTTCATTTTGAATCTAAAGACATCAAATTTAAATATAGATAAAGCAACAGGGAAATTAAAAAATTAAATAAAGAATGTGATCTAGGGGTTGGCTTTGATAATACATTTAAAGCTGTATATCTTCTTTTGTCTCTTGTATCAAGGGCAAATGGAAGGATTGGATGGATGGTTCGAAATCTTATTTTAAGTGTTGTTTTCAAAGTACATTAAAACCCTAATAAGAATTTATATAGAATATTACACTCAGACCAACGCTCCATTGTCGAAATATAGAGATGGAAGTGTAATATTGAAATTAGAGGTTCTAATTTACTGTCAAGACAGTTTTCAAAAGATATGTCTACTAACCAATAGAATTTTTTTTGCAAATAGAGAAATAATTTCCTAATCAGGTCACAAATAGGAATAGTGTAAAAGATTTTTAGAAAATGCGATGATTTTTAAAAAAATGGTAAGAAAAAGAATTTAATCGGGAATTTTGGAGAATTATTGAATGAATTACTTAACAGAGTTTAATCTGTATATAGATATTGTAGTAATATATGTTCCGTCGAAAGATTCTTTTTATTTAAGTTGATGTGAGAAGATAGTAAAAAGAAATGTCCAAGAAGGCATAATGAAATAATAAAAGAATTTGTCATCTCGTGGATTTTAACGTTCAGCAAATCATAGCGAAATAAAAGAAAAACGAAAAGATAGACTAATACTTAGACCTTGTCTGAGAACTAAAATAATTGTGGCTGTGATATCAACTGTAGTTAGTGCACTTGGAAAGATAATTGGGGAAAAAGTCTGCAGAAATTGCCAATCAGAGGAGGAATCGAGAATCATCCAGACCACAACATTACAAAGAACGGCTAAAATACTAAGAAGAGTTCTAGAGATCAGATGAGACTTGCAGTCACTTTGACTCCAATGAAAGACCATCAGCTAATCCTGCTGTGAAAAACTCACAATGAGTAAGATAATAATAATAATAATAATAATAATAATAATAATAATAATAATAATAATAATAATAATATTTGTTGTCCAGACAGACCACAGAATAAATCTGAAGGAAAGTGAAAAGAAGGATAAGTACCTCGACATTGCTAGAGAATTGAAAAAGCTGTGGAACATGAAAGTGACGATTGTACCAATTGTGATTAGTGCTTTTGGCACAACTAAAGGTTTATTAAAAGGCCTGGAAGAGTTGGAAGTTAGCGGACGGGTAGAGGCTATCCAAACGACTGCATTATTGAGAACGGCCAGAATACTGAGAAGAGTTCTGGAGACTTGAGGAGACTTACTGTCACTCAAACTCCATTGAAAAACCATCAGCTAAAACTGATGTGAAAAACTCTAAAGGAGTAAAATAATAATAATAGTTGATGCATCGATTCAACGACTCGAAGACAATATAGAAAGGCGTGGAGTGAGACTAGTTGCAGCCACCAGAAACAATTCTGACAACATGAAGACCAACAAAACGAAAATAACAAGAAAACAAAAATGGGAAGAAAAGCAACTCTATAGACCTCTTAAGTGACAAACAAGTGATATCTCACACGAAAAAACGTAGACGTGGATAAAAAAAAGGAAACCTTAAGAGAGAAACAGAATCTCTTTAATAGCGCCATAAGAACTATGTCAAAGCAAGAATTGACAACAAAACAGTAGATGTAAGTTATGTGGCCATAGAGACAAAACGATCAATCACATAATAAGTGACTGCAGCAAATTTGCATAAAAAGAGTATAAAACTGAACACGACTGGGTGAGAAAGGTGATCCACTGGAAATTGTGCAAGAAACTGAAATTTGACCATACGAACCGATGGTATATGCACAACCCAGAATCAGTCCTGGAGAATGAGACGCACAAACTCCTCTTGGATTTTGAGATATAAACGGATCGCCTAATCTCGGCCAGATGACCAGGCGTAGTGAAGGTCAACAAAAAAGGAAACTTGCCGAAAAGTAAACTTTGCTGTTCCGGCTGACCACAGAGTAAAATTGAAAGAAAGTGAAAAGAAGAATAAATAAATGAACCTTGCTAGGGGATTGAAAAAAACTGTGGAACATGAAAATGAATGTAGTACCAATTTTTATTGGTCCTCTTTGTACAATCACTAAAGGATTAATAAACGGACTGGAGGACTTAGAAATAAGAGAACTAGTGGAGACTATCCAAACTACAGCATTATGAGTTCGGCCAGAATACTGAGGAAAGTCCTGGAGACCTTAGAGGACTTGATGTCACTCAAACTCCAGTGATAAACCATCAGCTAACGCTGGAGTGAAAAAGGTCTCCAAACAGAATTATAATAATAATCTAAATGTTATAAATATAGACAGCATGTGTGAGGTTGTCATTTACGAAGCTTAGCTGAGATTGACACTAGGTCACAGATAATAGTTGTAATAATCTGTGAAATAAACTTTACTTTTAAAAAACTGCATATCATAGTTGTTTGGGTTTATTTGTTTAATAGCAAATAAGCCTTCAATCATGGTTGTATAATGATGTCATATAAAACAGGGTTTGGCCTGAAATGGTACAGGATGAAAAAACGTCGAACTAATAAACAGTAAATCGATTTTCTTTTTCTTTATGATTATTTTGTTAAACTAAATCATCTTTATAATTCTAACTTTAAATTTTAGAAATTTAGGATGAATTTAACTTACGTAATTTGGTTTTATATATATATTAGGAAACATATTCATTGCAATACAAATACAACTTCACTTGACCTATGTCAATGTTTTTCAAAGCGGCTTTCATAGAAGCCCAATGTTCCACGAAAAAAAAATCAAGAATTCTACGAGATAATGTATATTTTGATAATTTCTTTCGATGAAATTAGTAATTCCCCACTCTCAAAATATCACACACACACACACACACACACACATATATATATATATATATATATATATATATATATACATATGTATATATATATATATACACACACACACACACACACCCAAGTATCAGATAAGAGAGAAAGTTTTGAAAAGAGCAAAATAATTTTTTCACAATTTTTCTTTCTATAAATGTAAACCCTGCATTTTTGTAATTGCTTTATTGATAAACTTGTTTTAATCTTGAAAAAATATTTATTTTGAGGCTATTTAAAATGGCTCGACAAATTAAACAAACTACTTTCGACTTGAACAGAAGTCTTTCATCAAATTTCTGGTTGCTTAAAAAATGCAAACAACGTGAAATTTACAGAAGCATGTTTTAGTAAAAAAATGTTCACAAATGGGCTAAACATGGGGTTTGTCACGACGAACCTGAATCGAAAAGAAGACAATCCATGAAGTAGAAACACACTATAGAAGGTCATGCTGATAGTGTGCTGGCACACGTAAAAAAAAATCTTCACAATCGATTCCCTTGGTAAAAGTGCCACCGTAAAAATAGTGCTTTCATTACCATTTCCTTAGACAAAATTCCTTTTATTTATTAAATGATTCTCGTATATATATATATATATATATATATATATATATACGTGGTGCATTCAATAAGTTCCCATTCTTTTTTTTGACAGGCATTTAAAATTGTCGTAGACTATTGAAAATTCAGTATCTTATTGCTATACATCTTACAAGATGACTGACCAATTTTTATGATTTCAGCTTCAAATCAACAGCTACAGCAGCAATTGGAATACTCCCTTCTAAAGCTTGGTTGTCACAGCGAGTGAATTTCAAAAATGCAATCTGGACGGGAGGAAGAATGATATGCAATAAAATTCTGTTTTAAACTTGGAAAAAATGTCACAGAAACGTATGGAATGCTTCAGACTGCTTTTCGACCATCTTGCATGAATTGAGCATCAGTTTTTGAGTGGCATAAGAGATTCAAGGAAGGCACGGAGTCTGTGAGGGATGATGGAAGGTGTGGGGGGAGAAGTAAGGAAGTCAATAAGCCAGAGATGACTGGCCAAAGGGTTAGGGTTAAGGTTACTATGTTGAGGTTTCAAGGGAGTTCGGGAAAAAATTCCATCGGATGAGGCCAGTACTCTTCAAATCGGGTCAGCGGCATTTCCAGCAGGACAATACACCAGTCCACAACTCCATCCTTGTCACAGACTATTTGACCAAGATGGGCATCAAGACAGTTCCTCAGCTTCCCTATTGTCTAGACGTTGATCCCGGTGACTTTTGGTTATTCCCTAAGCTCAGAGGCTGTCATTATGTGACAATTGAGGAGATGAAAGAGGCTGTGACGAAGGTCATTGACACGCTCACACAAGAGGCCTTCCATGGGGCCTTGCAGAAGTTGTTGTAACGGTACAACAAGTGTATTGCAGCCGGAGGAGATTACTTCGACGAGGACTAGAGTTTCATGTGTGTACTATCAATGAGAGTGCCCATACGAAAAAAGTCTGGAACCTTGTTTAATGATCCTCGTATCTATATATATATATATATATATATATGTGTGTGTGTGTGTGTGTGTGTGTGCGTGTGAGTGTGTGTGTGTTGAATAAGTTGGTGATCAGTTTTTATCTCCTGCAAAGAAGGAAAGTGAATATTTTTCCAACCAAAAATAAAATGCTATCGCTTTCATGTAAATTGTAATAATGGGCTAAGATGTGAAGCAAAATGTTTTTGACAGTTTTCCGATTCTTAATAACTTGGTTTACTCTTCTGAGTATAATGGAGTCCATTTAAAGCGACAAAATTTTCCTTTCAGTCATTTCTTTTTGAGAACAATTATAAATTGTTTAAAGCAAATGTTTTTATTTCGGGGTTTTTTTTGGAGAGGAAGGGGGCATTTTTCTATTTTCTTCATTTTTTAGTCGGTGGAGTGTTCCCATTAATTTTTTTCAGGTTATATTCTAATCGATAAAAATCCTTTTCTAAAACAAAAGTAGATAATCAATAACTCATCTTCTGTTTTGTAAAAATTAAGATGAAAAAAGTTGTTCGAAATATTGTAAAATAGGTTCTACAATTTTTGTTAAACTGAGATAGATAGATAGATAGATAGATAGATAGATAGGGAACTGAGATGGATAGAGTCTGAGTGATAAATAGATAGATAAATAGATAGATAGATAGATAAGGAACTGAGATGGGTAGAGCCTGATAGATAGATAGATAGATAGATAGATAGATCTGTGTTTATTTGATTGTTTTTATCTTTGTTTTTTTAGAGGGGAGTTGTGGGGCCAGATTTCTTTCACTTTAATGTTTCAGTTATTATTTTAGTCTTTTGAGAGTTAATCACACCAGGGTTTGCAGATGGTTTTCCATAGGAGTTTGAGTGACGGCAAGTCTCCTCAAGTCTACAGGACTCTTCTCAGTATTCTGGTCGATCTTGATGCTGTATTTTGGATGGTCTCCACTCGCCCACTAATTTCCAAGTCCTCAAATCCTTGTGACAATCATTTGGTGACTGTACAGAGCACCAATTACAATTGATATCTCCTTCACTTTCATGTTCCACAGTTTTTTTTTGGGGGGGGTGTCAATTCTCTAGCAAGGTCCAGGTATTTATCTTTCTTTTTGGTCTTTTTTTTTCAATTTCACTCTGTGGTCAGCCGAGACAGATAAGTCCATAACTCTGCAAGTTCTCTTTTCCTTGTAGATTATAACTAGGTCTGGTCGTCTGGCCGACATTTGGTGATCTGTTTGTATCTCACAATACGAGAGAAGATTGTGAGTCTCATTCCCCAGGAATGATGCTGGGTTGTGAATATACCATTTATTCGTATGGTCCAATTTCAATTTCTTGTACAATTTGCAGTGAATCACCATGCCCACCCAGCCGTGTTTAGTCTTAAACTCATTCCGTGTAAGCTTGCTGCATTCGTTTATCATGTGATTGATCATTTCGTCTCTATCATCACATAACCTACATCTGCTGTTTTGTTGCGTCATATCTATTCTTGTTTTGATAGGATTAGTCCTTATGGCGTTATTTTCTGCTGCTATTAGAATAGATTCAGTTTCTCTTTTAAGGTTTTCCTTTTTTGCCCCATCCACGTTTTTTTCGCTTGTTAGTCGTCCATAGAGTTGGGTTTGTTTGTTTTTTTTTCATTTTTTGTTTTCTGGTTATGTTTGTTCAGTTGAGCCTCGTGTCAGTATTGTTTCTGGTGGATGTAATCAATCTTCCTTCGCGCCTTTCTACGTAGTCTTCGAGTCGTCGTATCGATGCGTCAACGCTATCTTCAGTTCTGGCGGGTCCTCTTCCTTGTTTTCTCTTGGCACATACAATCTGTCAACTTCATCTCTAGGATGCAAGGCCTTATGCTCTGTCATTAGTTTTCTTGTTCTCTCGTTCATTTCTTTAGGTTCTTCTCTGGTCCACTTCAAGAATGGTCCCGAGTATATTACGAGGAAGATAACCCAAATATTTATCCCTTTTATGAGGTTCCTTATATATAGTTTTGTTTCGAGTAGTTTTTTCATTCTCTTGAGGTACACTTTTTAATTTTTTTTCTTTCATCTCCCCTTGTTTAATGGTGTCAGCTTCCAATATTCCCAAATATTTGTAAGTTTCCTCTTCTCCGAATGTTGTAATTTTTTCTTAATTTGGTAGTTCCATTCCTTCCGACATGTGTCGTTTCCCGCTTTTCATAACTAGCATGGCGCATTTTTCTATGCCAAATTCCATCCATATATCCTGTATATCCAAACTGCCTGTATTAGGGTTTCCAATTCTTTTTCGCTTTTAGCAAACAGTTTGATGTTGTCCATATACATTAGGTGGTTAATCTTTTCTTGTGATTTACTAAGTTTGTATTCGGCTGTGCATTTCCTGAGAATGTAATTGAGTGGAATCATCACTATTACAAATAATAATGGTGATTGGGCATCTCCCTGGAACATACCTCTTTGGAGCTTTACCTTTGCTAAACTTTTTCCACCTGCTGTCAATTTCACTCTCCAGATTTTCGTGGTTTTTTTCATGGACTTTACCACTTCGTCGGGTATTTTGTACATTTTGAGGCAGTGTAATATCCAGCTTTGTGGTACCATATCGTTAACCGTTTTGTAGTCAATTCACGCCATACCTAGATCTTTACGTCTCGTTTTGCTCTCGTTGAGGGGGGGCAATGTGTAATAGTTCTCGTGCGCCTCTGGTCTCCTTGCTGCATTCTTTCTATTCTTAGGGGAAGAGTTCATGGCTTATCAATGAGTAGTAAACCACCTCCTTTTTGTGCCGTTAGTATTTTTCACATCATCTGCGGACAAGTTTTGGGTCTGTAGTTGTTTGGGGCGGTTCCTTTGAGTTTGGTCTTTTTGGATCAGGATGGTCTTTCCTTTCGTCAACCATTCAGGTATCTCAGTTTTCTGAAAGCATTTATTCATTTCGGTTGTCAGTCTGTCGTGGATGGTGGTAAAGTTTTAAAACCAAAATCCCTGTATACCGTCTAGACCTGGGGTTTTCTAGTTTGGTATTTTTAAGAGTTGTTTTGGGAGTATTGAAGTGTATTTACATCTTGGAGTCTTCTTCGAGTATTCACAACTCTTTTTCCGTGTTGCTAATCCATTGGGCTTTTTTGTTTTGATCTTTCCGTTCCCATATTTTGCTTCAAAATCTTTTTGCTTCTTTTGCATCTGGTAGCTGGTAAAGCTTCGCCCATTATCCCTCTACTTGATGGTAGAATTTTCTTTCGTTGTTTTGGAGTGTCCTGTTTTGTTTGTATTGTTTAGTCCTGTCTCGGTGTCTTTTTAGTCATCCTTTTTTCGCCAGTACTTTTTCATTCGTCTTTTCGTTTTTGTTGTACTTTTTTCGTTTCGTCCGAATATATTTTCATGTTCTCTTTCTGCATTTTTGCTCGTAGTAGTTTTCTTATCTGTAATTCTAATCTGAGTTCCCATCCGGGTTTTGACTTTTTGTTTGTGATCTTCAGGTGAACCGCAATTTTTTTCACGGACTAATTTTGCTCCCGCATAGATTAAATCGTTTAGTTTCTTGATGTTACGGTAGTACCATGAGGCAAAAAATGAGGTAAAAGGCTCGACTGGTAAAGAAGTTGTTTATTCGCAATGGGTCTTCGTTCCTTCTTTAAACCCGTCTTTGACCCTTCTTTCACCGTGAAACTAAAAACAAAATAGAAAACAATTTCTGTAATCCCTTTCAATAATTCGGGCAAATAAAGGTACAGTGTGTGAGTCTTACCTCTGTTCGCCTCAAAGAATGCCCCCTTTGCAAAGTCTAAAATCGCAGCTGTCAGGCAACACGTGTGTTCTGCTCGGAGAAATGGTAATAAAATGCTCGACCCCTTCTGACCGTGTCACGTGTGTGACTGGTCGGTGTACAATGTTAATATGTCCCCAACTCTGGCTTCTACCAAACAAGGGGGATAGCTCCCACATTTACACTTGATGTTGTTCGTTGGAATATCTGTTAATAAGTCTTTAACTTTTTCGGTTTCCGACTTGACTGTTCTCCAATTTTGGTTCATGAAAGAGGGCATTGTGTTTTTTGTTGTTTTATTTTTTTCAGGCATGATTCTTTTCATAATTTCTACATTCATTTTTCCTTTTCATCTTTGTGTTTGCGATGTATCGGTCATTATCATTTAGTGTTTGGTTTCGGTCATGAGTTTCTGGCTTTCTCGTATTTTGTGTCTCGGTTATTGCATTCGGGGTTTGTTGATATGCTTCTCTATATAATTGTTGGTCGATTTACAGTATTTCAATGTCAGAAAACCAACCAGTCTTTATTATTGTCCTGACCTGGTCAGCGAGCCTTTGGTTTGTTGTCTTAAGACTAGCAAATTCTGTCCAAATTTTTATCATTCTTTTTCAATACCCTCTTTTTGTTGGCTTGCTCCTAAAATAACAGAATAGTGCAAGTTTGTTATCTTTCCTAGTCCATTTTCTACTCTGTGGTCTCCGATTTGAGTGGTTAATTTGCTCATTGTTTGTGGACCTGAAAGAAGAACAGCCAACATTCGCATGATGCCTATTCGATTCCCCCTTGTTGGCTATTAAGGGAGCAACTGCCGATCATGACACCCAAACCTACTGTCTGGGTCCCACGTTGAATTATGTTTCGATTTGTCATTGTTCATGCGTAATATATTGTAGCAGATAACAAAGAACCCAGGGGTTGTTCATTATATGTGCGCCTGATACAGATGTGACCAAGAACCTTTATGGTTAGAGTAATTTTTAACTGGTCACAAAAGATTTTTCAAAATGGCTAAGTTTTAACTTAGTTTAAGTTCACAGCGAAACTATTTTTACAATCTACCTGCCACAATAAGCCCTTGAGCTATTTATAGGTAGTCCTGTATAGTTTTTTTTTTTGGATCTTGCTTTTATTACCGTAGATTATTGGGGTCACGTTACTACTAAAACTAACCCCTTCAGATTGGGGATTAAACTTCTTCCTACCAATTTTGCCAGTCTCATTGTGGATGTAATTTGTTAACCCCTTATCCGCATCTTCAAACCTTCTCGTAAATATATCAATTTTCCTCTAACTCGAAGGATTGATTCACCGACAAATAATATAGAATTTCTCACAGAACGAAAAATAAAACGATTCAAATTTAACACATACTTTTTTGAATAGTTCAGTTTAAAAAAGGGTTAAAAATTAATCGCGTTAAATTATCAATATTCGGCAGATAATTCTCACTAAGCGACCAGAGATAAAATCCATTATGCATTTCAAATTAAAGACAATTTTTACTTGCCGATTTCTTCAATCAGCAGGGAGTAAGTAGACAGTGAAGATTTGTTCTCTTTATTCCTCAGCTGGTAGGCGTTCGAATCCATACCGTTCTTTTTATTATTATTATTTTTATTATTATTATTATAAGAGGTCGTGACATTTACGAACATTCGAGTCTAAGTCAACTACCACCCATTTATTTAGGCTTTTCTACCATCCCATTAATATATTAATTTTCCTCTAACTCAAGGATTCACAGACAAATAATATAGAATGAAAAAATAAAAAGATTCAAATCTAACACATGCTTTTTTCAATTAATCGCATTGTCTTCATTTAAATTACAAATATTCAGCAGAGAATTCACTCTGAGCGAACAAAGATAAAATCCATTACTGGAGTAGAATTATATTTCTAAAACAATTTGATTTATTTAATGATTTATTAAAATGAAAATAAGTTCCGTAATTTAAAAAGAATAAGGTTTCCACAAAAATGTTTAAAAACAGTGTACGAATTATTTGTATTTGGTAGGACTAAATAATATTATATAACTGTGCAAAAAAAAAGTCTAAAGATACAACACAAAAATGTACGTGATTCTCTAACTTTAAGGCATTAAATAACTCTAGATCGTTTGACATGCCTTTAGAAATCAATGAATGAAACAATCAATTATTTACAAACACCTGTGCTTAAAGTCCCTGAGCATCATTATGAATCTTATTTTATTGTTCCAGTAAGTTGGGACGGGTAATCAAACCCCATTTCTTTGATTTTTAAACCATAAGATTCACACAGAGACGATCATATACACTATGAATCGTTTGAAAAACTGGCAAAATGTCCCGTTTCTATAACAATAAGGCGGAAACTATCACCAAGGAAATAAGCATACGTCTCACTCATGATCGAAGAAAAACTATTTTTCAACGAAAATCAGCGGCAGTTTTTGAGGCTGACGGTGACAACGCTTTTTCTAGAACGAAGATGTATCTGTTACTTATTCTTTTTTTTTTAATCTGTCAACGAGGTTTAGAATACACTGACTGTATCCGCTACCAATAAATATACCCCTCTCCAAAAATGTGGTGTCCTGGATATGACACATCTAGTTTTGAGACTGAATTTCTGGAGATCTGGGTAATGTGGAGTTCACCTTCATTGCCATTATTACCAGGTCAGGTCGGAGAGAAATTACCACTTTGGTATCTAACATCTATGCGTCGAACTGTTCAATCATTTAGTAAGAATTATTTCAATTAGTTACTTGAAATCAGAGAACTGCATGCAAATTATTTGTATTAGATAGGCATACTTGATATCATACAACCGTGTGCAAAACATCCTTGAAACTATACAAAAACGTAAATATAATCGTACAATGCATGCGATTCCCTAACCTCTTTTTTCATTTAAAAACTTAATTATATTAAAAACCAATACTTTTTAAAAAGAAATTTAACATTCAGAACCACAACATATCACTAAATTTATAGCTTTTTATGTTGATTGCAATATTTTTTTGTTTTTCAAATATAATGTTGGTGTTTTTTATTAAAAAACGAAGCAGTCAGATGCAAATTGTTCAAAAACTTATGAGCAGTACTAATATATATATTGAAAGAGAGATAGACCATAAATTTCCATACATATGGTTTTCAACATTCTATTTTTTATATTTCAGATACCTTAGAAATACGTTGGAATAAAGAGTTACGAATTTAAATCCTATTGAAGGCCGGATCATGAAGCAGTTGTATGGTTGGAATCGAATTTAACAGAAAACATGAAACAAACATCACAGTCGTCGCCGTGGAAACTTATAGGATACCCTCTCTCTCTCTCTCTCTCTCTCTCTCTCTCTCTCTCTCTCTCTCTCTCTCTCTCTCTCTGTGTGTGTGTGTGTGTGTGTGTGGCTACAATATCAACTTATGAAACGTAATTGACTTCGTTTAGTAGAGACGATCAGGGAGCAACAGAAGAAATATTCAATATTAGGAGAAAAAATAATTTTAAACTGTGAACAAAAGTGTATGAGAAAATTGAATTTAAAACATTTGTAAGTTAAAACGAAAGCAATCTTACTTTTCGAATTTAAATGTTTGATCAAAAAGATTTTCATGAAAATTTACTCATCTCAGAAAAAAAATATTTAAATAGTTCAATTCATTGTCTTTAGCTTATGACACCATTTCATTTCATTGTATTATGTAAACATTCATTGATTACCAATAAAGAAAGACGCATTTCTATGCAATTAATTGGCATAACTTTCTCAACTTCAATGTTTTTATTAAATAAAAAGAACTTATTAACATTCCATTCATTAATAGACCATTCATTATGATTAGATTAATGTAATACAAAGAAAAAAGAGTCGGGGACTAAAAAGGTATAGGACCCATCGAACTTTAACCGAATAAAAAGGTAGGGCTACTTGCTTGGTTTTACGACATGTCAACACTTATCGAGCTATTTACAGCCAAAGTCATCCTTGTTATTGTTTTTGTTTGAGTTGTTGTTGTTGTTGTTGTTGTTGTTGTTGTTCTTACGAGCAATTATACGATTGCAAATAACTTTTTCAGTGACACGAAAGGAAATACAAAAGTACGCATGAATTGGGCGGGAAAGGTGATCGACTGAGACTTGTGCAAGAGACAAAAATTTTAGTCATGCTGCCAAATAGTATAAGCACAAAGTATTTTGCTGTATTTGTTGATTGAATATTTTTATCGAAGTGAAGTTAAGTTCCATTATGAATTACTTTTTTCCTTTATAAACGAATAAAATTTTTGTTTGTTTTTTTTTACTTTTCGCCCAAATGCTTGCAAGTTGTAGCATCATTTCAGATTGCGTACCTTACGTACATTGTAAAACCATTATTATTGTTGTTATTATTGTTGTTGTTGTTGTTGTTGTTATTTACTCCTTTAGAGTTTTTTTTACATCAGCGCCAGCTGATAGTCTTCCACTGGAGTTTGGGTGATAGGACTCTTCTCAGTATTCTGGCCGTTCTCAATAATGCTGTCGTTTGGATGGTCTCCACACGTCCGCCAACTTCCAAGTCCTCCAGGCCCTTTAATAATCCTTTAGTTACTGTACCAAAAGCACCAATTACAGTTGGGATAATTGTCACCTTCATGTTCCACAGCTTTTTCAATTCTCTAGCAAGGTCTAGGAACTTATCCCTCTTTTCACATTCTTTCAGTTTTATTTTGTGGTCAGCCGGGACAGCAAAGTCGACAATTTTGCAGATTCTCTTTTTTGTTGTTGATTATTATTTGGTCTGGTCTTCTGGCCGAGATTTGGTGATCCACGAGTATGTTAAAGTCCCATAGTTTATGTGTGTTATTTTCTAGGACAGGTACTGGGTTGTGCATATACCATTTGTTGGTTTGGTCAAATTTCAATTTCTTGCACACCCAGTCGTGTTTAGTTTTATATTTGCTGCATTCGCTTATTATGTGATTGATAGTTTCATCTCTGTCGCCGCATAGCCAACATTTGAAATTTTGTGGCGTCTTATCTATTCTCGCTTTGATATGATTTGTTATTATTATGATTATTATCATTATTATTATTATTATTATTATTTTACTCATTTGAGAGTTTTTAACATCAGCTAACGCTGATGGTTTTCCATTGGAGTTTTATTGACAGCAAGTCTCCTCAAGTCTATAGGACTCTTCTCAGCATTCTGGCCGATCTCAACAATACTTTAGTTTGGATGGTCTCCACTCGTCCTCTTATTTCCAATTCCTCCAGTCCTTGTATCAATCCTTTGGTGACTTTACCGAACGCGCCAATTACAATTCGTATCAGCGTTACTTTCATGTTCCACAGTTTTTTCAGTTCTCTAGCAAGGTCTAGGCACTTATCTCTGTTTTTGTTTCATTCAGTTTTACTCTGAAGCTAGCTGGAACGGTAAAGCCCACAGTTCGGCAGGTTCTCTTTTTTCTTTTTCTTTTTTTTTTGTTACTATTACTAGGTCCGGTCGTCTGGTCGAGATTAGGTGATCTGTTTGTATCTCAAAATCTCAGAGAAATTTGTGCGTCTCATTCTCCAGGACTGATTCTGGGGTGTGCTAATACCATTTGTTCTTATGGTCAAATTTAAACTCCTTTAACAATATGTAGTGGAACACCTTTACCATCAAGTTGTGTCTGGTCTAATACTCTTTCTGTGTCAATTTGCTGCATTCGTTTATTATATAATTGATTGTTTTGTCTCGATCACCATATAATCTACATCTGCTATTTTGTTGCATCTTGTCTATTCTTGTTTTGACATTGTCTTTGTGGTGTTATTTTGTGCTGCTATAAGAAAAGATTCAGTTTCTCTGTAAAGGTTTTCCCTTTCTAACGACATCTAATTCTTCTCATGAGAAATGTCGTTTATTTGGTGCTTGAAATGTCCATACAATTGTTTTTCTTCCAATTTTTGTTTTCTAGTTATTTCTATTGTGTTCACACTTATGTTGTCTTTTATTGTTTCTGATGACTGTAATCAGTCTTCCTCTGCGTTTTTTATGTAGATCACAGATTCATCAACGTTATCTAACGTTATCTAGAATGCTGCCGATTCCTCCTTCCTCTTCTTTTCTTGACGCATACAGTCTGTCTACGTCATCTCTGGGATGTATAGCCTTAGGCATCGTCATGAGTTTTCTTGTTCTCGTGTCCATTTGTCGAAATTCTTCTCTCGTCCACATTAAGAATGGTCTCGAGTATCTTACGAGGAGGACAGCTCAGGTATTTATCCTTTTGACCAGATATCTGCAATATAGTTGGGTTTCAAGTATTTTTCTCGTTCTCCTGAGATACTCTTTTTTATTTTTTTTCTTTCATCTCCGCATGTTTGATGGTGTCCACTTCCAATATCCCCAAGTATTTGTAAGTTTGCTTTTCTTCGAGCGTTCTGACTTTTTCTCGATTTGGTAGTTCTATTCCTTCCATCATATGCCGTTTTCTGTTTTTCATGATTAAAATGGTACATTTTTCTATACCAAATTCCATCCCTATTTCTTTAGTGAATATCCTTACTGCCTATGTTAGGGTTTCCAATTATTTTCATTTTTGCTGTCCTTGATTATGTATTGTAGCTCTCCTGTCCCCCTGGTTTCCTTGAAACATATTCTCTGTTCCTCGGGAAAGAGTCCGGGGTTTATTAGCGAATCGTAAATCTCCTCTTTTTTGTGAGTATTTTACACACCATCAGTAGGCACGTGATGGGTTTATAGTTGTTGGGGGCTGTTCCATTTTGAGGGTCTTCTTAGATCATGATGGTCATTTCTTTTTTCATCCATTCGCGTATAAGCATCTATTCTTTCCGATAGCCAGTCTGTCGTGGAAGGAAATGAATTTTTAAACCAGTATCCATATATCTCATCATAGCCTGGCGTTTTCCAATTTGGTACTTTTCTGAGTGCTATTCTGAGGTGAGTCGACGTGTATTTTTGCCTTCGGTCCCTTTTCAGGCTCTTCTAACTCATTTCCCATGTTGCTTATCCATTCCCCACTTCTGTTATATTCTCTTTGTTCCCATATCTTGCTCCAAAATTGTTTTGTTTCCTTGTCACCCAGCTGTTAGTATGTGTGCATTCTCTCCGGTATAATTTTCTTTCATTGTTTTGGAATGTCCAGATTTGTCTGTATTCTTTTTTCCTGTCTCGGCATCTTTTTTTAGTCTTCAGGCTTTCGCCTGTACTTTCTGGTTTATTTCCACGAGTTTTATTGTTTGTTTAAGTTGCTGAGTTGCTTTATTCTTTTCGTCCCAAACTGTTCCAGGGATCTCCCTCTGTCTTATTATTTTAGCTTGCTACTGTAGATTTACTGCCAGCGAATTTACCATCCAGGTCTTGAGTTTCTGTTTGTGTTCTTTAGGGGGACACCAATTTTTTCATACTCTCATTTCGCTCATGCATATATTATTTCGTTTAATTCTGTGATGTTGTTCGGTGAGATATGTGTTAATAATTTGTTTATTTCATCAGTTTCTACCTTGTCTGTTCTTCAGTTTTGGTTTTTTAGCGATGGTAATCTAGTCTTCTTTTCAAACATAATTCTCTTTAAATTTCCTATATTTCCTTGCTAGAGAACTGAACAAATCTGTGAGACATGAAGATGCCATTGGAACGGTCCCTAAAAGACTAAAATAAAAGACTAGAAGGAAGTAAGGATAAAAGCATAATCGAAACCCGCCAAACATAAGCACTTTTAAATTTAGCTGAAATACTTAGAAAAGTCCTGGAGACCCGAAGAGACTTTCTGACACAGAGAAAAAACACCAGTTAAAACTAAAGTGAAAAACTCACATAGAGTGATAATAATTTTACTATCTTGAATCTATAGCCAAGATATAAGAATGGAATTTGGATTTGAAAAATATTTCAGGCTTATAAATAAAAGAGGAAAAAGAAGAAAAAATTGAAGAAAAAAAACAGCCCAAGAAGGAAACTATCAGAATTCTGGGAGAAAAAGATGACGTAGTCTGAATCTTTGCGTCTAGAAACTAAGGAGGAAGAAAACTTGCCATATTTGAGGAATCAGAGAATCGAAGAATATACAAAAAGAGGAAAGAAAGATTGATTACAGCAGTCAATAACAACAATGTTAACAGAATTTAACTAAAGGAGAAAAGTGAAAAACACAAATGGGAAGAAAACAACTGTATAGATACTTCAAGCTACAAACTAAGGAAATAAGATGTATAACATTCATTGGATCCAAAAATGTGTTTTCTTGTACGTTAGCAAGAAAAGTTAACTTTAAAATGATTGATTGATCGATTGACTTTAACGGCATGCTAACCCTTTAAGGGTTATTTCATGCCTAGAGGTTAAGGAATTGCGCTCATTGCATATCCATATGTTTTGTGTAGTTGTTTTTTGCAGACAGTTACATCAAGTATTCCGATGTACAACATATAATTTGCATATAGTTGATTGGTTTCAAGTATTCCTATCGAACACTAATAGTTATATGGTTTCAAGTGATTATTTTTCATTTAATAATAGTATGGTTTCAAATAACCAATAATAATTCAAATATTCCCATTGAATATGAAATATTTTTAAACATATCTATTTGACCCCTAACTGAGACTCTAACAGGTACGACCCTTCTGGGTCAGAGAAGACCTAGGAATAATGGCAATGAAGGGGTACGCCATATCCCACCAGAGCTCCAGAACTGGAGCCTCATCACCAGATGCAGCTTAATGCCATAAGCGGAACGTCCTTTTTTTGGTAGGAATCTTATCCCTCAGCAGGGGAGACAAACGGCGTATTCTTGGTTAATTTTTTTTATCGATCCAGTGAAAAAAATAACCACAGTCTTATATTATAATGAACAGCTGTTAATACGTATATTTGGGTTGACACAGCAAAAGTGGCACGTTGTAGTGACATTTTTGTAAATGCAATAGATCTAAATTGCTCTAATTAAAATAACTTCCTATCAGTTTTGTAAATTAATGATTATATAGTGGTGGGGGAATTTGTACTCAAATCATTAAATATTAATGATATCATACAATTCTTTGTTTATTATTAATTTACTTGGAAGTAATTGTACGATGAGATCTTTGAAGAGAATGTGATTGGGAATCAAGCTAAATGATCGCCGAAGTGAATTAAATGATGACGAACAATGAACAATAATTGTGAAAATGATTCATCTAAAATATCTGCTTTATGAATGGGCACCTTACGTGGAGTAATGGCTAGTGAGTTATGCAATCAGACCATGGATTATGAGTTCGATTCTAATTAGATACCTCTATACTGTGAGTTTTATGCAAAACTAAGCTAACCGTGGAAATTCCTTTGTTTGTTGATTGTCATGTCTTGTGATTTAGGCTAGCAGACTATAGTAAACTCGATTCTCACTGGGAGCTTTAAACTTCTGACCTTGTGCCAAACTAAGCGAAGATAATGGATACTATTTTTCTAGTGCATTGCTTGTTGTATCCATTGTAATGTCTAACGAATCATGCTTGCAAACAACTGATAGTGAGTTCGATCCTCACTAAATGCTGTATGCTTCTGGCCTTATGCCAAGCTAAGTAAAGGACAACTATTTTTTTTTTTTGCTTATAGCTTGAAATATCCATCATAATGGCTGGCGAGTTAGCAAACTATTGATAGTGAGTTTGATTCTCACCAGGTGCCCGATACTTCTGATCTTGAGCCAAACTAAGCAAAGCTTACGAAATGACAATCTACTTGATTTGTTGCTTGAAGTATTCATTATGACGTCTAGCTAGTTAGGCAAGCAGACCATTGATGGTGAGTTTGATTCTCACCAGGTGCCCGATACTTCTTATCTTGAGCCAAACTAAGCAAAGCTTACGAAATGACAATCTACTTAATTTGTTGCTTGAAATATTCATTATGACGTCTAGCTAGTTAAGCAAGCAGACCATTGATGGTGAGTTTGATTCTCACTCGGTGCCCAATACTTCTGATTTTGTATCAAACTAAGCTAAGGTCAGTAAATGAATACTCTGAATTCTTGAATGGAACTTTAGTTGTCTGTAGTGGTTAAGCAGTTTTTGATAACCTAATGAAGGGCATTTTTAATGACCAGGAAAAAGTTATCTTTTCGTCGGGGTCAGTTTTCTTTGTTTTGTATCTCAATAAACATTGATGAATTATAAAGAATACTGAAAAGAAATAAAATTTGAAGTTTCAGAAATAAAATAATCGGCACGAAACGAGTGAGCGATTCGAAATTGAAATTAGGTTTAACTAGAATAATATCATAAGATACATATGAATCCCGTAATTCACTTCTTTTTTCAGTGTCTCTCCAGATTGATGAATAAATCTCTTCTTATGAGCTGTGTGTTTCATTATCTTCACGAAATTGCTTAGGTTTATGTAAAGCTGCCATCAATGAAGAATACTGTTTTGAGCAACAAAGAATCCAAAGTGTTATGTTGATTAAGTAGTTTTGTCCACTGATGTCTGGAAAATAGGATAATGAAAAGTGTTTCTGTGGAAAACTGATAAACTGTATTTAATTCGAAAAAAATCCGTCAAATACATTCAGGCTCTTCGAAAAAATGGTAAATAACCAGCTGAGTTCTGCACATCGTTGATTAAAGATGATGAGTATTGATACAGTCAATACAATTGACAATCACTAAGAAATATTTCCATTTGAATATTTTCTTAATGGGAATTAATTTATTTGACAGCGGGTTACAAATAAGTTTATTGGTTATTCACTTTTCATTTTTTTTTTCGGACGTGTACATAATTCTAAAAGAAAATATGACCAATTCAATCATTATCATTAACTAGCAAATTCACTGCGCGTACAGCTAGACCCATCAGGCGGCTTGGTCACTTCGCAACAGGCTCACTACGCTCACATCCTTGGTCGCTTTGCGAAGGGCTCATTGTGCTTGCAACCTCACTAATAGCATTTGAAATATAGTTATATAACCTCAGAGACATTGTCTCCTCACAAAATGTGGAAGGCATGGCTGATATTATCCTTACCCGAGAAAAATTAAGGGTTTTTTTCTTTTCCTATATTTTCAATAAACAATGATTTAAAATAATGGCTTATCTAAGCACCGCTTTATAGATAACATTCCTTACAGTTTTATGCGTTTCTTCGATCTTGCTTCTTTTAAGAACTAGGATTTGACTCTTGTCTGTACGACTACAAAGAGCAACGTAGAACTGCCAATCAGAAAAGAAGTCCAAACAGATGTAGATATCAACCGTAAAAAGTGTTTATCCTTGTGCCTTATTGACAAATACATATTAACTAGGACACTATCACAATTTCGGAGGTGCCCGTGGTGTAATGGTTATCGTCACAGGATATGGACACGGCGATACGAGTTCAATTCCTGGACAAGACTGATTGCATTTCACATAGCACTAATACCCTTGGGAAAGGTATGAATCCAATTATTCTCCCTCCAGCTATGGGTAAATAGTAGGGCAGACTAGGTTCCTCAGCCTTGGTGAGGCAACTAGTCTAGGAGAAGGAAAACTCTGAATTCAAACCTGCTAAACTCCGCTTTAAAAATTGACCTCGTGCCATATCCTGCCCGAGCGGAGGGGTTGGGTAAATAGGATCACAGTTTCGCATCATATATTGTGTAATATATTTACTTATTATAAACCTTATCTATTTTCGGTTACCTGGTATCTTTTACCTTCAAGACATCACACTTCACCTTTTACTTTTTATTATCCATCTATTTACTGTAGCTGACTGAGCCATTAAGAGAAAACAGTGACAACATTTCCTCAGGCGGAATAAGTTGCTTTATATATAGATTTTTGACGTAGACGGGTACTTCAGCGAGTCGGCATTATGAGTGACTTCAAGTCTCCCCAATTCTCAAGAATTCTATAGAGTATTTAATCCTTCCACGATTCTCCAACTCTTAAAGTCTTCAGGATTACAACTCGGGTCATTGATTCCATTTCCAATGACGATAACCGTTACGTTGAGTGTGCCTCCTTGTAATGTTACTTCACCGAACTAGGACATGGTGAGTCCTATTGGCCTGCTTACTGGTTTACTCGTTCAATCATAAATTGGTTGAGTTTAAGGCATATCAACCTTTGTGTGTTATTTAAAACCAAATCCTATTTATCCACATATCAGATATATATGATGTTTTAAACAAATAGTTTGTTGGTAACATTTTTAAACCAGCCAGAGTTCATTTGTTTTCACATAGTTAAATGATTTCAAATATTGCTAATTGTTATAAACAATTCAATTTAACATCTGTCGTTTGTTGGCACACAGTTAAAAAGTTAAACAGTTTTATTTGACCTATACATGCGATCCTAACAAGTAGTACCACTCGGTGTCAGACTTGACACCGCGTGGTTCAACTTGTTAGGATCGCAAATATAGGTCAAATAAAACTGTTTAACTTAACATGGGAACAATGTAAAATCCTGAAAGCTCCAGGACTGAAGCCTCATCAACGTATGGTTTAGTGTCATATCCAGGGAACCTATTGGGAAGGAGTGGTCTTACTTCTTTGCCGAGATGCAGTCGGTATATTCTGCATCTCCTAGTTTAACTATAGAATTTACCATTGTTGTAGCCATGTAACAACTACTGTATGGCTGCACCACTTGGACCAAAAGCTTAGAAAAAAAATCCAGGTAGAAACTACACGGGGACTTTGCATACTGGTTTTATGCAAATCTTGAGAATAGCACCCCACAAAACACTAGTTTTAGGTCCACTTACTTCCCATCTGACAAACCATCCCAGAAAGACGCAGAAGACATATAGGGTAATGTTTGGGGAAAAAGGATTAATTCATAAGTGAGATTCTCGCATGGACTCATACAAACGGACACACCAGTACAGGCCGACCAGCAAAAGTCTACCTTTATCAACTCTGTTCGGACACTGGGTGCTGTCAATAGGCTTTATCAAGTGTCATGGCTAATGGGGACAGATGGTGAAAAAGAATCATGGGAATCCATGCTGTGCACACGCTTTAATCCTTCCACTCATCTCCCAGAGATTTTTTCCAGCTTCTATGGGATTGATCCAAGGGATCGTATTGTAATGACATTTCCATTCTCGGACAGCTGGAACGATGAAGTCTTCTAGTTTACACTTTTTTTCTTTTCGTTTATTAAAACTAGTGTAATGAAGTGGTCACTACCCACCCCACAAATGAACCTGATACCCGGCCGTATCAATCATAAAAACTCTCACGATTGGTGAGAGAAACAATCATACTCGAAATTTTGGAATTATTGAAAAGAGTCAGTTAATTAGTGAGCTACTGCCAGAGCAACAAGTAACGACCTTAATCTGGGGGTTAACGAAACTGCCCCCCACCCCCCGCCATAGGAGGTTAGTTATGATTGTTCAGATCGTATATCTTTCTTTCATCCACTCGAGAATACCAGTTCACTTTTTCCTGTTTTTGAGACCAGTCATGACAGAAATTGCAAAGACCGATAACAAAATAAGTGGTATTGTCCCATGACCACGTGTCTGCCTTTTCAATTTCATTTTATGAAGTGGTTTTCATTTCATTTCGTCTTTGTGCCAACTTTCTTCAAAACCCAGTTACTAAACAAAGCTACAGAAATGACAACTATGTCCTTACTTTATTTCTTGTAGTATCCATTGTTATGGCTTGCGAGTTACGCTAGCAGGTGATTGATAGTGAGTTCGATTCTCACAAGTGCCCTGTACTTCTGAACTTGTATCAGACGAAGCAATACTAACGAAATGACAACAATTTCCCAAGTTTGTTGCCTGATGCATGCAATGTAATAGCTTGCAAGTTACGCTAGCAGACCATTGATAGTGAGTTTGATTCTCACTAGGTGCCCAATACTTCTGGCCTTGTGCCAAACTAAGCTAAGCTCAAGAAATTCCAACTCTTAAATCATGCAAAGCTTAGGAAATTATGATTTACTTAGTTTGTTGTTTGAAGTATTCATTATAATGTCTTGAATCTAATTCTCACTGGGTGCCCAATACTTAGGAAATTACTATTTCTTTAGTTTATTGCTTGAAGCATCCATTGTAATGTCTAGTGAGTTAGTCTAGCAGACCATGGATAGTAAGTTCGATTCACACCAGATGCCCGATACTTCCGGCCTTGTGCCAAACTTAGCTAAGCTCAAGAAATTCCAACTCTTAAATCATGATTAAAGTTTTATTCGTTTGTAGTTTTTTCAAGCACTTGTTAATAACTTAGTATATTAATCTGAATTACTTAATGATAATGAAACCATTAAACCTAAAAATGATTAAAGGTTAATTCATCATTTGATTTAAATTATTTTCATTAAATGATTTTATTGTTTTATTTACGTTGGCTCCAAAAAGTTTCGGCTGATTTATTCTCCAACCTTCTCCGGGTATAAAATACTAACTCGTTGATGGGTTGGTCGTAAAAAAGATTAAATGAACTATATAACAAGAGAGATAATTTTGAAGGTTTCGTTGGTTTTCATGGCATATCAACCATTGTAGGTTATTTAATGCCAAATCCTCTTTATACTGATATGTTGAAAATATACGATTTGGTTTGGTTGGGTTTTATGACATATCAACTATTGAAGATTATTTAATGTCAAATCATTTTTTTTACATATAAACTAAATATATATGATTTGGCTTGGTTGGGTTTTATGGCATATCAACTATTGAAGATTATTTAATGCCAAATCATTTTTTTACATGGAAACTAAATATATATGATTTGGTTTGGTTGGGTTTTATGGCATATCAACTATTGAAGATTATTTAATGCTAAATCCTCTTCATACATATTTAATAAATATATATGATTTGGTTTGGTTGGGTTTTATGCATATCAACTATTGTAGGTTATTTAGTGCCAAATCCTCTTTATACATGTACGTTAAATATATGGTTTCTAAACACATTTTGTAAATAACATTTTTACACGAAACTGGGCTCATTTTTTCCAGAATTAAATGGTTTCACTTATTTCTGTTTAAAACGAATAATTCTATTTACAATTAATTATTTGTTTGCTCATAGTTTAATGTTTTCAAATATTGCTATTGAAGACTAACAATTCAATTCAATTATTTGTTTGCACACAGTAGAATGAGGAAACTATTCGGTTTAAAGCAATTCAATTGAGCGCGTCAACAAAATTAAATGGTTCCAACTATTGCAATTTATCACAAACAATTCAATCAAACATCATTCATTTATTTACACATAGTTAAATGATCAAACAATTCTATTTCAAACAATTCCGTTTAGCATAAATACATAGTCAAAATGTCAAACAGCTCTATTTGACCTTATCAGGTGCAATCACACTGGAACAGAGTGGACCTGGGAGCGATGGCAATTAAGGGGTACTCTAAATTCCACAAAGCTCCAGTATTACTTGAGCCTCACCATTTAGTGTCATATCAGGACACTCGTTGGTGGGGAAGTCTTACCCCTCAGCAGCAATGCAGTCGGTGCATTCAACAGCCCCCCCCCCGGCTGACTGGGCCACGATTATTTTGATAGTATTTAACTGTATATATGCATCTTAATCATATAAAAAAAATCATGTAAAAGCAAAATTGACGCGAGTTTCTGGCAGAATCTTTACAAATTAAGAATAAATATAAAATAAAGGATGTGCCTGTGGTGTAATGGTTATCGTCGCAGGAAATGGACACGGCGACACAAGTTACAATCCTGGACGAGACTGATAGCATTTCACATAGCACTAATACCTTTGGGAAAGGTATGAATCCAATTATTCTCTCTCCAGCTATGGGTAAATAGTAGGGGAGACTAGGTTCTTCAGCCTTGGTGAGGCAACTAGTCTAGGAGAAGGAAAACTCTGAATTCAAACCTGTTAAACTCCGCTTAAACATTGACCTTGTGTCATATCCTGCTCAAGCGGAGGGGTTGGGTAAATATGATAAATATAAAATAAAGTCGTAAAAGATGTAGAGTTTGAATGAGAAGTAGAGATTCTTCAATTGATTTTAATGGCCTGTCAACCCCTTTTCGGGTATTTTATGCCTAGAGGTTAGGGAATAGCGTTCATTATACACGTATTATAATATTTGTCTTACTGGTTGATTCTAAAAACATGTCAACCTATCTAGGGTTAATTTATGCTTAAAGGTTTGGGAATCGCGTTCATTGCTCGTTGATATTTACATTTTTTGTCGTTGTTTCTTAAGGGTTTTTTTTTTTTCGCGGACAGTCCTATCTAATACGAAAAGTTTTTTAAGCAGAACTGTGACTCTATGGGGTTCACAGACCGTTTAGAAGGGATTGATTACTCAGAGGGGAAAAGAAATTGATAGGATTTTGGAAGAATTGAGAATATTTTACAAATGTGTAATGGCGTAATGGAATTTCGAAGGGTAGTAAAGGAAAAAATTATGTTTTGTTTTGTATGAAAGGGAATCCTATCGTTAGGATGACTTTTATGAAAAGAAATTTACAAATTTGATGACAAAGGGAATTATAAAAACAAACGGTTGACACTTCAAGTTTATTGTTATGAGTTCAAAGCAGCCCTTTTATTTAATTTTAGAATTGAAATTCGAGTTGAGATTTAAGGAAGGTTGACAGCTCTTTGAAGACAATGGCACAACCCGTCTCTGGTCCGTTTGAGAGAGAGCATAGATCAATCGGAATAGTAGTAAACGGACAGACCCGAGACCGAGACGCGAGTAACTAACGGTCTCTGACAGAACTTGCTACTTATGTAAGGACTTTGAATATAAGAACTTTGAACGACATACACACATACATACACACACACACACACACACACACATAAACATATATATGTATATATACATATAGATATATTATTTCAAGAAAAAAACAATATTCGGTCACATTAGGATAATAAATTTATTTCCATCCTGTTAAGAGCATTGATATAAATTAAAGACTCCAAAATAATTTCTAACAGGACTTCATCATTCCAACGATATATATATATATATATATATATATATATATATATATATATATATATATGCTAACTATTGCTATTTTTGCAAAGTTGTGTATTTCTTTATTTATTGACTTTGATATTTCTCTGCCAACTTCACCCCCACACTAATTGGTGCCGTCGACTTTTTTCCACTTCCTCTATTGTGTAGTATCATTCGTTTACTTGCTAACCGACAACTCCGACAAGAATTTGATTCGTTGTCCGAATCTGAAATGCGCAAAGTAAGCAGATAGCGAATCATCCGTGTTATTCAAAGATATTTCCGACCAGCGGACGTTCAGTGGATTAAAGGCGGAATAACACCAGTGTTTGGCAAGAGGTGACACCCCGCCACAGATGTATTTGACCCATAGTCACAGTGGACCTGGGAGTTATGGCTATGAAGGTGTACTCCGCACTTCTCCGATCTTCAGAACTGTAGTCTCACCATCAGATGCATTTAATTGTTATACTTAGTATACCATCTTTTTTTTGGGGGGGAGGTCTTACTCCTCTGCAGGAGGATACAGTTAGCATACTCTAATTTCCACCAACAGAGCGGTATTGGTTCTTCGTGATTTGAAAGAATTTCTACATAATTCATTGTATAAATGTTTCCTCACCTTAGTTTTAAGTTGATAATTCCCCAATTTCAAATCAGCTTAAAACTATTTCGTAGACCCAATTTCCCTTCTAATCAATAGCTTACGAGTGAAGTAGATATTCCATTATTCAGTATATAGAAAGGGATTCTACAATTTATTTCATTTTTCTCTTCTTCTGTTGTTATCGTCCATGTAATTCTTGTTTTAATTTATACGAAGATACATCTGGGAACGACGAAACCTGAATCAAAGCTGCTTCCAAATAAATTGAAGCCAAGCAAAGTTGAAGATATCATTACGCCATTGTGCTTTAATCAGATAGGTTGATTTTCACCGAACAGCAATTATAGTTAGGCCGGTAATTTACACATAAATGGCTTTTATTTGACAGTGAAAACAAGGAAGAAAGAGTGGTTAATTGCTTACCTAAGAAAGTCAACCTTTCTTGATTTCTTTTGGTTTGGTTTGGTTTCTTTGCTTAATGGCATATCAATCTTTGTAGGTTATCTAATGCCAAAGCCATTCTCCTCGAAGAACAGTGGTGGGACTATTTAACCCATAGCTGGGAGGATAAGGGAGTTCATACGTTTCTCAAGGATATTTGCCCGAAAGTGAACGTAATAGCGCGACTGGAGCACGAACTCGCTTACTACGATTCCGCTGATCATCGCTTTAACCATTACACCACGAAGACATCCCCTGATTTCTTTTAGTTGGAAAAGAACAGCAAGTTTAGACTATGTGCATATAGTTATAGTAAGATGTGATACTTACTCAAAACTATGAGATGTCCAATGAGGATCACAATCACAATTGTCTGCTTATCTAGCTTGTTAACCATTACACCACTCGAAGTGCCCTAATCCATTTTCCTTTAACACAACACAGAAAAGAATTGTTTCGTTAATACTAGTTTCTCAACACTTCGGCTGAATCATTCTTCAGCCTTCTACTGATTTGATTATGGATCAGTTGTAACATTATGTGAACAACATAAGCGATACAAAATAATTAGCTCGGTTGTGTGAAAATTTCTTTGAATGATAATGTTCCTTCTCAAAAAATCATCATCATCATCATCATCATCATCATCATCAAGGCGTACTGACAGCATGGGCTCCTTTGACGACCACACTATCAGTCCTTATCAGTTATTGCGCCTAATAGTTCGGCTGGGGCTGTAGAATACACTGACTGCAACTCTGCAGAGGGGTAAGATCCCCACAACGAATGTCCTGGTTATGACACTAAACACTCTGATGGTGAGGTCCCTGTAATGCTGGAGCACCCCTTCATTGCCATTGCTCCCATGTCCACTCTGGCCCGGCGTGAAAGCACCTGATAGGGCCCTATCTATGGGTTAAATAGAACAAATAGCATGCTGATGCTAAACTGAATTGTTTGATTAAACTGAATAGCTTGACATAGAAATACTTTGACAATTAAACCGTACTTACATTTAAACTGCGTGCATATGCTAAACTGAATTGTTTGAAATTGAACTGTTTTTGATATTGAAACTGTACTTACGATAAACTGAATTGTTATATATCACTGCTTGAATAGTTTGAAATAGAAATGTTTTTGACAATTAAACTGTGTACTCATGCTAAACTGAACTGTTTTAAATAGAACTGATTATTCACATAAAAATGGATTTGGCGTTAAATAACCTACAAAGGTTGATATGCCATAAAACCCAACCAACCAACCAACCTAATAGTTCCGCTAGATGGCAACCAGTGTCAGCATAAAATGAATGGATTTAAGTTTCTGCAGATCGGCTAAAACTGGTGCGTCTGTGTGTAGGAGTCTTCAGGAAAATCTTACATGTAGGTTCACTTTATTATGAAGCATACATTTGATAATAAAAAGTGTTATGTTTGACAAGATGACACACAAAAAGAAAAGAAAAGTCTGTAAACGATGATAGAATAATTGCATTTTGATGCAATTGCAAATAAATATAAAAATTCTTTGTAAAAAGAAGTATTCTTCAAATTAACTTATCAATTTTCATTCCAGCATTTTGGTTGGTAATTGACAAGAATGTAAATAATTTGCGACTGCGTTTTTAAAGTTGATTTATTGATTGATTGATTGATTTTAACGTCATGCCAACCTGGTTCGGGTTATTTTATACCAATTTATATTTACATTTTTTGTTTCTCAAAATTTTTTGCACACAGTAATATGATATCTAAGTATTCCTATCAAATAATACTCACACAGTTGTATAGTTTCAAGTACTCCTAAAACTAATATAATATGATAATAATAATAAGTTGGCGACCGTATTCGAGGGCGACCCGAAGGCTCCCTTTTCAATAGCTACTACCCCGAGGTGTAGGGGAGGGTGCTACTTCTTTCCTTGGATTGCTCCCTTGATACGTACCTTATATTGCTGAGTGTTTAGCAAGGAGGTATCGAGTACCATTTTTAAAGTCTTTCGCATGACGCGACCTGGGATTGAACCCACGTTTTCTGAACCATTGGCGAACACTCTACCCACTAGACCAATGAACGGCGACTGATAATACTAATGGTTTCACGTAAATATTTCTATTTAATAATAGCCATTTGTTTGCACACTGTCATATTGTTTCAAGTAACTAATAATAATCCTTGATAAATAATTAGAGCTTCAAATAACTATTTTGAATACAAAATGAATTACTGTTATATGGTATTCCTATCAATTGCAAATAATTTTAACCCAGATCTATTTGACCCATTGGTGGAATCCTAAAAGATACTACCACTTCGGATGAGAGTTAACCTGAGATTAATGAAGGGGTACTCCACACTCCCCGGAGCACCAAAACTGGAGCCTCAACATGTAGTTCAGTGACACCCCTTTATTTCAATGGCGTCTTACACCTCTGCAAGTGCTACTGTCAGTGTATTCTAAGACTAACCAACAGAATGGGCGTTTTTAAGCTATCCGAAAAAAATGTGTCGTATAAATTTGTTCCATTAAGTCAGGGGCATTCACCTCTTCATTTAAGTCAACTTCAGCAAAGAATTATTTTGATCTCTGCACTTGGTGCTTTAAAAATAGGCATAAACTTTGAATTGGCTTTGCTTTTTATAAAGGTTAATTGATTTTTGAATAAAACATTAATGACATCTGTAAATAGTCTTATTTGAAAAGAGTCGATAACACCAAATAGTTAGAATACTCGTATAATTAACACGAATTATTCGATGTTTTGAGCTAGTTGTGTTTAGAAATAATAAAGAGAAAAAAACTGTTGATTTCTAATTTGCTGTGATAGAAATAAGGTTTTTAGCTGACGTAAGTTCTCAAGATTTCTCTAACTCTTACTGTAACAAAAAGAGTATAAGAAAAAAGACAAATATTAATATATGAACAAAATTTAAACCAATTTTGTCAAATTACACATTCAAACGGATTCATATATTTCTTTTTCAAATTGCTAAACTTGACTTGTCGCCGGGGTTTACCATTCCCAAACCACCTTTAGGGCTTCTCTGATAAGAAATACCGACTCTACACTCTCAGAAAACATTTCTTCCGTTACTTCGCTGTCTTCGTCGGAAATCGATGAAAAGTGGGTAAATGTTGCTCGTCAGTGTCGAGTGAAAGGTGCTGATCTAAATATCTTAAGTTAAGTAAAAAATAATTATATTTCGGAAAAGACAGGTTAACTCAGCCCAGATAAGAAAGTTTTTCGTCTTCTTTTGATTAAAACACCTCAACATTGCTAGGTTATGAGAGTGGATTTGCCACCTTTTTTAAGGCCTCGTTGCTTTTTATTCTTTTACCCCTCCCCGTGCTATTAGATAACAGAAAATCAAGTTCTGCAATGTGAGAATAGTTTCGATTTTTTTTCCAACTACTCACATCAATATTTCAATCATACCCGTCGACAGTATATTTACATAAGGATGAAGTTTGGTATTTATCCAACCTCCCAACTCGAATTTCTATTCTAGAATTAGATAAAAGGGCTGCTTTAAACTCATAACAATAACCTTGAAGTGTAAACCGTTTGTTTATATAATTCCTTTTGTCATCAAATTTGTAAATTCCTTTTCATAAAAATAAAGTCATTTTATTGAGGGGACCATGCACCAATCATGACTCATACTTGGCCGTCACTAGAGATGCTTTATCCGATCAGCACTTCCTATATTGGAATGCCTCAGGCGCCAAGTGGTGAACTTAGCCCTAATGTCCAGCATTGAGGACGAGAAATCGGATTGGCATTACTGCACGAAATCGACAAGATTTATAAAGGCCATACAAAGTGTTTCACTCTTTGATATTGATAGCATAAATAATTTTATATTTATCTCCAGTAGCAAATCAAGTACGAAATCTCCTCAAAATTAGTGATTCCATATTTTGTTTCTCTACCCTATTTTGAAAAAGTCTCAATTATTAATCAAAGTTATCTTAATTAATCTGAGGTATGTTACATAAGGACAGAAAATTTCGTTATCCAATAAAATAATTTTTTCTCAGATATATGCTTTGTTTTTCAAGAAGTGAAAATAACGGAAGAAACACTTCCTAAGAAATGAGAGTCCATATTTTTGTCAGGGGTTGAAATAATAAGTCATTTGTGCTGTTTATTTTCTGAGCTTTGACTTGATTAAGGATCGCCATCGAATCGGAAAAGGAATATTATTATTATTATTATTATTATTGCTGTTATTATCATCATCATCATCATCATCATCATCATTATTATTATTATCATCATCATCATTGTCATTATCATCATCATCATCATCATCATTATTATTATTATTATTGTTATTTACTCCTTTGGCGTTTTTCACATCAGTATTAGCTGATGGTTTTTCCCTGGAGTTTGAGTGACAGCAAGTCTCCTCAAGTATCCAGGACTCTTCTCAGTATTCTGGCCGTTCTCAGAAATGCTGCCATTTGGATAGTCTCACCCGTCCGCCAACTTCCAAGTCCTTCAGGCCTTTTAATAATCCTTTAGTTATTGTGCCAAAAGCACCAATCACAATTGGTACAATCGTCACTTTCATGTTCCACTGCTTTTTCAATTCTCTAGCAAGGTCGAGGTACTTATCCTTTTTTTCACATTCTTTCAGTTTTATTCTGTGGTCAGCCGGGACCGCAAAGTCGACAATTTTGTAAATTCTCTTTTCTTTTTCTTTTTTTCTTTTTTTTTTTTTTTTATTATAAGGTCTGGCCATCTGGCCGAGATTAGGTGATCCGCGTGTATGTCAAAGTCCCATAGGAGTTTTCTTGGACAGGTGCTGGGTTATTATTATCATCATCATCATCATTATTATTATCATCATCATCATCATCATCATTATTATTATCATCATCATCATCCTTATTATTATCATCATCATCATCATCATCATTATTATTATTATTATTCACATATACGTGCTTAAAAGTAAAAGTACATCTAACCGCATTAATAGCAAAGATAAATAGTTACGCTGATAAAAACTCAAATTAAATCTTTTTGAAGTATACGATCATCTCTATTCGCATTGAAAACAATAAAAATGTTTGGAAAATCCTAATAAAGTCTTAAATTCAACAGCAAATGATAATTGGATTTCAATTATATTTCAGTAAAAACAATACTGAAAATTTTCCTTTGATATATGATTGGAAAGGAAATATTAAAAAAAACTGGTAGATAATTTCTCTTCATAGAAGGATGAAAAGAATGAAAGAACCAGACAATTAAAACTGAGAAAGATGGGAAAATAAAAGATGGAGTCAAACGAACAACGAAATTGAAAATTTTACAAAGAAGAGTTAAATAATAGAAACATTCTAATAAGGTTTAATTTGGTTTCTTTTTTTAATGTCATATCAACCTTCGTAGATTATTAAATGCCAAAGTCATCGTTATAAAAGAACAGTAGATGTACTATTTAGCTGATAACTGAAGTTGGGGAGAGAGATAAGGTGGTTAATACTCTTCCAAAAGTAAACACAATAGCGCGACTGGAGTTCGAACTCGCTTACTGTGACATCACAGTTTAGCACGTTAGCCACCACATAGTTGAGGGACATCCCCATTAGGGAAAATTTAGGTTAAAGACATGTGAAACTGGCAAGCTGGGTTCAAATTTTGACAGAGACTATTTGTATTCACTTCGCAATAATGTCATTATTTATTAGGCTTTTGCTTAGATATGGCAGTGAGGTCTCAGGTTTCTTACAGCACCAGTTCACAAGAATGTACACGTGAAAAGCATGAATCCAACTCTTCTTCCCCAGGGGGTGTCCTCGTGGTGTAATGGTTAAATGCGATGGACTGCGGAATCGTAGTACGCGAGTTCGTACTCCAGTCGCGCTATTACGTTCACTTTCGGGCAAATACCCTTGGGAAAGGTATGAACCCCCTTATCCCCCCGCCATGGGTTAAATAGTACCACTACTGTTCTTCAAGGAGAATGGCGTTGGCATTAAATAACCTAAAAAGAGTTGATATGCCATTAAACAAAGAAACCAAACCAAACCTCTTCTTCCACTAATTTCGGCTAAAATAGCAAATTAGTTTGAAATCTCTTGCTTTGATTAGCAACCAATCTAGTTGATTGGTTTGGTTTGGTTTCTTTGTTTAATGGCATATCCACCTTTGTAGGTTATTTAATGCCAAAGCTATTCTCCTAGAAGAACAGTAGTGGTACTATTTAACCCATTGCTGGGAGGGTAAGAGGGTTCATACCTTTCCCAAGGGTATTTGCCCGAAAGTGAACGTAATAGCGAGGCTGGAGTACGAACTCGCTCACTACGATTCCGCAGTCCGTCACTTTAACCGTTACATCACGAGGACAGCCCTCCAATCCAGTAGAAGGAAAAATCTGAATTCAAAACCTATGCGAACGCGACGCTTCGTCGAAATAATGTTGACTATATTTCCTGCAGAAGAATAAGACCTTATCCCCCACCAAAAAAATATAGATGTCCTGTGTCTGATACCAAACTGTTTCTGATGGTGAGGCTCCAGTTTTAGAGATCTTGAGAGTGTAGAGTACCCCTTCATTGCCTTTACTCACAGGTCCACTCTGATCGGGATTAGTAGTACCTGTTCGGGTCCCAACTATGGATCATATAAATCTGTTTGAAAAGTATTTGTATTCGATGAGACTATGTGCAAAAAAAATAAACACTAAAGAAACAATTACACACATGTAAATAAGGACGTACAATGAATGGGATTCCCTAACCTCTAAGCATAAAATAGTCCTTGAAGGGAGGTATGCCGTTAAAACGAATCATTTATTTACTTACCTTGGCCAAGTCGAGAACTTTTCATCACTTATTCGTAAATGACAAATAAGTTGAACAAATTGGGAAAAATTTAAACCGAAACAAAAAAGAAACCCCAAAAAGTTTAAATTCCTACCGGATTTGAAGAAACCTTCCTGTTCATTGAAAAAGCCATAACAATTGTTGAACATCAAGAGATTTAACAACAAGCTCAATAGTTGCGGTAAACTTGACAAAAACCTTATACTTGCTATCGAGAAATTTGCCTAAAAAAGAAACGAATAAAACATTCAAAGAGTTTAACATTAAATGTAATTTTTAGAAGAAAAGACCACATAAAAAAAAAAAAAAAAATTTAAAAAAAAGGAGACAGCATTAGCAACGCCAGAGATGCCATCAAATGACGACTGTTAATTGAAATGTCGTTTTGTCAAATTTTTAAAGCTCTAAGATTTAATTTTTACTTATAATGTTTTATTTCAAATTGAATTTTTGGTTTAAAACATGCGATGTTATTATCCTTTTATTTTAACAGTTTTAAATGTTTTAAACACGCTTAATTTTTAGGAGAACGTAACTTTAATTAAATTATTGTTTTCAATAAATTCCTCGCTTTAGGGGGGTATTCTCTGAAAACATCATGAAAAATTAATTATTTCGGAACCCAGGTATTCTTCTACACATATTTTGACTCATTCAGTGTAAATCACGAATATTCTACCATCCAATTAGAATATATATATATATATATATATATATATATATATATATATATATATATATATATATATATATATATATATGAAGATAACAGAAAAATATAATCCAAATATTTGAATTTATTATGAATTAAAGTAACCATCATCAGGACTTGGATATCAGAATAGTTCAAATAGCGATGGATACTTGCTGAGATAACAAGTACAAATGAATATTTACTTTCATATATATATATATATATATATGTGTGTGTGTGTGTGTGCTACTTTGAACAAATCCTGGAAGCAACACCCTACAAAACAGAAGCTGTACGGCAACTTACCTTTTATCTTACGAACCTTTTAAGATAATCAAGATGCAAGGAACTGCCGGGGACATTAGGATGAACTTATAAGCGACGTTTGCCTATGCACACCGGCACAAAGACACACCAGTGTCAGCCGACAGCAAAAACATTCATTCATCAGCTCTTTGCAGATACTGAATGCCCTCTAGGAGACTTACCAAGTGCTATAGCCAATAGGAATGCGTGGAGAGAGATAAAGAGAGAAAACCAAACGAATCCGTGCTGTCGGCATAAGATGATGATGATGATATATCAGTTGTGTATATTCCTCAGAAGCAAAATACTGTAACATTGTAAGCGAATGGTAAGTAAGTAGAGTTAGTGACCTTAGTCGAAGGTAACCTGAAGGCTTCTTTTTCAATAGCTACTACACTGAGGTGTAGGGAAGAAAATAGATAAATTATCATAAAAAGCTAACAGCCATAAAAAGACTTGTAAACAAAATTCAACATCTTGTCCAGTGAGCTAGATGTAACTGGATAAGCTTGACCAAGCCCCCAACTCCTAATTAAAAACAGCAGTTAACCATGACTTGATGAGGTCACCATAATTGAACGGTCGTGAGTGGTGGAGGGGCTGGCCGAACGATACTACCCACTAAATCGGAAGTAAGAGGTATAGGTGTTCTGAAAATCTCCAATAAAAAACGGTGGGTTTATCGATTCCCTCTTTCTCTTTTTGTGACTGGGGTTCAAGGTGACAAACGATTGCTTACACGGAGAACGAATGAACTTTTGAAAAATATTGAAGAGTCTATTCCAAACGTAGAAACTGTTAGGCAGGTTGTCTCTATCATCTATTCGCCCCTATTTTCACTGCCCCAGAAACTGAATGAAGAAAACAAAGTTGCTGAGTTCCAAACAATTGTAACAAATTCTGTCTTATTTGTCTTTCTCCTTCGTCGATTAGCCATCACCGACATAACAATCGTCGGTGACTATACTACAATACACATTTCTTATCCAATAGAAATAATTTAGTAAATAATTTATCCTAAAACATTTTGGAAAGACTTATTAAATCTCTATCTGTTGTAATGAATACTTGAAATTCATGAGCTGACATTTGTCTAAGAAAATCTACTTTCTTTCAACAATAAATCTCTTTCACTTCAAAACGAAATATGAAGATAATTTAAGGCAAGGTGGAAATAACAAACACACTGAGCGTTTAGAGCCAGCAACGGCTCGGTCGACACCAAGAAAGCAAAAGTAAATAACTTTTGATTGCTAGATGGTAAGCGCCTTCAGTAAATATATATATGTGTGTGTGTATGTGTGTGTGTGTGTGATAAAAAAGTATCAAGCTTTCATACTCTTTTTAAAATTTAAATGTAAACAAGTTTAAAAAGTTGAAAATAATATATATATATATATATATATATATATATATATATATATAATAGAATAATGGATATATCATCATCATCATCATCATGTCGTGCTGGTAGCACGGATATCCCTGGCCCTCTCTCGCCACTTTTCCCTATCGTTCATCGCCTCAGGCAGGTCTTCTGGACAACATCCCGTATCCTCACATAGTTGGTGAATGTATGTTCGTGCTGGTCGGAGTGCTTTTGCACGATCATGTGTGGGGTCCACAGGAGTACATCACTTATGAGTTCGTCCCTGCTTCTCCAGTAGTGTCCTGCATGTCTGGTTCGTCTAACTTGAATAGTTTTCGTGATAGGAGGCAGGTGGCCGTACAGTTGGTGTCTTGTGGGGTGTTGCCGCCAGAAATTGTTCAAGAATAGTACATATCCTATTTAAAATTCAGAAGATATAGTGAAAATTTACTTGTGTTGAGCTCTCACTTTATATTTTGGTTATGTTAGAAATTAAGAGTTTTGAGCGGTTTTTTTTTTTATTCAGCTATAAAATTTACTGGGATTATCTGGTCATTATTTACAGAGCAAAATTTGAATACACGATGATCGGTGGTACAAAAATAATTTCAGTGGTAAATTGTATTAAACATTAGTAGATTACTTATGTTTCGTGATTAAATTTTCATTTTATTGAGTAGGGTGAATGGAAATTGCATTTGATTGTAGAGGTAATGCATCAAATGCATCAAATAAACAGTTTGAGATGCCCGGATGTAAACATTTAAGCTAAGTAAAGATGAGTTGATTTCATCGTGAAAATAATTATAAAATTGTTGTATTTGAATACCAATTTCTCGTGATTTATATATCCAGATCTCAATCTTTTGAAAGTAGAGTTGTTGTTATATCATCATATCGTATTATATTATATCATATTATATTATATTATACCGGCTCATTGGCCTAACGGTTTGAGTGTTCACCACGAGCCCGGTAGACCGGGGTTCAATGTCAGGTCGAGTCATACCAAAGACTCAAAAATGGTACCTTATGCCGACTTGCTTAACACACAGGATTATAAGGTAAATATGAAAGGTCAAGTGGAGCTGTCTAAGAAATGGAGTAGCATCCTCCCCTACACCTTGGTGTTGTTGCTATTGAAAAGGGAGCCTTCGAGTCGCTCTCGACTATAGTCATCAACATATCGTTGTCTCATCATATCATATTGTATTGTTATATCATTGAATTATATTATAGTGTTATATCATCATATTATATTATATTGTTATATATATATCATTGCATTATATCATATATTATATCATATTATATTAAAATGTTATATTATATTATATTATATTATTTTAAGAATGCGTAATACCCCTACATTGCCATCGCCCCCAGGTCTACTCTGGCCCTGGAGGGGTAGCACTCATAGGGTCCTATCTATGGGTCAAATAGAACTAAATTGTGTACTTATGCTCAACTGAATTGCTTGAAATAGGACTTTTTTTACATTTTAAATGCGTAGTTATACTTAACTGAAATGCTTAAAATGGAATTGTTTCGACCATTAAACTGCGTACTTATGCTAAATTTAATTGTTTGAAATGGAACTGTTTTTTATGCTAAATTTAATTGTTTGAAATGGAAGTGTTTTTTATGCTAAACTTAATTTTTTGAAATGGAACTGTTTTTTATGCTAAATTTAATTGTTTGAAATAAAATTGTTTTTTTACATTGAAACTGTTCTTACGCGAAACTGAATTTTTTAAAATAGAACTGTTTGAAATGTAATTGTGTGTAAACAAAAAACTACACTTATAGTAAACTGAATAGTTTGAAATAGAACTGTTTGACAAAACTGAATTGCTTGAAACAGAAATGCTTTTGACAATTAAAGATTTGTACTTACGCTAAATTTAATTGTTTGAAATAGAACAGTTTATTCTTATAGAAATGGATTTAGCATTAAATAACCTACAAAGGTTGATATGCCATAAAACAAAAAAAATATTATGTTATATCATTAATTAAATTACCATGACCAGAAAATCCAGAAAACACCCACATGCGACATATGGAACCCTGAACAGCTGTTTCGACCTTATTGGGTCTCATCGGCAGTGCATACCAGAATCTCCACCACTAGAGATCGAACCAGCAACTCCAGAATGTAGAAACCGAACTTCAATCAATTCCTCTATTATATATAATCTAATTCTTGTACTTTCAAGATACATATGATCATGCGGCTGCCCATTCTTACCATGTCAAGTTGATTTGGCATCACTTATGGGTGGCATGAATTGGTGGCTCATTGGTAGAAGTTGATATTTATCAATTCCTATATAATATATTATATTATCATATTACGACATTATAGTATTATAATATTGTATCATTATATTTTAACATCATACTATTATATTATTTTATTATAATATTATATACCCACGCTAAAAAAAACAGCTGTGCGTTCAACAGAGCTTTCAACAAATGATGACTCTGACGTGAAGCAAGATTTATCTCAAAGTAGCAGTATCTTACAAGGTCATCAGATTTGGTTGGTTTTCCGTCCCAACTGGGGATTACCAAATCAACACGCAGCCTTTTCATGTAATCCTTTTTTTATTCCCGAAAATCTTGCGTGCGAAGTCAATATACAATATCTTAGTAATGAATCGTTACTTCAATCGATGTTAATCTAAATAACGCCAAATTCATTGGAAAGTCGAGAAAACGTTTTTCATTGTTCATGTTCAAACGACTAATTTTAAACTGGTAACCCGTAATGATTGGAAAAGGAATCCTATATACTGTCATAATCAATAGCGGTCATAGCACAAATATATACAATTTCACTTGGATGGACCCGCTTTCTCTCCCAGGCACGCAACTCCAATGTCTCCTTCGTTTGTTTAATTGGAGTCGTCTCTCCGTTTGAATTCGTTACAAGGATAAAACTGGACAAATGAAATCAAGTTTATTTGGTCTTAATGTCCAATGGATTTGGTTATTTGTCGAATACTCACCGAAGAAGAAAAATGAAACTTTCCTTGATTATCAACGAGCCTTGTTATTTGGCAATCTGTGATCGGATCTGAAGTTCTACTTCTCAAAAAAGTGAGAAAAAAAACGTGATTTAATCAATAACATAATTAAATTCTGGTAAAGAAAATATGTACAGAAAGTTAAAATATGTTAGCACATTATCATTTAAAATGACGTGGGTCAATGGATTGGGAGCTATAGGACTTACACTCCTATAATTTAAAATGGACGTTACGCCACTTGTTCCCGAAACAAAGATCGCAGACGCCCGTAAACAATCAGTCTCAGGAACCCATTGGCCAGGAGAACCACGTGGTCAGTGCTTAAAACTACGTCCTCATTTGAATTTCGTCCTGCGATTTGACATTGTCTTTTGTTGCAATCTGAAAATTGTTTCGTAAAATGTTAATCAATGATATTTGAATTGAAATATTTTCCACGCCTGTGTGTTCAAAAATAAACTTCAATCAAGCTCTTTAGCCAGCTGGAGGTCATTTCAGCGACCCTAGGTCACAAAACACAAAATGTTTGCTCTTTGAATCCTATACGCTCACCCAGAAACAGGAAATTCGTTGGCAGAAAAACAGGTTCTCATTTTTAACAGAGAACCAAAAGTTTGTTTTTATTAAACTCATCATTGCGCACCCGCAATAATTTGTATACTTCCAAAATCCGTTATAATATTCATCTTTCTTCCACCTCAGCGCCTCGTGTAAGTAAAAATATATTCACGAAATAACAGGAGTTGTTGCCTTGTTATCATATTTACCCAACCCCTCCGCTCGGGCAGGATATAACACAAGGTCAATTTTTTAAGCGGAGTTTAACAGGTTTGAATTCAGAGTTTTCCTTCTCCTAGATTAGTTGCCTCACCAAGGCTGAAGAACCTAGTCTGCCCTACTACTTACCCATATCTGGAGGGAGAATAATTGGATTCATACCTTTCCCAAGTGTATTAGTGCTATGTGAAATGCAATCAGTCCAGGATTTGAAATCGTGTCGCCGTGTCCAAATCCTGCGACGATAACCATTACACTAAGGGATACTCCTAACTCAACATCCCTTCAATTAGTTTACGATCTCAGAATGAGAATAACGTCGTTATCAATGCATTTGATTGATTAATTGATTGATTTTAACAGCATATCAATCCGTCTAGGGTTATTCTAATCTTAGAGGTTTGGGAATTGCTTCAATTGTACATTCTTATTAACATTTTTGGGGTAGTTTTTTTGGCACAGGTTCGTCTAGAATAAGGATATTTTTGAAAATCTTTTTGATGGATCCCTAACAAATACAACCACTCCGGCTCAGAATGGAGCGGAGATTAATGGCAATGAAGGCGTACACTGCACTCCACACTGCACTCCAGAACTGGAGGCCCACCAACAGATGCAGTTTAGTGTCATACCCAGGACACTCATTGGGTGGTTACCCCTTTTCAGGGGATACATTCAGCATATTCTAAGCCCCGCCGATAGGGCGACTGCATTGTTTTCGTCTATAATCATTCTGATTTACTCCCTCCTTGAATTGTGGGTGCGTATCCCGTTTCTCTGTGGCGCGTGAGTGGTCTTGCCCAGAGACCGCTACTCTTTCCGAGGATCATTTGACTTTTCCTAATCATCATCATCTTGTCACGCCATCAGCACGGATATCCCTGACCCTCCCTCGCCACCCCTCCCTATCGTTCATCGCTTCCGGTAGGTCCCCAGGGATACACCCCGTATCCTCACCGAGCTGCTGTATGTAGGTTCGAGCTGGCCGCCCTGTTTTGAACAGGCATGTGAAAGGGTCCATAGGAGTACATCACTTGTGAGCTCGTTCCTACTTCTCCAACAGTGTCCCGCATGTCTGGTTCGTCTAACTTGGATAGTTTTCGTGATGGGTGGTAGGTGGCCGCACAGCTGCTGCTTTTCCTAATAGTTCGTAGAAAATACTTTAATTGTTTTTCAACTGTTAGATATTTAAACAAATTATTATTGATATATACTTCGCGTAAGTTTTTTTCGCATCTATCAGTCATCCTTTTGAAAACATAATGAGTCCGTTTTTTGCAAGTAATTATCTCACTTTCGTAGTAAAAATTATCTCAGCTCTTCTCTCAACGAAACCATTAGCTTTTGTACATGATTTACAACAAATAACGTTTTGTGTGCTTCAATTTCGCGAACATAAGTTATATGAATTTTTTTTTGTTGGCTTTTTAGGCTATTTCGTGAAATCGATTATAAGACTGTCTGTTCTAGTCAATTTATAAATGGTGTTAAGAAAATTCATGATGAAGGTTGCGTAACATACAAGGTTAAGATAATATCGCCTTTTCAATGTGAAATATTGATTTATATTGGCACTCCTGCTATCATTAGATATATATTATAATGCACAAAAAATGCTGCACATAAACATGATAATCACACACACACACACACACACACACACACACACACACACATATATATATATATATATATCAGTGGTGTGTATTCGAAAGAAGTAAGATAATGTAACATTGTAAGCTAATGGTACCGGATGCTAATGCATAATTTATCGAAGAAACACATCAGCCGGAAGAAAGACGCGTTGACAAAGTTCAACATCTTGTCTAGTTGTCTAAAGCGTAGACACATAGCCAATGTGTCATGAGATCCCCCCACTCAGTATGACAAAGGCGAAGAAACAGTTGCAGAGTTCTAGTGAGTGGGATATTATCCTTTTGTCACTCTGAGCCTGAATGATCATACCAGTTAGAATCCAGAGCTGAGATTATGTTTTAAATATTTGAGGACTTTATTGATACATTGGCTCTTAAAACATCGATATTGCAACTAAGTATGAAGTGTTTATCTGTTTAAAATGATTGTGAAGTTACATTTTCGTGCCATTTATAAATGAAGCAATTTAAGTTAAAGTTAAATTGACTTCAGCATAAAGTTACCCAATGAGAGTTGATATGCCAAAAAAACCAACCGACTATTTTTCTTTCTTCCTATGTTTAATTTTGTATGATTTAAGCTACTTTTAATCATGCTTTCTTTCCTTAGATCTCTTTCTTCTTGATTTCCGTTGTGCAATCTAATTCTAAATCTCTGTCCTATATTTATCTATTCATTCATCAAGATCAGATTTTCTTTCTTGATGCTGTCTTCTTACTGCGTTTTCAAGCGCTTCCAAAGATCGTCTCAGGTTCATTTTGCAGGTATTTTGAGACGAAGTTCTGATTGTTCGACTTGCTTTTTATCGTTTCCTCTATTCAGCTCTTCTTGCATGTCAAAGAAGAACTTTTTCGGTTAATCGACTTCCATCCATTTATCTGCCTATTAAAAAAAGAAAAATCTACCAAAAGTAATTTAAGATATTAATTATGATATTTGATTTTTTTATTTCTCAAATTTAATAGAACATCCTATTTCTAATGTCACCGGAATATTCAAAAATTATCGTTAAACGATTATGAAGATTTATGACGTCAATGGAAGAATTCATAAAATTGATGTAGATAATAGAAAAGAGTAATGAACATAAAAGTCATGTACACACACACACACACATTGATATATATAAATGGTGTTTTTCTTTATATTCAAATAGAGAAATGACATTCATTAAAAAGGAAACGGCGTTTAATTAAAACAATTAAAAACATAATTTCAAAATGTTTCCATGCCTTATGTCATTTGAACGAGAAAATTTATATATATATAGGTATTTATGCATACACACACATACACACACACTCACACACACACACACATACATATATATATATATATATCAATACATGTATATATTTATATACATATATGTATTTATTCATATTATATATATATATATATATATATATACATATTTTGTTGGTCCTAAGAGAGAAAAAATAAATACTTTAAAATAAGAAGTTCCATTAGGGGATTTGCTTTTAAATTATTTATTTTGCTTTTACACGTGTTTCTGACGTTTTACGTCGTCTTCAGGAAGTAAACGGTTTCACATTTTCGTGTGTGTGTGTGTGTGTGTGTGAAAGAACAACATATTCAAATGATATATTAAATATGAATAATATACAAATGATTCAGAGTTTTTACAACTATTCACAGTGTTAGGGTGCCTCATTTCAAAGATTTTTTTTTTAAATCACCCTCGTTTTCGAAAAATTCTATTTCGATTCTATTCTAGGGTTTTACTCGCCTTTTTAAAAAAAAATCAGCGAATTTGCCGTAAACTTTTAAAAAAATTTCAATCCTTATAATGATTAAGAAACCGTTTAATTTGTTCAAAAATACCTTCTTTTTGTGTAGTTTAGAATTTTATATATATATATATATATATATATATATATATATATATAAAATAAAGCATCATAATTACTATTGCTTACAATAAAAATCAATAGGAAAAATCTTGATTCTGAGTGATTACCTGTGTGTGTGTGCGTGTGTGTGTCTGAGTGTCTGTCGATCTGTCTTTGTGTGTGTATAGTTACTTTCTGTTTAATGTGGATTTGATTTTTCTATTAACTTTTTCTTTTAGTTGGAGTAATGTGTAGTTGTCACTCTTGTATATTGGCATTGTTCTAAACATCCCACAACTGCATTTGTATAGATGTTTTGACCCATATTGTTTTTCTGTTTCTGATAACTTGTAATTACTTTTGTGAAGGTATATTCTGGTTATAAGCACTTGTGTATGTTCACCAGATGGAGACATGGAATACTTCGACATTGTTGCAGGAGTACTACAAGGAGACACACTAGCCCCGTACCTCTTTATCATCTGTCTAGACTATGTGCTTAGGACTTCGATCGACAAAATCAGAGAAAATGGCTTCGAGCTGACTAAGAGAAGAAGCAAAAGGTACCCTGCAAAAACAATCACGGACGCTGACTACGCTGATGACTTGGCGTTACTAGCGAATACGCCTAATCAAGCAGAGACACTACTGCATAGTCTGGAACGAGCCGCAACTGGCATTGGCCTCCATGTAAATGCAAACAAAACTGAATATATGTGTTACAACCAAACGGGCAACATTGCCACACTAGACGGAGCCTCTCTGAAACTAGTAGACAAATTCACCTACCTAGGAAGTAGCGTCTCATCAACCGAAAAAGACATCGACACACGACTGACGAAGGCATGGACAGCTATCGATAGGCTCTCGATCATATGGAAGTCGGACCTAACCGATAAAATGAAACGCAGTTTCTTCCAGGCAGCGGTTGTGTCGATACTGCTATATGGATGCACCACATGGACGCTAACTAAGCGGCTGGAGAGGAAACTAGACGGAAATTACACAAGAATGTTGAGAGCAGTATTGAACAAGTCCTGGCGACAACACCCCACGAGACACCAACTATACGGACACTTGCCCCCCATCACAAAAACTATACAAATTAGACGAACCAGATACGCGGGACACTGCTAGAGAAGCAAGGACGAGCTCATAAGCGATGTACTCCTGTGGACCCCCACATATGGATGTGCAAAAGCAGGACGACCAGCACAAACTTACATACAGCAACTATGTGAGGACACAGGATGTAACCCTGAAGACCAGCCGGAGGCGATGAATGATAGGGAGAAGTGGCGAGAGAGGGTCAGGGATATCCGTGCTGGCGGCGCGACATGATGATGATATTTCTTTAGATTTATTATATTCGATTATGTAGACTACGATTTTGAATTGCAGTTTAAATTTTGATTTATAATGAAAGTCGTTTTGGGTTTTCGAAGGTCGAAGATTTTCCTTCTTTGATTATATTACATATTCCAGATCTTTTATTCTTGCATTTTGTAACTCTGTGCATTGCGTGTTTTCCAAATGTACAAGTGTTATGTTTTGACCTTCGACCCGGCCCCAAAAAATGCTATTCCAAGGTGATGCACCGGAAGGAAGTGACACATTCCAATGGCCAGTAATCGAAAGAGATCGCGTGGGCGGATTAAGGCTTATAATATGGGACAAGGTGAAGGTCCCACTGTGCCAATACAGACTGATGCACCGGAAGAGAGTGACCTCTGAACTGCCTGACAGTTATTTCCGCTTGATGACGATTAAACATTCGATTTCAAAGATCCAGTGGGCGATCGTGTGGGTGTTGAATTATTATTTAACTCAGTTGAGTTCGAGTCCAAGAAGTAGTTGCAGGAGAGTTCAAGACAGCTAGAGACCCCGATGGAGTGGATCCCAGCATCAGGAGAACAAGAAAGACACAACGTGACGGTCATAATAGCGGGGTCAAGATATTACAGTTTATGTTCGATCTCCAGCTCCCTCTCACATGCAACCCTTGAACAACCCTTTCGAACCCTTGCAATAAAGTGAGAGGTAAAATATTGTTAAAGAAGTCTTCCTGCGTCTTCCTTCATGCGTCGTTTCTTCCTGCGTCTTTGTCCTTCTGCGTCTGTTTAATTATTGTGTCGTTATGATGCTGTAGATGAGCATGTAACACAAGAGATGAGTATTTTCTAAAGATTTTTGGGTGGTTTCTGGCTTTTAATGATTTTTGTTGCGTCTAGTATTTCTTTGATTTTGTCATTGTTTTTAAGTTCTTTGAGATTTCTTTTATTATTCCTATGTATAGTTCTGGATTATTTTTATTGTAAGTTGAGACATATGCTAAGAGTTCTTCGTTTCGATGTTTTTTGGGGTTCATAGTTCTTTTAATGGTATTTACTGCTTATTCGAATCCCTTGTTTATTAGCGTTCTGGGGTATCTTCGCTGGTGGAGGGTTATGTGCAATTCTTTTAAGCGAGTTTTCCTGAGAATTTTATTTGTGGTTGATGTGCATATTCTACGTGCTAGAGTGTAAGAAGTAGATTTTATGCAGTTGGTGGGGGTACTTTTAAAGTGTTGGTATTGTTGGGTGGCGTATGTTGGTGCCATTTTAGTAACCATAGCTGTTCCCAGGGTCTTGATGTAATTTAAGTTATTGAGTTTGAAAGAATTATTTCTAAGGATTAGTTCTATACCATCTATGATAAATGTTTTCTTAAATCTTTGGTGTAATGTTTCTGGGTATTTTCTATTCAAAATGAGTTGGCTTGCTTTCCTAATTCATGGGGGATATTACTGCACAGGTTTGTGACGTCAAATGTAACTATGAGAGTGTCGGGATCAGTTTTTTGTGGTATGAAGTTTAACAAGAGGATTTCATCTCATATATATAACTTTTATTTTGCTAAGAAATGGTTGTAGTAAAATGTCTAATGGTTTTCTGAGTCTGCCAGTGGGGACATGATGGAGCTGCAACTATGGGTTTAAATTTGAGGTCACTAGGGTCTGGAATGTCTATGCATTCAGAGTTTTGTGTTTCTTCAATTTTGTTATTTCCTAGGACATAATCTTTAGTAGTTCATAAAAATTGTTAGTTTTGGGAATGTAGTTTAAGAAATCTTTTTTAGTTCATGTTTCATTATGACTTATTCAGAATTTTGTAATTTTTGATATGATATTATAGTCTACGTTTGTATCAATTCATAGTGAGTTGCATCTTTTAGTATTTCTTTGATTTTTGTTTTGTTATATATTTTATTTAAAATGATTACGACGCTTTTCTAGTCTGCTTCTTTTATAATTATATTTTCGTTTTCCTGTATATTTTTAAGGGTTTTCTATGTTTGTGTGAAAGGTTGTTTTGTGTTGTGTTTTTTTTTCTTTTAGGTTAATATTCCATAGTTTTTCGAAGAATGTGTTTAGTTCACTATTGTTATTTTTGTCTGCGAAGAATTTGGATTTATCTTTTACTAGGGAATCATCCGTATTTTTTTATTGTTGAATTTTTCTATGAGTCTAAATTTTTTTTAAATTCTTTGAGATTTTTTTAAATTCCCCTTTTTGCTTTTTGGAGTGGGGAAAAATTTTAGACCTAGTTTTAGTAAGTTAGTTTAATTTTTGTTCAATTTGTATGTTGACTGATTTGTAATTTTGGGTTTTATTATGTTAGTTTTGTTTTTAAACTAGTTTTTGTTCGGTTTGTGTTGTTTAAAAAAAGGCCTCTGTTTGTATTTTTTTAAAAATGGCTTCTGTTTGTATTGCCTAAAAAAATGGTTTCTTGTGTTATTATTTTGGTTTATATTGTTTAAGAGGTTTCTTATCTTGTTTCCATGCCTAGAATAGTTTTTGTGGGCTTTTTTCTGTGATATTGTTTTTTAGTGGGTGTCATTTAATTCCTTTTGGATTTGTGGATAAGTGTTGTAGTTAAGCCAATTTTTTTGGTGTGTAATATTATTTAAAGGGATTCATTTTATTTTTATCTTTGTCTGAAAAGTATTTTTTCCTGGGTGGTTTTCAATTCTAGGGTGTTTCGGCCAATTTATGTGTGTTTGGCAGTATTCAAAGGGATTCATTTTTCTTTTCCATGGGTTGTTAGTGTATGATGATTGTGTCCATGGTTGTTGTTCTGTGGTTTTGGTTTGTAGTTTGTATACATAGGTTCTTTTGTTTTTTGCTTTTCATCTTTTTTCTGTAATTATTTTCTTTTGCTTTTTGGGGTAGATTTCTCAGCCATGCACTTTTTTTGTTTAGATTTTTTTTTTTTTTTTTACTTTTCTTCCTCTCTTTTTCAATTTCCCTCCCATAGTGTCGATAGGAATTGCTGTGTTTCCGTGGAGCAGAGTTCCTTGATTTCTGCTAATAGTTCTTGGTCAATTTCCCGATATTTTGTCTTGTAATGTGCAGTTCTGTCCTCTAATATTTCTGTTTATGCTTTTATTTTCAAGAGATTTTTGTTTTGCTTTGATTTTTTTTTATTCTTCTGTATCTTGTGTTATTTTTCTTTGAATTTTTTAGGGAGGAATGTTTCATCCATTTTCAGGAATTCTTTTGAGATTTCTGCCGTTTCTTCGCTTTTGATAGCATTGAAGAAAGCTGTTTTTCTTTAATTTTGTAGATTTCCCCACATTTTCAATATTTTTTTATAAAAATAAATAACTTTAAAATAAATCCCCTGGTGGACGTTTTCATATTAAAATATACATATTTCATCTTTATAACTTGATGCAATCGTTTTGTAAAGTTTTTGGTGAAACTTATACATGTCTTTTCTAGGATTTTCTTCCATTTTTCTGAAACCACGCAGTCTTTGATGTAGACAAACGTTTGGAATTATTATCTTGCTGGAAAGTAAATCGCCGACCTAGATCAAGATTTTGTGCAGATAGTTGTAGATTTTCATCCAGAATTTTGATAGAGTTTTCAGATTATTCTTATTGTAATCAATTACCCAGTCCCCCTTAAGCTAAAACAATCCCAAAACATCACCAAGCCGCCTCCATTTTTAGATGTTGGCCCTGTGTTCTTTGGGAGGAAAGCCTCACCTTTTTTGTGCCAAATCTGCAGTACATCATTATATCCAAAATGCTCGATTTTTATTTCTTGTTCCTAAAAGCAATTTTCTTTTGTCTTAGGACGTTTTGGCAAAATTAAACCGAGTAACAATTTGATGTGGTTTGTGAAGACTATCACAAGATTGTCATGTCGGTTTCCATACCACCCATTTCTATTTAGAAAAAAAAAACAACATTGTTTGGCCTAATGAGTAGAGTGTTCACCAATGGTCCGGGAGACCAGGGTTCAATCCTAGGTCGAGTCATACCAAAGAATCAAAAAATGGTACTTGATGCCACCTTGCTTGACACTCAACATTATAAGGTACTGATCAAGGGTAAAGTGGAGCAATCCAAGGAATGGAGTAGCGACCTCCCTTACACCTTGGTGTGGTTGCTATTGAAAAGGGAGCCTTCGGGTCACCCCCGACTAAGTTCGCCACCTTTACTTACTATTGTGTGAGTACTTACGCTGATACCGATCCAAACCTTTGACGAAGTCTTTCAAAACAATTTTTGCCTTTATATTAAACTTGCAACACAGTTTTTGCGCCGTTTTAGTAGATAATATGGCTTTTATTCAACCTCAGACAAATTCTGTCATGCCAAACTGTTTAAACTTCTTTATAATAGACGGTACAGTAGACCCAGGGATAGCTATCAAGTTTGAAATAGCCCTGTTCCCGACTTGTGGAAGTCAACGCTAAGTTTCTTTGTCTTCCCATGTTGTTAATATAAGAATAACAATGGTGACACTCTATGTATCACGTGATGATCTTTGCAGGAATTATCCCAAATATTCTAGCAAATAAGTCCAGTTGGCTTCACCAATAAAATAATCATGAAAATGACTTATATTTACACAAATCAATCAATTTAAAACGATATTTTTTTCAACTGTACGAATAATTTTGTCTTTTCCTGTTTTGCATGATTTGCATGTCAAATTTGTTGGATTGAACCAATTGTTCTGAAAATTGAGTTTTGTATTCCTTTTTTGGTGATTATTTACATATAAAATACAAGACATCATACAGGCATTAGATTCTGAGAAATTGATAAAAATATTCAAAATTGATTGGTGTACGAATAATTTCGTCGTTGACTATATATATATATATATATATATATATATATATTTGTGTGTGTGTATGAATTTATATATGAATATATACATGCATAAACCGGACATTGGCATAATGGTTAGAGTGTTCACCATTGGCTCGGGAGACCTGGGTTCAATCCCAGGTCGAGTCATACCAAAAACTCAAAAAATGGTAATTGATGCTACCTTGCTTAACACTCAGTATTATAAGGTAAGGATCAAGGGGAAAGTGGTACAATCCAGGGAAAGGAGAAGCGCCCTCCCCTACACGTAGGTGATGTAGCTATCGAAAATGGAGCCTTCGGGTCACCCTCAACTACGGTCGCCAACTTTACTTACTTTACTTATTATATATATACATAAATGTATGCATATGAATATATTTATGAATATATATATATATATATATATATATACGATGATCATTAAATAAGTTTCCAGACTTTTTCTGTATGGTCACTGTTATTGATAGTACACACATGAAACTCAAGTTACCTTTAAAGTAATCTCCTCCAGCTGTAATGCACTTGTTGTGCTGTTCCAACAACTTCTGGAAGGCCCCATGGAAGTTCTCTTGTGTGAGCGTTTCAATGTCCTTAGTCACAGCCTCTTTCATCTCCTCAATTGTCTCATAACGACAGCCTCTGAGCTTAGGGAATAACCAAAAGTCACAGGGAGCAATATCTGGACTATAGGGAAGCTGAGGAACTTTCCTGATGCACATCTTGGTCAAATAGTCTGTGACAAGGATGGAGTTGTGGACTGGTGCATTGTTCTGCTGGAAATGCCACTGAGCCGATTTGAAGAGTGCTGGCCTCTTCCCTAGGAATCTCTTGCTGAACTCGCTTAAAACCTCAACATAGTAACCCTAAGCCTAACCCTTTGGCCAATCAACTCTGGTCCATTGACTTCCTTACTCCTCCCATACCTCTCATCATCCCTCACAGACTCCGTTCCTTCCTTGTATCTCTTATGCCACTAAAAAACTGATGCTCGATTCATACAAGATGGTCGAAAAGCAGTGTGAAACATTCCATAGGTTTCTGTGGCATTTTTTCCAAGTTGAAAACAGAATTTTATTCCATATCGTTCTTCTAAAGTGTCAGATTGCCTTTTTGAAATTCACGCGCTGTGACAATCAGGCTTTTGTAGGGTGTATTCCAATTGCTGCTGTAGCTGTTGATTTGGACCTGAAATCATAAGAATTGGTCAATCATCTCATAAGATGTATAGCAATAACATAGGGAAGAGTCTACGACAATTTTGAATGCCTGTACAAAAAAAGTCTGGAAACTTATTGAAGGCACCACGTATATACTTATGATTATATATGTTTCCCCAAACTTAAAAACGTATCGTTGTTTCTGATATTGATTTATAAGGATCTAACGTGTACTTTGACAAGAATTGCATCTTGTGATATTGTTTAATGTCATTGATTTTGTTTAGGAAGTTCATCGTATCAATTACGAATGTTTTTACCACTTTAGTAAGTAGTTGTATCTATGATCTACGGATTTTCATAGGTTTTTTTGTATGGGACATTTAATAGAGGAAATTACTAGTCTTCCAGATTTCGTCTTTTTATATATTTTTGGTTGCAAATAGAAGCGGGCGGGTTTTGCGTTGTTGGTTTCTGATGTTTTCTTTGTGAATAAGATTTTTTTCGAACTATATCATTTAATGAATTGGAAGGGGTTGGTTGGACGTTCCTAGTTGAATACTTTGTTATACAGTTGGTTGTTGGTTGTTGGTTTCTTTTAGATATTCCTCAATACTTCAGATGACTATTACTCCGCCTTATGTTATGATCAGGTTTTCTCTGGTTGAGACTTTCATTTGAGCTTCAGGTTTTTTGTCAAGCCATAAGAGTCTTTTTGTGTTTTTTGATGTCTTCTTTTATTACCATTTCAAATATTTGGATAGTTACGTCAATATTTCTGAAGCTGAATGCGTTTTTTTTTTCTCTGTACGTGAGTCAAACGTGGTCGGTTCGTGATCTCATTGTCAAAATGGGCTTCAAATCGAATTCTTATGAAAAATGATTTTCCCTCGTTTTCCAGTAACTGCTTATTAAAGTGTAATGGACAATAGCAAAAACTGAGGCCTTTGTATAGTCGTTAAAATACACAGATGCTGAATTTGTGCCTTTTTAGATTTAGCATTGGTCTATGTGGGTCATTTTAAAAATCTGCAAGTCTTTCGAAGTTCTTTCTTAAAAATTCGAAAGTTTCTATTGTTGTGGCTAAAATGTTCTGTATTCTTCCTTCCAAACACATTGGTTAGGAGGCTCTTTGCTTTTTTTGAGTAGCTGTAATCATTTATTATTCTTGGTATGCTTACTTAGATTTGGTTCTTTAAGTAGCACCTTTCTTTTTTGAGTTTATTCAGTGTTGATGGTTTTATTTGGATTGATTTATATTGTGAGATTAGCTCTGTTTTTTACTTTTCTTTTTTTTTTTTTTTGCTAGTTTGAAGAAACTCACAATAAAATCCTCAAAATTTCACCAACCATGAAATATCTCGAACAACCTATACTACAAACATCTCATATCAACCAACTCATTCCCTAGTTTCACCACCAAAAAGATTTTCAAAATTTACCACGAATCAAATTGCAGAAGGAAAAATGTTATTCATAAGCTAGTATGCTTACGCTGTCGAAAACAATTAGTTGACAAATCAGAATTGCCGTTTTATTTTAGTCTAAATAACTGCAGAAACATGAGCAAATCTATAGATCAGAACAATCTAAAATTAGTCGAACAACACTCCGGCGCAAATGGTCACGATTTCAGTCAAGATGCAAAATTCCCATTGAAAGACTCGAAAAAGATACAAACATGAAATCAATAATTGAAAAAAAATGATGAATGGATAAAAAATTCTGAAAACATTTGTGCCATGTGGATCTAATATGAAACTTAATCACCCAACGAGAAAATAACAAAAAATTGACTACCATAAACACCTATGCAAACAAATAAAACCGACAATAAGTTGATGCTGATTTGAATTGCCGCCCCAAGAAAATAACTATGAGAAAAATCCAAATAAATAAAGCCGATCAAGTTGCGGCGAATTGGAAACACACTCCTTCCAAACCAAATCAAAACAACTAAAAGCAGGGACTCTCATAAGAAAGAAGCGGTTCTAAATATATGACCAACCAAAGATACTTTGAGCAGATAACATTCTGAAGACTAATGGATATGCTATACCAACCATACAATAGATAGATAGATAGATAGATAGATAGATAGATAGATAGATAGATGTGCGTGTGAGAGAGAGAGAGAGACAGACAGACAGACAGACAGACAGGTAGGCAGATCTGTCTAAGAAAGTAATGAGATGTTATATGAAATATTTCTGTGAGCAACCTAAAAACAAATCAACTTTATCCTATTCAAAACAGTTTCCTTTGAAAGCCAAACACGTTGTTCTCACAACTGGAAACAGTTTATTACTATTTTATTATTGCCAGTTCTTGATCGACGCTACATTTTACGACTCTATTCTAACCTCCAGTTATTTATTGACTCCTCTGATAGTCCAATCAATATCGACTGAACCCTGCTCGATGTAAAATAAAAATTGCAAGCATTGATAAACTAAGCAAGTGCCAGTTTCACCTACTTTAAACTGTTTTCTCAATAGACACGTCAATTGTGACCATAGAAAATACAGACTGCCTATAATGTATTCAGCAACATCATCATCATCATCGTCGTCATGTTATGCCGCTAGCATGGATATCCTTGACCCTCTCTCGCCACTTCTCTCTATCGTTCATCGCCTCTATCAGGTCTTCAGGGCTACATCCCGTATCCCCACAGAGCTGCTGTATGTAGGTTCGAGTTGGTCATCCTGCTTTTGCTCGGCCACATGTGGGGGTCCACTGGAGTACATCACTTATGAGTTCGTCCCTGCTTCTCCTGCAGTGTCCTGCATATCTGTTTCGTCTAACTTGGATCCTGAATTCAGCAACATAGTTTAGCGTTTAAAAAAGATTCTGTTTTAAAAAGGGCACACAAAGAAAAAAAAAAGAATTAAACTGTATTCGTATTTACTTCACTTTATACAATGCGACATAAAACTAAGTGATAAAAATAGGAGATAGGAAGATTATGTTGTGCCACTCTTCCAAATTAAGAATGTTTATCTGCTTTGAAAACAGCATCTGAAGTGCTGATTTTTACTCGTGTTTGAACACCAACCTCATGCATCAGCAGTAATTACGTAACGATCAAACACGTAACTATTCTTACTATTCTCTGCTTATTTAACCGCCTCGGCAGGGTGTGTTGTACTTTTTAATTGCCATTATTCCCAGGTCCATTCTGTCTCTAAGTAGTTGGACCTGTAAGAGTCTTATTTATGTGTAAAATAAATCTGTTTGAAAATTGTTAGTATTAGATAAAAATACATAAAACCATATGACTGTGTGAACAAATTTTTAGGATCAGATAGAAGTTTAATGTTAGGAAAACTTAAAACCTAAAGATTATTATTAATTACTTGAACCGGTTCATTGACCAAGTGGGTAGAGTGTTCGCCAATGGTCCGGGAGACCTCGGTTCAATCCCAGGTCGCGTCATACCAAAGACTTTAAAAATGGTACTTGATACCTCTTGGCTTAACACTCAGCAATATAAGGTACGGATCAAGGGTAAAGTGGAGCAATCCATGAAAGGACAAGCGCCCTCCGCTACACCTTGGTGTAGTAGCTATTGACAAGGGAGCCTTCTGGTCGTCCTCGACAACGGTCGCCAACTTAACTTAAAATCATTTAATTGTTGGCAAATTATTGATATTACATAAAAATACTTGAAACGAAGTAGCTGTCTGAAAACTAATTATTATTGAAGGGGAATGATTCTTTTAAAGTATATAATTGTATATGAATTAATCTTAGAGGGGAATTTTGAAACAATACAACTATGTGCAAATTATTTGTATTAGATAGGATACTTGATACCGTATAATTACTAGTGTTATTAGATAGGGATATTTGAGAAATACAACTATATGCAAATTATTTGTATTAGATAGGAATACTTGATATTATATAACTGTGTGCAAATTATTTGTATTAGATAGGAATACTTGATATCATATAACTGTGTGCAAGAAAAAATCTTTAGAAACAACAACACAAAAGACATAAATATAAACATACTCAGTAAGGGATTCCCTGACCTCTAGGCATAAAATAACCCTAGACGGGCTTAGATGCCGTTAAAAATCAATGTTTCTGCTTATTTATACTTAACTTTGTTTGAAACAAGGCCACAGTCATGAGGAACTCAGTAAGTAACTGATCTGCAAGATGAACATGCTAACAGCTGCGCTATAGTGGGCGCTTTCCTACCACTAGGAATGCTATGCGTACATTCTGGACCTTCAGTTTCACCAGAGTCCATATCAATCTATTTAGGAAAACCTTTTAAACCTTGAGTGAAGCCTAACGAGCAAATCAAGCCTAGACATTCAGTAGTGCAATGAACCTGATTCTCCAGAGCGCCCCATTCTGAGAGCCCTGTGCCAGACAAAAAACTGTATCTATCTAGAAATTATAATCCTAAGATGAGGTCAATGATTATGAAGTATTTGTATCACTGTAATATCTATCACTTAATTGTGCCATCATGATATCGATTATGACTGCATCACTGAGACCCTAATTCTATCTTAGAACATCAAATGAAGTGGTTTTTAGACAGGTATTAAGAATACTCCAAAAAGAATGCCTACGCGATTTCTATAAGATGACTTCAAATAGCGACAATATAATGAGGTAATATTAATTTCTATAACGAGGAACAAGAACACAAAAGATGGATGCTTAAAGAAATAATGCTTAAACGGTTTCTATGATGAGAAAAGACATCAAGGGATCTGTGAAACACTTGAAAATCTTACAAATATTCGAAATGGTTGGCAGGTGAACAAATTAATTAGCGTTTACGTTTGTGGTTCGTAGCATTTATATAAGAAAACCACTTATATATATATATATATATATATATATTAGAGAAAAAGGGATAATGATGTTGGGGACTCAATTTTTCGCCGATTTGATTATTAGATCAAGAGGGCTCCGTGTGGTGGGTACAGCTTTATATATTGTTGTGTGGGCATGATGGGAAGGGTAATCTAGTTTGTGGTGCATTCTGGGAAGGATGCTCTAATTTATACGGAGCTATCTCATATTAATTCTGTGTTTTGTTCATTCATTTATTCTGTCGTGTTTAATTAAAAATTTTCTAGTGGTTTTTATCACTGGAGTCTCAGTGACAGCAAGTCTCTTTCGATCTACAGGAATCTCCTAATTGTCCTAACCGATTTTTGGTCAGCATGGTTTTAATTTTCACTCTTATCTACAATTCATCTAGTCTCTTTTCCATGTTCTTTGGATCTGTTCTGTATTGCAGTCACTTTCATATTCCAAAGATTATTATTATCATTACTATTATTATTTACTCCTTTAGAGTTTTTCACATCAGCTTTAACTGATGGTCTTTCACTGGAGCCTGAGTGACAGCAAGTCTTCTCAAGTCTCCAGGACTCTTCTCAGTATTCTAGCCGTTCTCAATAATGCTGTCGTTTGGATGGTCTCCACTCGTCCTCTTATTTGTTACGTCTTATCTATTCTTGCTTTGATATGATTAGTCCTTATAGCGCTGTCTTGTGCTGCTATTAGAAGAGATTCTGTTTCTTTCTTATGGTTTCCTTTTCTTAGCTGCGTTCATATTTTCTCGTGTAAGATGTTGCTTATCAGTCGCTTAAAACGTCCATAGATTCATTATTATTATTATTATTATTATTTACTTATCGAGAGTTTTTCACATCAGCTTTAACTGATGGTCTTTCACTGGAGCCTGAGTGACATCAAGTCTTCCCAAGTCTCCAGGACTCTTCTCAGTATTCTGGCCGTTCTTAATAATTTAATAGTTTGGATAGTCTCCACTCGGCCGCCAACTTCCAAATCCTACAGTCCCCTTAGTAATCCTTTAGTTACTGTACCAAAAGCACCAATTACGATTGGTATAATTGTTACCTTCATACTCCATAGTTTTTCAGTTCTCTAGCAAGGTCCAGGTACTTATCCTTCTTTTCACATTCTTTTAGATTTATTCTGCGGTTAGCCGGGATAGCAAAGTCCACAATTTTGCAAGTTCTCTTTTTTGTTGATTATTATAAGGTTTAGTCGTCTGGCCAAGATTAGGTGATCCGTTTGTATGTCAAAATCCCATAGGAGTTTATATGTGTCATTTTCAAGGACAGATGCTGGGTTGTGCATATACCATTTGTTTGTATGGTCTGATTTAAATTTCTTCCACATCACCCAGTGGATCACCTTACCCACCTTGTCGTGTCTTGTCTTATACTCTTTCTGTGCTAATTTGCCGCGTTCGCTTATTATATGATTGATAGTTTCGTCTCTATCACCACATAACATACATTTGCTATTTTGTTGCGTCTTATCTATTCTTGCTTTGATATGATTGGTTCTTATGGTGTTTCTTTCTTAAAGTTTCCTTTTATTAACCACGTCCAAGTTTTCTTGTGTGAGATGTTGTTTATTAGTCATTTAAAATGTTCTTTTTCTTCTCATTTTTGTTTCCTAATTATTATCATTCTGTTGTCCATCGTGTTATCAATATCGTTTCTAATGGCTGCAATCAGTCCTCCTTCGTGCTTTTCTTTGTAGTCCTCGAGTCGTTGTATCGATGCGTCAACGCTGTCTTGAATAATTGGAAGTCTTCTAAATCCCTCCTTTCTTGATACATATAGTCTGTCAACGTTGTCTCTGGGATGTAATGCCTTATGCACGGTCATTAATTTTCTTTGGTCCATTTGCTTAAGTTCTTCTCTGGTCCACTTCAAAAAGGGTTCCGAATATCTAACGACGAGTACAGCCCAGGTATTTATTACCTTGTTAAAGTTTCTGCTACATAGTTTTGTCTCGAGTAGCTTTCTAGTTCTCCTGAGATATTCTTTCAGAAGTTTTTCTTGCATCTTCACTTGTTTGATGATGTCCGCCTTCAAGATGCCCAAATATTTGTAGGTTTCCTTTTCTCTGAGCCTTCTTATCTTTTCTTGATTTGGTCGTTCCATTCCGTCGTTTGCTACTTTTCGTTACTTGCATGGCACATTTTTCTATGCCAAATTCCATTCCTATATGCTGTCTGTATATTATCACTGCGTGTATTAAAATTTCCAGTTCTTTTCCACTTTTTGCGAATAGTTTGATGAGGTGATTGATCTTTTCCTGCGATCAACTAAGTTTGTATCCGGCAGTGCATTTTCTGAATATGTAGTTAAGTGGCATCCTGGCAATTATGAATAGTAACGGTGATTGTGCATCTCCTTGAAAATACCTCTTTGGATCTTTGCTTCAGCTAAGCTTCTTCCTCCTGCTGTCAATTCCACTCTCCAGGTTTTCGTGGTTTTCTCGATAAAGTTTATGACTTCTGATATTTCGTACATTTTGAAGCAGTTTATTATTCAGCTTTGCGGAACCATATCATGTGCCTTTTTGTAATCAATCCAGGTCATAGCTAAATTTTTCCGCCTGGTCTTACTCTCGTTTAGGATGTGTTGATCCATGTAAAGTAATTCTGCTGCGCCTCTGGATCCTTTGAGGCGTTCTTTCTGTTCCTCAGGGAACGATCCGCGGCTTGTTAGCGAGTAGTAAATCTCTTCCCTTATTTGTGCTGTTAATATTGTCCACATCATCGGTAGGCAAGTTACGAGTCAGTCGTCGTTTGGGGCAGTTCTTTTGTTTGGTTCCTTTGGGATCAATGTGGTCTTTCCTTTGGTCATCCATTCGGGTACACGTGCTCCTTGTAGGCATCTGTTCATTTCTAGTGCTCGTCTGTCATGAATGGAGGTGAATTTCTTGAACCAGAAACCGTGTATTCCATCATGGCCTGGTGTTTTCCAGTTTAATATTTTTTAGTGTCGTTTTGCGTAAATCGATGTGCATTTCTGCTTTGGAGCCTTCTTCGACTCCTTCTAATTCTCTTGTCATTTTGTTTATCCATTCGGCCTTTTCGTTATGTTTTTGGTTGCTATATTTTAGTCCAAAATCTTTCGGTTTCTTTTACATCCAGTTGTTGCAATGTTTTCGTGTCACCTTTCCTAACATGTGGGTAGAATTTTCTTTCATTGTTTTGGAATATACAGTTTTATCTGTATTGTTTTACCCTTTCTCGATATCTTTTTAATCTTCCTTCTTTCCCCAGTACTTTCTGGTTAATTTCTTCAAATTGTATTGTTATTTTTTTCGTATTGCCTTTTCCTTTTTGTTCCTATGTATTCCAGCGTCTTCCCTTTGTTTTATCATTTTTGCCTGTTTTCGTAGATTTTTTATCTGCGTTTCCACTCGAATTTCCCATTTGGTTTTAATTCTTTCTTCGTGATTTTTTAGGGGATCCCAATTTTCGCATAAATTAGTTCATTTAATTCGGTTATATTATTCGTTGATAAATAAGGTAGTACTTGATTCATTTTATTCGTTTCCGTCTTAACTATTCTCCATTCTATGTTTCTTAATGATAGTAAGGTAGTCTTTTCCCTGATCATAATTCTCATTAAATTTTCTAGATTTACCTTTTGTTTTTGTGTTAGTGCTTGTACTGGGTTGTTTGGTTGTGTGGCGTTTCTATTTTCCGAAGTCGGCGTTTCATTTCGGTTTGGCTGTTTTTGTTTAATAATACTTGGTATGTCTGATATTGTTTTACTATCTTGTTTATTATTTATTATCTGGTGTGTTTCTAATATTTCAAGGTCAGAAAACCAACCTTTCTTTATTATTGTCCTAACTTGGTCGGCAACCACATTCTTGCCATATCTCTATCATACTTTTCTCATATCCTCTTTATGTAGGGTTGCTCCTAAAATAGCTGTGTAGTGCAAGTTGGTTGTCTTCCCAAGTCCATGTTTTGTGTTTACGTCTCTGGTTGATGTGGTTCCTTATCTCGTCATTCGTGTACCTGAAAAAAAAAACAGCCAACATTCGCAGGATGACGTTCTGTTCTCCTATGTTGGCTATCAGGAGAGTACCTGCCGATCATGACACCCAACTCTGTTGCACAGGTCCCACGTTGTGTCATATTTTGTTTCAACATTTTTATCATGGGTGGTATAGTGTTGCTATACCATACCGTGGGGTTGTTTATTATCTGAGCCCCTGACATAGATATGACCGAGAACAGTCACAGAGACTGTTCATGAACAGCAGGAAACACAAAAACTTAAGTTTTTAACTTAGTTAAAGTCCATTAACCTGCTATTTTTATACCTTATTTCTTGACCAAGTAGCTGAACAAGCTTCAGTTGTTCCTATATTATCTTTATGGTTTATATTTATTATTATTATTGTTTTATTCTTGGTGAGTTTTTCCTACTATCTAACGTTGTTGGGTTTTCACTAGGGTCTAAGTGACAGCAAGCCTCCTCAGGCGTCCAAAACACTTCTAAGTATTCTAGCTGATCTTAACAGTGCTGCGGTCTGGATGGTCTCAATTCTTGCTGTAATCTTCATTTCCCCCAGAAACTTTTCCAGGTTTTTGGGAACCATTCCATGTGATAGCAATTGGAAGAAGTAATCCGATATAAAATAAGTGAAGGTATATAAATATATCTATAATGATATATATATATATATATATATATATATATGTGTGTGTGTGTGTGTGTGTGTGTGTGTGTGTGTGTGTGTGTGTGTGTGTGAAATATTGTTAGCTACTGAAGTGCTTGATATTAATGTTGTTTTTTTTAAATCGAGGTATAGTTAAAAATTAATTTTCTCAAAACAAGGACTTGCCAAAAGCGATGATCGACAGTCAAGGGAATCCGTAATCACGACACGCCTTAATAAAGATAATGATGGTTATCAATTGACACTTAACACATTTCTCTTGAAGAAATAAATCCCATACACACACGCACACACACATATATATATATATATATATATAATGTGGTTTCCAATTTATATAAATGAAAGAGTGAGCAATATCAATGATACAGGATATATATCTTAAGAGAACATGGACACAAAGTCAACGGCTTTTGGTGACTTTTAGTGCCTTGTCTATGCGATTATCTGACCAGCTTGGTATGAAGATCCCATTGGCAAGAAAGTGACAATCACCAAGCGCCGTTGATTGCATCTACGCAACTCAAACACATATATATGTGTGTATGTGTGTGCGAATGTGTGTGTGTGTGTGTGGTCAAATATTGGGCCTCAATTTAAAACCCTTATTCAAAATTAAAACCGTTAATATCACAGCCATGCCAAGCGTCCAGTGCTACTGTCACTTTCACGGCCCACGTCGATCGCCAGGTATTTTATATTTAACTGCTGAGAGGATCTATCTTGAATATTGATCACTAATACAAAAACAACCAGACTTTTCTTTTGAATATAACTGATTATATATATATATATATATATATATATATAACACTTTTCTTCGTCTCCTAAAGAGTCCATTACAAAGAAGAGACGTAAGTTAATGATAAAATATGTTGTTATGGTTACCATATTTACCCAACCCCTCCGCTCGGGCGGGATGTGACACAAGGTCAATTTTTAAGCGAAGTTTAACAGGTTTTGAATTCGGAGTTTTCCTTCTCCTAGACTAGTTGCCTCACCAAGGCTGAAGAACCTAGTCTGCCCTACTATTTATCCATAGCTGGAGGGAGAATAATTGGGTTCATACCTTTCCTAAGGGTATTAGTGCTATGTGAAATGCAATTAGGCTCGGCCAGAATTTGAACTCGTGTCGCCGTGTCCACTTCCTCGGACGGTAAGCATTACACCACGGGCACTGTTGTTATGGTTACACGAGGTGTGCTACCCGTCACTTGAAGAGAGTAAGTGTTATATTGCTATCATAGTGATAATTAAAGAACTCTAACAGTAAATATACGTAAATACATTTAGATACATTATGTAGCTTCATTTAAAAAAAAAATTAAATCTCATAGAAATTGAAGCATATTCGATGTTTTCTTTACGGATAATGACCTGTAAAAGTATCGAAGGCTAAACTAATCAATAACAACGTAAGGATGGGAATAAAAAAAAACAAGATAGTTCAGTTAAGTGAGTTTTGTTAGAAAATGTCATCATCATCATATCGTGCTGGTAGCACGGATATCCCTGATCCTCTCTCGCCACTCCTCCCTATCGTTCACCGCCCTAGGTAGGTCTTCAGGACAACATCCTGTATCCTCACATAGCTGCAGAATGTACGTTCGAGCTGGTCGTCCTGCTTTTGCGCGGCCATGTGTGGGGATCCATAAGAGTACATCTCTTATGAGTTCATCTCTGCTTCTCCAGCAGTGTCCTGCATGTCTGGTTCGTCTAACTTGAATAGTTTTCGTGATAGGAGGCAGGTGGCCGTACAGTTGGTGTCTTGTGGGGTGTTGCTGCCAGGACTTGTTCAGGATTGCACGCAGCATTCTTGTGTAATTGCCATCTAGCTTCTTCTCCAGTCGTTTTGTTAGCGTCCATGTAGTGCATCCATATAGCAGTATCGATGTGACCGCTGCCTGGAAGAAACCGCGTTTCATTTTATCGGTTAGGTCTGATTTCCATATAATCGATAGCCTATTGATAGCTGCCCATGCTTTCGTTAGCCTCGTTTCGATGTCCTTTTCGGTTGATTCGACGCTGCTTATTGAACTAAAAAGCGAATCGACGCTTCGCCTTTTGTGTAGCTGTTTGTAAGTTTATTTCACAGTCCGTTGTAAGTTTATTTCACAGTCCGTTGTAAGTTTATTTCACAGTCCGTTGTTGGGCTAATCAGTTCAAAGACGGAAGCGCTTACGTACGGAGTTATATTTAACGAAGCTACCCCTTAAACAAAAAGGAGTTCATCTCTATTTTATTTGACAAGATTCTGGAATTAATAAAGCAGTTCCCATACCTCCATACCTCAGTTGCAGTATCTCATCTACTGAAAGTGATATCAACATACTCAAAGGGAATGGGTGGATTCTTATTAAAAGGTCATCGATCATATGGAAACTGATCTCCCGGACAAAATTAATCGGAATTTCTTCCAAACTGCTTCGGCTGTATAAGTACTACTGTATGGATGTATGGATGTATTACATAGACTCTGGAGAAAAAAAGCTAGCAGAAACTACACAAGAATTTTACGTGCTGTTTTGAACAAATCCTGGAAGCATTACTCTACAAAATAGCAGTTGTACAGCCACTTACCTCCCATCACACAAACCATTCTCGTTAGATAAACAAGATATGCTGAGCACTATTGGTGAAGTGAAGACTAACACATAAACAACGTTCCTCTATGGACATCTACGCATGAATGCGCCACTGTTGTTCGACTAGTAAAGACTTGCATACATTAACTCTGTGCGGACACTGGATGCAGTCTAAAGGACATGCCAGAAAGGATGGACGATAAGGACAGATGCCAAGCGAGAGTTATTAAACAATCAGCATGGGTTGATGACATATATATATATATATATATATATGTGTGTGTGTGTGTGTGTGTGTGTTTTATGTGGGGGGGGGTCATCAAGTCGTGCTGAGAGTTTGGGAACTATATATATATATATATATATATATATTATCAAATTTTTAAAAAAGACTTGTAGAACAACATTTTCCGATTAGATTGTTGTGATTTTAATGTAGATGCAAGGCTCCTCATTAGAGAAAGAAACGAAAAAAACCGCATTGAATAATATTTACAGTGATAATAGAAAAATACGAAGATAAATGGATAAAACATCTGGAAACACTAACCCCAAATGGAATTAACACCGAACTGAATGGCACTGCTTTCAAATAAGATGGACAGATTTGAGGTGATACATAAAAACCTCAATAAACCAAGCATTTATGGTGAATTTGTCAGACACAACTTCCATTCTTATTATATGACTCCCACATGAAGTGTTCCTTTGCCAAATATTCTTAGAACGGATATCTAAAATACACTTGGTTTCCAGAAAATAATTTTCATTCATCAAATGTCCATGCTACGAAACATTCATTTTTTGTCGCATATCGACTTTTTAAAAAGTTTTGTTTTTTTTAAGAAAAAAAATTTTTTTGACAAAAACTATTTCTTCTGACGAGGACGATGACTTTAAAACTAGTTAGGAACAATCGAGAACAGTTAAAAGATAAATAACATGATGTATGGCATTCATTTATTGATTTTTCTCAACTAGTTTCGACTTTAGGTTATGGTCAGGCGAAATAGTTTCGTGGAGAAAAAAGGTTTTAGAACGTTTTTAAACATTTGAGAGAAAAAAATTCAAAATAGTTGATATGCAATAAAAAATAAGATTTACAATGGCGTAACATATCCATCACACACACACACACACACACACACCACATACACACACGCATACCCAACCCCTCCACACGTGCAGGATGTAATACAAGGGTAATTTTAAGCGGAGTTTTAAAAGATTTTTCCTTTTCCAAAATCGGTTGTACTACCAAGGTCTAAGAGCTCAATCTGCCCTTTTATTTACCTATACCTGGAGGGAAAATAGTTGGATTCATACCTTTCCCAATTAGCAGCATTTGAAATGCAAACAACCTCATCTAGGGTTTGAACTCGGGTCCCAGTGTTTATTTCTTAAAACGATAATTATTACACTACGAGTACCTCCTCTCTTTCTCTATCTTTCTCTCTTTTCCCTCTTTCTCTCTTTTTTTCTCTTTTTTCCTCTCTCTCTCTCTCTTTCTATTTCTCTCTCTCTCTCAATATATATATATATATATTTCCTTTATTGGCCAGATTGTCCAAGTTTTCCTCGTCGCTAGCTACAATGAACTTCCATTTCCTTCTTTTTCTTGTCCTTCTTTCCCCTGTTAACCTGACATGTTGATGATTTTATTTTCCCATCATCGCGGAGGTCTTCCGAGTGATCGTTTCCGGTCTCTCGAATACCACTGGACGATTGCAAGGGTCCAGCTATTGTCGATGAACCTTGCGACGTGTCTGGCCAAACAGAATTTCAGTTTTCGGTACTCTACGATCACGTCCTTCACTCCACTCTGCTACCGAATTACCTCGCTTCGGACATGTAACGATATTCCAAGCATGGATCTTTCCTTAACCCTCTATGTTGTAACCAGTCACTATTATTCCTTCGTGGTAGCCCACGTTTCACTTGCATATAAAATCGCTGGGATTATATATATATATATAACTCAGAGTCGTGGGTCATTTATAATCACCGCCTCCGACTCCTCGTGCGATTCAACCAGAGTTGCCTCAACACCATCCTATACATCCCCTGCAGTGACTTTGTCACCTTGAGGCAGGGGAAGATCACCAGCATCAAAGCTACACTTCTAAAGTACAAGTAACCTAAAGTAGGACATGTCTCCGGGGTAAGAATTTATCGCCGGCCCAAGATCACAATGTACGGTGAACTATCTACTGGTCATCATGACGGTGAGGTACCAAGGAAGCGTTACGAGGACTGCTAGGTGCCAGTCACATCATCCGCACTATCTAAGAACCGTGACCCTTGGGCCTCCTTCAAGGACAAAAGGCACTAAAGTGTAAACCGTAACACTATCCCTTTAAACCTTGATCAGACCTCCAGCCGCAGCCGCTGCGACCATGCCTACCGATACCTGATCTAGTCAGATACAAACATTCCAGAAAGGTGGCTTTGGCATTAAATAACCCAAGAAGGCTGATACGTGGTGCCTTCAATACATTTCCTGACTTTTTTTGTAGAGGCATTTAAAATTGAAAATTCAGTATCTCATTGCTATACATCTTATAAGATGACTTACCAATTCTTATGATTTCAGGTTAAAATAAAATGCTACAGTAGCAATTGGAATACACCATACTAAAGCCTGATTGTCACAGCGCGTGAATTTCAAAAATGCAATCTGGACGTGACGACACTTTACAAGAACGATATGCAATAAAATTCTGTTTTAGACTTGAAAAAAATGCCACAGAAACATATGGAATGCTTCACACTGCTTCTCGACCATCTTGCATGAATCGAGCATCAGTTTTTGAGTGGCATAAGAGATTCAAGGAAGGCACGGAGTCTGTGAGGAATGATGAGAGGTGTGAGAGGAGTAAGGAAGTCAATACACCAGAGTTTATTGGCCAGTTTTAAGGGAGTTCAGGAAGAGATTCCTAGGGAAGAGGCCAGCACTCTTCAAACCGGTTCAGTGGAATTTCCACCAGGACAATGCACCAGTCCACAACTCCATCCTTGTCACAGACTATTTGACCAAGATGGGCATCAAGACAGTTCCTTACCGTCTCTATAGTCCAGACATTGCTCCCTGTGACTTTTGGTTATTCCGTAAGCTCAGAGGCTGTCGTTATGAGACAATTGAAGAGGTGAAAGAGGCTGTAACGAAGGTCATTGACACGCTCATATGAAGGACTTCCATGGGGCCTTCCAGAAGTTGTTGAAACAGTAAACAAGTGCATAGCAACTGGAGGAGATTACTTCGAAGAAGACAAGAGTTTCATGTGTGTACTCTCAATAAAAGTTCCCATACAATAAAAGTATGGAAACTTATTTAATGATCCTCGCATATCATTAAACAAAGAATCCAAAACTAAACCTTGGGTTGTGTCGGTTGCCCTTTATATATAGAATTTGTTCGACTTTTCCGAAAAAAAGAAATAAAAAGAACGAGGTCAATAAGTTATTTGGTATCTTTATAATTCATTGTTCTACCAATAAATGTTTTGTTTTCGTTTTGTTTTGCTTTTGTTTTTGTTTTGTTTTTTTTTTGTTTTGTTTTTGGATTTTTTCTTGTTTTGTTGTTGTTTTATTTTGTTTTTGCAGGGTGGAGAGGTAAATCTTCACTCTTAATTTGCTAAGCATTTCTCTGCAACGCATTTTTTTCCGAGATAAGAATCAGTTATTTTTCTGTTTCTTGTACAGAAATCAGAAACGTAAACGAAATTAACTTCAGAGAGAAATACTTATAATCTAGAATTGTAATCATAGCTTCTCTCTAACCAAACTCAAGACGACTAGATGATGTTTTTTAATTATTCTAAAGAGAGACATTTCTTATCAGTTCCGTGACAAAACGATACTGAGATTGTTCTTATCAAAGTTGAGTAGATCAACGAATCTAGTTAATGGTTTTTTCAGCCGAAGACAAGGAGTCACAGAATGCATTTCGCATCAATTCCAGTTTGTTTTGACGTTTGATTTACTGTGAAATTTAACAATAACTAGACGACCCGTCATCTCTTTGGGTTCGCGTTGTAACGGCCTTCTATGAAGTTATCAAAGCTTCTACTTAGGAAGAATTGGTTGGTTGATTGATGTTAACGGCATATCAACGCGTCTAATTTTATTTCATGCCTACAGGTTTGTGAATCCCGTACAGGTGTTTATATTTACATTTTTGTGGAGTCACTTCTTAGGAGGTGTTTTTTGTTTCTTTGTTGTTTTTTTGTTTTTTGTTTTTTTTCTTAATGGTCCTATCGAATGGGAATAATTTTGAACAGACCTATTCGACTCATAGACGGAAACCTAACAGGCACTATACAACTGGATCTGAGAGTAATGATAATAGAGTACTCTACACTCCACAGGATCTCACTGCTCTTGAAGAGATACTGTCAGTTTATGCTAAGCCACGCTGACAAGGTGGTATTTAGAAAGGCAGGGATGATTTTAACTATTACAGCTCAGTGAGAGAGCGACTCTTGCATACGGAACGACTCGAGTTCAATTCTCGGTATCTCTTCCTCAAATTGACATTTCATAATTTTTTTCGTTACCTTAAGTAGTTGGTTGATTAAAAAATATAATATATTCTGCATAAACGGAGACCCTACACGATTATCATTTAGTTGTAATTTGAACTGGAAATCGATTTATTCTCTGAATTAAAATATTTTAAGTGTACTGGTTGAATAAAAATATCGTTATGACGAGCAGTTTTTGCTGGTTTATGATTGCATAAATAGTGACTGCCAATTCTTTACAAAATAAGGCCATCTCACCCAATGAGAATCAAACTCATTAACAATGTCTTGTTAGTCTAACTTGCAAGGAACCTAATGAATATAAACATTTCTCTTCAATAGATATATTCACTGATGTTATACAGATACAATTGCTTAAGTTGCGATGGTAGGCTTTATTCCATATATTCTTCAAACGTCAATGAAGATTACCGATTAAAGATTACAATGATTCAGTGCTATTTAATGTAATATAAGAAAAGATTGGGGTTTGTCTATAAATATCGGATTTGTTTTAGTTTTTTAATTGTAAAAAATGTAACAGATTAAAACGGTTTATCTTTCTTACAATGAATACTGAAAATTATTTCGCTGTTATTTTGAATCACCAGAATAACCGCTTTTGATTGAGCCAAATTGATAATGTTTCATTGCGATCCAATTAATCATCATCAATTCATCTTGGAGGATCGTCCAAAATATTCTAAGCCGAACCCAGAAAAAAAAGAACATAGCTGAACATTTTTGTTAGTAGTCACACATTGCTAATTCTTATAAAACTAGAAAAATTAATTCAGGTTTTTCTAGTAAAAAGTTGTAGTGTATTGTGATACCAAAAATATTTAACCATGTTCTTTTTTTCTGGGTGAGGTTTCGAACGTTGTGAGCCAACTTCATATCTATCTATCTATCTATCTATCTATCTCAGTTTCTTTATTTTATCTATCTCAGTCTCTTTATCTATCTATCTATCTATCAATATACATATATATATATATATATATATATATATATATATATATTGATATATATATATATATATATATATATATATATATATATATATATATAAACTGATAACAACGATCCAAGTGGAAGGAATGATTTATGAACGGGTCAACACTATAGCGTTTCGGTTCTACTGAACCATCATCAGGACTATGAGGGGTGATATTAATAATTTTAAGTTAACGATGGATGATTAGAAATGTGAAATACAAAAACCTACGGGAAAATATGATTAGTAAGAAAAAGTTAGCCGTTTAACTGGCAAATCAGCGTTTGATGTTTAAATTACGTCATTTGACTTATTAGGAATATTGTATAGAATTATGTACGTTGTTTAACGAGAAAGATTACGAAACAGAAGGAAGAAAAGAAAGAAAGAAAGAAAGAAAGAAAGAAAGAAAGAAAGAAAGAAAGAAAGAAAGAAGAATAAAAAGCATGGAAATTAAGAGATATACGGAAAATATTAACTAAGGATGGAATATATTGTAGCTATTTAAAATGTGTTTGCTTAAGTAAGGAGAAATATTATAAAAGCCAGGACGAGTATTTAGGGAACTGAGGAATGAGATAGCTGCGGCTTCGAAAATTCGTCTAAGATTTTTATTATGGATGTAAGTAAGCATCTTAGCAGAGTTGAAGTCAATGTTATGATTATGTTGAGACGTGTGTAGGAGTAATGCGTTGTTTGAGTTGCCAATTCTTATGTCTCTTTTGTGCTCCAGCCCTCAACGTAACATATTTTCTGACGCCGGTGTTTATTGCATCCCTTGTAAGGATTGTAAACTAAAATACATCGGTGAAACATCCCGAAACCTTCATATCCGTTTGAAAGAGCACAAAAGAGACATAAGAATTGGCAACTCAAACAACGCATTACTCCTACACATTTCTCAACATAATCATAACATTGACTTCAACTCTGCTAAGATGCTTACTTACATCCATAATAAAAATCTTAGACGAATTTTCGAAGCCGCAGCTATCTCATTCCTCAGTTCCCTAAATACTCGTCCTGGCTTTTATAATATTTCTCCTTACTTAAGCAAACACATTTTAAATAGCTACAATATATTCCATCCTTAGTTAATATTTTCCGTATATCTCTTAATTTCCATGCTTTTTATTCTTCTTTCTTTCTTTCTTTCTTTCTTTCTTTTCTTCCTTCTGTCTCGTAATCTTTCTCGTTAAACAACGTACATAATTCTATACAATATTCCTAATAAGTCAAATGACGTAATTTAAACATCAAACGCTGATTTGCCAGTTAAACGGCTAACTTTTTCTTACTAATCATATTTTCCCGTAGGTTTTTGTATTTCACATTTCTAATCATCCATCGTTAACTTAAAATTATTAATATCACCCCTCATAGTCCTGATGATGGTTCAGTAGAACCGAAACGCTATAGTGTTGACCCGTTCATAAATCATTCCTTCCACTTGGATCGTTGTTATCAGTTTTTCTACATATTGTCGGATTACAATCCTTTATTTACTCTTCATATATATATATATATATATACGTGGGGAATTCAATAGGTTTCCAGGCGTTTTTGTACAGGCATTTAAAATTGTCGTAGACTCTTGAAAATTCACCATGTTATTGCCATACATCTTATGAGATGACTGACCAATTTTTATGATTTCTGGTTCAAATGAACAGCTACAGCAGCAATTGGAATACACCCTACTAAAACCTGATTGTTACAGCGCGTGAATTTCAAAAATGCAATCTGAACGTGAGGACACTTTACAAGAACGATATGCAATAAAATTCTGTTTTAAACTTGGAAGAATGCCACAGAAACGTATGGAATGCTTCACACTGCTTTCTAACCATCTTGCATGAATCGAGCATTAGCTTTTGAGTAGCATAAGAGATTCAAGGAAGGCACGGAGTCTGTTAGGGATGATGAGAGGTATGGGAGGAGTAAGGGAGTCAGAACCTCAGGGTTGATTCGCCAAAGGGTTAGGGTTAGGGTTACTATGTTGAGGCTTTAAGGGAGTTCAGGAAGAGATTCCTAGGGAAGAGGCCAGCACTCTTCAAACCGGGTCAGTGGCATTTCCACCAGAACAATACACCAGTCAACAACTCCATCTTTGTCACAGACTATTTGACCAAGATGGGCATCAATACAGCTCCTCAGTCTCCTTATATTCCAGACGTTGCTTCCTGTGACTTTTGGTTATTCCCTAAGCTCAGGGGCTGTCGTTATGAGACAATTGAGGAGATGAAAGAGGCTGTGACGAAGGTCATTGACACGTTCACACAAGAGGCCTTCTATGGGGCCCTTCAGAAGTTGTTGGAACGGTACAACAAGTGTATTGCAGCTGGAGGAGAATACTTGGAAGGGGACAAGAGTTTCAGGTGTGTACTATCAATAAAAGTGCCCATACAAAAAAGTCTGGAAACTTATTTAATGATCCTCGTATATATATAATTATATCTATCTCTCTCTATCTCTCTCTCTCTCTCTCTCTATATATATATATATATATATATATATATATATATATAGTGTAATTAGATGGAAACTCAAACCTGATTAAGTTGTCATAAAAGATCTATTTGGGTGGAGAATATTACTAATTACTATACTCTCCGTCTCATCAGATGATTTCTGTTGAGACGGAGAGTATAGTAATATTCTCCACCGAAATAAATTTATTATGACAACTTAACCAGGTTTGAGTTTCCATCTAATTACACTATATACGCTCTGAATGTGAATCTTATTATATGCCTGCAAGGGAATAAGTGGTGTAACAATGGCTCTACATTGAGCATTCACACAGATTAATATGATATTCTTCATATATTCTATACAAGAATAATCCACACCCATTGTCTTCGGACGCTGTCTGGATATTACGAATATATATATATATCTATATATATATATATATATATATATATATATATATATATATATATATATAATGACTGCAATATTTTGACAATTGATAGCCATCTTTAGCACCCAAAATACAATTCAAACAGCCTAATTAATAATTCAGTTTGTGAAAAATGTACAAGATGCACAAGTTGATAATGTGCTAAAACATGTATGCTGTTGAATTATAGTGACATACACTTGTACGATATTTACGTCACTATGTTGGTCTACGTAGCTTCAGCCTAGTAACAAGTAATGCAAGATAACTGATAACGATGTAAACTTCAGGGTTTATATCAGAGTAAGTTCTCTTAGACTTTCCTATCAAAGGATACCTACAAATCAGCAGAGCTTTGATGTCGGAAATTTCTTCTCCAGTTTTGCTTTAGGAGTTAAATTCTAGAAGGGTTGCCTTCACTCCGGCTTTGTCATTAGATTGGAACCCATTCTACAACCGTAAAACACATAGATAGATAGATAGATAGATAGATAGATAGATAGAAAAAAGTATTTTGATGATGATTTTGTTCATAATTGAATTATTCCCCAACGTTACACGTTACGGTTTTTTATGTTACGCCATCATCAGTGCAATGTTAATATGTGATATTGCATATTCTGAATTCAAAAGATACAAGATCATATATTAACATTGCCCAAAAGATGGTTTCATATAAAAAAAATGTTTAACGTAGGAAAATAATTCAATTATAAATAAAATCATCCTCTGAACACCTTGCTTTTATATATATATATATATATATATATATATATATATATATATATATATATATATATATATATTCTTTCCGAAGCGCCGCTAACTTTACTTATATGTACATAAAGTTGGCGACCGTAGTTGAAGGCTTCCAGAAGCCTCCATTTCAATAGCTAATACACTGAGGTGTAGGGGAGGGCGCTACTCCTTTCCCTGGATTGCTCCACTTTACTCTTGATACGTACCTTATATTGCCGAGTGTTAAGCAAGGAGGTATCAAGTACCATTTTAAAGTCTTTGGTATAACGCGACCTGTGATTGAACCCAGGTCTCCCCGACCATTGGTGAATATATATATATATATATATATATATATATATATATATATATATATATATATATATATATATATATATCCAACAGACTGAAAATAAAATACGACGTTAAGACTACTCCGGTGAAGTGTCCATATATTTTTTATGACATTTCAGTCAGTATTATCTGATGAAACCCGCACTGGGAGGAGTCTTACTGACGTTGTGTCAATCGTGCTAGACTGTGACATCGTTGAAAGCGAATTTGAACTCTATTCGCGCTATTACGTTCACTTTCGGACAAATAAATTCGGGAATGGTATGACCCCCAGCAATGAGTCACATAGCACCTCTCTATTTCTATAAGGATGGCTTTGGCATTAAATAATCCACGAAGGTTGATATACTATTAAACAAAGAAACCAGAAAAAAAAAACAAGTAGTGACGTCTAATTTAAACTCTCTCCTCCCATACTTGATATATACCTCCAAAAAGAAGAGTTCATTTGGTACGTATCCTCGCGGCAGATATTTAAAGGTTAGTGGAAGTCAGTTGAAGACTGAAAAATTACTTCCCTTCAAAAAATAGATATGCTACGTCACCTGTTCATTTTTCGTCGATTCTCTTATAGCATAGGAATTCTGTTAAAAATATTCCTGTATGTCTTGATATTTTTTGTTCCTCTTTATATATATATATATATATATGTATATTTAGGCAGCATTTCTTCGTTAATGCAAATTTCATTAAACATAATAGACATTTTATGTCTACATATTTTCTTTTGGATCCGTTCGAATTCCCGTATTACTTTTATTGTATTCTGGGGGAATTGATTTATGTATTGTCCATAGTTGCATGTATCCCTAGTACTTTCTGCCCGACTTTGGGCCATCATCAGGGGAGGATCTACTACAAAAGTGATGTAACTTTTGTTTTAGCATATTACAACTGTGTAAGGGCGTCTTTGCCGTTGAAGGTTTTTGGCGTTTGTTTTTGAATGTGATTCTATATTTAGTGCCAGTAGCTAAAGACATTTAAGTACATTAGCACTGGTTTGAAAATTAATTCTATTAAGTGTTGGCTGTAGGTTTCTGATATGTAATGCTTCGAGAATCTGAAGTTTTTGTTTATTATTTTGATGTTCTAATATTGTTGTGTTGTCGGTGAGAATTTTTCGTAGCTGTGCCGTTGGGCATGAATGTTTTTTTAAATGCTGAGCTATTGAACTTGTGTCTGAAAGGTGCATTGTCAGTCTCCTCGACAGGGTAGTTGAGGTTAAACCAACATATATATTATTATTATCAGAGATACAATCTCCTAAAGGACATTTAAATTTATATATAACGTTGGTTTTTTGCAAAACTCCAATCGAGGGAGAGGAATTATTTCTAATGACTAGATTCGAGGTTTTAAACTTATTATAATATATAACGAGTTTTATTTTTTTATTAGGATCAGTGGGGAGTATGTTTTTGTGAATCAATGTTTTCAAGATTTTTTTTTCATCGGATTTGTAATTGTAGTGCATTTGGTTACGATAAAAAAGTTTGATATATGTTTGTTGGCTGGATGGAGTAGTACACTGTTCATTTTGTTGGTTAACATTTTTGATAATACGTTTAATTTGTTCATCAACAATGTAGTTAGGAAACCCATTGTTGATGAGAGCCTGTTTTATGTTTTCTACCTCTTTATAAAATATTGTATTGGAGGAGGAGATTAGTTTGGCACGGGATATTAGATTATGAATAATTGCTTTTTTATATCTGAAGGGGCATTCACTTTTAAAGTGGAGGGTACAGGAGTTGTTACTAGAGGGTTTTTTGTAAGTGGAGGTAGTGAAGTTATTATTGTTGTTAGCATCAATAAGAACATCTAAAAAGGAAATTTTATTGTTTTTGTTTATTTCATGAGTAAAGTTAAGGACTGAATTGTTTTGGAAGGTGTCTTGTAGTATGTTGATTTCGTTAATATTATTAGTAAGAATAAGGATAAAAAAAATCTTATATATATATAATAAACATGCACAGTCGTATATACATATATATATATATGATCAAGTTTTGCTGCTATCACAGAGTCCTTTAACTCACTTTAGCCATCCGTATCTATCTTCAGTCCCTCCTGGCAGGTCCACTAGACGGCACCCAGTTATCCGCACAGAGCTGATATATGTTAATCTTTGCTGCTCGGCTAACACTGTCGTGTTCATATGTAGGAGTTCAAAGGAGAACGTCGCTTATGGGTTCATCCTTACTTCCCCAGCAGTGCCCTGCGTGTCTTATTTACTTTTCTTGGAAGGTTTCTGAGATGAGGGTTCAGTTGCCGTACAGCTGCGGTTTTGTAAGACGTTGCTCCTAATATTGGTTCGAAACAAGCGAGTAACATTCTTGTGTAGTTCACGTCTAGCTTTTTCTTCATGTTTTCCGTTAGAATTCATAACGTGCATCCATACAGTAGTACCGATACAGCCACAGCTTGGATGAAATCCCGTTTTATTTTGTCAGAGAGATCAGATTTCCATATGATGGACAACTTTTTAATTTCAATCAAGACCTTCCCTTTGTGTATGTTGATATCACTTTCAGTAGATGAGACACTGCTACCGAGTTATGTGATCTGGTCTTCGATTATACAATGCTGGGAATAAACAAAATACAGTAAAGAAATAAACGAAAGGTTGGATCCTCCCCTTCTTCAAGAAAGACGACAGGCATATGAACTGCTATCATAGCTACAAAGGTTTTTATGTTCCACTTCACAATCGTATCCAAACTATTGGTGAAAAAATTATAAGGAAAAAATCAGAATATATACATTGAATGATTGAATGAATATTAAAAATATTGAAAATATACATATATATATTGATTTTTCCCAAGAATTTTCCTAATGCACACGCTCACACACACACACACACACACACACACACACACACACACACACATATATATATATATATATATATATATATATATATATATATATATATATATAAGCTAAAAAAGCGTGAATAAGTAGAAAGCTATTAGATTGAATAATGTCCATATTTCATGCAAGACGGTAATAAAATCAATTTACAATCCTAAATACCTGTGCCAATTTTGTTCACACGCAGTCATCTAATATTTGATTACACTCAATAAATTCTTCAAATGTCATAGGAAGTTAAAGATTATTGTATACTATTTAATCTACAATATGAAGAAAAACGTTTGATTTTTTGTATTCGTTTTCCCTTTATTATAAACATTTCTAAATGTCTTTCATTTTCCCCACAATTCTTGATATCAGAAGTGAATATTGATTTAAATTTCTTTCAACGTTGCTTAGCAAAATTGGCACGGCCATTTAACTGATCGAAATTGTTCTTTTCCCATCGCGTCCCCATAAAATGGTATTTATTTCATATGGCATGTACCAGCCAGTAATCTTGCATTTAAAGTGTACCTTTGTCGTGTTGCCTTATTGCTATTATTTTCGCCTATTTGAAAATTCTAACAGCTATCTTAACAGCTGTCGTAGGATTATTTTAAATTCATTAAGTCTGTAATTTCAGAATCTATAAAATTTTCTCGGGCTTTGAGATAAAAAAGGATCATTGAATCTCAACTAGAAGACCAGATCTAGTGTTAATTAATAAGAAAATAACTTGCCACCTGTAAGTTCTAACCAAACAAGCAACCCTTAGTTTAGTCAAAGTTGGAGTAACATTTAAAGCTGTTTGAAATTTTGTTTTGAGAACTGTGCTTTGTTAAATCATTGTTTTACGAGGTGCATTCAATAAGTTTCCAGAGTTTTTTGTACAGGTATTTAAAATTGTCGTAGACTCTTGAAAGTTCCCTATGTTATTGCTATACATCTTATGAGATGACTGACCAATTTTTATGATTTCAGGTTCAAATAAACAGCTTCAACAGCAATTGGAATACACCCTACCTAAGCCTGATTGTCACAGCGAGTGAATTTCAAAAATGCAATCTGGACGTGAGGACACTTTACAAGAACGATATGCAATAAAATTGTGTTTTAAACTTGGAAAAAATGCCACAGAAACGTATGGAATGCTTCAGACTGCTTTCTGACCATCTTGCATGAATCGAGCGTGAGTTTTTGAGTGGCATAAGAGATTCAAGGAAGGCAGGAAGTTTGTTAGAGATGATGAGAGGTGTGGGAGGAGTAAGGAAGTCCATAAACCAGGGTTGATTGGCCAAAGGGTTAGGGTTAGGGTTACTATGTTGAGGTTTTAAGGGAGTTCAGAAAGAGATTCCTTGGGAAGAGGCCAGCACTCTTCAAATCGGCTCATTGGCATTTCCACCTGGACAATGCACCAGTCCACAACTCCATCTTTGTCACAGACTATTTGACCAAGATGGGCATCAAGACAGTTCCTCTGTCTCCTTATAGTCCAGACGTTGGTCCCTGTGACTTTTGGTTATTCCTTAAGCTCAGAGGCTGTCGTTATTAGATAATTGAGGAGATGAAAGAGGCTGTGACGAAGGTCATTGACACGCTCACACAAGAGGCCTTCCATGGGGCCTTCCAGAAGTTGTTGGAACGGTACAAGAAGTGCATTGCAACCGGAGGAGAATACTTGGAAGGGCACTAGAGTTTTATGTGTGTACTATCAATAAAAGTGCCCATACGAAAAAAGTTTGGAAACTTATTTAATGATTCTCGTATATTGAATGAATATTAAAAATATTGAAAAAATAATGATTTTTTAGGCTGATGATAATGTCAGGCATGCCTTATAAGAGACAATGTCTATGAGATTATACAAGGAGCAGCAGAAATACTAAAGAATGATGCTATTCCTGATAGAATTTTTAACCCACAGCAGTATCGATTTTCTATCCAGAACAACATCATTCCGACGTAATATAAAACGAGCACGAAAAGCTCTTCGTGTCGCAATTAAAGATTCACCAGTTTTAAAAAATGGTTCACCAGCAAACTCATAGTGTACACCAGTCCATGGCATTTTCGTAACTGATCGTATCTGGAAAAAATAGTAATACATTAACTAGATGGAGCTACCATTAACACTTGCCCAAGTTCACCCGTACTGTATAGTTGACAGTTTAAAATGTCGGAGGTATTTCTATTGCACCCTGTATGACGATATTTCAAAAACGGTAAATAATTATTATATATATTTCGCTAGTATATAGAATTATTCTTATCCAAACAAATATAATAAAAACCTATTTCATATGTCGCGTTTCGTTTCGTTTGTCTTATTTTTAGATAGATTGACATTTCGTCCGATTTTATTTGTAGGAGTTGCTATTCAATAAATAAGGGGGATTTTTTTAAAATACAAAATACATTTTTTCTTAATCTTTTTCCATAAATGTTAACTCTACATTGTTTGGAATTGGTTTATGGAAATAATTATTTTTATCTCACAAAAATACTTGTTTTGAGGCTATTCATAATGGCTACAAATCAAACAGACTGCTCCAGAGGTCTGTCATCAAATATTTGCTAGCAGAGAAGAGCAAAACCTGATGTTTACAGAAGAACGTGTTATGTGTATGGAGAAGTATATTTTAGTCAAAAAATCTTTACATATGGGCTAAACCGGGATTTGCCCAACTCGAAAAAGCAGTCTGTGGAAGCACACTGACTCTCCAGTAAAATAAAATTCCGGGCGCAGCAGTCAGTTAAAAAAGATCATGCTGATACTGTTCTGGGACATGAAAGGTTCTATCACTATTGATTTCCTGGAAACAATTGCAACTGTAAACAGTATTTCCTACCACCAACTCATTCGGTAAAATTTATCTTATTTATTGAACGACTCACTTACTCTCTCTCTCTCTCTCTCTCTCTCTCTCTCACACACAGATATATATATATATATATATATATATATATATATATATATCATATAAGCTTGAGTCACTAATATACTATTTTCATCGGGGCATTTCTTTTTCCGATCCTTTATCCAAGTGCTTTTTATCCGTTTGTTTACGCAGTCTTCCAGGATTGGCAAATTGATATGAAGCATTGAAAACCTTGGGATTAGTCAGGATTAAACACTGCAGAATTGACGAGTTGATTTTGTGTATTAAATCTTTTTGATAATCTAAATAATGGACAGGGATTTTTTTTTTTTTTTACATTTAGTGCCAATCGTATTTCTGGGTTGTTGTTTTTTTTGTTTCTCATGCCTGTTTACACATATGCATCTGTATATCATCTTGTATCTTTGTATCATCTATGTATCATCTTATGTCTTTGTATCATCTGTGTATCTTCTTCTATCTTTGCTCAACCGTAAATGTTGTCTCATATGGACATGTATAAGCAATACATATATGAACGTTCATACCGTTAAATATCCTGTACCAACCGTTTTATGTCAATCATGATATATTGTTCATTATGCCAATGAAAGTCACGTTGATCCCACCAACCATCTGTTGGTTTTTGTTTTTGCTTTTTGATTTTTTTTTGTTTTTTTTTTCTCAGCAATATGTTCACTCTGCCTTGTACAAAGTCAAAATTTGTTTGAAAAACATACAGCCATTTATTGTAAATGAAAAAAAATCCTATCTTAGTACACTTCAAAGTAGACCACTTGAAATTCACATACCTAACCTTCTCTTCACTTATCCAAACATTATGCCAAGTTCTCTTTCAAATATATATTAGTCCGAAAATTCTTTGGGTGTATATATATATATATATATATATGCGCAAAATTTTCGGGATATTTTTGGAAAGGTATGAACCCCCATATCCTCCCAGCTTAGGGTTAAATTGTACTCCTACTGTTCTTATACAAGGATAGCTTCGGAATTAAATAACCCACGCATTAAACAAAGAAACCAAAATCAAGCTAAAACCTCTTATCCTTTCCCCGCCCCTTGCTATGGTTAAAATAGAACCCCTACTGTTCTTTTACAAGGATAGCTACGGCAATAAATAACCATTTTGTTTTCTAGATTTTTTTCATTGTTATTGTTCTAGTTTGTACTTAATGTTGTAATGGAATATCCCACACTTCCACTCTGTCATGTGGAGTGATTATATATACACAGTAAGTACGGCATTATACCTGTCTTTGCTTCGATGATTAGTAGTGTGACTCACTATTCCTTGTCTATCTTATTGTATCTCTTTTGCAATAAAACCCTTTCAACGTGTTGACTGTTCATTTCCACTCAAGTACTATCTTGTCTGATTGTATCCCTTTTAAAGATACAACACTTAAGATATTTCTGTTGATATTGCTTTAATTGGCCTCTGTAATCAGCTTTTCTTTATTCTTTTTTTATATATTCAATTCCCTGAATTCTTGCATCGACGCAATCCTCAAGTTCTCTTCTTCCTTTTCTTTACACGTAGAATATTTCTATGTCGTCCTTCGGGTGAAAGGCTTTGCGCATGATCATCGATTTCTTTGTTCTATGGTCTATCTGTGAGAGTTCCTTCCTTGTTCATTTTAGGATGGGTCTCGAGTATCTTACTAGGATACTGCCCGGGTATTTATTTTTTGATTTGATTTCTGCAACTGACTTTTATTTCGACATGTTTTTCTATTCTTCTTAGGTGCTCCTTTCTAACTTTTTCTTTCATCTCCATTTACTTGATAATGTCCGCTTCCAATATTCCTATGTATATGTTGTTTTCTTTTTCTCCAGGAGTCCTGATTCTTTGGCTCTTTCTCTTTTTCCATTTTTCATTATAACCATGACACATTTTGAATCTCAAATTCCGTACCAATATCTTTGCTGTAGATTTTAATAGTTTTTATATGTGTTTCTAGTAATTTTTCATTCTTGGCAAATATCTAAATATTATCCATATACGTGATGCATTCAATAAGTTTCCATACATTTTTTGTACAGGCATTTAAAATTGTCGTAGACTCTTGAAAATTCACTATGTTATTGCTATACATCTTATGAGATGATTTTTATGATTTCTTTTTCAAATCAACAGCTAAAGCAGGAATTGGAATACATCCTACTAAAGCCTGATTGTCACAGCGAGTGAATTTCAAAAATGTAATCTGGACGTGAGGATACTTTACAAGAACGATATGCAATAAAATTGTGTTTTAAACTTGGAAAAAATGCCACAGAAACGTATGGAATGCTTCAAACAGCTTTTTGACCATCTTGCATGAATCGAGCGTGAGTTTTTGAGTGGCATAAGAGATTCAAGGAAGGCAGGAAGTTTGTTAGAGATGATGAGAGGTGTGGGAGGAGTAAGGAAGTCCATAAACCAGGGTTGATTGGCCAAAGGGTTAGGGTTAGGGTTACTATGTTGAGGTTTTAAGGGAGTTCAGAAAGAGATTCCTAGGGAAGAGGACAGCACTCTTCAAATCGGGTCAGTGGCATTTCCACCAGGACAATACACCAGTCCACAAATCCATCCTTGTCACAGACTATTTGAGCAAGATGGGCATCAAGACAGTTCCTCAGCCTCCTTTAGTCCAGACCTTGCTCCCTGTAACTTTTGGTTATTCCCTAAGCTCAGAGGCTGTCGTTATGAGACAATTGAGGAGGTGAAAGAGGCTGTGACGAAGGTCATTGGCACGAAGACTCAAGAGGACTTTCATGGGGCCTTCCAGAAGTTGTTGTAACAGCACAACAAGTGTATTGCAGCCGGCCCGGGAGACCTGGGTTCAATCCCAGGTCGCGTCATACCAAAGACTTAAAAAAAGGTACTTGATGCCTCCTTGCTTAACACTCAACATTATAAGGTACGGATCAAGGGTAAAGTAGAGCAATCCAGGGAAGGAGTAGCGCCCTCCCCTACACCTTGGTGTAGTAGCTATCGAAAAGGGAGCCTTCGGGTTACCCTTGACTATGGTCGCCAACTTTTACTATCAATAAAAGTGCCCAAACAAAAAGTCTGGAAACTTATTTAATGATCTTCGTACGTGAAGTCATTTATCTTTTCTCGTTGCTTTGTAACTATGAAACATCTCATGTATTTCTATAATTAGGTTACATCAAATAGTTGCAGTGAAAGTGAGTCTGTCAAGATGTCTCTTTACATTTTTATCTCTCCTATTCCTATGGTTTGTTTTCATGCTGTTAGTTTCACCTTCCGGTTTTCCATAAACAAGGTTAAATTTAAGACTTTATCGGTTATTTTGAATATTTTTAGGCATTCTATAATCCACGTTTGTGTGATTATGTCATATACCTTTTTATAATGGCTACATTTTCCTGCCTAATTTTTACCTCCTTCTGTTGTATATTGACCTTCGACCCGGCCAAACATGCCATTCCAAAGTGATGCACCGGAAGGAAGTGACACATTCCGATGGCAGTTGTGAGAAGAAATAACGTAGGCGGCCTTGGCTGAAAAAATGGGACAAGGTAAAAATCCCATGATACACTCATAGACTGATGCACTGGAAGAGAGTGACCTCTGAACTGCATCACGGTTATTTCCGCTTGATGACGATCAAACATGCTATTCCAAAGATTCAGTGGGAGATTGAGTGGGCGATTGAACTATTATATAACTCGTTGAGACAGGAAGTCAGTGAGTTGGAGATCAGATGAGTTAGAGACAAGATGTGGTAGAGAAAGCCACCACCCGGCAGAAGGGGCCCTCAGGATCCCAGCGTGTTTGGAGACCCGTTGGTGACAAGATGCGGTAGAAGGCCGCGAGGCCTCCGGTTGAACAACCCTGGAGACACAACGCTGATGGCCATAAGAGTGGGGGTCAATATGTTGCAGTTCTGTTCGGTCTCCAACTCCCTCTCACACGCAAACCTTACAATAAAGTGAGAGGTACATATTTTTCTAAAGAAGTCCTTCACTCGTCCTTTATTCATTGCGTCAATATGTATTCTGCATGTATATGTGTATAGTTGTAGCATATGACTATACACATATATGTACAGATCTATACATAAAAGGTGCCCGTGGTGTAATGGTTATCGTCGTCGGAAATGGACACAGCGACACGTGTTCAAATCCTGGTCGATACTGATTGCATTTCACATAGCACTAATACCCTTGGGAAAGGTATGAATCCGATGATTTTCCCTCCAGCTATGGGTAAATAGTAGGACAGACTAGGTTCTTCAGTCTTGGAGAGGCAACTAGTCTAGGAGAAAGAAAACTCTGAATTCAAACTTGTTAAACTCCGCTTAAAAATTGACCTTGTGTCATATCCTGTCCGAGCGCAGGGGTTGGTAAATATATATACATAACTGGTCATCTATCCTTCTTGTTCCCTTATGACATCTTTTCTGTTCTTCGAAAATGAGTTCGCGACATTCGAGCCAGTAATACATTTTTTCTCTTATCTGTGTGGTTACGATTTTCCACATCATAGGTAAACACGTTATCGGTCTATAGTTGCTTGGTATAGTTCTTTTTTTTTTCTTGTTTTTTTAGGGGGGGGGGTCTTTCTGGATAGAGTAGTTTTTATTTTCGTCATTCATTCGAGCACTCTTGTTTCTCATAGTCATATACCTAGTTGCTGTTTTGAATGAGTGAGAATTTTAAAAACCAGAATTTATATATCCAATCATGACCTGAATGTTGTCCTTAGTGACTACAGGTGTATTTCAGCCTCGGAGCTGTTTTTAATTCCTTACAATTCCCCTCTCATGTTATTTAACCCCTCGGTCTCTCTTATTTTAGTATATTATTCTTTTTTCCTATATATACTTATTTACCAACCCCTCCGCTCGGACAGGATATGACACAAGGTCAATGTTTAAGCGGAGTTTAACAGGTTTGAAGTCAGAGTTTTCCTTCTCCTAGACTAGTTGCCTCACCAAGGCTGAAGAACCTAGTCTGTCCTACTATTTACCCATAGGTGGAGGGAGAATAATCGGATTCATACCTTTCCCAAGGGTATTAGTGCTATGTGAAATGCAATTAGTCTGGTCCAGGATTTGAACTCGTGTCGCCGTGTCCATTTCCCACGATAATAACCATTACACCACGGGCACCTCCGTTTTTCCTATGTATGTATGTATGTATGTATGTATGTATGTGTGTGTGATCTGATAGACAATCTAGGATAGCATGGCAGACAATAAACGAAGTGAGCAGAAGGAAGAGCACTGCGAAAACTAAACTGAAAGCTACCAGCTAAAAAGAACGAATACACATGTGGAAACAACATTTCGAAAATTCACTCGGAAAAGCTCCGAACGTTACGCACAAACCAATCACGAAAATTATTAGTAATCAATTAGACATCAAACTAGGACAGTTTACACAAGAAGAACTCAACTCTGTACTAAGAAAAATTAAAAATAGGGAAGCATCAAAACTTGATGAAATACCCCCAGAAATATGGAAGACCAGGGAATTCGGCGACATACTACTCCGACACTGTAATGCCGTATATAACTAAAACACAACAGACAGATGGACAAAGGGGTACATCCTCCCTTTCCCTAAGAAGGGTGACCTCGGAATAACCAAGAACTACGGAGGTATAACCCTTACATCCATAGCCGCCAAGATCTACAATGCTCTACTACGCAACTGCATAGAACCCAAAATTGAGAAGATACTTAGGAAGAACCAAAATGGCTTTCAGAGAAATCAATCCACAACATCACAAATTTTGACTATCCGTCAAATTCTAGAAAGTGTACGTGGAAAAAACCTAGAAACAACAATACTATTTATCGACTTCTCCAAGGCCTTTGACTCCATACACAGAGGGAAGATGGAGCAAATAATACTCGCCTACGGCCTACCCAAAGAAACCGTCGCAGCCATAATGACGCAATATAGAAACACAAAAGTAAAAGTCCGCTCCCCGGATGGAGACAGAATACTTCGACATTATAGCAGGTGTACTGAAAGGAGACACATTAGCCCCATACCTGTTTATCATCAGCCTAGACTACATGCTTAGAACGTCTATTGATATAATGAAATATAACGGTTTTAATCTGGTAAAGGAAAGAAGCAGAAGATACCCCACACAAACAATTACGGATGCGGACTACGCCGATGACATAGCACTTCTGGCAAATACACCCGCCCAAGCTGAAACCCTGCTACATAGACTGGAATGAGCAGCTGTTGGTATAGGCCTCCATGTCAAGTCCAACAAGACAGAATATATGTCCTTTAATCAAAGAGGTGACATCTCCACACTAACTAGTAGTTCTCTGAAATTTGTAGATAAGTTCACCTACCTAGGAAGCCGTGTCTCTTCAGCTGAGAAAGACAACGCACAACTAGCAAAGGCATGGACAGCTATCGATCATATGGAAGTCAGACCTGACCGATAAAATAAAATGCAGTTTTTCCAAGCGGCGGTCGTGTAGATACTGCTATATAGATGTACTACATAGATGTTAACTAAACGTATGGAGAAAAAAAACTTGACGGCAATTACACAATAATGCTGCGAGCAATATTGAACAAGTCCTGGAGGCAACACCAAACAAAGCAGCAGCTGTACGGCTACCTACCACTCATCACGAAAACTATCCGAGTTAGACGAACCAGACATGCGATACTCTGCTGGAGAGGTAAGGACGAACTCATAAGTGACATACTTCAGTGAACCCCTTCACATGGACAAGCAAAGGCAGGACGACCAGCTAGAACTTACCAACAACAACTCAGTGCCGATACAGGATGTAGCCTTGAAGACCTCCCGGGAGTGATGGATGTTAGAGACAGGTGGCGAGAAAGGGTTAGGGAGATCCGTGCTGGCAGTGTGACACGATGATGATGTGTGTGTATAAATAACTTATTCGATTAATTATGTTCATTATAACTGAAAAAATATTAGATAATGTTCAATATGTGTGTTCTACTTGATAGCGTTGAATTGAGGGAATTGGTAAGGAAGGAGATGACTGAAAAATATACATTTGTTATGGATGTGACGTTACCCCCTCGGCCCCCCGATACGTCAACTTCTTCAAACCATTTCACTTTACGGCCGGTGATCAACTAGTGGTTCCGATAGGGGCATCGCACATTCCCTTACCGCTACAAGAAATTCAATCGAGGGAGTGGGAGAAAAAAGAACAAACGAACAATATGCTTGGGGTTAACTCAAAGTGCAAGACAAGGAGTTATGTAACACTCTGCATTCCTGTTAGCATATATAGACTAACGCTAGCGTGGATTTCTTGCGAAAATTCTACAACGCTACTGGAATGCCGACTCATCTTGACTCGTCTTCCCTCACTGCTCTGGACCTCATCTCATCCGACTCGTATCTCTGCTGTCCGGTGTCGACTGCCCTGTCCGTCGTCCGTCGCCAACTCTTCCTCGAGCTCCTTTGTCCAACTCTCTTACTCACTTCCGGTCACCCAAGATATCGAGTCCAAAACCCTTTGTCTGGTTTCGCGCCAAAACAGACCAAGGGATCGTCTGCTTGGCGGACCACCTACATAGTGTTACATAGAAAATAAATAACTTTTTACTTATTAGGCTGTTAGTTCCACTTTCCAGTTTTATCATTATTATTTACTCATTCATAGTTTTTCACATCAGCGTTAGCTGATAGTCCTTCATTGGAGTTTGCGTGACAGCAAGTCTTCTCACGTCTCCAGGACTCTTCTCAGTATGCTGGCTGATCTCAACAATGCTGTAGTTTGGATGTTCTCCATTCTTCCTCTTATTTCCAAGTCCTCCAGTCCCTTTATTAATCCTTCGGTGACTGTACTAAGAGCACTGATCACGATTGATATAACAGTCACTTTCATGTTCCACATTTTTTTCAATTCCTTTGCAAGGTCCAGGTACTTATCCTTCTTTTCACTTTCTTTTAGTTTTATTCTGTGGTCAGCTGGGACAGCAAAGTCAACAATTTTGCAAGATCACTTTTTTTGTTGATCATTATAACGTCTGGCCAAGATTAAGTGATCTGTTTGTACGTCAAAATCCCATTATTATTATTATTATTATTATTATTATTTTGAGAGTTTTTCACACTGATGGTTCCTCTCTAGAGTTTGAGTAACAGCAATTCTCCCCAAGACTCCATGATGCTTCTCAGTATTCAGGCCGATCTCAACAATGCTGTATTTTGGATGATCTCCTCTCGTCCTCTTATTTCCAAGTCCTCTAGTCCCTGTACCAATCCTTTGGTGACTGTACCGAGTGCACCAATTACAATTGATAATACTGTCACTTTCATGTTCCATTGTTTTTTTTTCAGTTCTCTAGCAATGTCTAAGTACTAATCTCTCTTTTCGCTTTCCTTCAGTTTTACCCTGTCGTCAGCCGGAACGGCTAAGTCCACTATTCGGCAGGTCTCTTTTTTTGTTGACTATAATAGGTCTGGTCGTCTGGCCAAGATTAGGTGAACCATTTTTATTTCAAAATCCCAGAGAATTTTGCGAGTCTCATTTTCCAGGACTGGTTCCGGGTTTTGAATGTACCATTTGTTCCTATGGTCAAATTTAAACTTCTTGCACAATTCTCAAGGGATCATCTTTCCCACCCAGTCGTGTGTAGTCTCATACTCTCTTTGCACTAATTTACTGCATTTGCTTATCATATGATTGATCGTTTTGTCTCGATCACCACATAATCTACATCTGCTATTTTGTTGAGTCTTGTCTATTTTTGTTTTGACATTGTCTTTATGGTGTTATTTTGTGCAGCTATTCGAAAAGATTCAGTTTCTCTATTAAAATTTCACTTTCTTAGCCATGTCCAAGTTTTCTCGTGTGAGATTTCGCTTGTTGATCGCTTGAAATGTCTCCTACAGTTGTTTTCGGGTCATTTTTGTTCTTTTAATGCTTGTGTTGTTTTTATTGTTTCTGGTGGCTGTAATCAGTCTCCTCTGCACTTTTTATGTAGTATACGAGTCGTTGTATCGATGCATCAACGCTTTCTTTAATGCTGGTAAGTCCTCTTCCTCCTTCTTTTATTGACACATATAGTCTGTCTATGTCATCTCTGGGATGTATGGCCTTATGCATCGTTATGAGTTTCCGTGTTCGTTTGTTGAAGTTCTTCCCTCGTCCACTTTTGAATGGTCCCGAGTATCTTACGAGGGGGACAGTCCGGGTATTTATTCGTTTGAGGAGATTTCTGCTATATAATATAGTTCTTCTTCTCCCAAGATACTCTTTTTCATTTTTTTTCTTTTCATCTCTGCTTGTTTGATAGTGTCCGCTTCCAATATTCCCAAATATTTGTAAGTTTCTTTTTTTCCGAGCATTCTGATTTTTTCCTAGTTTGGTGGTTTTATTATTATTATTATTATTATACTCCTTGCGTGTTTTTCATACCCACCTTAGCTAGTAGTCTTTCACAGGAATCTGGGTGATTGCAAGTCTCCTCAGGTCTCCAGGATTTCTCTTAGTATTTCGTCGATCGCAACTATGCCGTAGCCGGAATGGTCTCTATTCTTCCTCTGATTTCCAATTCCTCGAGTCTTTCTTTCTGGATTTTTGACACTGTTTTAAGCGCACCGACTAAAATTGATATCCCTGTCTCCCGCATGTTTTACAGCGTTTTTGGTTTTCGGGCAAGCTCCAATTATTTGTGTCTCTTTTTGTTTCATTTTATTTTGACTCCGTGCTCCACCTGAACGGCAAAATCTGCTTAACGACAAGTTGTCTCCATTTTGTTATGAAAACAGGGTCTGCTCTTCTAGCTGAGATTAAGTGATCTGTTCACTGACTCATTGGCCTAGAGGGTAGAGTGTTCGCCAATGGTCCGGGAGACTTGGGTTCAGTCCCAAGTCGCGTCATACCAAAGACTTTAAAAATGGTGCTTGATACCTCCTTGCTTAACACTCAGCAATATAAGGTACGTATCAAGGGTAAAGTGGAGCAATCCAGGGAAAGGAGTAGCCAACTTTACTTACTTACATGTATATCAAACCCCAGAGAATTATATGTCTCATTCTCAAGGACGAATTCGAGTTTGTGTATATAACATTTGGTAGCATGGTTAATTTTCTATAATTATCATTATTATTATTATCATTATTATTATTATTAAATTTCTATTATTATTATTATTATTATTATTAGTGCCTCACCTTTTTCTTATCTCGCAGATAATTACGACAGTCGTGAATATAAACCTTACTCAGTGGTCCACACTAGTAGCATAATTTCTAATTTTTGGCTGGAGCTGTGGAATACGCCGACGGCACATCTGCAGAGGGGTAAGACTCCCCCCTCCAAATGAGTGTCCTGGGTATGACACTAAGCTGCGTCTGATAATGAGCCTCCAGTTCTAGAACTTTTGGAAATATAATGTACGCCTTTATTGCAATTACGCCCAGGCCCACTTTGAGCCGAAGTGAGTCGTCATTGTAAATTTTACCTGTAGTCAGGATTGAACGTGCAACCTCCAGATGATTTCACTTGGAAGTTCGTTAATCAAGCGCCTACATTCGTTCAGCTACGTAATATGACGGATATGGGTGCTTGGTTAATAAATCATCTGGAGGCTGCAGGTTCAATCCTAACAACCGGTAAAATAACAGGGACTACTTACAATAGCTTAATACTTGTACCTGGTTTTGGTTAACGGAATTAGAACAATTTCCCTCACCCCGTAGATTAAATAAAGAGTTCAGTTCCGTGTAAGCTCACTAGTTCGAAACCAAAACACCTGAAGTCGGCCAAAGGACGCATCAGCCGAAACGTTGTGAATATAACAATAAAGATGATGATAATAGTCCGAATATACTAAATGATAAAATCGAGGTGTATATATATATATATATATATATAGAAAGATTAGAAGTAAATGTAGAAAAAGCTAACGCCTTTATTTCCTCTTGAAGACTGGAGAACATATCGGCCAAAACAGTATGCAATCATCCAGCCCCTCCACTACCAGCAGGAAACAACACAAAATTTAATTTTTAAGTACATATACTAAAATTGGAATACAGCTGGTTTTAATTTAAATTCAGCGTTTATCTTCTATTTTCCGGTTGCAGTACTAATTTGCCAACTATTTACCTATATTTAGAGAGAGGAGGAAGAACACATGAATTTCTACCTCACACTAAGGGCATTGGTATGAAGATGTAACGCGAACTACCTCATCGAGTCTTTTTTTACTTGGCGCGTCGAAGTAGAAAGAAATTATCAGAAAGACAAGTGACAAAAACTCTCTTCTCTGCTGTACCGATCTTCATAGTTGCACATGATCATCTTCTGTCGTTATGCTATAAGGTGCGCATTTGTAAATCATTTTCTGATCAGGAAATCTTATTTGAAATTTTAAATCAAAATCTAAAATTTAAATCAAGTCCCTGCGCGTTATATGCTAATTTTGGCAGTACTCGAAGGAAAATATGTTCTCTCATTACTATGGCAACGGAGCCGCAGAAATTATATTAGAAAACTAACGAAGCATTCATGCATAATAATTTAGCAATTTGTTCATTCTGATGTAATGATTTGGCACTTACCAATTTGGCAATTTGTGTATTAACGTATGACAATTTGACTATTTGTTCATTCTGGCACTTACCAATTTGGCAATTTGTAAATTTATGTAAACCAATTTAGCAATTAAAAATTTGGGAAATAACAATTTGGCAATTAACAACTTGGCAATTCCCCTGTAAGAATTGGTGCATAACTGTATACAATTTGGCCATATGTGAATTCGCATATCACAATTTTCGAATTAGAGAATTTTTTTGCAATTAACAATTATGAAATTTTTGCGTACAATTTAGCAATTTGTGCATTCACGTTTATTCTGTATGTGTTTACCAATAAACCACTTTTTAGCAATTTAGCAATAACCTATTTAACTCTTTTATGTATAGTAATTTATCAATAGTAATTTATGAATAGCAATTTGATAATTTGTGTTTACAATTTGATAATGTTGATCACAAACTGTGAAAGTACACAATATATGCACAATATATGCCTGCACAACTTGCAAATTGATGCAGATTGCCAACCGTTGTACAAAATGACAACTTAGTAATTTATGCATATTACATATTATGCATTGTACTTAGTCACATTTTAGCAATTTATGCATATTAGATATTGTGCATTAACCGACACTAATTACGCAATTTGTGTATCCAATTTGCTGATCTGAGTGTTTAATTTGATACGTGGCAATCCACTATTTAGCAATTTTCAATCAATTTTGCAATTTAATCATCAAATTTGGCATTGTACGTATGCTAATTAGGCAATTTGTACACCCATTTTAGCGTATTATCTGCACATATTGCGCGCCTACATATAGCAATTTTGCAAAATAAATTCCTGTCTAACAATTTGGTAATTTCACATTCAAATTATCTTATTGATGATTCTATTAAGACATTTTAGGCTTGTGCTTATTTCCCTGAATTTAAAGTGCGCCTTATACATCGTGAAAAACGATCCATCTTTGAATTTTTGTTTACCCCTGCTTTCAACACTTTATTGTTTCTTTTTTTATGCATTTGTGTGTCCGCTCTTAACGTGTGTTAGTTATTAGCAGAGACTGAGTGACAACAAATCTTTTTATTATTATTATTATTATTATTATTACACTTTTGAGAGTTTTTCACACTAGCGTTAACTGGTGATTTTCGACTGGAGCTTGAGTGACAGCAAGTCTCTTCAAGTGTCCAGGACTCTTCTCAGTATTATGACCAATCTTAATAATGCTGCAGTCTGGAGGTGCCCGTGATGTAATGGTTATCGTCGTAGGAATTGGACACGGCGATACGTGTTCAAATCCTGGACGAGACTGATTGCATTTCACATAGCACTAATACCCTTGGGAAAGGTATGAATCCAATTATTCTCCCTCCAGCTATGGGTAAATAGTAGGACAGATTAGGTTCTTCAGCCTTGGTGAGGCAACTAGTCTAGGAGAAGGAAAACTCTGACTTCAAACCTGTTAAACTCCGCTTAAAAATTGACCTTGTGTCATATCCTGCCCTAGCGGAGGGGTTGGTAAATATGATAAAGCTGCAATCTGGATGGTCTCTACTTGTCTTCTGATTTCCAATTCTTCCAGTCCCTTTACCAATCCTTTAGAAGATTGTTCCAAGTGCAGCAATAACAATTGGTATCACCGTCACCGTCATGTTATTTTACTTCTCTGGCAAGATCGTAGTACTTTTTATGTTTCGCCTTCTATAATTTTCCCTCTGTGGTCTGCCAGAACGGCAAAATCTACTAGACGACAAATTTTTTTATTGTTTTTTGTTTTGTTTTTGCTTTTTTTTTTTTTCTTAATCAATACTTGATCTGGTCTTCTGACTGGGACTACGTTATCTGTTTCAATCTCAAAACCCTTGAGAATTTTATTCGTCTCATTCTCTAAATCGAATTCTGGTTTGTATATATACTATTTCTTAGTATAGTCAAATTTTAATTGCTTGCACAATTCCCAGTGGATCGCCTTCGCAACCCAATCATGCCTTGTCTTGTACACTTTTTGTAAGACTTTGCTGCATTTGCTTATGTGATCAACCGTTTTATTTCTGTCTTCATATAACCGACACTTGCTATTCCGTTGCGTCTAATCAATTTTCACTTTGATGTTGGTCCTTGTGGCGTTATTTTCTGTTGCTATTAAAATAAATTTCTTTTCTCACTTAAGATCTTCCCTTTTTAGCCATGTTCAGATAGTCTAGTGTTCAATCTCTCCAGTTTGTTGCTTGAAGTATCCATACAGTTGTTCTGAAACTCCAGTGACAAAAAGTCTCCCCCACTCTACAACATTTTTTTTGTTATATTCTCAATCCCAAGCACTAATATGATGTACTGTCTAGATTATTTCTTGAACCTCTACTTTCAATTCTGATGCTTACGGCATGAATCCAAGTGTACCTGTAATTATGGGCTCGATCCTATTTTTCATGATCCACAATTTTCTCTGCTCTCGAGCAAAATCCTGGTATTTTTTTTGTTTTCTACTCTCCCTCATTTTCTCACTATGATCTACTCTTTAACACATCTACGACCTGGCAGAGACTCTTCGCCTCTATAATTGGCAACTTTTTTACCCTTCCTCATATTGTTGTTGTTTTAGTTTTTTTATGCTTGTTATTTGCATTTGTTTTAATGAAAAAACAAACTTGATACATTTGATAAATTCGCTACTGAACTTAAAACGAAAAAAGTCCTCATCTATTTAACACTTGGGCACCTCTGGTGGAGTAACGGTTAACAAGCTAGACTAGCAAACCTACACGATTGAGTTCTAGTCTCATTGGGCGCCCCATTCTTTCGGCCTTGTGCCACATCGAAGCAAATAGCTTTGTAAATTACTATTTAACACTTACTAATCTCATATATATATATATATATATATATATATATATATATATACTTTCAAATATTTACAGGTACTTATATGCCACAATAAATATTTTACTACGAAATAGTTCTTTTCCCTATGCCGTCTGAAAATACACTTCATGATAAAATTTAACGACTCCTCGAAACTGAGTCTCTCGCAATAAACAAAAATCAGCTGAAATCAGTGTTATGAAAGATGTAACTAATTGTATTGAAATTTCTCTCACCAAATTTTTCACTGGTCCCTGGTTTGGTTATACAACCGCTACTCACGTTAGGTGTCTTGGATAGGAATAACGTGACGGGACCCATTCTTCTCAAGGTCTACAATTGGTTGTGGTTTTCTTTCTTCTAGACTGGTTACCAAGATTAAAGGTCTGCCCTACTATTTTACCCACAGGTGGAGGAAGAATAATCAGTTTCCTACCTTTCTTCAGGGTACAAGCTCTATGTGAAATGCAAACAGCTTTGTCCAAGAGTTGAACTCACGTAGCTGAGTCCACTTCCAACGGCGATTATCGTTAGGCCACAAATGTCTTCACATTGATTTTATTTATTAAGAAAAAAGAAATTAACAAAGTATTTATTATTCTAAGTTCATGCGTAGTTCATAAAGTTGGATATGTAAAATAATTAGATAAAATAATTACTTATTTAGCAGTAACAATCTGGACAAAAATAAAAATGATTAAGCCGATAAATCTCTTTTTTTTTTAACTCAGTAAAACTTTGAAATATTTTTAGAAAATAAGATGTCTCCATGAGATAAAATGCAGATTTGTTTGGTTTCTTTATTTAATGGCACATCAACTTTTGTGAAAAGACGGAAGTGGCACGATTTAACCCATGATTCAAGAGGGTTCATAAATTTCCTACCGGTATTTGTCTGAGAGTGAACATTATAAAGCAACTGGAATTCGAACTCGCTTACTAGGATACCTCAGTGCTGCATGTTAGCTTGTACACCACGGGGACTCCTCAGAGTCAAGTGATTAACTAGTTCGAAAAATACAATTAGTAAATCTCTTTGTGGGTTCATTTTTACAGTTATAATTATCGTTTGGTGTAAATTATAAATTGAAATCAAAGATTGTAAAACGGTCTGTCGGTGGGGGCTTAAAATATTCCAAATGAACCCACTGCATATCCTCCTCCTTCTCCTCCACAAAAATGGGTGTCCTCGTAACGACACTAAACTACATCTGATAACGAGGCTCTAGTTCTGGACAGTGTTGAGTACCCCTTTAATGCCATTACTCCCAGGTCCACTCTGACCCAGAATGGTAGTACCTGTTAGGATTCCATGGGTCAGTTAGTTCTTTTTAAAAATTACTAGTATTGAATAGGAATACTTGGTACCATAAAACGGTATATTATTTGTATTAAGAGTTAGTTGAAGCTATAATTGTTTACTAAAGATCATAATTAATTATTTGACCCATATAACTGTATTCAAACGAGTGTCTATAATTAAACAGGAATACTTGAAACCATTCTACTAAGTATAAATTATTTGTATTAGATAGGAATACTTTCTATCATATAACGGTACGCAAAAAAACTCTTTAGAAACAAGAAAAATGTAAATATAAGCGTACAATAAATGCGATTCCTTAACTTCTAAGTATAAAATGGTCCTAGACAGGTTGAAATGCCATTAAAATTAATCAATCAAAGATTGTAAGATAGAGATTATTCAAGAAAACTGAACAGGTTGAAGAAACATCTAACATTTGACGGTTATTCAAGTTTTGACGTCTTACCCGACAAAAACACGTACTTTATCTAGCAAATCACATCCATGGCTTCGTGCCAAAAGTAACCTACGCTAAATAAATAGTTGTGAATTATTTAGAAATACACGCTTAGGAATTTTTTCTAAAAATGAAAAAAATCCTGAGGAATTTCTGCGGATGAGTGAAAAGTATTCAAAAACCGCATATAATGTTAAATACACACACACACACATGGTGTGATGGATCAATTGTCGACTAAATTGCCCCAAAATGAAAATAACAATGACATCTCATTTTATTAGATATATTCACCAAAATTATATTAAAATGTTTGGAAATATTATGGATTACCAGACATGCAGGGACGAGCTCATAAGTGATGTACCCCTATGGACCCCCACATATGGCCGTCAAAACCAGGACGACCAGCACGAACATACATACGGCAGCTATGTGAGGATACGGGATATAGCCCTAAAGACCTGCCAGAGGCGATGAACGATAGGGAGAAGTGGCGAGAGAGGGTCAGGGATATCCGTGCTAGCGGCATGACATGATGATGATGAAATTAATTTACAAAAATTGACATTGGCTTCTAGACGATTTTGAAATCTCCTGTAAGCTTTTCCAAAGGTCTCCTCGTTTAAATTGGCATATGCCACCGTTATCTTTACCCTCAGTTTATATTTAGTGTTTCACGAAGTTTTGTTAGTCTCTCGCTCAACCCCCCCCCCCCCCCGCCGCACAATAACCAAAGGGATTGTAATCAGGGGAGTTAAGCGGCCAGGAAGTGAAGTGGTGGCAGAAATTTTCTGACAGCTTATACTGGATTTTCCTGCTTGTTTGGCATAGCCCAGAGTCCTGTTACTTGATGTAGTGTCTTCAAAAAGCTACCCACTTCATCCAGGTCACACTACTTCTTCCAGGCACTTGACGTAGACCTCCGAGTCTGAGACCATGTGGGAGGATAAAAGAAGGCATAACGTCACCATCGCTAGTGACCGCCCCAAACACGATGTCAACTGGTTGTTTGGTTTTTATTAATATCGGTAAAACTTATGGGGAGAGAGCAATCTAACGTTTGTTCCGTAAGCTTACCATCTGAACAGCAAGCTGCTTCCAAAATTATAGAAGTGTGAATTGCATCATGGGGCAGCTTTCCTAACAGACAGTACCCAACCGACTCTAGTTCGCTGCACAAGAAACTAAAACTGAAACAAAGAAAGCATATGGATAAAATTGGTAATTCAAAATTGCCTCAATTTGCCTATCGCATCTAGTATATTGGAATTATAATTCCCAGGGTCAAATAAAAACTAATTAGGCGGTAAATTCAGCAAGAAATAAACAGGTGTACCGAAAGTGCAGAACAAATATAAGATTATAAGTAACTCGTAAAAAGTATGATTAATAAATCATATCTCTGAGTTTAAAGACTCCGATCATCAGGAGAGATTCGATAGATCTCAGTCTCGTGAAACTCAGAGTTCTGAATTATTAATCTTACTTTTTTTACATATATATATATATATATATATATATATATATATATATTTATGTTGGCCGACCGTAGTCGAGGGTGACACAAAGGCTCCTTTTTCAATAGCTACTACATCGACGTGTAGGGACAATTTCTTTCCCTGGATAGCTCCACTTTACCCTTTATCTCTATCTTATAATGCTGAGAGTTAAGCAAGGATATATCAAGTACCATTTTTTGAGTCTTTGGTATGACTTGACCTAGGATTGAACCCCGGTCTCCCAGGCCATTGATGAACATAATGCCTTATTTGGTATATTTTTAGATAAAGAGACCACATTATCAATGATAGATCAAATAAAAAACCCTTTTTGCAAACTTGTTGTAATAAATATAGGAAAAAATATTTGAAATTAATAGAGAAACACTTTAATCAGTATAATATGTTACATAAGATATCTAATAGGAAAACCTTAAAAGTTAGTTATTCCTGCACGAATAAAGTTTTTAATAATTAACACACATAATACGGAAGTAATTTGAAAATACTATGACCAACTTGAAAGTAATAATAATTATTATTATTATTGTAATTGTAAATCCAAAGAAGACTGTCCAATAGGACGTATATGTAATTTGAAAAACGTAGAGTATCAAGCTACTATTTTCCCAAATGAAAACGTAAAAGATTAAAAAAAATTATATTGGAATTTCGTCGGTTAGATGGAAGTTAGGATATAATAATTATATTCATTCCTTTTCTCACGAACGCTTGAGAAATCAAACAGCTTTATCCAAACATTTTTGGAAGACGAAAAACTCCAAAGATACAATGGAAAATTTTGCAAAAAATCTTCAATTCCTAGCTGCTTTAATGGAAGATGTCATTTGCATCAGGAAGAAAAGATACAAATTATGTCGTAAATTGATCCTGTTAACCTATCAAATAAGAGATGGGATTTTATTGTTTGATGTAGGCATAGAAATAAATTTAGACTATTTTCAAAAATAAGTGAATAAATAAATAAAAATAAATAACTATGATTTATAAAATCAGTCAATGAATTTGAATTTATATTAGTTATTTTTGCTCTATTATTGCAATTGGAGGCGGGGATTTTACCGTAAATAACATTAGTTTTAAATTTTTTACTCCATTTTAACGATAAGAATTAATGTAGTAAAATTAGCTGTCTGAATAATATTTTTTCATATAAATGTTTGAATGTTTAGACATTTATTTTTGTTGCTGTAAATTTTTCCTTTTTTAAATTTGAAATATGATGAAACCGGATGTTCAAAACAAAGTTAGTAATTATTGTTACTTGAATTGGAAGGCTGACTTTTATATAGGAGAAATAAGGGGGGGTTGTATTTGGGTTTGTTTTTTTTGTTTTTTTCAAATTTGGTTGGGAATGTGAAAAAGTTATTTTAATCCATTTTCTTGATTGATCTGAAGAAGTCCTAATAATTTTAGGGGCATTGATTTATATCAATGCCAACAGGACGGAAATAAATTTATTATCTTAATGTGATCGATTGCTTTTTGTTTTAAGAGAAAATAATCAGCTCTGTGCATTTTATTTACATTGAACTCTTGACCGTGATCACTTGAATCTAATATTCTATTTTTGAATATTTTATTGGCCCTAATTGGAATTGTTCTGAACGCCGGATGTACTGGATTAATTACTGTCCTATATATACGAGGTTCATTAAATAAGTTACCAGACTTTTTTCGTATGGGCACTTTTATTGATAGTACACACATGAAACTCTAGTTCCCTTCCAAGTAATCTCCTACGGCTGCAACCCACTTATTGTACTGTTCCAACAACTTCTAGGAGGCCCAATGGAAGTCCTCTTGTGTGAGCGTGTCAATGATCTTCATCACAGCCTCTTTCATCTCATAAATTGTCTCATAACGACAGCCTGTGAGCTTAGGGAATAACCAAAAGTCACAGGGAGCAGGGCCTGGACTATAGGGAGGGTGAGGAACTGTCTTGATGCCCATCTTGCTCAAATAGTCTGTGACAAGGATGGAGTTGTGGACTGGAAATGCCACTGACCCGATTTAAAGAGTGCTGGCCTCTTCCCAAGGAATCTCTTCCTGAACTCCCTTAAAACCTCAATATAGTAACCCTAACCCTAACCCTTTGGTCAATCAACTCTGGTTTATGGACTTCTTTACTCCTCCCACACTTCTCCTCATCCCTCACAGACTCTGTGCCTTCCTTGAATCTCTTATGCCACTCAAAAACTGATGCTTGATTCATGCAAGATAGTCCAAAAGCAGTGTGAAGCATTCCATACGTTTTTGTGGTATTTTTTTCAAGTTTAAAACACAATTTTATTGCATTTAATTCTTCTAAAGTGTCCTCACATCCAGATTGCATTTTTGAAATTTACCAGCTGTGACAGTCAGGCTTTAGTAGGGTGTATTCCAATTGCTACTGTAGCTGTTGATTTGAACCTGAAATCATAAAAACTGGTTAGTCATCTCATAAGATGTATAGCAATAACATAGTGAATTTTCAAGAGTCTACGACAATTTTAAATGCCTGTACGAAAAAGTCTGGAAACTTATTGAATGCACTATATATATATATATATATAGCTTTTCCTCGCTCTCGGCATCTGCGTGAAAAAACTCCTTCAATGTTGCCATAATAGCAAAGAGAAAATCGAACCGAGAATTATGTGTGCTACATTGAATAACAACCCCTACACAACGATCTTCTTTTGCAATATCCCCATTGATGCCAGTGATAAAACAGACATCACCACTTTCTATGACCTGCTATCTTCCCTTGCTCGATATATTCCCAAACATAACGTATTAATTATCAGTGGAGACATGAATACACAAATCGTCAAAGATGAAAATAATAACCTTGGCTTACACAACCTGCCGAATAGAAATGACGAATATCTAACAGATTTTTCACTCGAGAACAGTCTTTTATACCTAAACATTAGGTTAAAAATAGGAAGTAAAACTACTGACCTACACCTTCTAAAAGTACACTAAAGCACGGCTCGATTATTGACTCATAAACAAAAAATGGATAGATAATGCTTTGAACTGTGTGGCATACCCCTCTTTTGAAGGAGTATCTTACGATTACAAAATCGTCTCGGCAAACATACGTCTGAATCTACGCAGAAATAAGAAACAGTCAAAACCACACGTTACCACTGGTCCTCACATATCAATAGGGATATTAACAATAGATATACCAAAGACTCAAAAAATGGTACTTGATGCCTCCTTGCTTAACACTTAGCATTATAAGGTACGGATCAAGGGTAAAGTGGAGCAATCCAGGGAAGGAGTAGCGCCCTCCCCTACACATTGGTGTAGTAGCTATCGAAAAGGGAGCGTTCGGGTTACCCTCGACTATGGTCGCCAACTTTACTTTACTTTATAAGAAACAAATTCGATACTCTTCAGGAAGTATCTGAAAGATATACACCGAATGACGAATATAAAAACTTCATCACTGCTCACCTGGAAGCAGCAACCAAAGCAAGAGCCAAATGTAGTGTTCCATGGGAGTCACTAATAGTTTGGAAAAAACGAGATAACTTTTTAAAAAGCATCCTTACTCAGTAAAAGAAACCCAACTAATACCAACGCACAGAAACTTAGGAAATCCCAGAATGAACTAACCAACACATACCAAAAAAAAAAAAGCTATTTGAATAAATTCAAGGTCAAATCGATAGAATTAGAAATTCAGTTAAAGATAGACAATTACGAATAACAGAAAGTAAATGAAGTTGAAGGCAGAAGACGTCGAGAGTAAAACTAAAACCCTCTGCATCAAGAGAAAGACTTCTGAAATGGAAAGAACATTTCAAGAATCTTCTTGGTAACCGTCCTGTCATCATCATCATCATCATGTCGTGCCACTAGCACGGATATCCCTTACCCTCTCTCGCCACTTCTCCCTATCATTCATCGCCTCTGGCAGGTCTTCAGGGCTACATCCCGTATCCTCACATAGCTGCTATATGTATGTTCGAGCTGGTCGTCCTGCTTTTGCTTGGCCATATGCGGGGGTCTATAGGAGTACATCGCTTATGAGCTCGTCCTTGCTTCTCCAGCAGTGTCCTGCATGTCTGGTTCGTCTAGCTTGGATAGTTTTCGTAATGAGAGGCAGGTGGCCGTATAGTTGGTGCCTTGTGGGGTGTTGCCGCCAGGACTTATTCAATATTGCTCGCAACATTCTTGTGTAATTGCCGTCTAGCTTCTTCTCCAGCCGTTTAGTTAGCGTCCAAGTAGTGGCGTCCTGTAATCACCGATAAACCTATCCAAAAATCATTAATGGCCGAGTAGACGTTAACTAGGACAATTTTTGAAGAAAGACCTTAGCGCAGTATAGAAAAAAAATCAAAAAAAGAAAAGCTGCTGACCTTGACAAAATATCCCCTGAAGTTTAAAAAAACAAGAAAATTTGACGACATACTTCTCCGTCAATGCAACACAATCTATAAACGAAATCCGATAGAGAAATAAACGAAAGGTTGCATCTTTCTCTTTTCCAAGAACACAAAGAATTACACAGGCATGTTTCGAGCTGTTATCGATGCTAAGGCTTATAATGCTCTGCTTATCAATCGTATCCAACTCAAAATCGAGAATATTCTTTGAAAAAAATCAGAACTGCTCTCAAAGGAATTTTGCTTCACAACCTCACTATCTCTCGAATTATCGAAGCAGTACAAGCAAAGAATCTCGGAACAACTTTATTGATAGTAAATTTCTCAAAAGTATTCCATTCCATACAAAGAGAAAAGATGGAGCAAATACTCTTTGCATACGGTCTTCCCAGAGAAACTGTTACAGCTATAATGATGCTTTACAAAACCACGAAAGCAAAGGTTCGCTAACTTGATGGAAGACCAAATTCTTCGACATAGACGCTGAAGTTTTGCAAGGAGATACACTAGCTCCATATTTGTTTGTACCCTGCCTTGACTACCTACTCTGAATGACAATAAACCTAATAAAAGAAAATGGTTTCACAATAAAAAAAATTTAAAAAAAGCAAGAAGCAGACAATATCCCGCAAAAACTATGACAGAAGCTGATTACGCAGATGACCTAGCACTTTTTGCATACACACCAGCCCAAGCAGAATTCCTACTATATAGCCGAAAGCAAGCAGCCGGAGACATTGACTCCTTCGTGAATGCAAATAAAATGTATGTAAATTTGTTTCAAACCAAAAGAAGCCTCTAAAATTAATGGACCAATTCACATACCTCGGCAGTGAAATCATCATACGCATAGAAAAAGCATTGGTTATTGATTGGCTATCGATCAGATGGAAGTCTGATCTATCCGATGAAATAAAACGGGATTTATTTCTAAACTGTAGATGTATTGATACTACTATTAATATGGATGCGCCTCGTGGACAGTAACAAAATTCATAGAGAAAAAAACTACATAATAACTACATAAGAATTCTGCGTGCTGTCTTGAACAAACTCTCGAAGCAGCAATCCCTCAAACAGCAGCTGTACGGCTACTTACTTCCCATCTTATAAACCATTTCAGTCGAACAAGTCGGGGTATTGCTGGATAAGCAAGGAAGAACTCATAAGCGATGTTCTCTTATGGACTCCTATGCATGGACGTGTCAATATTGGCCGACCAGCAAAGACTTACATTAATTCTGTACGGACACAAGATGCAGTCTAGAAAACCTGCCAGGAATGATTGATGATAGGGATGGATGGTGAGAAAGAGAATGTCAGGGAACTCTATGCTGTCAGTGCAACTCGATGATATATATATATATATATATATATAATTTTAGTGAGCATATACACAGTCAAAGGCAACAGGAAGTGTATATACATACATATATACCCATCATACTCCACTGTATATAAATGGATATTCACTATGTAGAAACTACTTGATCTGATGGTCGCATTGGCAGTCATCAAGTACCGTTGACTTCACCATCCTAAATCTGATATATATGCCCTATCTCCGACATTAAGCACTCTTTATTTAATATGTAAACAACTACATTGATAATTAACAGACAGACAGACAGACGCAAAGTCGCTTATTGTTAATAAGGGAAATATTTCTGGAAAAGGCAAAATACATTTTTCTTTTCAGAATCGTTTTAATCACTGAAGTGGAAATACACTGATATTCCTGGCGTAATGGTCAGTAAAAATAGTTATGCCGGTAGTTTTAAAAGACATAAAAGGACGATTGATTTCCATGAAAAAGTTGCTATCATAAACAGTGCTAACTTTTTTTACCATCTACTCAGGCAAAATTCATTTAATTTATTGAATAAATCACGTCCACACACACACACACACACACACACACACATATATATATATATATATATATATATTTCCCAATGAAATAAATACACACATGTATATATATGTGTGTATGTGTGTCTGCGTGTGTGCATTTATTTCATTGAGAAGTCAAAAGTTCATGACCACCTTTCAAAACAGCTGATATTCCATGTGCCCACAAAACAATTCTGACCCACTCAGATCGTAACTCTACCTTAAAATGTTTTCACTAAGATTTTTCTATATGCCGGACTGGTTGGACATTATGCTTTGGTAACCACACACACACACACACATACACACACTTAGTGACTGCCACTTCTTAACAGAAAAAGGCAATCTTCTCCATCCAGCGAAAAGTGGAAACGCATATGGCTCCTCAGACCAACTTTACTTTTGCAAGCCCCGTTGCATATGTGTCAAGCAAAAGAACTATATTTGCTGTTGACATTAACCCTAGGCACTCTCATAGGGCTTCTCAGACCTACTGCTAACCCACTTTGTCACAGAATTGACACGAATTACCCTTAGGCTGATGAGGAAGGACCTATGTTATATCAACCTGCAATTTTTTTTTGTTGTAATGAGATCTCATATGACTTGTAAGTTCGGATTTATTCAAACAAAACCTTCTGTAGATATCACAAACATGTTCATGCTGAAAAGTGTCCGGTGTGGGGGGTCAAGTCATGTTTCCGAAGTGCGCGTTTCAAGATGAAGAGTTCAAGACTCCTTGATTCAAATGCTTTACAATCGTCGTAGATTTTTTCCCCAAAACTAATCGATTTTTCGTCATCTGCTTTAAGCCTTCAACATCTACGCTAAACCCTCTAAGTTTGTTTTTGACAGCATCTTTAAAATATTTCTTAGGTTTATGCTACGTTTGATCTGTCTGTAAAACAACTGCTGAGGTAATTTACCACACACACACACACACACATTATATATATATATATATAGAGAGAGAGAGAGAGAAGAAGCTAGACGGCAATTACACAAGAATGTTGCGAGCAATATTGAACAAGTCCTGGTGGCAACACCCCACAAGGCACCAACTATACGGCCACCTGCCTC
>OY757909.1:7394335-7399335 GCA_963585895.1 Sepioteuthis lessoniana
TAGACGGCAATTACACAAGAATGTTGCGAGCAATATTGAACAAGTCCTGGTGGCAACACCCCACAAGGCACCAACTATACGGCCACCTGCCTCCCATCACGAAAACTATCCAAGTTACACGAACCAGACATGCAGGGCACTGCTGGAGAAGCAAGGACGAGCTCATAAGTGATGTACTCCTATAGACCCCCAAATATGGCCGAGCAAAAGCAAGACGACCAGCTCGAACATACATGCAGCAGCCATGTGAGGATACGGGATGCCAGAGGCGATGAACGATAAGGAGAAGTGGCGAGAGAGGGTCAAGGATATCCGTGCTAGCGGCACGACATGATGATGATGATATATATATATATATATATATATATATACGAAAGAAGATCTAAAAATAGAACCCCTTATTCTTCATCAAGAAAACCACAACATATACCGAGAGCAGTGTAGTAAAGAGCATGTTTTCCGCTATAAAACAGTATTTTTCGGCATCGTCACTCTCATTGGCTATGCATATACTCAAGTGATGCGCTCGTCACTTGAACGAAAGTAACGTTTCCTATTTCATTAGGTTAGTCCACAACATAAGATGAAGATGTTGATTACATGGCAGTAGTAGTTGAACCTTCCCATTCTAACCCTAATCCTAATGTTGATATGAACGTACAATTACGCGATTCCCTAAACTCTTGACAAAATAACCCTTAATGTGTTGAAATGTCATTATAATCTATCTATCAATCAATCAACAATTCGGATATATGTGTTTACAGAATTAGGTTTTAATCCAAATTTGTTCAATCATCCGGGCATTGTATAACGGGCCGCCTCTTTATTGAGTTCAGCATTTTTTATTTGCTTTGAAGTTGCTGATGGAGTTTTGAAGAGATCACTTATAATACAACTGTCCACCATAAAGGTTTTTCGACGTGATCGACCGGCGTTTTTTGTTTTTTTTTGTTTTTGTTTTTGTTTTGCAAAATTTTGTTGCATCGTACAAAATTAGACTTCTTGAAATTACCCTCTTGAACAAGGCCGACTCTCTTGAAATTATCGATAGAGACAGAGACAGAAAGAGACCTGCCATTAGTCTTATCTTGACAATATGCTGTCCAATGCTTAAAATTGCTGTGACATGTTCTAGCATGTCTAGCAGCTGCTGTAACACAGAGGACATTGTTTAATAAAATCATTCTTGCTTTTAAAAAATTTCTTGAACCAGACAAAATGCAAAACCTTTATTCAATTTTTGTTGGATTTTTGTTTGTTTTTGTTTTTGATTTTTGGGAAGATGTTTTTTTGTTTGTTTGTTGCTTTTGTTCTGCTTTTTGTTGTCTTTTCTTTCTTTTTTTTTTCTTTTTTTTTTTTCAATTTTGTCATTTTATTTTTGTTTTGGGGATTACAATTTCCATAATCATAAAAAGTAAAAGCAAAAATTGATTAATTGATTTAAACGACTAGGATACAAAATTTTCAACGACTAGGACACAAAATTTTCAACGACTAGGATACAAAATTTTCAACGACTAGGATACAAAATTTTCAACGACTACAAAAATTTAAGAAACAACAACATACAAAAATTTTCGACGATACAAAAATTTAAGAAACAACATACAAAAAAGTAAATATAAACCCACTTCTAGGTATAAAATAACCCCAGACGTGTTGATATGCCGTTAAAATCAGTCAATCAAAAACAATTTGCACATAGTTATATGGTTTAAAGTAATCCTAACTGTAATCATTTTTAAACAAATCTATTTGACCCTCGGAAAGAACTCTAACAGATACTCACCACCGACTACAGGTTACTCACTCAGAACACCAGTGCAGTTAGAATAACCAATCAGAATCGACATCAATGACAATAATCTAACGAATGCTTTATTGCATTTTCGAAAATATTTCTGATCTTTTAATTAAAATATTTGGAAATATATTTTCATTAAGATATACTTTGATTAAGTATATTTTGATTAAAATATATGGAAGTATATTGTTGATTTTTAACCACATGTTGATTATTTGCCAACTTATTTTTTTTAAATAAAAGGTGGGAAGTCCCCGTGTTGAAGTGGCTAACGTGCTAAACAGTGACACTGTAGTGAATGAGCTCGAACTCTAGTTGCGCTAGTATCACATTCCCTTTTTGTCATGAACCTAGGGAGAGTTATAAATCCCCTTATTTCCCTGCACCATGAGATTTCTATAAAGTTGGATTTAGCATTAAATAATCCACGAAAGTTGATATGCCATTAAACACAGAAAACAAACTATCATTTGAAAAGCCCGCTTAAATGTTTAAGGTTTCTTTGTTTAATGGCATATCAACATTTGTAGGTTATCTAATGCCAAAGCTATCCTTCCAGAAGAACAGTAGTGGTACTATTTGACCCATAGCTGGGAGAATAAGGGAGTTCATACCTTTCCCAAGGGTATTTGCCCGAAAGTGAACGTAATAGCGCGACTGGAGTACGAACTCGCTTACTACGATTCCGCAGTCCATCGCTTTAACACCACGAGGACAACCCCTTTAAATTTTCAAGTCTCAAATCATAGATGACGGTGACGTGACTAAAAAAATTTTAAAATTTCTCTTGCTTTTTTTCTCTTTATTCCTTTTGTTTGTTTGTTTGTTTCCCAGCAGTATATAATTAATAATCTCATATACTAAAAGCAAATATATCCATTTATAAAAATAAAGAGTAATTAAAACTTGAAAATATTTGTTCTCTCGAAAACATGTTTCCTAGGAATGATAATATAGGCTTCATTTTAGTCGACATTTTGGGAATGAAACGTACAGCCCGGCTATGAACTTAACGGCATGTCAACCCTAAAAGGTAAACCTCTCCAAGTGTGTAAAAATATACTTTTAAGCAAAAAGTTCGTTATTCGATTTCGTACTTCATTTTAACTATCATGAAATTATTTTTCATTTGTGTTAATGATAATCTAATTGTACGTTTTAAAAATTAGTATGTGAAATTTCAAGGGTTTGCAATTTAATGAAGAAATAACACGTGATATCAATATACCCACGAGTAAAGCACATATGGAAATCTGATCTCTGTGAAAAAATAAAACGGGAATTCTTCCAAGTTGTACATGTGTTAATACAACTGTATGGTTGCACTACTTGGACGCTTGCGAAATGCTAAGAGAAAAAGCTGGATGAGAATTGCACAAGGATACTGCATACTGTTTTGAACAAAACTTAGAAGAAGCACCTCACAAAACGGCCATCTCACAATCCATCCAAGACGAACAAGACCGGCAGGATACAGCTGGGTAAGTAAGGACGAATTCATAAGAGACGTTCTTCATTGAACTCCTACATGTGGACACACCAGTGTTGACTGACCAGCAAAAGCATACTTTCATCAGTTCTGTGTGGACACTTGGTGCTGTCTAGAAAACTGACCGAGAGCGATAGCCGATTAGGGACAGATGGTGATTGCAACGCATATATAATTTTTAAAAAGAGAATTTTTTTAATCTATTCTGAATATATATTGGGCTATTGTTTTTACTTATTTATTTGTAAATTTATACATTTTTCCATTTTAAAACATCGTTATTATATAAAAACTTTTAAAGTATTTTCAATGAATGAACATAAATACAAAAAATATTTTTTAAATCGATTGAAAAAAAAACTGAATTAAATAATATTGATTGATTGATTTTAATGGCATGTCAACCTGTCTAGGTTTATTTTATACCTTGAGGCTAGGGAATCGCGTTCATTCTACGTTTATATTTACATTTTGGTGTAGACCCTTCTTAAAAGTTTTTTTTTTTCCTCACGTTCCAATCGAATGAGAATAATTCTTAAACAGATCAATTTGACCCTTAGATGGGTACGAGCCGATACAACCACTCCAGATCAGAGTGGACCTGGGAGTAATGGCAATGAAGAGGTACTCCACACTCTACATCATGAATCAAGTTTAATGTCATAAGAGCTCCCTTTGGGGGGGGGTTCTACCCGCTCTGCTGGAGATACAGTAAGTAAACTGGGCGATTAAATGTGAGTTGTCTTTTGGAACATTATTGTCGCCTTGCTGCCCAAACCAAAGTTAATAGTTTAAAAAAACTGCTACTACGAAATGTTTTTAATTACACGAGGTTTAGCTTAGCACACAAGGCCACGATCACCGGTACACTGTCGATATAGTAAAAAAGTAAGTAAAGATGGCGACCGTTGTCGAGGGTCATCTGAAGGCTCCCTTTTCAATAGCTACTACACCAAGGTGTAGGGGAGGGCTCAAATCCTTTCCCTGGATTGCTCCACTTTACACTTGATACGTACCTTTTAATGCTGAATGTTGAGCAAAGAGGTAACAAGTACCATCATACACGGCCAAAACTTGTTAAAATGTTAATTTTTATTGTAATAACCTTTGTCCTATTTATTATATGAACACTTGAAGAAAATTGAGATACTTGAATTATTCGAGTCTAATCTAAAGAATCATTAGAAAAATTTCTCATTAGAAAAATTATTTACACTTTAAATTTGTTTATGAAAACGGCATATTGCAAGAAAAATTTATAGACATATTTTTATTTTAATCTCTACTTTATTTGTATTAAAAAATATTTTTGTAAAGAATATGTACTTCTGCTATGAAGGTAAGTCGTCAAGTGAATTAAACTATAAAATGGGAGATGTAGAAAATATATATTCAAGGATTTAGAAAATAAATTTTTTAAAATTTTTGGGAAAATTTTAAGAGGCATTTCTCTTATATATATATATATATATATATATATATATATATATATATATATATATATATATATAGTACAATTTAATGGAGATTCAAACTCGGTTAAGTCGTCATAATAAATTTATTTCGGCGGAGAATATTACAATACTCTCCGTCTTGTCAGATGACTTTTTACATGCTTCTCTCTTGTCGCTTTGTTTGATTTATTTTTTTGTTTGCCCAGTCGGCTGGGGCTGTAGAATACACCGACTGCATCTCTGCAGAGGG
>OY757909.1:7401835-7864335 GCA_963585895.1 Sepioteuthis lessoniana
ATAAGAGTGGGAGGGGATAGAAGAGTGGGAGGGGATAGAAGAGGGGTGAAGAGTTACCTCTTCATTAAGCCCGCTTCCGTTTTAAATTTAAATTTCGGTTAGCAATGTAGTAAAATTATATTTTAAAAATTTTTTAAAAATTAATATTTTTTTAAAAATTCCATTTAGACTTGAATTATAGATATTTTTAATTAGATTTAAATTTTAAATAATAATCTTACGTAAAGATGCAGTAATAGATATATTAAAACAAAAACAAATATTTAATTTACTTAATTATTTTAAAATTTCGAAAATATTTAGAAGGCATTAATCAGTTCCACTCTTTATGCGTAGTACATATGTATTATATGCTTTTTCACAATTCTCTGTCTAACAATTTATTTTATTTATTCTCAAAATTAACTCTAATTCTCAAAATAACTTTATGCTTTTTTTTTTTTAATTATTTGTTTAATTATTTATAGTTTAAATTTGGCCCTATGTCTACACCTAGCTATTAGTTCATTTCTCTTATTTAATAATTTTTTTGGCTCAGGAAAAAAAAAAATTTTTTTTTTTTGCTCAGGAAAAAAATATATATATATATTCTATTTTTCTCTGTTTGTCGCAGGAATCGGGTCTTGAACTTACCTTACGACGCTTGAACATGAGGTTTTATTAGGGAATTTGACTTCCAAGTTTTTCCTTCTCTCTTTGTTTATAACTTTCTCAGTCTCAGGTTTCGATCCCAGCTACGGGAAGATACTGTCTAGCCACTCTGATAAGTTCTGATAGAACGAAACAGATCTGTCTGTGGATGACTATTGTGATATATATATATATACGTATATATATATGTGTGTGTGTGTGTGTGTGTTCTATGGAACCAAGGAAATAAAGACTGACAACAGTAGACCTGAATCTCATTCATCGCTTGGACTGCAAGAATAACTTCAACAAATTAAAAATGGCACAAGATGTGTGGGGCTTTATGTTTGTTTGTTTGTTTTTTAATTTTTCTTTTTGTTTTTGTTTTATTTTTTGTTTATTTTTGTTTTTGCTTTGTTTTGTTTTGTTTTTGCTTTTTTGCTTTTGTTTTTGCTTTTGTTTTCTTTTTTTGCTATTTGTTTGTTTGTTTGTTTTGTTTTGTTTTTACTTTTTCTTTTTTATTTTCTTTTTTTTTTTTTTTTTTTTTTTAATAATCAACATGAACATATTTATACAACTCTAAAAAGCTTCATAAAATAAAATTGGTACAATAAGAACTGAAAAACAACTCGTATAATCTTTTCTAAATGATAATTTTGTGATAATTTTTCATTAAAATACGTGCATTTTTTTTTTTTTTTTTTTACTATTAACTATATGTATGTGCATTCACTTATCTATCGTTTCATGGATACGAACAGATTGAGATAGATAGATAGATAGATAGATAGATAGATAGATAGATAGACTAAACAATACATAAATTTTTACATAACTAAATATCAATTACGTACAAACTTTTTCAAGCTCACTTTCATTCTTAGCATTTTAAAATCATTAAAAAAAAAGATTTGTAAACACAAAAACACGCGTAATCCATATGGAATTTTTTTTTTTTTTTTGTAAACATCAGTTACCTCCCTTAGTGCAACACGCCTTTTGCGGCATTAGGATCGTGTAAGGCAATTTCTTCCGCAATTTCTTTTTTTGTGAGAAAGCATAAAAAGAAAAAAAAAGCATAAAAGTAATCAGTCCTTTTTTCTTTCCCTTTCTTTTTTTCTTTCTTTTTTTTTAATGATCAAAAATCGATGACTTACTTGCAGATGACGAGTAAAACCATACTATTTCCGAAAATGGATACGAACAAGCATATACACATAATGACTCCAGTCCCGATATAGTACTCCAAGGGGATCAAGGTTGTGTTGTTCCAGGCTGAATGAAAGAGGCTTTTATCTATGTTATAATCTGTATGATTCCATGAAACAGAGAGAGATTCTTCTTTCTCATTAGCCCCATTCAGGGGCATGGTGAAAATTGATTTTATTTTTTGTTTTATTTTTGTATAACTTGATTTGTCCCGTTGTAGCTGTAAATCCTCTATTTCATTCTGTATATCTATCTTATTATAATGATGAATTAATATTATAAATTGTACAATTATTATAACTAGTAGTAGAAATATTAATAGTAGCTGTAAAGTTTGTTTTTGTTTTGATGTTTGTTTTTTTAATATATCTTAAGACTTTTTTTTAATTTAGGAGTATTTTCATTTTTTTTCTTTTTCTTTTTTTTTGAAAAGGAAAAAGATGAACGAAAAGGAGAGGGGGTCTACAATTACCGGGTATATTTAAATATATATATATATATATATACATATATATATATACATATATATATATATATATATATATATATATATATATATATATATAAATAAATTTCTTTTTATATGTATTTACATAAGTATATCATATATTATGATATCTATTTTTATTTGTTTATTTTTTTTACATTAAACAAAAACGATATAAAATAAATTCATTTTTCTACATATGTACATAAAGAGGTAGATAGCGTATGTAAATATATATGTATATAAATACATGCATTTATATGTATATATATAACTATCTTGAAATTTTTATGTGAATAGGTCCTTCCCACGTGAAGATGAAATAAATATGTTTTCTCCATGGGTGTTTATTAATATATATATATATATATATATATATGTAAGTATGAAAATATATATATATGTGTAAACTATAGTGGAACGTGTGTGTCTGTGCTCGTATGCGTCCACGCACGTGTGAGCGTGTGTGTGTGTGTGTGTGTGAGTGTGTGCGCGCACGCGCGTATCTATGTTTTCTTGTGTGTGTGCGCGTGCGCGCGTTTGTATATGTTTATAACCGTGGTGTGTGTGTGTGTGTGTGTGTGTGTGTGTGTGTGTGTGTGTGTGTGTGTGTGTGTGAGTGTCTCTGTGTTTGCGCGCGCGCGCACACGTATATATATATATATATATATATATGTGGTATGTGTGTATGTGTGTACACGTGCGTGTTGGGTGTATTTTTGCTTGTTTGTTTTGTTTTTTTTTAGTTGTTTTGTTATTGTTTGGCTATGGATTTTTTTGATTTAGATTCAAATCTAAAATGAAAGAGAAAGCCCTCAATGTTTTAACAGATGAGTACATAAAAGTTGTGGTAATATGCTCGGCAAATTTGGCAGTGCCTTTAGAGTTATTTCATGGTCACATAATTAAAGAAGGAACCGCACGTACGTTCGACCGCGCATACGTTTGAACATCGACATAAGGTCTGCGATCGTCGGCTGCGAACCATCTAATTTGTGTTGTTGTTGTTATTATTATCATTATCATCATTATTATCACTATTTACCATCTCCATACGAAAACTGAACGCTGAAGGTGTGGTATGATGACAGCCTTTGGGGGGGTGTATTTTTGTTTGTTTGTTTGTTTGTTTGTTTGTTTGTTTTTAGCCACACACATATACGTAATGTGAAAACTCAGACTTTTCACACATGTGTTAATCCAAGTAAGTGAACGAGTTATGTCGTTGTGGTTGCGTTACGGAGATGTGATGATAATGAAATAGCTTTGCCTCAAAAGTTACTTTCCTCTCTCTCTCTCTCTCACTCTCTCTCTCTCTCTCTCTCTCTCTCTCTCTCTCTCTCTCTCTCTCTCTCTCTTTATTTCAACTTGTCTTATCTTTCTTTTGATAGAAACAGTTTTACAACTGTTTGTATTCTAGGAACGTATCTCCCGCGCATATTGGGTTTTCCAAAAGGAAATTTTCATTAGTTTAAGAAATGCCTTTATACCATTCATGGCATTGTTAAGCCAGGATTGGGTGGGCCTCAGAATATTTGTTCTCGTTGCAGTTGTAGTTGCAGTAGTAATCATAGCGGTTCAATAACTTATACACACGATTTTTTAAAAAAAGAAGAAGAAAAAAACGTTCTTTTTGAATCAGTTAAAATTTTAATTTAAAAAATGAATGAATAAAGAAAAGGGAGATAACTTTAAAGAGAATTTTGTTTTTTTCTTTTTTAGATTGAAAGAAAGCGGCGACAAAACGAAAACAAACTGGCATTACAAATCGACTGCAGTGTCTGTGGAAGGATGAGTGGAAGGCTTTGGTAGGCGGCTATATGGAAGATTAGTGGGCAAGGCTAAGGCACTAGAATCACTCCCGTCAATGAAAAACAACGGCCAACTTCTCTAAACGTCGAGAAAATTTCTCATTTGAAAATGAAAACATTGCCATAATAATACTAAAGAATTATTAAAATTATACTACTACTACTACTACTACTACTACTACTACTACTATTTTTGTGTCGTCAATGCCAAACACTTCCAGTAATTATAACTGGAGATTGATTGACAGCAAGTCTCTTTAAATACAGTATGCTCAGACTTTATTAGTTTTGTGGTTTCAGCTGTTCCGGTTCTTCTTCTTCTTCTTCTTCTTCATTACAGGAGTTCTTGCGCACGTTCAGAATGTGACAGGGATTATGGGCGCTACCCTGAATCGTGTGTTCCACAACATTTGCAAAGTCCAGAGCCATTAATCCTATTATTTACCATTTCTTTTCGTTATGCATTCTCACTCGCAAGCTTGCAATTGAGATCAAGTGACAACACATGTTGTCAGGACTATTTTCTCTTTTATTCGATGTCTGTTGTTATGTTGCCCGGATGTTATTGTTTCGTTTTTCTTTTTTCTTTTTTCATTTCCATATTTTTTTACAACGATCTTCTGGACTGCTTCAAGCACTCTAATAATGATGAGTAAAGTTGTGGCCTTCATATTCAATGTTTTTCAAGGGTGCAATTATTTTCAATCCCCTCTTTTCACAGCTTAAATGATAACATTATATCTGACAAATCTCTATTTTTCTTTGTTTATCAAGTCGTCTGCAAAGGAATTCGAAGTTCCAGCTTCTTTACGTGGTTTTCAGGGCAATTGTAAGGGTTACCATAACAATGCATACTTTTGTGACTCTCATGCTCACATTTCTTTTTCTTTTCTTTCTAAAAATTTTAATATTTTCATAGCTTTTAATATTGTTTTAATTTTACTCCGTTGTCTGCTAAAAAACCATATTATAATCATTTTCACTCCTTGTGAGTTTTTCACACCAGTTTTAACTGGTGTTACTTCGCTAGAGGCTGAGTAACAGCAAGTCTCTACAAGTCTCCAGGACTCTTCTCAGTATTCTATCCGTTCTCAATAATGCTGTCGTTTTGGATGGTCTCCACTCGTCCGCCAACTTCCAAGTCCTCCAGTCCCTTTAGTAATCCTTTAGTTACTGTTCCAAACGCACCAATTACAATTGGAATAATTGTTACCTGCATGTTCCATAGTTTTTTCAATTCCCTAGCAAAGTCGAGATCATTATTATTTACTCCTTTAGAGTTTTTCATATCAGTGTTAGCTGATGGTTTTTCACTGGAGTTTGAGTGACAGCAAGTCTCCTCAAGTCTCCAGGACTCGTCTCAGGATTCTGACCGTTTTTAGCAATGCTGTCGTTTGGATAGTCACTACCCGTCCGCCAACTTCCATGTCCTCCTGGCTTTTTAATAATCCTTTAGTTATTGTGCCAAAAGCACCAATCACAATTGGCACAATCGTCACTTTCATGTTCCACAGCTTTTTCAATTCTCTAGCAAGGTCGAGGTACCTATCCTTTTCACTTTCCTTCAGATTTATTCTGTGGTCCGCCGGGACAGCAAAGTCGACAATTTTGCAGATTCTCTTTTTTTGTTGATTATTATGAGGTCTGGTCTTCTGGCCGGGATTAGGTGATCCATTTGTATGTTAAAGTCCCATAGGAGTTTATGCGAGTCATTTTCTAGGACAGGTGCTTATTATTATTATTATTATTATTATTATTATTATTATTATTATCTAAATTTCTAGTTTTACTTTCAGTTTCTTATAATTTTTCTCAGGGTCTTTACCTCTGGGTGAGGGAATGCAGTGTGGTTATATGCATTCAAATTATTTTGTTTGCTGACTCTTTCGAAAGATACTTTCAAGTTACATTAATATTACACTCCTAAGGAGATGAGCACTTACACCTTGCGAGCTTTTGCCACCAACGTTAAATTGTGATCTTTTGCTGGAGTCTGAGTAACAGCAGGTCTCCTCAGATCTCCAGGGCTCTTCTCAGTATTCTGAAGATCTCAACAGTGCTGTCGATCGGATCATTTCGATTATTCCTCTGATTTCCAATTTATTATTATTATTATTATTATTATTATTATTATTATTATTATCACTCATTAGAGTTTTTCACATCAGCGTAAGCTGATGGTCTTTCACTGGAGATTGAGTGACAGCAAGTCTCCTCAAGTCTCCAGGACTCTTCTCAGTATTCTAGCCGTTTTCCATAATGCTGTTGTTTGGATGGTCTCCACTCGGCCGCCAACTTCCACATCTTCCAGGCCCTTTAATAATCCTTTTGTTACCGTGCCAAAAGCACCAATCACAATTGGTATAATTGTCGCCTTCATATTATTATAATTATTATTATTATTATTTTACTCTTCACGCGTTTTATGCACCAACATTAGCTAGTTGTCTTTTATTGGATTCTGAGTTACAAGTTTCTTCATGGCTCTTGGACTTTTCTGATTTGGGCTGATTTCAACAATGTAGTCTGGGTGGTCTCGTTTCTTCCATTGAATTTCAATTCCTTTAATTCTTTCTCCAAGTTCTTAAGAACCGTTCCAAACGCACAAACAACAATTGGTATCACTGTCACCTTCATGCCCCACGACTTTTTAAGTTCTCCAGCAAGGTCCAAGTATTTGTTTATCTTTTTGCTTTCTTTTATTTTCAATCTATGGAACAGCAAAATCCACAAGACGGCAAATTCTTACTCTACTTTTTTTCTTTTTTTTTTTCTAGTTAATTATTACGAAGTCTGATCTTAGGGATTACGTTATCCATCTGTAACTCAAAAAATCACAGAGAATTTTAGGTGTCTCATTCACTCGAACGTATTCTAATTTTTTTTTTTTTTCATATACCATTTGGTAGTATGATCAAATTTCAAATATCTTGCACGATTCTCAGTGGATCACCTTTCCTTCCCTTTCATGCAGAACCTTGTACTCCTTTTACGCTAGTTTGCTGTTTTCGCTTATTATGGGTTAGACGGTTTCGTACTCGTCATCACATAACCTGTACTTGCTATTCTGAAGCTTATAATCGATTTTCGTGCTGTTTTGTACCGCTATTAGTAGAAATTCAGTTTCTCTATTAAGGTTTCTCTTCCGTTGCCTGTCCATATCTTTTAAGTGCGCACTTTGTCGTTTGAAACAGCAATACAGTTGTTTTTCATCCCATTTCTGTTTTCCTAGTTATGTTGTGTTTCTGTCTGTTTTTTTTTTTTTTTTTGGTTTTTTTTTTTTGTTTTTTGGGGTTTTTTTTCCAATGCTGTTACAGTCTTTCTTTGCTCTGTTTAATATATTTCTCGAGTCTTTGTATTGATGTATCTATGCAATTCTCAACGCTGTTCAGTCTTCTTCCTTCTAATCTTGACACATAAACTCTGTCTATATCATCTCTCGGATGTAAGGTCTTGTGCATTATCATCAGCTTTCTTGTCCTTTGTCCCATTTGTCTAAATTCCTATTATGTCTGTTTTAAGAATGGTCCTGTGTACCTCACTTGGGGGACAGCGCAGATATTTATCCCTTCGGTAAGATATTTGCTACAGAGCTTAGTTTCGAGTTGTTTTCTCGTTCTTCTGAGATCATCATCATCATGTCGTGGCACCAGCAAGGGTATCCCTGACCCTCTCTCGCTATTCCTCCCTATCTTTCATCGCTTCTGGCAGGTCTTCCCAATATCCTAACTGTATTTTTATTACTTCTATTAGAGTTTCTAATTTTTTCATTTTTTTTTTTTTTGCAAAGAGTTTGATGTCGTCTATGTACGTTAAGGGGTTAATCTTTTAATGCGATTTAATATATTTATTTTCCCTGTGGATTTTCTAAGTATTTGATTGAGTGACATCATCGTTATAACAAATAGTAATGGTGACAGCGCATCTTCCTAGAAGATGACTCTCCTGATTTTCAACTTAGTTAAAGTTGTTCCGCTTGCTGTCAATTCCACCCTCCAGTTTTTCATGACTTTCGTGATGAATTTTATGAGTTTGTCTGGTATATTGTCATTTTGAGAGAGTCTATTATTAGCATTCCGAGACAATATCAGGTGCTTTTTTTAATGACAATATCAGATGCCCTTTTTATGACAATATCAGATGCCTTTTTTTATGACAATATCAGGTGCTTTTTTTATGACAATATCAGAAGCTTTTTTATGACAATATCAGATGCTTTTTTGACAATATCAGATGCCTTTTTTATGACAATATCAGATGCTTTTTTTATGACAATATCAGATGCTTTTTTGTGACAATATCAGATGCTTTTTTTATGACAATATCAGATGCCTTTTTTTTTTGACAATATCAGAAGCTTTTTTATGACAATATCAGATGCTTTTTTGACAATATCAGATGCCTTTTTTATGACAATCTCAGATGCTTTTTTTATGACAATATCAGATGCTTTTTTTGTGACAATATCAGATGCCTTTTTTATGACAATCTCAGATGCTTTTTTATGACAATATCAGATGCTTTTTTTGTGACAATATCAGATGCTTTTTTATGACAATCAACGCCATTGCTACATTTTTCCATCTCTTTTTGCTTTCTCTTTGAGAATGTATTGATTAATCTACTGTAAATCAGTTTAACTTGTTCCTTGCGGAATCCTTTATCATATTTCACTCATTGTGACTTTTTCACACACGCGTCAGTTGATCGTCTTTCAATGGAGTCTGCGTGACTGCAAGTTTCCTCGGGTCTCCAGGACTCTTCTCGCTATTCTAGCCGATCTCAACAATGCGGTGGTCAGGATGGTCTTGATTCCACATGTTTCTTTTCCAAACCCATTAGAACTGTTCCAAAGGCTGCAAGACCCTTCACAGTATTTTAGATGATATCAATGATGCTGTGGTTAGGATGGTCTCGATTCCTTCTCTTGCTTCTAATTTCACCTGTTTCTTTTCCAAACCCTTTGGGACTGTTCCAAGGGCTCCAGGACTCTTCTCAGAATTCTTGCCGATCTCAACGATGCTATGGTCTTGATGCGTCTCTTTCTCTTGAATGGATTCTGGTTTATGCATATAGCATTTGAGGGAATGGTTAAATTTCACTTTCTTGCACAATTCCCAGTAGATCACCTTTCCTGCCCAATCTTTGACTCCTTTTATACGAATTTGCTGCATTCGCTGTTTCATGGGATTAACTGTTTCATCACTCTCTCCTCACAATCAACTCTAACTTTTCTGTAGTGAATTATAATTATTATTGTTATTGATATTATTAGATTTTATTTCGCTTCTTTTTTATTTATATTTCTGCTATAACTTTTCTTGATACATTTTCTTGGGATACACACTTTTGTTTAATTTTGGTAACCTAATGTTATGAAATGGTTAGTAAGTTATGCTAGCAAACAATTGTTATTGAGTTCGATTCTCACTGGGTGCCGCATACTTCTGAACTTTTGATAAGCTAAGCTCAGTTAATGGCTAGCTTTTCTTTAACCTTTCATTTCATTTAAACTTTTTTAATACAACCTAATCGTTCGTTTCTCTTCCTTCTTCCTTTTTTTCTTTCCCTCCTTTTCCTTCCTTCTTCTCTAAGTTTTCTTTCTTTTCTTTTTCCTCTTTTCTGTCGTCGTTTCCCTCCCGTCTTTCTTCCTTCTTTTCTTTCTTTTGCTTTTCTTTCTAACTTTATTTTCATTTCTTCCTTCGTTCCTTCCTTCTTCTGTTTGTATTTCTTTTGTTTTTCTTCCTTTCTTCCCTTGTTCTCCTTTCTTCTTTTTTCTCTTCCTTCCTCCTTTATTTTCCTTAAATACTTTCAATGTGAACCCACCATAACGGTGTCCTCGTCGTCAATACGTGTATCATTATATATTTTATGTTTTATTCTTAATTTGTTATGCAGTCTGATATAATTTGTAATTTTATATTAAGTATTTATTCCATATGGAGAGATCACTTTTTAATATATATATATATATATATATATATATATATATATATATATATATATATATATATATATATTGTGTGTGTGTTCAATACTTTTAACAGAGTACACAAATTGTATAAGAGTGTACGTTGATTTTTGACAGAAGTACGAGGAAAATATACTTTTATCCTAACCCCAACGCACTGTTATTCTCATCGAAAAAAGCGTCAATTAACACGTACGTGTTACCGTCATTTATAGGAGTATTCTGCTATTATATATATATATATATATATATATATATATATATATATATATATATATATATATATATATGAAAGCAAGTATTATGCGGTGTTTCATACGGTGTAATTTTTTATAAACGCTAACAATAAAAAAAAAAATTACAACCATAATAATCCAGAACCCTTTACAATTTCTGGTCAAATCACAAGAAACCACTCAATTGTCCTACAAAATCTAGCTTGATATATTAATTCACTTGGGATTTCATTATTCTTTGCCTCTTCGATCAATTTGGGCAAATTTTAACCAATCAATGGCCTCTAAGAATAATGCGATTGGTGAGAAAAATTATTAACAATTCTTCATTTATAAAAAAAATGAAGTGAGAAAAAAAAAACAATGTTGCGTGTCAATAAGAACATTAAGCCAGATATCTTTATTTTTGTACTTGAAACCAATAAATACAAGATTTCGACTTAATTTTGAATGAAGAGCATAAAAATATTTTTTGTTTCTAATATGAGAAAGCGAACTTGGAGAAAAAACTTGACTGCAACTACACAAGAATGCTGTGAGCAATATTGAAAAAGTCCTAGAGGCAGCATCCCATAAAGCAGCAGCTATATGGCCACCTACCACCCATCACGAAAACTATAAAAGTTAGACGAACCAGACATATGGGACACTGCTGGGGTAGTAGGGAAGAGCTCATTAGTAATGTACTCCTGTGGACCCCTTCACATGGACGAGCAAAGGCAGGACGACCAGCTAGAACCTACATACAGTAGCTCTGTGCCGATACGGGATGTAGCCGTAAAGACCATCCGGAAGCAATGGACGATAGAGAGTGGTGGGGAGAGATGCTCAGGGATACCCGTGCTGATGGCGCGACGTGATGATGACGATATATACATATGTAATGTGTGTGTGTATGTGTGATTAAATAGGACTGACACTCTGTGTTTGTCTGTTCAATCTTTGATCCTTTCAAATTTTTTTATAAATCGTTTGACCTGTGGATGGAATAAATTTAGGAAGGCGACGTATTTTTCCCAAGTACTTTTGGCTCCCTACTGGAGCTGTCTACGGAGGAATGAATAATGAAATGACAAAGCCAATGATGAGTCATATACATATGAAGAGTAGGAGGGGAAATACGGCACTTTTTTGAATTCATTCCATCCAGTAGTCAAAAGAGTCATATGAAATCTTAGAAGGGACAAAGATAAAACTGACGAACACAAAGTGTCTATCCTATTTAATCAAACATGTTTAAAAGAGAAAAGTGAGCGAGTTTAAACTCCAGTCTCGCAATTACGTTCACTTCCAAACAAATATCCTTGAGAAAGGTATTAACCCCTTATCCGCCACTGCTATGCGTTATATAGTATCATTGCTGTTTGTCTACAGAGATGACTTTGGTATTAAATAACCAACGAAGGTTGATATGCCATTAAACAAAGAAACCAAACCAAACTATATATATCATCATCATCATTTCGGGCTGCTAGCACAGATTTCCCTCTCTCGCCCCTCGTCTCTATCGTCCATCGCTCCCGGTAGGTCTTCCAGGTTAGATATAGGGAAGTTCACTTAAATGTTCATGTATGTGTGTGTACCTGTGTATATAAAAAGCACTATCTGCAAAGTTTGCGAATAGAAGAGAGAGAGAGAGAGAGAGAGAGAGAGAGAGAGAGAGAGAGTGTGTGTGTGTGTGTGTGTGTGTGTGTGTGTGTGTGTGTGTGTGTGTGTGTGTGTGTGCGTGCGAAAACGCAATCCTTTTTCATATTTAAGAAAGTATTAGACTTATGAATATTGTAAGTGGGAAACCGATAAGAAGTACTCTATGTATTACTCGAATTACTGTTTTCAGAATTGCAGGGTTTAGAAATCGTCGGTGGGGGTAAGACTCCCCCCAAAAAAGATGTCATAAAGATCGAGTGACAGCAAGTCTTCCAAAATACTCCGACTCTTTTCTCCGTATTGTTTTAGTGTTGATGACAATTGGACAGTTTAGATTGCTCCACTTAGAATATGCCAACTGTGTACTCAGCAAAAGAGTAAGATTCCCCCTCCCCTGCGCCAAAAAAAGATGTCCTGGACATAATACTAAACAGCATCTGATGATGAGACCCCAGTTTTAGAGATTGGTGGGGTGGAACACTTCTTCATTTCCATTACTCCCACCTTCACCCAATTATGCTCCCATCTATGTATCAGATAAATCTATTTTAAAAAATTATTTAAAAAAAACTCTAAAGAAACAACAACACAAAAAATGTAAATATAACCATACAATGAACGCGATTCCCTAACCTCTTGGCATTAAATAACTCTAGACGGGTTGACATGCTCTTAAAATGAGTCATTTAATTATCAATATTCTACGGAGTTCTAATTCTTCCGATCATTTTTTTTTATTATTTATTTAACAAGAATATTTTCAGCGTTTTATATGAACTGGTGTCTTTATTTTTTACAAGGGATGTATTGGTTTATTTGTTTAACGGCATACCAACTACTTATAAGTAATCTAGTGCTTTTTGATTAGTTTCTAAATGTTTGATTGCCCAGTCGGCTGGGGCTGTAGAATACACCGACGGCATCTCTGCAGAGGGGTAAGACCCCCTCCCAACGAATGTCCTAGTTATGACACTAAACAATCTAATGGTGAGGTTCGAATAATTCTGGAGCTTTGGGGAATTATGAGCACTTGTTTATTGCCATAACTCCCAGGTTCACTCTGACCTGGAGAGGTAGCCCCTGTTAAGGGTCCTATCTATGAGTTAAATAGAACTAAAACGTGGTTTGAGTTAACTGGTTTTGGCATTTAAACTGCGTATTTATGCTAAACTGAATCGCTCGAACGATGGCTGATAGGGATGAATAGCGAGAGAGAGTCAAGGGAGTCCATACTGTCAGCAGGCCTTGATGATGATGATGATTTTTACTCTTTGCATTTAATTGATTTCTGATGGAATGGTGAAAGCCAAAATCTGAAAAAGTCTTATTTTGTTTGCGATGACTAAGATTTAAATGGGAAATCTTTTTGAATTTTAAGATCTTACAGATTTTCATTATTTCTTTTCTGTTGAACAGTTTCTGATCAGTACATAAATTAATTGTCGACATTATTATTTTCAATTTTTGCGAGTTTTTCTTATCAGCACTGACTGGTGGTTTTTCACTGGTTTAAGTATTTTAATAGTGCTGAGGTCTAGATGACCTCGATTTCTCCTCGAATATCCAGTTTCCCCAAGTCTTTTTCTTCGACCTTTGGAGATCGTCCTAACTTCACCAACTATGACTGATATTACTATCACCTTCGTATTCGACAGCTTTTTCAGCTCTCTGACAAAATCCAAGGACTTGTTAAACTTTCCGCTTTCTTTTATTTTAACTCTGTGGTGCCACTTGAACGGCAAAATCCGCTAAATACTAAGTTATTTTGTTTTGTTAAGATGTGACATTCTGACCGGGATTAAGTAACCCGTGTGTATTTCATAACCTCAGTGAATATTATGCGTCACATCTTGTGCAGAGATTAGTTTGCGCATATACCATTTAGTCAGATAGTGAAGTTTTAATCTCTTGCACAATTTCCAGTGGATGATTTCTCCTTACCAGTCTTGTATTCCTTTTAGGCCAGTATTTTACTCTTGGTGAGTTTTTCACACCAGTAGGATTCGATGTCAATCACTGAAGTCCAAGTGACAACAAGTCACCTTGGCTCTAGAGATATATTCAGTGTTCAAACCGATCGGGGTTTTTTGTGTGTGTGTGTGTGTATTTTTCGAGTCAGTGTATTCTTCGAATCATTGAATTTCCGCATCTACACAGTCTTCCATGCTGATGAATCTTCTTGCTCTTTCTTTTCTCTGAGTGAAAATCCTTCTGTGTGAGCATCATTTTTCTTATTCTGTTGTCCAGGTTTTTCTTGTCTAGATTTAAAATAGTCCAGAGTATATTACACAGGGACTTCCCTAGTATTTATTCCTTTTATAAAGGCTCGATTGCAGGTTTCTTTTTCCAATAGGTTCCCTATCCGTCTGAGGTATTCCCTACTTTTTCTTTTATTTGTGTTTGATTCTAATATTCCTAGATATGTATTTATCCAGTCCACCCGCCACGAACATAATGTGGCACAAGGTCAATTTTTAAGCGAAATACAACTGGCTTGAATTCAGAGTTTTCCTTCAAGCAGACCGTTTGTCATACCAAGGTTAAAAATCCCAGCCTGCCCTTCTATTTTGCATATAACTGGAAGAGGGAGAATAATAATCGGATTGATATCTTTCCCAGAAGAATTAGCGCGAATGTGAAATGCAAACAATTTTATCCAGGATTTGAACTTGGATCGCCAAGTCTATTTCCAACAACGATAACTGTTACACCATAAGCGCCTATTACTCCGAGGTATTTGTCACTTTCTTTTTTCTCCTAAAAATGTACAAGATATCCGACAAAGTCACACATTTATCACGGAAAACTGGAAAGTGCATTTGACTGTTGGAGAAAAAACATTATCAAAGTAGAATACATCCAGGAGAATGAAACACATAAAATTCCTTAAGATTTTAAAATACAAACAAATCCCCTGATGGCGACCAGAATACCAGATCTAATTATAATTAACAAAAAGAAAGATAACCTGCCAAATAGTTGACTCTGTCGTCTCGGCGGACCACAGAGTGAAAATCAAAGAAAACAAAAAGAGAGACAAGTAGTTCGACCTTTCCAGAGAACTAAAAAAAAAGCTATGGAACATGAGGGCGACGGTAATACCAGTTGTAATTGGTGCACTCGGAACGGCCTCCAAAACCTTGGTAAAAAGCTGGAAGAGTAGGAAATCAGAGGACGAATAGAGACCATCCAAAGTGCAACATTGTCGAGATCAGCTAGGATACTGAGAAGATATTGTAGAGCTACATCATCATCATGATCATGTCGTGCGGCTAGCATGGATATCCCTGACCCTCTCTCTCCACGTCTCCCTATCATTCATCGCCTCCGGCAGGTCTTCAAGGTTACATCCCGTATCATCACATAGCTGCTGTATGTATGTTCGAGCTGGTCGTCCTGCTTTTGATTGGCTATATGCGGGGGTCCACCACTTACAAGCACGTCCTTGCTTCTCCAGCAGTGTCTGACATGTCTGGTTCGTCTAGCTTGGATAGTTTTCGTGATAGGTGGTAGGTGACCGTATACTTGGTGCCTTGTGGGGTGTTGCTGCCAGGACTTGTTCAATATTGCTCTTAACATTCTTCCACATACATATACATAATACATGCGGAAACATAATCAAACATAATGACAAACTTCAATGAACGAACGAACGCACTTCTTTATAAAAATATAATCTCTCACACGTTATTCTCGAAAGGGTTGATGTTGGTTGTGTGTAAGAGGTGAGTAGGAGACGAGGACAGACTGCTACAAATTGACCCCAAGTTCTTCTGACCATAGCAGCACTTCTTTCTCACCTTGGCTGGGGTTGCCCAACCGTGGGTCACTGAGGGCCCAAAGCCCTCTGTCTGCCGCTGGCTCCCAATTCGGCATCTTGTCCCCAACTGGCTCCAACTCCAACTGGAACTAACTCAAGCCTTCTGTGGCACCTGGTTATATAATTGTCTTACATCCACCTTCTTCAGCTGTTACTCATTTACTTATTTACACAGGTGCATCTCTTGATTGACGGCTCGGTCGAGGGTCCACATATAACAAAGAGTCCTGGAGACTTGAAACTTGCTTTTTCTCAGACTCCAGTGAAAGACTATCATCCAACACTGGTGTGAAAAAGGCGAAAGAAATAATAATAATAATACCTCCACCTTGCTAGAGGATTGAAAAAGCTGTGGAACATGAAAGTGACGATTGTGCCGATTGTCGTTGGTGCTTTTGGCACAATAACAAAAGGGTTATTAAAAGGCCTGGAGGACTTGGAAGTTGGCGGACGGGTAAAGACTATTCAATTGACAGCATTGCTGAGAACGGCCTGAATCCTGAGACGAGTCCTGGAGACTTGAGGAGACTTGAGGAGACTTGCTGTCACTCAAACTCCAGTGAAAAACCATCAGCTAACACTGATGTGAAAAACTCTAAAGGAGTAAATAATAATAATAATAATAATAATTGGACGACTAAGAAGACAGATGCGAATGAAGAATAAAAAGTAAACACACGAATTAATCGGGATAGTGTAGGCAGTCGTGTGATGAACCTTTGAAATAAAAATGGGGGAAAATAAAGAAAAAATGCACATAGGAATCCGACGACTTAAGAAATAAGCAAGATAATAAATCAGGGAAAAAAGTCTGTCTTACGAGCAACGAGAAAACTCGATGAGACACAGCAACAAAAAAGAAAAAGAAAAAGAAAAAAGAAAAATACTAGCGTAGATGAATTTTACATTCTTTTCAAAATGTTTCTGACGAAAGTATCGTAGTGCATTGGTTGTGCTTGTAATTTTTCTCTTTGATTAGTGTATAAATATTTGTGTTTGAGTAGTAAAAATGTAGAAATTGAAAATGGTGACCGAAGAGGAAGTGCTGGTGGCTCGAGGGTGTGGTGGGAGAGACTTAGTTGAAAGTGATGAATATATAGTAAACAAAAGGAGTAGTCAGCAAGCAAATCTTGATTGGCAATTGATGAAGTTGTTCAATTAAAATCACTTAAGAGTGACAGGCTGGCCCAAATTATAGACAACTCCTCAAAGCAGAAAGAAACTCACAATAACTCTATGAAACGTAAATAAAATAAAAAATATCAGTAATACGGTAAAGTAAAAAAAAAAAAAAACTTCATATATTTACGAAGAAAGGGTTTTTTTATGACCCGCTTAAGAGTTCTTTTACTAAAAGAAACATCTTTGCCACATCTGTAACAGATGCGCAGATTTTAAACAGCCCTTAGATCTAGTATTGCCAGAATATACTACCCATAATAAAAAATGAAAAATCGTAATATAATTCAACGTGGGAACCAGACAACAGGTCTGGGTGTCATGATTGGCAGGTGCTCCCTTGATAGCCAATATCGGGCAGCCAATCGGTATCCTGCGAATGCTGGCTGTTCTTTTTCCAGGTACTAAAACGACGACCTAAGCAATAAAACAAATCAGAGGCACAGTTGCCGTGATGGTTAATTATTTTATTACCTGATTTGATTAGGCCACGAGATTTTCAGTTAGCTGTTAAGTTAGCTTAAATCTTTGAGTGGAAATGTAAGTCAAATTGGAAAGTTTAAGCGAGTACATAACATTCAATACAGGAAGACGAAAATGTAAACAAAATGGATTCATATCTTTTCTGTGACAGGTTTGATTAGAGAAATAATAACTGAATTTTGGACACGTGAGAGATGACACAATAATTCAGCAAGATGACATCTCCCCCACCGATATCCTGAATTTAAATATATAAAAATTATCGAGTTTTGAGAAAGTAGTCAGATAGCCAGTCAGTCAGTTAGAAGTTAGAAGTTTGCATTCAGAGAGTTCTGCCGAGCTGGGGGGGCGTGTCTTTTTGTGTCTGTTCATAGACTCTTACAGATTCTTTCTCTTTCTCTCTCTCTCTCTCTCTCTCTTTCTCTCTCTCTCTCTCTCTCTCTCTCTCGCGCTACTCTCTCTCTCTCTCTCTCGCTACTCTCTCTCTCTCGCGCGCACGCGCGTGTGCGCTACTCTATGAAGTTTGAACATCGAACAATAAATGATTCTTAATTGTTGACGAAGAGTTCTCGCTTTTTTTTAAGTTGCTAACACCCATGCAACTTTGTCCCAACGGATCACCCCGACTGTCAGAAGAAGTTCCAGATGGATTGGATCATTCCTTGTCAGTGGATCTTTCAAGCACAGCATGGGCACAGACAGGATTGATAAACGAACTAACCGAAAATGTGATACTATAGGATCACACCCACACTAAAAGGATATAAGAAAATAATGATAGAAATCTAGGAAGAATGCCCTACATTTCTGACAACGAGCCAAAGCCTCGCTGACCAAGTTAAGATGATAATAAAGAGAGGTTGGTTTTCTGACTTTAAAATATTAGAAATGCACCAATAAATAAATAGGGAATCAAGTCCACAAGACCCTAATACAATAATCGACACACTAAATACTAAAAAAAATAAGAAGCCTCTAACCGAACTGAACCGTAAATTAAAAAGAATCGAAACACCACACTCCCAAACACACAGAACAAAGACTTACACAAGAAGAAAAAAATGAATGTAGAAATTATAAAGAGACTTATGTCTGAAAAAAAAAGACTTGATTACCATCGCTAAGAAACAAAGACTGAAAAACAATCAAGGCAGAAACTGAAAAAAAAAAAAAAACAAACAATTATTAACACACAGCTCAACGAACATCACAGAATTAAACAAATCCATCTATGCAGCAGCGAAATAAGACCATGAAAAAATCGGTATTCCCCAAAAGAAGACGAACAGAAACTCAAAACCTGGATAGTAAATTAGACTGGAAACGCTGATAAGAAATCTTCGGCAAAAAGCAAAATGCTAGAATATATAGGAACAAAAAAAAGAAGCAACACAATAATTTTTAAAAAATTATACCGTTCGAGGAAATAAATCAGAAGGAACTGGCGAAAGAGCGAAAACTAAAGATATCAAGACAGGATCAAATAATACAGACAAATCTGGAAATGAAATAAAATTCAGCCAACAAGTAGGGAGAGAATACCCCAAAATTTACCAACAACCGGATGAAAAGGAAACAAAACAATTTTGGAGCAAAATATGGGAACGAAGAGAACATAACAGAAAAGTCGAAAAGTTTTCCATCTTGTTCATTGAACAAGATGGAAAACGAATTAGAATTACTCGAAGAAGGTCCTAAGGCGAAGATACACATTGATTCGCTCAGAGGAACACTCCAAAAAGTACCAAATTAGAAAACACTCGATTATAATGGCGTTCATGAATATTGGTTTCAAAAATTCTCTTCCATCCACAACAGATTGGCTCTCGAAAAGAATAGATGCTTACAAAAACAGATACACTGGAATGGATGACCCTGATTCAAAAAGACCCCCAAAAAGTGAATGCTGGCGTGAAAAACTCTCAAGAAGTAAAATAACAAACACCCAATCTCAACCAGACCTTATTCTAATCAACAACAAAAAAAGAGATCTTGCCGAATTGTGGACTTTGCTGTATCGGTTGACAACAGAGTAAAATTGAAAAAAGTGAAAAAAAAAGGAATAGTACCTGGACCTAGCTAGGAAATGGAAAAAAACTGTGGAACGTGAAAGTAACGGTTATGCCAATCATTGTTGGTGCTCTTGGTACAGTCACCGAAGGATTGGTAAAAGGACTCAAGGATTTGGAAATAAGAGGACGAGTGGAGACAATCCAAACTACAGCATTGTTGAGATCGGCCAGAATACTGAGAAGAGTCCTGGAGACTTAAGAAGACTTCTTGTCACTCAAACTCCAGTGGAAGACCATCAGCTAACGCTAATGTGAAAAACTCTCAATGAATAATAATAATAATAATAATAATAATAATATGCATACTAGTATACGTGAAAGGCAGAAACTCAAAAATTACGTGATCGGACAAAAGTCATTTAAAGTTGGTTTAAATATACATAAAATTTTCTCAGTTAAAAAGTAAAGAGACACGCACAGCTTCCTAACTTTCAGTTAATGGCCAGCGTACTTGAATCCGATAAAACGGCTGTTTCTGTTAAAATCTGTGTTGAATTTGAGGAACTATGAATATCTCACGTGAGAAGCACTTAAACTTTTTTTTTTATTTTTCTTCGTTTTTTTTTTATCTGAACTCGTGCGTACGTGTATATGAATATTTTTATATCTGTGCTTTAAAGTCTCAAGTCACCGTTATAATCCAGTAAAGTAAAAGAAAACATGTGAAAGGAAATCCCCCACTCCAAAATCAGGGGGTTTAGATGTAACTAAAATTTTCTCGCTCAAGAAAATGAAGAGACGCACACAACTTGCAAATTTTGAGTTAATGGCGACCGTATTCGAATCTTAAAAAGACTGGTGCGCAAGTCATTAAATTTTGGTAACAGTAATAACCCAATTCAAGAAAAATTAGCTGCATAAATAAGGAATTAAGGTGAAACTCTCAAAGTCAGATTAAAAAGGGATGATTTGACTTATTATAAGTTGAAAGTTAGAAATTTTGAAAGCGTATTGTTTTTGAAAGCGTGGACCGCTGAAGGTTGTTCTTCCTTTGATAAATATAAAGTCACAACTGTGACACTTATACAGATAATAATCAAGATCTGAAACTGTTATAGCCACACTATACTACCAATAAAAATATCAAATACAAATAGAAATCAGTGCGGAACTCTTTGGGGAACAAGAAGATTTGGTTGTTATTTATTTGTTTTCTAAGGTTTGTAGGTTATTGTCGTGACTCCATTAGTTTTCTTCTTACTCCATCTAATTCATTGGTATCTTCTTTATCTGTGAAGGCTGCAAAAGAATTACTGAAGCAAGGAAGAAAAGAGACGAAGATTCCTTTTGAATATCAACTGTATTTTTTACTTTAATACAGCTACTCTGTGGTCCATATCAGAAACAGTCGCATCCCTCAAAATTGGTGTTGAAGTGTATTAGTCATTTTCGGTGGGTGATAAGTCCAAAGTCTATGATTATGTCCAGTTGATGCTATTGTGAGGCATGTTTGCAGAGACGGCAGTTAACAGGAGAGTTATCACTGGTGAATTATGAAGATCTGTCCTGTGTCTGGTAGATAGTTTCAGCAAAGGCTGCTACTGATGGGAGAATGAGCCAGCGTGCCACTAAGCGAACACGTGGTTTTTCATGCCAGCAGCAGGAGTTAAAGTAGTTCTTTCCAGTCTTAGTAGTCACAGTTGAATGAAAAAGAGTTCCTCTTTAGCGCCGAAAAGACTTGTCAGAGGTTTCTAAAAACTGCTACTCTTCGGGATTTTTTTTTTCTTTTTGTAATCGCCACAACTTCGATGACAGATCAAAGTGTCATGATCGGTAGGTGCTCCGTTAATAGCTACTATGAGCGAATCAGTGAGCATCCTATAAAGGCTGGCAGTAATAATTTCTGGTACACTTACAAATACTAAAGCAACAATGCATCTGAGAGACACCAAAGGAAGAATTAACGAGAGAAAACAACAAGAACGTAATTCACAAATTTAGGCAGTATCCACTATATACAAGCCAAAGAGTAGTTTGTTTGTTTTTTAAAAAAGGCTGGTTTTCTGGCCTCGAAATACTAGAAATATATTGACCGGTACGTTGTAAAGAATATGTTCAAAAATCACCTTCAAAACGAGCTGAAACATATTGAAAACCAAAATACTACGGAGCCCATCAACATAATATCAATATTGATATATATTTACCAACCCCTCTGCTCGGGTAGGATATGACACAAGGTCAATTTTTAAGCGGAATTTAGAGTTTTCCTTCTCCTAGACTAGTTGCTTTACCAAGCCTGAAGAACCTAGTCTGTCCTACTATTTACCCATAGCTGGAGGGAGAATAATTGGATTGATACCTTTCCCAAGGGTATTAGTGCTATGTGAAATGCAATCAGTCTCGTCCAGGATTTGAACTCGTGTCGCCGTGTCCATTTCCTACGATGATAACCATTACAACACGGTCACCTTCACACAATATCAATGTTAATACAAAAGGAAAGAAACGACATAGAATTACTAAATAAAAGTTATGACTTGAAATGAAGGCTAAATTGTCATCCCTAAGGAATAATGACTGGAAATTCGTCAAAGGTAGAAACCGGAAAAGGAAATCAGTTATTAAAAGTAATCCAAAAGAATAACATCACCGAACTAAACGATCTAATTTTTGTTGGAGCAAAACTAGTCCGTAATAAAATCGGTATCTCTCCAAGGAACCCGAGCAGAAAGACAAAACCTGTATGAAGAATAACGCTATGACAAAGAGAGAAACTCAGAAAACAAGTGAAAGTACTTAGGAAGGAAAATACGGAAGGACACAATTGAATAAAAAGACCAGAAACAATAGCAAACAAGACTGAAAAAACAACAGGAAGAAATGAATAATAATAATAATAATAATAATAATAATAATAATAATAAAAATAATAATAATAATAATAATAATAATTGAATAAATAGCATGAAAAAAGAGTTGCAAATACACACTTGAAGTCACAAAGAGCAACACTCAAGAACATGCCAAATGGTAAACGCCAGGGCTTAATGGCATGCATGAATTCTTGTTTAATAGATTTGCGTCCATTCACAACAAACTGATTCAGAAACCGAGTAAAAAAATATATCCGAATGGACGATGAAGAAGAAAACTATCCTGTTGCAGAAAGATACACAAAAAAAGCATACCCTGATACTGTCGGTCGATAACGTGTTTATTGATGATGTAGAAAACCCTAAATCCGGGAGAAGAAAAAGGGATGCCACAGGAGAATAAGGGGAATAGTTGGCCTATAATATATCGATCAGCACATCCTCAAAAAGGTTAAAACAAGAGGGGAAAATGTAGCCATGGCTCGTATTGATTAAAAACGTCCTAATATGGTTCCCAAACCTGGATAAGAGAATATATAAAATGTACAAAATATCTGACAAATTCATAAAGTTCATCTCGAAAGCCATCAACAGTAGAAGGACAAACTCAAGCAGCGGTGAAAATCAAAAAAGGTATTTTCAAGGAAGACTCACTCTTGACATTGTTATTTGTTATACTTACAACTTGTACTTGTATCGGCTTTCACCCTGGCCGGGTTGAACCGGCTTCCTCCCAAGCAAGTACAGCATATCGCTGTTTATGTTGCTTATTGAAGAAGATGCTTTGGAATTTGATTGAGGGAAGGGTCCAAAGTCTTAACCGGAGAAACGTCCTGTTTGCCGCAGATTTTCCACAGACGCATTGTCAGAGCGACCCGAGGCCTCCGGTTGCCGGAACAAACACCTCCTGGATTTTCACCAGAGCCCCTTTAGCTGGGTTGAGGCCCTAAAACCGCTGGGTGCAAGACCAATCCGCCTTGGGTGGCCCTACCAGGAACCGAAGTTCCCGACGACATAGCTCTGGTACTACCCGTTGCCACCGCCCTGACACCCTAAAGTCCAACCCCTCCCCCAATTATTTGTCATAGCAACGATGATACTCAATTATATACATTGGAAATACACAAAGGAATACAAATTTACAAAATCATAGGAAACGATAAACCCCACCTTCTGTGTATGGTTGATATCAAGATATTTGATAAAGAATGAAAAAGAGATGTAAACTCCCATACAAACAATAAGAATGTACAGCCAGGATATAGGAATGGAATTTGGCATTAAATTGTGTGCAATACTGATAATAAAAAGTGAGAAAAGAGAAACTAAGGAATGGAAAGAAATACTAAATCAGGGAAAAAATCAAAATGCTTGGAGAGATGAAAAATTACAAATGCTTGGGAATATTGGAAACGAACACAATCAAACAAGCAGCGATGAAATAAAAAAATAAGAAAAAAGTAGGGCTGAACATTGGAGGATTAGACGCCTTAAGGAATCAGCACATATGTTGGGCTACAATGACCTGCTGAGTAGACCAAGTATAGAGTTGAATACAATATGGGAACCGATAATCAAGAAGGCTAGATGAAAAAGAAATCTGAATATGAGCACAGGTAAAAATCATACATAATAGTAGTAATTCTAGTCCAGTAGGAACATTAAGTTTATAAGTCCCAAAAATTCACTCTAAATTGTCCATGGCGTAACGGTTATAGGCGTTGGTTCCCTAAGCTTCTAAGCAGACAATCATCTGGAGGTTTCAGTTTCAATCCTGACTGCAGGCGAGTAACAATGCAAGAATACTTAACACTTGTACCCGGTTATGGCAAACGGAATGTTGGATTCAATAAAGGACGTAGTTCGAAGTTCCGTGAAGGTTCCAGAGTTCGACAAACACCTGAAGAAGGCCGGACGACATATTGACCGAAACGTTGTGGAAATAACAATAAAGATGAAGACAATAGGCCAAAAACCCTTAATGATGAAAGAAAACAGTACCTCAGATGAACGAAAAATATTTCGAAACCTAGCTCTGCAGCAGAAATCTCATGATAAGGAGAAACACTGAGGCACTACGCCTTATAATTTACTCTGGACCATTCTTTAAAAGGATATGAGAGGAACTTGGACAAAAGACAAGGAAATTGATGACTCTGGACAAGGCCTTATATCAGAGAGATATCATAAACAGACTGTGTCAATAAAAGTAAAATGACACGCCAGCATTGAGGATTGTGTAAATGCGCCAATACAAGGACACGAAGAGTACATTAAAAAGAGCAAAGAAAGGTTAATTACAGCAGCCAATAACAGCATTGATAACATAAGAACAAACAAACAAAAAAAAAACAACAACAAAATTAGAAAGCAAAAATGAGAATAAAAACAACTGTATGGATACTTCAAGCGACAAACTGGCAAGAATACCTGGACATGCCTAGGAAATAGAAACTTCAATAGACAACTTTAATCTCGTCTAATAGCAGCACAAAACAACGCCATAAGGACCAATTGAATAAAAGTGAAAATTGATAATACGCAACAAAATATCAAGTGTAGATTATGTGAAGACAGAGATGTAAAGGTTAATCACATAATAAACCAATACAGTAAACTAGCACAAAAGCAATACAAGGGTAAGTGTGAGAGAGTGTGAAAGGTGATCCACTGAGAATTATGCAAGGAATTAAGATTTGACCATATTACCAAATGATACATGCACAAACCAGAATCTGTCCCGGAGAATGCAGCTCTTAAAGATTTTCAAATAAAAACAGATCACTTAATCCTGGCCAGAAGACCAGACTTTGTGTTAACTAGAAAAAAAACTTTGCCACCAAGTGGATTTTGCCGTTTAGGGCGGACCACAAAGTAAAAATAAAAGAAAGTGAAAAAATAAACAAATACTCGGACCTTGCCAGAGAGATACAAAAGCTGTCGAACATGAGGATGACGGTGATACCAGTTGTAGTTGATGCACTTGGAACGGCTATCAAAGGCTTGGAAAGGAAACCGGAGAAATCAGAGGAAGAATCGAAGCCATCCAGATCACAGTATTGTTAAGATCGGCTTGGACTAATTACAGCGGCCATCACTGACAACATAAGGACAAATAGAACAATAATTAGAAAGAGAAATGGAAAGAAAAAATAATAGTATTGATACTTCCGGCGACAAACTACCGAAATCTCCCAAGAGAAGATCTGGACATGGCTACAAAGGAAAACATTACAAGGAAACTAAATCTCTTCTAATAGCAGCACAAATCAACTCCATAAGAACCAGTTATATTAAAACCAAAATCAATAATATGCAAAAGATTAGCAAGTGTAAGTTATGGGGTGAAAAAGATGAAACCGATAATACCAAAATAAGCGAATATCGCAAACTAAGGCAAAGGCAACATTATAGCAGACACTTCTAAGTAGGGTAGGTGATCGACCAAGAATTATGCAAGAAAATGTAGTTTAACCATATTGCCAAATGATATATGTACTAACACGAGTCCTTCCTTGTGAATGAGACGAATAAAATTCTCTGGGATTTTGAGATACAAACAGATCACTTAATCCTGGCCAGAAGACCAGACATTGTAATCATAAAGAAAAAAAGGGGACTTGTTGTATAGTGGACTTTACTCTTCTGACGGAGTTGTGATAAGAGAGAAAGAAGTTGATGAGTAAAACCGGAGTTTAGACAATGGATTCTTCTGTATGCTAAGCTAAAACATTACTACCTTTGTGGGAATATTTTCAGTGCAGTTTAATTTTCAAACTCATAGTTCTACTAAAACAAAAATGGAAAACTGTATTTTCTATATTTTTCAAACACTTCCATGCTTAAAAACTTTCCAAGAAAACGCACCTCCAAGAAGATTAATATAAACATGAGTAAAAGGCAAAAGAAAAGCCAATAAAAAAAGGGACAATAACTAAATTGAAGGTTATTTATTAAATCAATGAATAAAATCAATCCACAAAGCTTGAATAGAATTTTTAAAAAATATATTGTTGGCCTTATATACTAAGTTAAAACTTGAAAATGAAAGTATCAAGTCTTACAAATTCTTATTCAGGTTACGAAACCTGTTTAAAAGCATAAATGATAAAGACCGGAAGTTTGGTCTTGCATTGCCAGGCAACACTAAAATTCTTGTCACTTTTTACGCTTAACTTTAAATGAAGACGAATTGAAAATTTCAAATTGCTTGAAGGGAGAATTTTTTTTTATGAAAAGAAAAACTCACTCCATCAAAACCCAACAAGAGTAGCCCCGGAGATGTATAATTCGGGGACAAGCAAACTCTCATCAAGCCGGAGTGATCAAGCCCCAACAATAATGAAATATGCAGTCTCTTTTTATATTAGACAAAAGAGAGAGAAACTTAGATCAATGAACTGACGGACTACGAAGGTCCCAGAAATAATTTACAAGCTGCAGGGAGTTTCTTCCCTCCTATAAAAGATTGTTTGGAAACTCACGGAAATAGCCGACCTGATTTATTAATTTATTAATAATTCTGGGAATTAAACAATAAAGCTGTGTTAGTCTATTTCTTACAGCAGGAGTGGTGGGGGTCAAGTGACAATCTTTTTGAAATTTACTTTCCAAGAGAAAAATTTCGAGGACTCACAACTTTATTCTATTTTATCAACATTTCAAGTTGTATTTTTCTTCTTTTTTTTAAAATTCATTTACGTTTTCTCATCATAAATATTATTATAAATGTTATATTCCTTCCTTTTCTTAAATCCACAGTAGATCGATTCAACTTACTATTTCGATACATCTATATTTGCTGAGCTTTATTTATTCGTCTATTTTCGGGGTCATATCTTCTTTAACAGATTAATTCAAGCATTAAAATTTCTCGCTACATTAAGAAGGAAACTTTTATCATGGTCTTATCGATAGTTGCTAAAAGTGCTGTCTATATTAGTAAGATAAATTTGACAGGCCTCTCTCTCTCTCTCTCTCTCTCTCTCTGTCTCTCTGTCTCTCTGTGAATGATAAAACGCGTTAACTATGATGGACACCTACATAAATTGATAGTGTCAATGTTACAAATTTACATCAAAACATTCTAAGGCATGAATTTGTTTAACATTCCGCCCTAGACACATACGTCATGATGCGATTGTAACGCTGAGCTCCATATTTCTGGCTTTGTATCAAACTAAGGTAACTCAAATAAATGACTGCCGGACTTCGACGCATTGTGTAATAGTTAGTGACCTCAGCCACTAGTCTATCTCTAGTGAATTCGATTCTCACTGAGTTCAGCATATTTCTGGCCTTGTGACAAAACTTTGCTAAATTTAGCCAATGACTACTACACTACTTTGCAATGTGTAATGGTTAATGAGCTGGGATAGTAGATCATTGTTAATAAGTTCGATTCTTACTGGAGGCTGCCTATTTCTGGCCTTATACCAAACCTAGCTAATTCTAATGACTGCTGGGCTGCCTCGTGATGAATGATTGCTTGTGAGTTAGATTCTAATTGTGTCAAATTTTGCTAAACTGAGTAAATCACTTCTGGGCCGCCTTGGGTTGTGAAATGAGTTAAGATAGTACATTAATGTCATCCCTTTACCTTACAGGCAAAAATCTGGCATTTCTTTAACGCATCGCCTAGAAATCGACAGTGCTTTCGATTCTGGCCAGAATCTGTATTTTATTCGATTAATCCTGGCGCTGCTTGATCTTCATTTTTCTTTATTCAGTTGTTATTACTCATTTTATTAATTAATTTCTTTAAACCCAAGGTTTCTTAATAGATTATATATATATATATATATATATATATATAAGTTTCCAGACTTTTTTTCGTAATTTTCCGTTTATTAATAGTACACACATGAAACTCTAGTCCCCTTTGAAGTAATCTCCGCCGGCTGCAATGCACTTGATGTACCGTTCCAAAAACGTCTGGAAAGCCCCATGGAGGTCCTCTTGTGTGAGCGTGGCAATGACCTTTGTCAAAGCCTCTTTCATCTCCTCAATTGTCTCATAACGACAGACTCTGAGCTTAGGGAATAAGGGAGCAAGGTTTGGACTATTGGGAGGCTGAGGAACTGTCTTGATGCCCATCTTGGTCAAATAGTCTCTGATAAGGATAGAGTTGTGGACTGGCGCATTGTCCTGGTGGAAATGCCACTGATCTGATTTGAAGAGTGCTGGCCTCTTCCCCAGGAATCTTTTCCTGAACTCCCTTAAAACCTCAACATAGTAACCCTAACCCTTTGGTCAATCAACTCTGGTGTTCTGACTTCCTTACTCCTCCCACACCTCTCATCATCCCTCACAGACTCCCTGCCTTCCTTGAATCTCTTATGCCACTCAAAAACTGATGCTCGATTCATGCAAGATGCTCCAAAAGCAGTCTGAAGCATTCCCTACGTTTCTGTGGCATTTTCCCCCATGTTTTCCATGTTTTTTCCATTTTTAAAACAGAATTTTATTGCATATCGTTCTTCTAAAGTATCAGATTGCATTTTTGAAATTCACCAGCTGTGACAATCAGGCTTTACTAGGGTGTATTCCAATTGCTGCTGTAGCTGTTCATTTGAACCTGAAATCATAAAGATTGGTCAGTCATCTCATAAGAGGTATAGCAATAACATACTGAAATCTCAAGAGTCTACGACAATTTTAAATGCCCATATGAAAAAAATCTGGAAACTTATTGAAGGCTCCACGTATATACATGAGTTCCGAACATGTTTCTCCTGATATTGGGGCTTAATTATTCGTATTTGATAGTACCGTGTGCAAAAGAAAAAGATCCTTAAAAAAATAACTACGCAAAAAAATGTAAGGATAAATGTTTTGTATACTGGAACCTAGAATGTTTGGTATACTCGTACATAAGAATTAGAAATTTGCAGCAAAGTGCAAAGAATTTGTATTACAGTTCGCTTAAAGGTCTCTACGCGACTTCGGCCGCACTGCTCGAAACAGCAGTAACCGGGCGCGTGTGGACTACGGCCCTGCGCCTGGATCTACCTAAAAACGGCTTTGTGCCACACTTGTACGTTTGGTGAGGCGTATGACGGTATTTGTCCTCCATCCAACCAACCGGACGAGTGTGGCACAAGGCCTTTTTTAAGGTGGGTCCGGGCGCAGAGCCGGAGCCCAGACGCCCCCGGCATTCCCAAAAATGCCTCGGGCCCCGTTGGCATTCCCCTAAAAAGGGGTGCCTCAGGAACCAGACGATAAACCTAACCCTTCCGAGGAGGGTTAAAGCCTGTGGGGAATGCCCTCTCCTGAGGCTCTTGGTATGTCCAGAAGACGGGACACACCCGGCCAGAACCGTGCCGTTGACGCCACGACCGGGCGAAGTGTGACACACCTACTGGATTCAGTTGACTGAAATCAACCCGGGGGGCGTAAATACCGCTCTAAACAGCAGTAAACGAGTAGTGATGGACCAGTTCAACTACTCCTAGAAAAGGTACGATAGGTCAGTCAACAACAAAACGTACAATGAACTCTAAAAATCACTGAAGATGGGTTGAAATGCCATTAAAACCAATCAATCAATCAGTCAATCAAATGCAAAACAATTAAGGATTCAAATTTATCATTTTGGTAGTTAATTCTTCTTTTTTTTTTTTCTTTGTTAAACTTTGAATTTAAAACCAAATGACTCTATCCTCTACAGAGCAGTAAGACTCTCCCTACCAAAGGATGTCCTTGATATAACACTAAACTTTATCTGATGGTGAGGTTTTAGTTCTGGAGCTCCATGGACAGTGGATTACACGTTCATTGCCATTACTCCCAGGTCCACTGTGAACCTTAGTGACAGTAACTGTTAGGGTCCTATGTTTGGGTCAAATAAATCTGCTTGAACATTATTAGTATTGGTGATGTTGTTGAGAAAATACATATAAATAAGCCTAATTTTAATACTATACATATGTGTGTATATGTGTATGCCCCCTATGTACCATATATGTATATTTATGTGTGTCTATTTGTCTGTTTGTAAAATTATAAACCTGCGTTTCTCCTTTAATTACTCTTAGTTTCACGAATCATCATAATCATCAGATGAAAATAAAATTCTCCAGTTTTTTTTTTTCACATATAAGTAGTAAGGTTGATATAGGTATAATTGTAGGGGTGTCCTCGTGGTGTAATGGTTAAAGCGATGGACTGCGGAATGCGTAGTAAGCGAGTTTGTACTCCAGTCGCGCTATTACGTTCACTTTCGGACAAATACCCTTGGGAAACCTATGAACCCTCTTATCCTCCCAGCTATGGGTTAAATAGTACCACTACTGTTCTTCTAGGAGAATGGCTTTGGCATTAAATAACCTACAAAGGTTAATATGCCATTAAACAAAGAAACAACTCTCTGCCGTCTATCAATTTATAGATAGTGGGGGGGGGCAAATATTACCGGCTTCTCTGTACTTTTGTTTTTGTTTTTTGAAAAACACATTAAAATGCGATGCAATTTTTAAGTAAAAAATAGTATTTCAGCAACTACAGTGTATTTGCAATCATTTTTCGGTCTTTCTCCAGTTTTTTTTTTTTTCACATATAAGTAGTAAAGATAAAGACCGTTATCGGACAAAAAAACTCCCTTTTCTCTAGCGACTACACCGAGGTTTAGGGCGGGCGCTACTACAACGAGGTTTAGGGCGGGCGCTACTCCTTTCCCTGAATTGCTCCACTTAACCCTTGATCCTTACTTTGTAATGCATAAAGCAAGAAGGCGTCAAGTACCCTTTTTTGAGTCTTTAGTATGTCTCGACCTGAGATTGAACCCCGGTTTTCTGGGCCACTGGCGAACACTCTACCTAGTAGATAAATGAGCTGGGTTTGAATTCGCCTTTCCAAAATACATTTTGCTAAATTATGAATATTTTTATGAGGCAAATTATATTTTGTTTTCATCTTGAAGCCATCAGAAGACTTTTTGAGATTACAAAAATTTTCAACTAAATTAAATGTCAAAACAGGTTTTAAATGTTAACTCAGCACTATCTAATATTGGAACACTGGTTGCTGTTTATAAGGAACACTCATTTTGACTAAAATATAGCTGTCTTTGCTTGAAGAAAAAGACATTATACTATGATTACAACAGTATTTTCATTGGGGTTTTAAAACTGTTTTTAATTTTCATTTAATTTACCCAAAATGGCAAAATCAAAACATTTAAGCATTGAGGTGAAGACACAAATTGAAATTTTCTCAAATACAATTGCCAAGAAGTTGAATATTTCTAGATATAGGGTACAATATTCGTTACAAAAGCAATTAAAATTTGGCGCAAATGTTAACATAAAAAATAACTACTGCTGAAGAAAACACTTGATTATTGACAGCAAAAGACAAAGAAGAAAAGCTGCCCCGGAGTTGACAGCTGAACTTAATTCCTATAGACACTAACCAGTGTCACTCTCAACTGTGAAAAGTTGACTTGGATTAGCAAGTCTCTGAGAGCGCGTTGTAATTTTTTTTCAAAAACCCTGTTATGGAAGGCTAATTAATACAAAAGATTGTCATAGGCAAAAAACGTGTAAGAACTGAATACTGAAAGAGTGACAAAATGTATTCTGGACAGATGAGTCCAACTTTGAATATTTTTGTAGTAAAAGAAGAGTGTCTGCAAAAAGAAAGCCTGGTTTGGTTTCTTTGTTTAATGGCATATCAACCCTTGTAAGTTATTTAATGCCAAAGCCATTCTTTTAGAAGAACAGTAGTGGTACTATTTAACCCACAGCTGGAAGGATAAGGCAGTTCATACCTTTCCCAAAGGTATTTGTCCGAAAGTGAACGTAATAGCGCGACTGGAGTTCGAACTCGCTCACTACGATTCCGCAGTCCATCGCTATAACTATTACACCACGAGGAGGACACCCCCAAGAAAGCCTGAATAAAGACTGAATGATGAATGTGGGGTTCCAACAGTTAAGCATGGGAGGATAGGTCTGTTACGATGTGGGATGTTTTGTATATAGACTCGAGTTAAAAGGAAGGGAAAGAACGAAGGACAAAAATCCACAAAGTACCTTTGAAAATATGTGTGTACGAATGTATGTATACACGAGTGTACTTACATGTATACGTCCGTGTACACACACATATACAGAATGCATACTTATATGTACACAAAAAGAAACAAAACATTAACATAGACTTCTGATCTTCACAGAAAATTAACTCCATTGGGACATTCACAGACACAAAACTTTGAATAAAACAAAAAGTGACCTATCAAAACAATTTTACAATAAAAAAGAACAGTTGAAACTTAACTTATCCACTTAAATTGTCTGAGGAGGGCGTAAAAGTCTGAAATACGTGTAGCGCACACGTAAATGAAATAGTAATAATAATAATAATAATAATACATTTCGATTCACTCATAGTAACACTCAAAAAATACCAAATTGGAAAACCCCTGGCCATGATAGCAAACATAGATTCTGGATTAATAAATCCACCTTTATCCATGACAGACAGACTATCGAAATGTATTGATGCCCAGAAGAAGCTGACATACCTAAATGGACGACCAAAGGAAAGACCATCTTGATCTAGAAAGACACCTAAAAAGTAACGGCCCCAAAATTATAGACCTATAACATGCCTACCTATAATTGTTATATCCCTGCGAAAGGAAAAAAATAGCACTTATTTATAAGTATATTCCTCTCTTCTTATTACGAAGTAGTCGAAATGGTTGGCGATGAGGGAGGAAGAGAGAGAGAGAGTCGGGAACTGCTAAGATTTACACCAGGTTGTGATATGATATCTTAAGTGAGCCTTAATTCGCTCGGCCTCCACGATGGTGGCACAAGGCCGACTTAAGACATTCAATCATCTTCGTTTCTTCGTCGTTCTGGGATCATTAGCGAGTCTAGTACATTTACATTTTCATCTACCTCTCAACTCAGGGCTGTCTGGCACCTCGCCGGGCCAACGCCCAAAACGGTGTAATATCTAGTCTCTCTGCACTCTGCTCACTGCTCTATGTCCCGGTGTTGAAAATTTTCTCTTTATATGTTTTCCGCACGCCGACGCACCTCCTGGTTACTCTTCCTTCCGGCATCCCACCCACGCAATTCACATGGTATTTTCACTGTCTTTTGTTTACCTTACGATACAGGTACATCCTGTTTTTAAAATCTACTAACATACACGGCCGATCAAAGTTCAGTATGTAACTGTTGTGGCGGAATCACCTACTAATGAACTCAACCAGTCTCCATGATACCGGAAGACGCAGCAATACGAAGTCAGTCTAGATCCAGAAACTAACCTCGCCCCCACGCTATTATGCGAACTAGCTTACCGTCCTATGTTCTTGTAACCATCCTTTGTTCTTGTACTATAACCTTGGTATTCTGTTCTCCAGGGCCATAACAGTAACATAATTTGGAAGGCACAAATTGAGGAGATTTACTACTTGTTAATAAGCCTCGGACTATTCTATGAGAAATAGAAGGGATGTCACGAGGGGACCAAAGGAACATGAGATCTACTATATATTGATCAACACATTTCAGAGCTTAAAACTACCAGAAACTCTTTCTTTACATTCTAAATAGATTTGCACTATTTGCTGTGATCTGAATGTTTCTTTGGCTCTTCATGATTTTCTGTGAATGTTGTAGAATTATCAGCCATAAATCCTGATATTTTGAGCAGCCGATTTCTCATATTTATATACACATACAAGTTGAAACAAAATATACCAACAATATCATAGCCCGGCCGACGAGGCTTTGAATTTTTTAAATAGTGGTGTCTTGGATATGACACTAAACTGCATCAGGTGGTGAGGCTCCAGTTCTAGTGATTGGATGGGTTAGGAGTACCCCTTAATTGCCATTACTTCCACGTTCACTATGTCTCAGAGTTGTAGTATCTGTTAGGATCCCATCTAGGGGTCAAATAGATCTGTTTAGAAATTATTTCTATTCGATTAGACAGTTTGCAAAAAACTCTTAAGAAATAACTTCACAAAAAATGTAAATATGAACGTACAATGAACGCGATTCCCTAACCTTTAGACATAAGATAACCCTAGACAAGTTGATATACCGTTACAATCAACTAATCAATAAACCAACCAAAGTTATCATTTTCAAAAAGTTGGTATTTGGTGGATAAAGCGTTTGGTTGGAAAGTACTTCTATATGAAATCATCTGGATGTTACAGGTTCAATCCCAACAATAGGTAACACTAACAAGGAATAGTTACTATAACTTAACACTTGTACTCAGTCATGGTTAACCAAATTGGAACAGTCTACCCCCTCTGGGGTTTAAATAAAAGATTCAGTTCGAGATTCTGTGTGGACTCCTGAGTTTGACATATAAACCCCTGAAGAAGACCGAAAGACATATCGGCCGAAACGTTACGAGTATAACAATTGTTACAAACACGGTGAATTTAGGATAGGTGTCTAGGGGTAGACTTGGTCCTACGCAGTGATAACACAAAAATAAGTCGTACGCAAAATAGTAAAATAAAAACAGAGGTTTGTAAATACAAACCGAAATTTATTTACAGGAGGCATGCAAAGGTAAAAACAAAAATAGTAACACGTGGGCAGAAGGAGTGAAAGTAAAAACACGGGCTATAACCAACATGAAATGTATTTTGGATTAAAGTTTAGAAGATTATTCAAAGTCTGGCCAGCGAAAACAAACACAATAAAACCCGAATAAAAAGTTGAATACAGCAAGTAAAAAGGTTACCGGTAGTTAAGTTCCTTTGTCCCAGAGAAATGTTCAGGCACATATTACCCCGTTAGAGGCTGGAACTATTCTAACACACCAGCATCACCCTCCAAAATAGTAGTAGTCTCAACCCAAACGACAAGGGCGCTGTGGGAACTACAAAAAATGAGCCGTGCAAGATAGTATTCAAAATGACCCAGATCAGAAGGCAAGGAAAAGTTCACTCTTAGTTCACAGGGGAGACATGAAGTCTGCTCCCAAGGCCAAGTTGAAAGGGAGGGGGCCTTAGGAGGTAACACAATAAAGATAAGGTCAATAGTCGAAATATAAACCCTTGAAGAAGGCCGAGAGACATATCGGCCAAAACGTTGTGACTATAACTATAAAGATGAGGTCAGTAGTCCAAATATTCAAAGTAATAACAATTATCAAGCTTCATCTCAGAAATTTAGACAAATAAGCTTTACTTAGTCTGGCACAAAAGTCTTTGGTCGCTATCAGTATTTTCTGTTATTAAGTGGTCACCCATCTAAGAACTGACTCGGTACAATGTTGCTTAAATTTAATCATCTGACGGGAACTGGAGCTGTCAGTGTGACTTAATATTAAATCTTTATTTGAAAATGTTAAAAAAATCTTAGAATTATCAGGAAAGTATAACCAGCCCCACCCCTACACATATTCAAAGCATCGCACTAAAACTGCATCTGGTGGGGGTGACACTTTTTTCAAGATGTTCTGGGGTGGGGTGAAGTTAACTCTTCATTCTAATTTGTTACTGTTCCTTCAATGGAACAAAAAAATTTAAATGAGATTATGTTTTAAAAGATTTTCAACAACCTTAATACATTGGTTCTTAAAACATTGGTATATTGCTAGTAAATATGAAGTCTTTAACTGTTTAAAATGATTTTCATCTACGTTTTAAGTTCGACTGATAAATTTACTGAACTGACATAAGGTCAATTTGATAAGCAAATTAGAGCTGATTTGAATTCAGAGTTTTCCTTCTTTTCAACTGGTTGCTTTACCAAGGCTAAAGAGCCCAATCTGCCCAACTATTTACCCATAACTAGAAGGAGAACACATCCATCCTTGCCTTTCCTAGCGACATTGAAATGAAATGAAATGCAAATAGCTTCGTCCAGGATTTGAAATCTTTGATTCAATTTCCTACAACAATAGCCATTACAATAAACGCGGAAGTATGAAGTGTTTACCTGTTTAAAATTATTGTGAAGATACACTTTTGTGACGTATCTAATTTGATATTATAATTGCTAAAAGGAAGTTGGTATAGAATGACCAAAAAACAGTTGATATGGTATAAAAACCAGCAAATTAACCAACTAACAATTTAATTGCTTGTGAATTATTAGAAGAAGATAGGAATATTTAAAATTTTACTTTGGTTTGGTTTTATGGCAAATCAATCATTGTGGGTCATTTAATGCCAAATCCTGTTTATACATATATATCAAATATATATGATTTGGTTTGGATGGGTTTTATGGCATATCAATCATTGTGGGTCATTTAATGCCAAATCCGGTTTATACATATATATTAGATACGACATCTAATAGTTCCAAGTATTCCTATGCATCACTAACAATTCAATTAAACATCAGTCACTTATTAACACATAGTTAAATGATCAAACAGTTCTGTTTCGAACAATTCAGTTTTGAATAAGTCATTTGTTTGCATTAGGTTTATATGTCAAACTGTTCTATCTGACCCATAGATAGGACCCTATCAGGTGCTACCACTCCGTGCCAGGGGGAACCTAAGAACAATGGCAACGAAGTGGTACTCTGCATTCCCCAAAGCTCCAGCATTATTAAAGTTTCACCATCAGATTGTTTGGTGTTATATGCAAGACATTCGGGGAGGGATCTTACCCCTCTGCATAGATGCATTCGGTGGATTATACAGCCCCAGCCAACTGGATTTGAAATCTTATTACCGAACGAATTATTTGTATTAAGAATAGTTGCCAGTTTTAACTTGTAATCTTTCACTTTCTTTTGAGTTTTCTCAGGTTCCAGGACTCCTCTCAGTATTCTATCCGATTTTAATTCTGACAGTATGATCTCGATTCTTCTTCTGATTTCTATTTCTTCCGGTATCATTTCTAAATCTTTCAGGATTGTTCCTAACACCAACTAAAATTTAGTATTACCGTCACATTCACGTTCCACCGCTTTTTAAGTTATCTGGAAAAATCAAAGTATTTTTCTATCTTTTCTTTTTCTTGCGTTTTTACTTTGGGGTCTGTCGAAACAGAACAATCTACTAGATAACAAGTTATTTCATTTTTGCTAATTAACACTAGGTCTGACGTTTTGGCCAGGATTTGGTCATCTGCTTCTGTTTGAAAATTCCAGAGAATTTTTAGTTTCATTTTATAGGATGGATTCCGGTCTGTCTAATTCCCGCTCAATTTCCAGTAGATCACTTTCCCTACCCAGTCGTGCCTAGTTTTGTAATCTTTTTGCTGCATTCGTTTATTATGTAATCAACTGTTTCATCTCTGTCTCCACATTTCCTACATATGCGTATTATTAATTTTCGCATTCATATTATTTCATTATTGGTGCTGCTATTAAAAGAGATTGTAAGGGCGTATGTACACGCCTTCATGTACTTCCTGACGGTCATTGCGACCACTGACATGCTGATCTCGGACTATCTTTGCCATCTCAGCGGCCTTCTCCGTGGAGGAGAGAGATGCACCAGGTAGTGGCAAACTCTTGTACATCCTAAAAAAAACCTTGCCAGCTTCTCCTCCAAAACATCTACTCCAACAAAGAAAAATATCTATACTGGCAGGACGTCACCCATGATAAAAAGGTCCAACAAACATACAACCTTAATCTAGCAAGATGGAATATAAGAACAGCGCTGGACGAACCCAATTCAAACAAACCCGAATGAAGGAGTGCCATAATATCTAAGCTGCTCCAAAAATATAATATTGACATTGTAGCTGTTAGTGAGGTCAGATTCGCTGAAAGTGGCATCAGAGTTGGAGAGGGGTTACGCCTTCTACTAGAACTAGAAAACTTCAACTGGTGGAAGTGAATCTGGTGTGGTTTTTTCAGTCACGAATGGTCTTCTGCCTGGTGTGTCTGTGAATTGTAAACCAACAAGTGACAGACTTGTCACGCTGGTGTTTCCATTAGCCGTCTGTAGATATTGTATTCTAGTAAAGTAAATTTGGCGACCGTAATCGAGAGTGACCCAAAGGGTCCCTTTTCGATAGCTACTACACCAAGGTGTAGGGGGGGCGCTTCTCCTTTCCCTGAATTGCTACACTTTACCTTTGATCCTTACCCTATAATGCTGAGTGTTAAGCAAGGATGTATCAAGTACCATTTTTAAGTCTTTGGTATGACACAACCTGGGATTGAACTCAGGTCTCCCAGTCCATTTGGAAACACTCTACCCACTAGGTCAATGAGAAATAAGATTCATTTGTCTTAGAATGCCATGTCAATGGCTAATAATTTCACACAGAAAGTTGTCCATAGTTCATAACAAGAAGTGGGAGGAGTTGAATTACTTACCCAAATCCAAATCCAAGAATTAGTTTTGATCTTTACCTTATAATGCTGAGTGTTAAGCAAGGTAGCATCAAGTGCCATTTTTTGAGTCTTTGGTATGACTCGACCTGGGATTGAACCTAGGTCTCCCGGAGCATTGGCGAACACTCTAACCATTATGTCAATGTCCGGTTAATCGCTGCTAATGTCTCAACTAATGACTAACAACATAGAAAAAAAAGGCATTTTCTACGACCTGATCGACCAGATACTTCGTGCAATCCTGAATACAGACTTTAACGCTCGAGTTGGCCTCTCACATTATAACTTGCCGAAGGTTCTTTGTAAGTTTGGAACGGGGAAGGTTAATTCAAATGGCAATCTGCTGCTATCCATCTGTGTATAACACCAGCTGGTCATTATAAACACAAACACAATCAAATCCACAAGAACTTCTGAATGCACCCAAAGTCTAACGTTGGCACCTCATCGACAACATAATCACGTGACAGCGTAATCTACCGGACTTTCTGAACACAAGAACGATGAGTGGAGCCAAATTCAACACTGACCATGTTATGTCCACCGCCAAACTACGATTGAGGCAGAGAATGAGAACAGACAAAATGTCAAGGAGGAACCTCGCAAACAACGTGATCAAGATCGACAGAATCAGGGATGATCTACAGGCCTTGCTAAACGACAGGTTAGCTGAAATTTTAATAGGTACTGTAGAATAAAAATCAATATGCTGACTTGCAGAATGAAGTGAAATCAATCGTGTACAAAGTATCCAAAGAGAAACTCGGCACTGCCGTACTGAAGCGCGAAAACTGGTTCAATAGAAAGTGCATGGAGCTGGAAGTCTTTCTTAACCACAGGAACCTAAGCAGGAATAAGATTATCAGCAAGAATACCAAATCTAATAAGGCCAGATATAGAACATGTCAACTTCTCCGATGCAGAGAACTCAAAAATAAATGGGGATTGACAAAAGCAGCTGAACTTCTGACACTCGCGGGCTCTAATGGCTCCAAAAGTTTTTACCAAAGCATGAGAGCTGTGTGGGGACCAATAGTGAAAAATCCTAAACAACTGCTAACCCTGATAATAAAACAATGATCATAGAGAAGTATGACTTTCTTGCCAGTTGGAGAAACCACTTTGCCACACACCTCAATGAAACGTCAACATTAGAACAACAGACGGTTAACAACTTTGAACAAAGATCAGCCAAGCACTAGATATATAAAATCCCCAGACTTGGATGCATAGAGTAAAGTTATCTCGATGGAAAGTCCCCTAGTGTAGACGGACTGCATCCAGAATATATTAAGACAGAGGAGGGATGAGACTTGTCGAGATATTCGACAACATTATAAGATACACTTGGGAAAGCTTGGAAGTCGCTGCAGACTGGAAAGACACCCAATTAGTTACTATCTTTAAGTTAAGAAGAGAGACAGACAAGATTACTGTAACTACTGTGGGATTTCGCTTCTCTCCATACCAGGGAAAGTGTTTGCCTACATACTACTCGGACTATCGATGCTAGCGGAGGATTTCCTTGCTGAAGCACGTTGTGGAATCCACGCAAGCAAAGAAACCCTTACGACCAATACAGGAAAAATGCATTGAACAGAATGTGCTCCTTTATAACATATTTGTCAACTTCAGAAAAGCCTTCGATACTGTTGTGTTCAGATTAGTGAATACAAGTAGTAGTAATAATAAGACAAACCACGATATGTGAGGAAATAGTTGTATTTACAGGAAGAGTATTTACAAGAGAGAGAGACTGTTAATAGCAAGAACATAGTATTAGTGATAGAGTTAGGATATACTTCAACAATAGGAATGGCTCTTCTGGTCTCAGACTCGTAGACTGATCTCAGACTGATCTGGACTGGAACCTCTTGGTATTAGAGCTACTGCCATATATGGTAGATGGCCTAACTCATTATGCTGAAAAGGTAGGTGATACCCAACAGATACTATGAACAAAAGAACGTTATGAAACATCCTACGAATGTTAGAGTTTCTCGAACATTTCGTCAAGCTTGTATCTGCCTTACACACAGGAATGAAGGTTTCAGTCAGTTTAAGAGGAGAAATCTCGGAACCATTTGGGGTTGAGAACGGAGTAAAACAAGGCTGTATTTTCCCTTCACACTCTTCTTGATTTTTCTTTCTATGGTTTCCAATGACGTCACTGATCCAATCCAAGAAGAATGGATACAGATTAGACCGAGTCAATTTAAATCTGCAAAGGCATTTCTGCTGAAAATTAACCTCAAGAAAACCAAGTTTAGGTACTAATCCACTCCGGTATCTCATGACATTGGCTAAGACATACAGACAGAGGTAAGGTACAAACCCTTATAAACAAACGTGATGCGATAGACAACAACTATGGAAGGCAGTAATTACTGCGGATACGGTTATAAGACTCGGCATTCTTATCCAAGGTCGCGGTTAATCACCTGAAGAAGGCCAGAGGTGAAATTTGGCCGAAACGTAGTGAGAAGAAACAACAACAAAAAAATAAAACTACCAAGATGAGGACAAAAAGTGCACAATAAATAAAAATTAATTCCCTTGTAAACAAATTCAAAATCTACGCTTCGCAGTCGTCAACGAGAGACTAGACACGGAACTAGATACATCAACGTCAAATGCTTCCAAGTCCTTTAACAAACTGAGGGAGCGAGTTTCGTTCAACAAAGACTTCGTCATTAAAACTAAATGTATATAGAACTGCATCATTGTTCTCTTAAGCCTGCTATTTGGTGCAAAAATTTAGACGGTGTAAAAAGCTGATGTCCAAAGTCATCGAGGAGAAATCTAAACCGTCTGGCATAAACTTAGCCAACGCAACCTAAGATGGGCTGGCATTTGAAGAGCTTTGAGTAGAAACACTACCAAAACATATCCCGTACTCTCAACTTAGAGAAGGATCACGTAAAATAGGTTAACAAAAACTCATGACAAAAGGACATCATCAAAAGAAATCTGGGGGTCATAAACATTCCTTGAGCAATTGACGATACCTGTCCACAAAACCAGCCAAACGTCATCATCAAATCCGATCGACAGCTAGTAGCAGTAGTATCACCATTTGTACTGCTATGAAAAGAGATTCATTTTCTTTGTTGAGGTTTCCTTTTCTTAGCCATGTCTAGATTATCTCGTGTGCAATCTCGCAAGTTTGGCGCTTGAAGTATCCATATAATTGTTTTTCTTTCCATTTTTGTTTTATAAATTTTGTTGTTTTAATTTTTTCTTACGGTGACATTGCTGTTTCTGGCTGCAGTAATTAGTTTTTCTTTGTTCTGTTTATGTGTATTCCCCGAATCCTTGAATTGCTGCATCTACGCAATCTACAATTCTGGGGAGCCCACTTTTCTTGTCAAAATCTGTCTATGTCATTTCTCGGGTTTAAAACTGTGAGCATTGTCATCAATTTCCTTTGTCTGAGTTCCTCGTTTTTTTCTTGACACACATGGTTCATCTATGTCATCTGTTGGAGTTAAGAGTTCGTGCATTGTCATCAATTTCCTCGTCCTTTCGTTCATTTATCTAAGTTCCTCCTTTGTCTATTTTACGAATGATTCAGAGTATCTTACAAGTTGGACTGCCCAGGTGTTTATTCCTTTGACGAGATTTTTATTGCAGAGTTTTGCTCCGAGAAGTGTTATTATATAACTTCTTACGAGTTTTTCACACCAGCGATTAGCTGATGGTCTTCCACTGGGGGCTGAGTGACAGCAAGTCTCCTCAAATCCCCAGGGCTCTTCTCAGTATTCTGGCCGATCTCAACAATGCTGTAGTTTGGATGGTCTCGATTCTTCCTCCAATTTCCATTTTTTCCTTTTCTCCAAGCCTTTGAGGACAATTCCAAACGCACCAATTACAATTGGTATCACTGTCACTCTCATGTTATTATTATTATTATTATTAGATAGGAATAGTTGCTTAAAACAGTATAATTGCTTACAAAAAAAGAAGCTTCAGTACAAAATAACCTTACAAGGTTTAACATATTGTAACACAACCGACCTCTCAACCTCTGTTTCCGTTGTGCAATCATGCTGATGACATATCTATTTATAGTGGAATGATTTCATGTCGTTAGAGATACTTCTAGTTTGCAATATCAAGTCAAACATTATTCTACCAGATATCTCAACTCACATATCGGACCTGAATGATATTAAAAAAAAACAATTTGGCGATAGGTGATTCTTATATTCCATGAAATAAAGAAACTAAACTTTTCAATTTTTATTAATGGCATAATGAATAATGCTATGAGTTGAAAAGGTCCTAATAAAGTTCAACTTTCGAACCTACAATTCTATTTTTCTTCTCTTCTTTCTCGATACAATAAGAGTTTGAGTGAAGTGAAAACCCGAGAAGCACAAAGTCGTTTGAGTAGTTATATTCTCTCGAGATACGGTGTGTACAATTCAAAGATATTATAAACCAATTTCGTCAGATTGTGTGAATCACATCAAATACTATTAATCTACAAGGATGAATTAGCATGTTCCCAAGCAGCAGGTATTTAGCTAAGGCTAATCTGTCACGAGGTCAAAATCACTGGATTCTTAGCGGGGAGGAATTTAACTATATTAGCGATTAGTCTCTGGGATTGATTTGCTAAACGTGGAAATTTTCCCTTTGATCCTATAAGCCTTATATTTCAGGACAAGTACTATTTTACTGTATATTATGAACCCAATATTTCGGACAGGGGGTTATTTTGCTTTGCATTTTAAGCCCAATATTTTGGGGTGAGTGACACTTTACTATACACTGTAAGTCCAATCTTTCAGACCTAGCGTTATCCTTTAACACATTGACAGTCAAATATTTCAGGTTGAATATTATTTTACTAAACATTATAAACCCAATATTTTGGACTGAGCATTATTTTACTATACATTGTTGGTCCAATTCTTCTTACAGAGTGCTATTTTAATATACATTATAAGCCCACCATTTCGAACTAAGTATTACTTTACTATATACTATAATCGTAATATTTCAGGTCAAGTGCTATTTTACTATACATTATAAGCCCAATACTTTGGGCTATATGTTTTTACGGTAAATTGTCTGGTCAGTATTTTACAATATATTGCAAGCCCAATATTTCGGGCCCAGAGAGATCACGGCAGATACAAATAAAAGCTGAGAATAGCGACTATCACAGCCTTTATTTTAATATGATGATGCAATAACAACATTTCTGCGTCCTAAAGTAAAGTTTAGATTTTTTTTATGCTCTGTTTTTTTTTTCTGAGGTTTGTGAGCTCACGTATCGAGTATCATAGGATCAAGGGCTTAAAGGTTCAAAAGGTTAATCAAGTTTAGCTCGGCTAACACGGGGAAAAATGGAGGTGAACTCAGTGCAACTATTATTATCGTAGGAGATGGAATCACCGACCCTAGTTCAAATTCTTTGGAAAGGCATGTGTCTATCTGTTCTCCCACTACCCAACTATGGGTAAATAGTAGGGCAGACTGATCTTTAAACTTGGATGGGCCATCAGTCTAGAGGAAGAAGACACTGAATTTAAATCAGTTTTATTCTATTTAAAGATTCGAGGATCATTAAATAAGTTTCCAGACTTTTTTCGTATGGGCACTTTTATTGATAGTACACACATGAAACTCAAGTCCCCTTCGAAGTAATCTTCTCCGGCTGCAATGCAGTTGTTGTACCATTCCAACAACTGGATTTGTGGACTGGTGCATTGTCCTGGTGGAAATGCCACTGACCCATGTGAAGAGTGCTGGCCTCTTTCGACAGAATTACTTCCTGAACTCCCTTAAAACCTCAACATAGTAACCCTAACCCTAACCCTTTAGCCAATCAACTCTGGTCTATTGACTTCCTTACTCCTCCCACACCTCTCATCATCCCTCACAGACTCCCTGGCTTCCTTAAATCTCTTATGCCACTCGAAAACTCATGCTCGATTCTTGCAAGATGCTCCAAAAGCAGTCTGAAGCATTCCATAGGTTTCTGTGGCATTTTTTCCAAGTTTAAAACAGAATTTTATTGCATATCGTTCTTCTAAAGTGTCCTGACGTCCAGATTGCATTTTTGAAATTCACCAGCTGTGACAATCAGGTTTTAGTAGGGTGTATTCCAATTGCTGCTGTAGCTGATCATTTGAACCTGAAATCATAAAAATTAGTCAATCATCTCATAAGATGTATAGCAATAACATAGTGAATTTTCAAGAGTCTAAGACAATTTTAAATGCCTGTAAAAAAAGTCTGGAAACTTAGTGAAGGCTCCACGTATGATCTGGGCTGATGTGTTGGGTAAATACATAATTAAAACCATATATTATTTTACAAAAAAGATTAACATCAACTTTACTTAACCCACTATGGGTTGACATATCATCAAACCGACCAACTAACCAAACGTTTATGTTGCTTGTAGTTTTCTAAGTCTATACAAAGTCTATATTTTAAAAAAGTAAATAAAATAAAATAAAAGGCAAAAAAATTGATATTGTGTCACACACTACCCGCTGCATGAGTTGGGGGTTAGAATAGGGGGTTAAATACATGCAAAGGCGATTATCCTAACGAGATAAGTTTGCTATTCGTTGTTCAACGCCAGGCGTTCAAAATTGTATTTAAGCTACGAAATTATTTCAAAAAGTTATTAGCCTCACCCAGAAAGAAAAGTCATGGTTGAATATTTCTGTTATGGCAACATATTGCCGCTTCTTATAAAACAAGAAAAATGTATAAAGGCTTCTGTTTTGATTTCTGTCCAAGAGAGGTCCATACAAATGTGAGAAGTATACGAGAAATCTAAAATCAAGGCGAGGCTTAGAACTTTTTGAACGGCCTATGTATTAGTTTAGAACTGAATACAAAAATAGTTACCCAGAGTATAGTGCCACACAGCTTTATGTAAATATAATTGTTGGATTAATACCTTCTCAATGTTATGTGAAATGCAAACACTGACGTCCAGGGTTCGAATTAGAATAGCTAAGTCCAATTCTTACGTAGATAACCGTAGCGCCATGAGCACCAATTTAATATAAAGTTGGTTTAAACGTTTAAAAACAATGAAACTTAGTATAACACTCTACAAGACTTGTGGTTTAGTTTGGTTTCATTGTTTCATGACATATCAGCCTTTGTGGGTTATTTAATGCCAAAGCTATTCTTGTAGAAGAACAGTAATGGCACTATTTAATGGAAGGGGTAAGGGGCTTTGTTCGTGCATTACAAAAGTTTTGTGAAATATTATAGAGTATTCTAAAATGGGGTCATTTTAGTATCTAATCATGATATAAAACTGCCCCACTTCCACATTTTATACGAGATTGAAATTTGTATCAAGAAACCCACTTGAGAAAGTCTTTTATATTATAAAGGTTTGGTCTTTTATATTATAAAGGTTTGGTTGGGTTTGGTTCATTTGTTTAATGGAATATCATCCTTCATGGTTTATTTAATGCCAATGTCATTCTTGTAGAAGGACATTAGCGGCGCTATCTAACCCATAGCTGAGGGGGTATTAGGGGGCGTATATCTTTCCCAAGAATATTATTCCAAAAGTAAACATTGAAGCGCAACCGGAGTTCGAACTCGCTTACTCTGACATCGCAATCCGGTACGTTAGTTACTCCACCCGGAGGAATCCCTTCTCCTAATATTTCTTTGTATGAGAGTCAGAAATAGATTTCGTATCTAGAGTAGCATTTTGTATGCGTCCAGATTCATAGGCGACACCATATTCACAAATATATGTGTAAAGTCTGCCTTGGAATATATATTTATTTGAAAAAAAAAAGACGCTTTCCAATCACTTTAGCATTTCTCTAGGTGTGTGCCATAAAATCGGAAATTAGAAAACTGTCTTTAGTTTGCAATCACTAAAACAGAAGTAATAGATACATTTGAACCGGAAATACAGGATGCATATTATATAAACATAATGATAGTGTCCCGAGGGTCATCTTCTGGTGAAGACTTTCTGGGAGACACTGTTAGCAGTAGTGGTTACTACTACTAAGCCAATAGCATAAAATAAGAGAGAGTATGTGTGAGAGAGAGGGAGGGGGAGATAGGGGGAGAAGGTCGCGAGAATATCACATAAATGCTGGATATCGTGAATCACGATATGAATACCACGAGATCATGAATAAAATTATGCCTGACAGAAAATAGTACAGTCAGATTATTATAATATACTCAGATTATCATAAGTTTAGAATATTTTGATACCATGGGACTCAAATGAAAAAAGAGATGGCACTGAGGAGGGCCTATGTCCAATAATTAAGTTTAAAGATCTCATTTACATATAATTCATATAAATAGATAGAGAGAGAGAAAAAAAGGGGAGAAAGAGAGAGAGAGAGAGAGAGAGAGAGAGAGAGAGAAAAAAAAGGGGAGAAAGAGAGAGAGAGAGAAAGGGGAGAAAAAGAGAGAGGGAGAAAGAGAGAGAGGGGGAGAATCAAATTTCTAAATTGTTGCGTCCACGCAAACCTCAATGATGACAAGTCCTCTTCTTCCTTTTTTCTTGATAGCTCTTTCCTGACAAAGTTTGATTCACACACACACACATATATACGAGGATAATTGAATAAATTTTCAGACTTTTTTCGTATGGCCACTTTTATTGATATTACACAAATAAAACTCTAGTCCCCTTCGAAGTAATCTCCTCCGGCTGCAATGCACTTGATGTACCGTTCTAACATCTTCGGGAAGGCCTCATGGAAGTCCTCTTGTGTGAGCGTGTCAGTGACCTTCGTCACAGCCTCTTTCATCTCCTCAATTGTCTCATAATGACAGCCTCTGAGCTTAGGGAATAACCAAAAGTCACAGGAAGCAAGGTCTGGACTATAGGGAGATTGACGAACTGTCTTAATGCCCATCTTGGTCAAATAGTCTGTGACAAGGGTGGAGTTGTGGACTGGTGCATTGTCCTGGTGGAAATGCCACTGACCCGATTTTAACAGTGCTGGCCTCTTCCCAAGGAATCTCTTCCAGAACTCCCTTAAAACCTCAACATTGTAACCCTAACCCTAACCCTTTGGCCAATCAACTCTGATCTACTGACTTCCTTACTCCTCCCACACCTCTCATCATCCCTCGCAGACTCCTTGGCTTCCTTGAATCTCTTATGTCACTCAAAAACTCATGCTCGATTCTTGCAAAATGCTCCAAGAGCAGTCTGAAGCATACGTTTCTGTGACATTTTTTCCAAGTTTAAAATAGAATTTTATTGCATATCGTTCTTCTAAAGTGTCCTGACGTCCAGATTGCATTTTTGAAATTCACCAGCTGTGACAATCAGGTTTTAGTAGGATGTATTCCAATTGCTGCTGTAGCTGATCATTTGAAGCTGAGATCATAAAAATTGGTCAGTCATCTCATAAGGTGTATAGCAATAACATACGGAATTCTACAACAATTTTAAATGCCTGTACAAAAAAAATCTGGAAACTTATTGAATGCACCACACACACACACACATATATATATATATATATATATATATATATATATATATATATATATATATATATATATATCAGAGGAATGAATCCAACGGTATGTAAATATAGAAATATGAAAAAACAAGGTATTCAGAGGATGAGTTTATTCCTAATTGAATATTATGCCATTGTTGAAGGCTTCGATTTTTATCAAACCATGATCAGGGCGATGTTAATATGTGCTATTGCATCTTCTGAATAATATTTAAATTTCCAAATGAAACGAAAAAATGAGAAAATCATTTGCATTCTATTATCATTAGTAGCATTCTGGTTCAAATGTATATGACGTAATTTGTTTACAAAATTTTATTTTATTTTTCCCCCCATGTATGAAATTGACTATTCTCGATAAGGGTAAAAGAGGTTAAAGCAATTTTAACATTCATACGTCTATATTGCTTTATATGATCTTATTGAAGTCACATCTATTTTCAAACCATATCTTTCGCTTATTTCATGTCTTTTATCGAGTCATTTTCCGGTTGATTGTTTGGTTTGGTTTGGTTACTTTGAGGATGGTTTAATGTCAAAGCTAACCTTGTAGAAGAACAGTAATGAAACTATTCAACACATAGCTGGAGGAATATGAGGTTCATGCCTTTCCTAAAGGTATTCGTTCGAAAGTGATATGCCATTAAACAAAGAAACCAAAGCAAACTCTCTATAGCACAGTGGTTAACGTGCTTGACTGTGACATCGTAGTAAGCGAGTTCGAATTCCACTCGTACTATTACATTCACTTTTGGACTAATGCCCCAGGCGAAAGGTATATCCTCCCAAGATATAGATTTTAACTACCATTATGATTCCCCCAAAGTACCACTACTATGCACCCCCCCTTTAGGGGGTAGTACCGTGACTGCTCTTTGGTTTTGTCACTAAATAACTCATGCAGGTCGATATAACATCAAACAAAGAAACCAAAACCCAAATAGTGCCTTTAATTCCCAAGTGGTCACCCATCTCAGAATTGAACAGATCCATTGCTTCTTAACTTCGATGATCTGGTGGGAACCAGTTCTTTCAGCATGACTTGACTATAAGTCAAATACCAGATTTTTTTCGTGGAGAATTCTGCGGTATTTTGAACGGGTCAATTGATAGAAAAATCGATGATTGGGAAGCCTTTCGTCCTAAAAGATTCAATAACATGGACTCTAAAAAAACTTGTTAAATCAGAAACTTTATCTTGTACAAGTCTTGTGGTGTTTCAGTCAATTTCCAGTTCTACAGTCAATGAATAATTCCATCTCTGTAAAATTGTTTCAAAAAGAAATTTATATCCCAAAAACAAGATTAATAACTCGAATTATTAGTTGTTTATTTTTTCTTAACAGGTTTTTACTTTTCTATTTTTGTTTTCAATACTTTATCAACGATAAATGAATCTGTTTTTAAGTTTTCTTCAATTCTTTTTCTATTTTTTAGACACAAATTGTTGCTATAATTGGCCAAATATTTTCTCTTTTTTTCCCTGTCTGTCTGTCGTCAAAATAATTTTTCTGTCTGTCATCGAATAATTTCAGGACAATTGTAGAGTCACCAAATTTACTATGGTTACTAATGAGAACGAAGAGGACCTTCTTTTTTTTGTTAGCATATTACTTTTTGTAAAACCCCAAATACTTTAAATCGGTTCAATTTACTATGTAAATAGAACGCTATTAGGAACCTTTATTTTGTATCCATCTGGTTAACTAGACCAAACCTTTATCAATCTTTTTAGACTTATAAAATAGACATCTACCTAAAATTTTCCCAGACCGAAACAAGATTGATGACATTGTTTCCATGACTTTTAAAAGGCCTACAAGATATGGTGTGGTTATTTCGTTTAATGACATATCAACCTATGTGGGTTATTTAATACCAAGTCTTTTTGTGTATATGATTTGTTAGCGAATAGTTTGTTGATAAACATTTTTGTTTATCAATGAATTTTGGGGGTACGAGAAAAATTAAATAATTTGTAATGGTGTTTATTTTTATAATACAAATAACGGATACGAATCCTCTCAAAATCATAGCTTTTGTTTTTTAATCTTATATTTTAGCAAAGGCACCACGTAGGCCATCCAGAGAAACTTGCTCAAGAATCATACACTTTGGGTTTGTTTTCAGCAATTATGAATGATTTAAAGGAGCGTAAAATATGCTTTGATTTTCGCTATAAAATTATATTAAAAAAGCATTAAAATATCATTATTATCTTATTCCTTGCAAGTATTTCATATAAGCATTCCCTGGAAGTTTTTCACAGAAGTCTGAGAGACAGCAAGTCTCCTCAGACCTCCAGGACTCTTCAAAGTATTCGAGCTGATCTTGATAGTGCTGTGATCTGGATGGTCTCGTTTCTTCCTCTGATTTCCAGTACCTCCAATCTCCTTTCTAACTGGTATCATCGTCACCTTCACGTTCCATAGCTTTTTTTAGCTCTCCGGCAAGATCGAAGTATTTGTCTATCTATTCTTTTTCTTTTATTTTTACTCTGTAGTCCGCAGGAACGGTAAAATACTATTGATTACAATTTTTTTTCTTTTTGTTAATCCTTAGTAGGTCTGGTCGTCTGGCCGAGATTTGGTGATCGGTTTGCATTGCAAATCTCAGAGAATTTTATGCGTTTCATTTTCTAAGACGGATTCTTGTGCATATACCATTTATCAGCATGATGAAGTTTCAGTTCCTTGCACAATTCCCAGGGAATCACCTTCCCCACCCAATCGTGTCTAGTCTTATGCTTTTTGCGTTCGTTTGCATCATTCACTAACTATGGTTTGTATTGGGTTGGGTTTTATGGCATATCAACCATTGTAGGATATTTAATGCCAAATTCATTTTATACATATAAACAGTTCGATTTCAAACAATTCACTTTAGCATAAGTACACAGTTTCAATGTCAACAGGCATTTCTATTTCAAACAATTCAGTTTATTATAAGTACGCAGTTTAAATGTCAAAACAGTCAGTTTAGCATAAGTACAGTTTAGTTTTATTTGACGCATAGATAGGACCCTATCAGGTGCAACTACTTCGGGCCGGAGAGGACCTTTGGAGCCTCAACCTCAGATTGTTTAGTATCATATCCAGGACACTCGTTTGAGGGGATTACCCCTCTACAGAGAAGCAGTCGGTGTATTCTACAGCACCAGCCGACTCAGCAACGCTTATTAAGTCATTAATGGCTTTATTTCAACCACAACTACTGGAATTTGGGGGGGGCGCTTTTTGGTATTTTGCTTTTTCGGGAGGTTTTGTTCATATTCTTCACTATTTACTTGTCCACATATTTCAGGTATCTCAAAGTCAAAAAACAACCTTTCTTTAATATCAACTTAAATTGGTCCGCAAGTCTTTGGCTTGTATTAAATCTCACTGTGTTGGATTGCTCTTAAAACAACAGAGAAGTATGTTTTTGTCGTCTTCTCTTGTCCATTTTTTCCGTTGATATCTCAGAGTTTAGTGGTTGCTTCAATCGTTGTTTCTCAACCTGAAATTAGATCAGACAACATTCGCAGGATGCCATAATGTCCACCATATTGGTTATTAGGAGAACACCTGCCGATTATCATACACAAATCTGTCATTTGAGTTCAACATCGATTAGGATTTGAATTTGTCATTTTTCATGAGTATGAAAATGTGGCTATAACAAACCCAATGGTCGATAATTTTCTGTGCTCTTGTCATAGATGTGAGCTGATACTCTTACAAGAAAGAGGATACTTAAGCAGACCACAAAAAAACAAACATTTTAAACACTCTGGTTTTAAACTAACAAAGTTTTAACATAAGTCGAACAGTCACCTTTTTTCTAAACCTGTTGTGTTTTAAATTTTCATTCTTTACTTATTTAGTCAGTTGCTTTATGCATAGACTGGCTTATGACTGATACTACACTTTAGTCGTTTAAAATTTTGTGGTATTCCACAATGCCCGACCTTAGCTCACTGTTTGACTCATATTTCAAATTACTTCAAACATCCCGATCAACGGTTTTTTGTTAAAAGTTCCAGTCACGTGATTTGAGAATGCGAAGACGAAAGTGCTACTACTAAATTTTTTACGTTCATATAAAATTTTCGAGCTTTGAGGAGGTCAGGGGGTTCCAATAGATTAAATTCACTGCGCTACGCGTGGTTTTGTGCTTTACCCTACCGGGAAGAGGGTCACTTTGCAACAGGCTTGCTATGCTCACACTGTTGGACGCTCTAAAGTATGTGAAATGTCACGTCTCGGCCTTTTGGCTGGGCCGTCTGGCATTCGTGCCGGATAGGCGATCGAAACCAAGAGCAGACTCGGGGCCTAGTAGGCCCCCAGCTTCGGCTGGGCAACCTTCGGGTGGACGAGCTGCTTTTCAGATCCTTATGCACGCCTTGTATAGCACAAGACCTCACTGTCTAGTTCAAGCTATATGCTGGCATACGTGCCCGGGCCTAGATTTAGATCCGTGATATGGCTCGACTCATTCGATCCACATTGCACTTAGTGGGTCAATGACTAACAGGGTTCGAGTCTCGGCTTGTTCCCGACCTTCCCCTCCCCTTTATCCCCACTTTAATCGGCCTTCGGGCTTTTGACCTTGTGTCAAGTCCTGTCTGGTGGGAGGCAGTGACAAATATTATCGCGTCGTATAATCACATAGACATTATTTCCTCACATAATCCTATTTACCAACCCCTCCGCTCTGGCAGGATATGACACAAGGTCAATTTTTAAGCGGAGTTAACAGGTTTGAATTCAGAGTTTTCCTTCTCCTAGACTAGTTGCCTCACCAAGGCCAAAGAACCTAGTCTGTCCTACTATTTACCCATAGCTGGAGGGAGAATAATTGGATTCATACCTTTCCTAAGGGTATTAGTGCTATATGAAATGCAATCAGCCTCGTCCAGGATTTGAACTCGTGTCTCCTCACATAATGGGGATAGGCATGATCGGTATTATCTTTGGCCTCAAAAAATTAAGCCTTTCTATATTTTCTTATATAAAATAACAGTTTAACTATAAAGAACATTCTTCAGAGCTTTACCCAATCTTGCATCTTTTAAGAACTTCGATTTTAATGGAAACGTCAGGAGGTAAAAAACTGGTAAATGAATATTGATGTGATGAGCTTCAGCAACGAAAGTTTAGTATGATGAGTCTAGGGTAAAAGTTGTCGTTCATATCTGCTTTTACGGCTCGACACCAGCTGATCTTTTGTAGCGGAAGAGTGAAGTTATTTTCACCGTTGTCTCGTACGTTACAAAAGGATGTAAAGTTAGCGACTGTAGTCGAGGGCGACCAGAAGGCTCCCTTTTCAATTGCTACTACACCGAGATGTAGAGGGGGCGCTACTTCTTTTCCCTGGATTGCTCCACTTTACCCTTGATACGTACCTTATATTGCTGAGTGTTAAGCAAGGAAGTATCAAGTACCATTTGAACGCAGGTCTCCCGGACAAGTGGCAAACACTCTATCCAATGAGCCGATTTACTTTACTTTACAAAAGGAGGTAATATAGAATTAAGTTATTGATTTTATCAGTGTTAGAATTTGATTTGTTCTTCAATAAGTGTTGCTTATTTGTGGCACAAGGCCAAGCGTATGGAACACTCAGTAAGATTCGAATTCAATTGTAATGATCTGCCAGTCTAGATGTTTAAACTGGATTAACCAGTTTGTATGTTGTCATTCTAATTTATATAATACTTTCCTGCTTGATTCTGATTGGACAACATTTATCCATTCACTTTTGATGACTGGACCATCAAAAGAAAAAAAAATGACAAAATTTCAACTGACAGAATAAACCACTTTAAGTATAGAGATTATTTTAAAGTGAATGTATTCACATTTTTAAATTGTGTGTGTGTGTGCGCATGTTCATGTAGATGAGTGTGTGTGTGTGTGTGTGCGCGCGCATGCATGTGCATGTGGGGTGAGCGTATGTGTGTGCGCGGGGGTGGTCGTTGAGATGTGTGTGTGTGTGTGTGTGTGTGCGTGTGTGTGTGTGTGTGTGTGTGTGTGTGTGTGTGTGAACAAGCACACAGAAACAAAGCCCTGTGTAAAAAACATTTTGATTAAGAAAGTTAATGAACCGTCTGTTAAACTTGAAACGATAGGTTTAAGGTGAAATGAAAGATACCAGGGAAAATACATTAAATAGATTGTTTTTCATCTCACATGCAACACCATGTACATTGTATAATTTTCAACTGATTGTGTTTGTGTTTATGAGTGCACACACACAAAATTGTGAGTCAAATAACTTCAGTCGGATAAATGTAAATCTGTCGGGGAAAAAATGAAAGAAAAATCAGGAGCCATTTTGAAAAAGGTTTCCAACTGCGCAAATGTGCGTGTATTCTTAGTTAATCTAGAAAATAATGAGATTGATTAATTTATTTTTCAGGTTGACAACCCTGATTGAAAATCAACTGATCAATGTTGACATTGCTCATATGGAAAACATACTCAGTTAAGGCATGTTTTACAGATTTATTTGGTTAAGCATGTATTTACCCAACCCCTTCACAATATATATATATATATATATATATATATATATATATATATATATATATATACGCACACACTGAAAACTCACTGATAAAACAACAAATGTCGTGATTTACAATTAAGTCACGCTGAAAGCAATGTCAGATTACCGAAGTTTAGCAACATAGAACCTGTTTGGTATTTAGGTGGCTGGCCACTCAAAAAAAAAAAAACAGATATTAAAAGCATCATGAGGCATGTGGACTAGACTAAACAAAATCTTAGTAAATAACAACAGATGGTCAATGCTATTCTTAACCTCTATTCCCATCGATTGACGCCTTATCCACTAGGCTAAGAAAACTAACAAGCAAATTTTGCTGCAGTGTTTGTTTGGGTTTTTTTTTAATTTTGTTTTTGTTTTTGTTTTTTTTGTTTGTTGTTGTTTTTTATCTTTATTATATCGCCACATGATGGTGTCAAGATAATGAGTTCAAATCTCATCGGAAGATTATTATTTATTTTAGATCTATGTGCTTAATTCACCATCCTAGAATAGATCTTTAAGAAAAATAACCATCTCAGCGTTAATAAAAGCAATAAAACGTGATGAAATAAACACAAATCAAACATTAAAGATAATGACAATACCAACTTCTTAGAAATTCGAACACAATCTCTGCAGAATTTGGGGTGTAATGGTTAAAGCGCTGGACTGTGACATCAGAGTAAGCAAGTTCGAACTCTAGTCGCGCTAATACGTTCACTTTCGGACTAATACACTTGGGAAAGGCATGAACTCCCTAATACCTCCCAGCTATGGGTAAAATAGTAATATTACAGTTCTACATTACAAAGCTTGATATGCCATTAAGCAAAGAAAGCAAACCAATACATTACTAAAATTCTTGCGTGTATGCGTGTGTGTGGGATATTAACTCTAAAAAACGGTACATCCCAGCGCGATTTCATTAGAGCAGTAAGTGCATTTAGAATGTTCTTAGAGAATGAAACAGCCTAGACGGTGATGAACAAGAATGTAGAAGTAAATATCTCAGATAACATTTATTATCCATTGTAAGAGAGAATACGAGCACCAACATTACAACTCCAAACAGACTCCTGAACCTGATGGCTCTCCTCAAAGGAGTCATATTTTGTTTTAAATGTTTTTCTGCAAAGATCTTCTTAACAGTAGTTCTTCTCAACCCAGAATATCAATTTTCAGTGATTTGAGATTAGTCTTGATATTAACTTTGAGGCTTGATTTATTTATTTATTCCAACGGCATGACAACCCATCTCGGGTTATCTTATACCTAAATATTATGGAAATACGTTCATTCTACTTCTATGTTTACATTTTTTGTGTAGTCGTTTATTAAGATTTTTTTGCACACCATTATATGATATTCAGTATTCCTATCTAATACAAGTAATTTTCACACAGTTGTATGGTTTCAAGTATTCCTATCTAATACTAATAATTCTATGGTCTCAAGTAATTATTTCTATTTGATAATAGTCATTTGTTTTCACATAGATATATAGTTTCAAACAATTAATAATAATCTTTATTAAACAATTATAATTGAAGTAACGCTTCAAGTAATTATTCTTAATACAAGTAATTTACAATTATAAAGCATCACTTATTCTTATAGAATACAAATACATTTTTAAACAAATATATTAAACCCATAGATGGGGCTCTAACAGTTACTACAATTCCGAATCACAGTGGACCTGAGTGTAATGGCAATCAGGAGGTACTCCACTCTCCCCAGCAGTGAAACCTTGCTAGTTGATACAATTAGGTGTCATACCAAGGACACCCTTTTAATGGATGGAGGGTCTTACCACTCTGAAGCAAAAACAGTCCGAATATGTTACAATGGGGAGGGGGTCTCCGATCGGAAAGGATATATATATAAAAAAAACACCTGTTACGAATAATATAAACAGTCGGCTTGAATTTTTACTTTAGTAGAGATTAATCAAATGTGGATTGTTTATTTAAACCATGGCAGAGGATAAAAATTTATAATTTTATGCATTTAGATTAGCGCACAAATATGGGAGGAGTATGTGACCACATGTTTAATGCGTCTCAAAGAAATCTCAAATTTCTTTCTCAAAGAAATTAAGATATTAAAATTACTTTTCAGGTTAAGACATTAGAATTGCTTTTCGGAATTAGAGGAAACAGATAAATACGAAGCTCATTACAAAAACTAATTACCTGTCAACATCAGAGGCGGGGCATCGAAACAGAAAAGCTAACGAAATAAAGAAAAACACCGATTTAATGACTTAAAGAAATTGATTATAAAAAAGAACCTTTTGAGGAGCTCATTTAGTCAGAGAGAGATAGGGAGGCAGTTGCTAACTTGTCAAAGAAGAGCTGGGTAAGAAAGATTTCCACCAATGAAAATTAAAGTTTATTGACGCCGATCAATTTGCATATACTCGTACCTTATATATATATATATATATATATATATATATATATATATATATATATATATATATATATTCTCTTTCTCATAAACAGTAGTACCAAAAAATTCAAACCCCTTGTGTTCATGTTGTTGCTTACCAGATGAGCCATTACCGTCCTCCCTTGAAAGGAGTGGATATTTTGTTTTAACTTTTAGGCAGAACTAGAGGCCAAAAGCAGCAAAGGAAAGACTCATACTCAAACCGGAAGTTGAAAAGAGCGGCGGTGAAACTAAGAGGTCACATATATCATTTTAATGCCATCTCATCAACAATGATGTCTACAATGCACCTATTCTTATCCTCTGGGTGATGTCTTTATAGCATTTACCTGGCTTGTTTTGAGTACACTTGTCATATAGCAATTCACCGTAAAATACATTAATCGAATATTCAGTCTTCAGACATTGGCACTTTCTTGAATCCATTTTTCTACCTTTAACAACTGACATTTATCTGATTTTCCACTTGAAGGCAAATCGTGTTTTGCTTCATTTTTTTTAAATATGTTGAGAATTAAAATCAATTTCAGTCAAGACTAATAACTTACAGTCAAAAATCGTATTATCTGATAATTTTGATAAGAACGAAAATTTGGATATGTGCTTTGCTACTCGAACATGCGATGAGAACATAACTTCTATATTTATTGAAAATATTCCCATAACTGGAATAGAAGTCATTTTTGCTAAACCTCGAATATATACCGGAATCCGAAGTTCGTAGGAGCCATTTGAAAAGACATGGAAAAAGATAGAGAGAGAGAGAGATGGGGGATAAAGATAGGAGAAAAAGAGATAGAGAGAAAAAGATAAAAAAAAGATGATGGAGATGGAACGACGAGAGAGAGATAAGAGGGATGGAGATAAAGAAAGAATGGATGAGACATTTAAGTCGGCTGATTGCGCCGGCCAAGACCCCAGTTGAAGGACACGCTGTTCTTCTTTTCTTTTAATGTACCTCTGGCAGATTTTACTTGTATGCTATCGGTCAGTATCATGCATGAGTACAAATCCTTGACCCATAAGCCGCTTTCCAGTTTAGATCGCATATGATACTGCAGTATGCTGTGATCCTATTTATCCAACCCCTCCGCTCGGGCAGGATATGACACAAGGTCAATTTTTAAGTGGAGTTTAACAGGTTTGAATTCAGAGTTTTCCTTCTCCTAGACTAGTTGCCTCACCAAGGATGAAGAACCTAGTCTGCCCTACTAATTACCCATAGCTGGAGGGAGAATAATTGGATTCATACCTTTCCCAAGGGTATTAGTGCTATGTGAAATGCAATCAGTCTCGTCCAGGATTTGAACTAGTGTCGCCGTGTTCCTTTCCTACGACGATAACCATTACACCACAGGCACCTCCATGCTGTGATAGCCGGTCTGATTCAATTTGCCCTTCACCTGGTGCAAATCCTCGACTTTGCAATTGGCAAAAGCCTCACAAACCATATCAGAGTCTTCCCCATAATTTACAGTTGGTATGATACAGGGGGTTGCAATCCTTTCACCAACTCTTCACTGCACATAGACCCTCCTATTTTACCGAAAGATTTCGAACATTGATTCGTTAATCCAAAGGACTTTATTCCACTGCTCTATTGTCCAGTCGTTGAGTGCATTGGCCCACATAAGCCTTTTGATATTGTTTGGCTTCCTCAACAATGGTTTGCTGACAGTGATTCTGCCTTATAGGCCAGCTTCACAGAGTCTTCTCCTCACAGATGTTGTTGACACATCTTTTTCATGACATTGGCTCAGTTGTGCAGAGATGTTTGGGGCAAATGGAATTTTGTCATACAAGCTGGTGACTCTGATGAAATTGTCTTCTGCATAGGTAAAACAGGTCGTATCTAACAAGCAGTAATTCAACACAATATAGTCTGATGTGAGTTCAAGTAGTGGTATAATTTAACTTTTGGAAAATGTTTTATTCATGCTCAGTAGTAAAGAAGGAAAATGCCTTCAAATCAATTTTTCAAAAGATACCTGGATAAACTAAGGTCAAAGTTACTGAGGAAGACTTGTATTTAGTATAATATATAAAACCAATATGGTGATTAACTTGTTTAATTAAGAATAACCCTTTTAGGATGAGATATAATTTTTTTTAATGTGACCAGGTACCTTTGACTGGTAGTGTAGTTCTCAAAAAAGTTTATAAGCTGTAAGAAAAGCGACGAAAAAAAGTTTTTTATCCAAGTCTCATCAATTGATTTTTATATGTCTTGTGTCAGAACATCTGGAAAATAACCTCTTCATTCGTAAGTGTTGTGTCATGGGTTGTAATAGTTGACACATATTTAAGATAAGAGATAATTGGTTGGTTGGTTGTTTTTATGGCATATCAACCTTTGTCGGTTATTTAACGCCAAATCCATTTTTATACAAATAATCAGTTCTATTTTAAACATATCAGTTTAGCATAAGTACGCAGTTTAAATGTAAATACACAGTTTAATTGTCAAAAAAAAATTCTATTTCAAGCTATTCAGCTTAGTCAAGTAGTTCTATTTCAAACAATTCGGCTTAGCATGAAGTACGCAGTTTAGTTCTATTTAACCCATAGATAGGGACCTCATCAGGTGCTACCACTCCGGGCCAGAGTGGACCTGGTAGCAATGGCAATGAAGGGGAGCTTGCGTTGGAACCTCACCCCATCAGATTGTTAAATGTCATATCCAGGACACTAGTTAAGTGGGGTCTTACCCCTCTGCAGAGATGCGATCAGCGTATTCTACAACGAGCACCACTCTAATAAAGTCTTCAGTCCAGTCCATTCTGTGGGGGTTCCAGTCACTCCCCGATAGTGATGTACATATTAAGCATGGGAGGTGTGTTTAAAATTAGCTGTGATTTCTTGGTTTGATAATTTGTTTCTTTAGGCGTTTACGTGTCACTGTAAATCTATCCATCTTTTCAAAGTAGCGCCATTCAGTTTGATGTTAAATCCATCTGGAGTCAGAGTTTCCACATTTTTAACTATTTATTTTCATGTGTTTCTATTATCACTGTGATATATATATATATATATATATATATATATATATATATATATATATATATATATACATATTTCTTTAAGAAAAAACAAAACCGTTCACATTAGGATTATAAATTTATTTCCATCCCGTTATGTGTTTTTGATAAAATCAAAAAACACGAAAAAAAATTAACAGGACTTCTTCAGATCTTATGGATAAAATAATTCAGATTAGACACAGGAAAGAAGGGTGGGAGGGGATAGAAGAGGGGTGAAGAGTTTTCTCCTCATTTAGCTCACTTCCAGTTTTTTTTTTTATTTTATTGCCGGTTGGAATTATAGTAAATTAATTTATTTTTATTTTTTAAATTCTAATTACTTTTCGACTTAAAACTCCAGATTTAATACTAATTTAGATAAAATAACTGATGGAATTACTGTAATGTCAGTTTCATTGAGCTCTTTACCAGGAAAATTTTAATATTCACTGTTAAATGTTTTTTTTTTTTTTTTTGTCCTGATGGAATTACTCCCAACTCCGGTTGAACTGGACTGAATAATATATATATATATATATATATATATATATATATATATATATATATATATATATATAGTATTCTTGGTCCAGTTAAACCAGAGTTGGGAGTAATTCCATCAGGACAAGAAATTATTCATGAATGAATATTTAAAATTTTCCTGGTAAAGAGCTCAATGTACCAATAATACAGAGCAATAAATTCTTTAATAAAAAACAACAAAACCGGTCACATAGGATTATAAATTTATTTCAATCCTGTTACGCATTTTTGAAATTTCCAAAAACACGAAAAAAAAAAGTTAACAGGACTTCTTCAGATCTGATCTGAAGAAGTCCTGTTAATTTTTTTTTTTTTTTTTTTTCGTGTTTTTGGAAACAGGATAGAAATAAATTTATAATCCTATGTGACCGGTTTCGTTGTTTTTTATTAATATATATATATATATATATATATATATATATATATATATATAGTGAAATGGAAGTCTTTTCTTAAATCAGAAAGGTACTCAAATATTGTGCAGGATAAATTTATGTTTTCACACTTTTCCTCGCGATTCATTCTTTCTTTAACAGAAACGTCAATATCATCATGAACTGCTTTTAACTATGAAATGCAAATTAGAATCCTTCAATCTTTCCTAAATAGAAACATCAATATCATCAGGGACAGCTGTTAACGATGAAATCCTAATTAAAATTTTTTAATCCTTCCTAAATAGAAGCATCAATATTATTATGGATCTGTGTTAACTATGAAATGCTTGTTAGAATCCTGCAATCCTTCCTGAATAGAAGCATCTATATCATCATGGACCACTGTTACAACAGTAACCTAACAGGCGAATTGATCATTTTGTTTACAAACAACAAAAAACCCTCATTATAAGCAAAAGTTTTTTAATTAATGTATCCTGTGATACCCCCTGCCAGTTAGCAAAATACACCAGCGGCATTTTTTATTAGAATTATCTACACACCAATTACCGTAATTATTCGTGTATATCACGTACTTGTGTATAACACGCAGCCATAACATCGTACTACGAATTACTGCAAAAAGACGCTAGTGTATAATACGCACTGACATTTAAGAATTTTTATTTGCGAAATTTAATTTAAATTTAGCATTTCTTCAACTTTTATCCTTTTAATACTGACTAAAAATTATAATTTATATTGTTAATATTTTCTTAAAGCATAAAATTTACACGGCATTTAAAACAAACACACAGATATATTCACACAAAAATGCAACTAGCTTGCGGCGAAAATGATCTCGCATTTGGAAATAAAACGGTGTAAAACTGTTTGAACTATAAATATAATTTACGTTCGGTTATCTCGTCTCAAATATGGTAAGGCATGTAGCCGGGAAAAAAGTTATTTATAAAGATTTGGTTGGATTTTATGACATATCAACCATTATTGGTTATTTAATGCCAAATTCTTTTTATACATATTATATAGGATTTATAAACGCATAGTTTGTAGATAACGTTTTTAAGCGAGCCAGAGCTCATTTGCTTGGATACTGTCAAATGATTATACATAAGATTTGTAAGTTTGTCGGTTGTCTTAGTTTTAAATCAGTCAGAGCTAATTTGTTTGCAAACAAGTTTGGGGGTGTCCTCGTGGTGTAATAGTTAAAGCAATGGACGATGGAATCGTAGTAAGCGAGTTCGAACTCCAGTCGCGCTATTACGTTCACTTTCGGGCAAATCCCCTTGGGAAAGGCATGAACCCCTTTATCCTCCCAGCCATAAGTTAAATAGTATCACTACTGTTCTTCTTGAAGGATGGCTTTGACATTAAATAACCTACAAAGGTTGATATGCAATTAGACAAACAAGTTTACTATTGTTTGCACACAGTTAAATAGTTCCTAATATTCTAACAGGAATTATTCTATTTTATATTAATCATTTGTTTGAAATGGTTTCAAATATTGCTCTCTAACATTAACAGTTTTATTTGCACACAGTTAAATGGTTTCAAGCATTGCTATGTAACACTAACAATGCATATTTAAGCACGTAGTTAAAGAGTTTCAAGTATAGCTAATCAACTCTAATAATTCTATTCAACATTGCGTATTTGTAAGCACACAATTAAATTGTTCCAAATATTGTTATGAATCTCTAACAATTCAATTAAACATTAGTCATTTGTTTACACACAGTTAAATAAAAAACAGTTCTATTTTTAACAATTCGATTTAATGTAAGTCATTTGTTTGAACAAAGTTTAAATCTCAAATGGTTATATTTGACGCCTAGATATGACCCTATCATGTGTTACCACTCCTGGTCACAGTGGACTTGGGAGTTATGGCAATGAAGACCCGATTTGAAGAGTGCAGGCCTCTTCCCTAGGAATCTCTTCCTGAACTCCCTTAAAACCTCAACATAGTAAACCTAACCCTAACCCTTTGGCCAATCAACTCTAGTGTATTGACTTCCTTACTCCTCCCACACCTCTCATCATCCCTCACAGACACCCTGCCTTCCTTGAATCTCTTATGCCACTCAAAAACTCATGCTCGATTCTTGCAAGATGCTCCAAAAGCAGTCTGAAGCATTCCATAGGTTTCTGTGGCATTTTTTCCAAGTTTAAAACAGAATTTTATCGCATATCGTTCTTCTAAAGTGTCCTGACGTCCAGATTGCATTTTTGAAATTCACCAGCTGTGACAATCAGGTAGGGTGTATTCCAATTGCTGCTGTAGTTGTTCATATGAAGCTGAAATCATAAAAATTGGTCAGTCATCTCATAAGATGTATAGCAGTATATCATACTGAATTTTCAAGAGTCTACGACAATTTTAAATGCCCATATGAAAAAAGTCTGGAAACTTATTGAATACACCACGTACTTCTTAACCTTGCTCTCGTGTTCCACTCGTAGGAGTTGTTCTCCCAATGTGAAACTCGTCAGTCAACACGAGAAAACGAGAGTGGATGGTTCTGAAAAAAAAATAAACGTTTAGTCATCACGCAGCGTCTTCCTCGTTCCTTCGAAAAAACAATAATCTTCTTGTTTGCTTTTTATAACAACATTTGAGGTTAATAGACTCTTCAAATCTGAACCGGCGAGATGGATGATGTTATACTGCATCTGATGGCGAGGCTCCAGTTGAGGAGCTCAAGAGAGTGGGAAGTCACCTCATTATTGTCATTACTCCCAGGTCCACTCTGACCTGGGAGTGTTTGTACTTTTTAGGGTCTTATCTTTGGGTTAAATACATCTGCTTAAAATGTTTAGTAGTAGATAGGAATGCTTGATGTTATATAATCGTGGGCAAAACCTCGTAAGGAGCAACTGCACAAAAATGTAAATAAAAAACGTACCATATACGTGGTGTAATGGTTATCGTCGTAAGGAATGGACACAGCGACACGAGTTCAAATCCTGGACGAGACTGATTGCATTTCACATAGCACTAATACCCTTGGGAAAGGTATGAATCCAATTATTCTCCCTCCAGCTATGGGTAAATAGTAGGGCAGACTAGGTTCTTTGGCCTTGGTGAGGCAACTAGTCTAGGAAAAGGAAAACTCTGAATTCAAACCTGTTAAACTCTGCGTAAAAAATTGACCTTGTGTCATATCCTGCCCGAGCGGATGGGTCGGGTAAATATGATAAACGTACCATATACGCAAGTGTATGCATAAAATAACCCTAGACGAGTTGACATTCCGTTAAAATCAATCATTCGGAGTGTTCAAGACAAATATCAATTTTGACTGGTATTTTCTTTTAAGCTTTTTTTTTTCAATTTACTCGGGTAGTCAATCTACGGCAATGAGGAACAAAGAACATCGGAGAAAATAACAGATTGACTCTCGAGTCAAAAGCCTATCCTTTATCATTAGTGCATTAACAATATTGCGCAAACCAAAATTTTGCTATCATGTGTCCCTTTTACTGTGTGCAGTTACGCACATACGCACACACACACACACACACACACACACAAATTGGATCATTATGATATAGAAAACTAGATGATCGCAACGATTCCACACCTGAACTTCTTTTTAAAACCATATATGCTCTGGTTTAATAATCAAACAGGAATAATATTAGGTTTAAGATGTCTGAATTGTCCTTCGAGACATTCTTTTATTTATATATTTTATTTTCTTATAATTATTTTACTAATTCATTTTTTTTCCGTATTTGGACGGAAGAGTACGTTTTTAGAAAAGATCACGTTCCCCTTCAAGGACTTAAATTCACTATTTCCTTTATAGTAAATAAAGACGCATTTCTTCTTCTTCTTCTTCTTCTTCTTCTTCTTCTTCTTCTTCTTCTTCTTCTTCTTCTTCTTCTTCTTCTTCCGACTGGTTATTTTACAATTTACTTTTTTTGATATTTAGATGAATCATTGTCAATTATTTTGAGATTTTTTTCACACCTATATGATCTTATCAGTGGGAAGACCACAAATGTCTTTCGACTAGCCAATGTTATGTCAATAGTTTGTGCGCCAGTGCTGTGTTTTCAAAGATCTGCAAAATAGGGACTGACACCACTTTGTGGGAGCTTCTCTTGATGGATCGGGGGGTTAGTAGCAATGAGTTGCCGAAGACTTTAGCGACTCCAAGAACGAGACAACTCTCCGTTAACAATAACAATATTTTTTTTTATTGCAATAAGGCCATGCAACTGTAAAAAAGGGTTACGGTTTACATATTAGATAGGAGAGAAAAGACACGATGAGGAATTTGGCTGGTGTTTTTCTTTAAGCAAATAAACACAGAGTTTTCAGCAGAAAATATGGTCTTGGTGCTGTCCGAAGAATTTTGGAGGTCTGGAACTTCATTTTCGTCGGAGTTGTTTTTTCCTTTGGTCCATCTTCTCCGGCTAAAACAGTCTTGGAGTCTTTATTTTAAACAAGAAATTTTTAGATTGATTGGTCAGCCACTTAAGGATCATTTTGTATCGCATTCTCATTGGCTAGCCTAAAAGGACAGCTTCCATTCACTCAGCTCGAGAGGAAGATTAAAAAAAAAACTCGACCCTTTTTTTATTGGACTGCGTTCTCGTACCACTTAGCCTATGACCTTTCCCGACTTCAGCAGCACGGAGAGAGATGATGCAGTGCGCTATCGATGAAGGTAGGATATGCAACTTCAGATAATTATGATGCACTAATCAACTTAACAAATCCAGTGACCATTGCTTGAATTTGTAAACTCAACCAGAATCATAACCCAATGTTAAAGTCTTGGTTATTATATTTTTTATTTCACCAAAATTGTAACTGATTTACAAGGAAAAAAAGAGTGTTCTTTTGTCGTTAATAAATTTGAAATACCAGCGGAAATACTCGTTGTGTCATACCAGTATTAATTTGTGGTCTTTCACAAGAGTTAGAGGAATGTCACCTCAGGCCTCTAGAATTCTTTTGAGAATTTTCGCCGATTTTAACAATGCTCTTTAATTAACAATAGGTCTGCTATTCTGAGCGAGATTTACTGATCCGTCTATATCTCAAAATTCCAGAGAATCGTATGTGTCTCGTTCTCTAGGATGAGTTCTGATTGCTACATATACCATTTTGTAGTCAAGTCAAATTCTAATTTCTTGCACCTTCTCCGCCCAATCGTGCTTAGTCTGGTGTTCCTTTTGAGTTAGTTTGTTGTATATATTCACTCATTTAGAGATAAACTTCGTCATTCGTCTCCACATAACCAACACTTTCTATTCTGTTAAGTTGTATCAATTTTCCCTTTGATATAATTGAACCTTTTCAACTACTCTTAAAAGAGATTCAGTTTCTATCTTGAGGTTTCCCTTTTCTTAGTCATGTCCAGGTCTTCCCGTTTGCAATCTTACCAGTCATTTTTCTCCCCATTTATGTTGCTTTCTTTTTTAGAGGGTTGTTTTTGGTTTTAGGGGGTTTCTATTTGACCTTATGATGCCATTACTGTGACTAGCGGTTGTATTTAGCTCTTTTTAATAGGCCAGACCAGTCCACTATGGGTTGTAGAATACTCCATCTGCATCTATGCTGCAGGGTAAGACCAATCCCCTACCCCAACGAGTGTCCTGGATATGACATTAAACCATCTGATAGCGAGGCTCTAGTCACTGGAGCTCTGGGGAATATTGAGTACCCCTTAATTGTCTATGCTCCCAGGTCTACTCTGTCCCGGAGTGGTAACACCTGATGAGGTCCTATCAATGAGTCAAATAGAACTGTTTGACATTTAAACTGTGTACAAAAAATGACTTATGTTAAATCGAATTGTTAGAAATAGAACTGTTTGACCCTTTAACTGTGTGTAAACAAATGACTGTTTAATTGAATTGTTAGTAATACATAGCAATACTTTAATATCTTTAACTGTGTGCCTAAATTGAATTATTGGTATTACATAACAATACTTGGAACCATTTAACTATGTGCAAATAACTGAATAATGTTGAATAGAATACTTGGTGTTAAGTAACAATAGTCTTAACCACTTCTCCATGTGCAAACAAATGATTGATATCGAATTGAATCATTAGTTTTTGATAAACCTGCGAAACAATATCAATATTAGTGTGCGAATAAATAACTTGTAACTCATTTAAAAATGAAATTACCAACAAATTATGTATACAAATAAATGCCTGGTGTTAAATGATGACTGTTATATTGCAATACTTGAAACCATTTAACTGAATGCAAATAAAAAATGTTATCAACAAAATACGATTACAAATCATATATTGAAAATGTATGTCTGAATAGGATTTGGCAACCTGTAATGGTTAATAATCCATAAAACCCAACTAACCAATTCCAAAGGCAAAATTCACCTTTATCAAATGACCCTTGTATAAACACTAGAATATTAAGAAAGCAATTAATGTATAAAATATTTGATAAACTTCAATATTCTTGACAGCAAAATGTTTCCATATATTTTTATAAGCATGTGTCAAGTAATAAACACGTGTATTATTCATTATGTGTCGATCGACTATACCTTACTTCAATAAAATCGTAAGCGTTTACCAGTTGGATAAATCTATGCAAGTTTTGAAATATTTTAAATGTATATAAACTCATCTACCGTAAATTTTCGTAATTTCATATTTTAAATAATCCATGTCGAAACGTGTTGGTGGAAAAAATCTATAAATCCTTTCTCCTCCATTTGTAGGTACTTTTCTTTCCGTTTTCTTTATACAACATATACTCATCTATACGTTGTTCTCATGTATTGGATGACTCTTGATTTATGATCATTGATTTATAGAAATAAAACAATTACTTTTTGGAACCAAGGATTGATCCTAATCGTACTCATTATATCCGGGGAAGTCCTTGTGGTGGTGGGGCTAATGTGCCGTACTTCGGCGTCGAAATGAGTTCGAACCCCAGGCGCTTTTACTTTCACTTTCAAACTAATTCATTTGACTCAACGAAAAAAATCAAGTGAGAACGAAACGAGACAGACAAGATTTTGATAAACGACTTTTTCCTTGTGAAATTGGGGGCAGGTATTTAGAAAACATTGTGGGTTGCAGATTTCCCGCGGGCTAGAGTTTGACCATGGTTTCTTTAAACCATCGATAAAAAAAAAAAAGAAATTCAATAAAATTTTCCAAAAATTTCCATCATGGATGTACCGGAAACATTTCAACGCCTTACTGTACTCATGTACAAGTCGAATTTTGAAAAGCTAATTTTTTGGCAAAAATTAACGTAAGCCTGCATAAATATTTTTTTTAAATTGCATCGTTAAAATTTAGACATTATAGAAAAAACTATTATTAATTCTTGGCTCTAAAAAATATTTGCATTATTTTTATGAATTAATAATTTTGTGACCATAAAGATTGACCTATACATGGGGTCGACTTATACTCGAGTATATAGGCACTGTCCGCACGCTTTTATGAAGATGAATTGTTAGATAATAACGACTTGTGTTCTTTTCTTCATATCTGTAATCCGATATATTCAGCTTCTTGTGTTTACATTATTAAAGAATATTATTCATGTTCTTACAATTGGTAACTACTGACGTATATAAAGAGACAAATAATATAAGCTTTCAATCAAGGAACAGAAATAATTTACCATATTAATTTACCTAATAACTGGTTCTTCCGACATTCCAGTCGTGATAATTATAATTCCAATCTTAATTAGACTATTAAATTACCTCCCATTTGCTAGCGAAGCAAATGCAGCAGTTAATATTGCACTATTTTCGGGTGAGATCTTCCCGGTCAAGGTTGTTCATTGCTAATTTTATTCCTATTTTCAAGCAAGGCAAGCAACAAAAAAAAAAAAAATTTTAAATAAAAAAACTAAAAGTCTGCTTCCCAGATATCCATCTCTGAGGCAGTATCTCCCAATTGCACTTCAGTGGGGAGTTTTATTGGCTATGGATTTACCTGAGTCATCACCAGGTCAGATTTTATTGTGGGATGGGAGCCACACACGAATCGAAACTAGCGCGTGGCCCTCAGGATTATAAGGTATATTGCTTGCATCAACAAAAAAAAAAAAACGGGGGACAAGACATTTCTTGATATATATGAGGGCTTATATTTAAAGTAATTTCATGTCAAAATGTTACCGCCATTATTATGGCAAAACTTGGGTGATTCGTCCTATTTGTTTCCTTATGTGACATTAATTCTCATCTTATCAAATTTATTTTAAGATTACTGAAAACTGCATTTTTAATCATCATCATCATCATCATTAAAGCATACTGACAGTACTGATTCTCTTGATTCTTTCTCGCCATCCGCCCCTGGAGTGTGGTGAAACCATATAATTGTGTATAATTTATTCGTATTAAATAGTAATACTTAGAAATCAATGTATTCGATAGAAATACTTAATATCATATAGATGTGTGCAAAAAAAAACACTTACGAAATAACTACACAATGAATTCAAATATAAACGTCCAATGAAAGCGATTCCCTAACGTCTAGGCATAAATTATTCCTAAACAAGTTGACATACCGTTAAAATCAATCAAAATATTTAAATCAAACCTTGATAGTTTTTTGCTATTGTTCGATTACTGTTTTAATGTGCGTCCTTCACATAAGTTAATAAATTTGTATATAACTAGGTCATATTTCTATTTGGTTTCTTTGTTTAATGGCATATCAACCTTCTTGTGTTATTTTAAGCCAAATACATTCTTGAAGAAGCACAGTATTTGTAACTAGTAGTTAGTAGGATAAAGTGATGTTTATCCGTGCCACCCAACAAGCAGGATTTGACACAAAGGTGGAGGGGAGAGGGCCAAAAATCGTGTCCTGCCGAACAATGCTGGTCATTGGATCCCTAGGTGTTATGTGATCCATGCTAACCTTCGCTAAGTCACCCGGCACGTGTGCCAGGTGACCTTGCTGGTCATAGATTCACAAGACCCGAAAGTCTAGTGCAATAAGAATCAATACTTGTCATTGATACTCCACCCGGCATGAATGCCAAAAGACCCGGCCGAGGCCGGGTACCATCTAATTCTGGTAAGTATATTTTGTAGGATAAGATGGTTCATACCTTTCCCAAGGGTATTAGTCCGAAAGTGGACGTAATAGCGTGACTGGAGTTCGAACTTGCTTATTACGATTTTTCAGTCCATCACGTTACCTACTACGCCACTGTGTTTTATTCGAGACTTAAAAGTAAAGAAAGGGTCCTGTTTTTGCTTTGTTTTAAGATAAAGTTAGAGGCGTTCGATCGTGTTGATACTGCTATATGGATGCATTACATGGACGCTAACTAAACGGCTGGAGAAAAAGATTGACGGCAACTACACAAGATGCTACAAGTAATGTTGAACAAGTCCTGGAGGCAACACACCACAAAGCAGCTGCTATACGGCTACCTACCACCCATCACGAAAACTATCAAAATTAGATGAACCAGACACGCAGGACACAGCTGGAGAAGTGAGGACGAGCTTATAAGTGATGTACTCCAGTGGATCCCTTCACATAGCCGAGCAAAGGCAGGGCAACCAGCTCGAACCTACATACAGCAGCTCTGTGTAGATACGGAGTATAGCCCTGAAGACCTGCCGGAAGCGATGAATGATAGGGAGATGTGGCGAGAGAGGGTCAAGGATATCCGTGCTGATGGCATGACAAGATGATGATGATGATGATGAAGATAAAGTGTATTAGGTGAGGAAAAGTAATTACAGTTGCGCTCTGAACGTAACGTTTTGTGTTGTAGGAAACGAAATTGACAATTAGTGTTCAAGTTCTAGACGTCACTGTTTGCATTTCACTTTGCGCAAATGCCTTTTGAAAAGTATGAATTAATATCTTCCCCTTCCAGCTATGAGAAAATAGTAGGGCAGCAGGTTTTGTTTTTGTTTTTTAGCACAGGTAAGACAACCAGTCTAGAAGAGGGAAAGCTTTTAAATGAATTCAAACGATTTTTAAAAAACAGACCTTGTGTCACACTCTGCTCGTGGCGGAGGAGAGTAAATACGAGAGGTGAGTCAAAAGTTTTACAATATTTTCCCACGTGTTAGTTGGCGGCGCGTATATCACGTGACTGAAGCAGGTCCAGACGTGGTAGGTAACTGCTGTGATTGGTAGTATCGTGTTAGTTGATGCGTTGACACGTTATACATTCCTTCACTCCGAGTGTAATTTGAAAGCAGATGAATGTACAATGTCGAATAGTTCAAGAACTTATGCTATCCGAGTTCGAACGTGGCTATAATGCTCTGAAAACAATCAAATCCATTTCTTATGCGAAAGTTGAAAGCAGAATTGATCAGAGTAGAGTAAATAAATTATTGAATAAATTTCGCTCAACTTTCAAGATCCTCGACGATCAAGAGAGGTCAAGTAGGCCTAAAACTGTGGATTTCGAGGCCCTGTTCAAAGCCAAAAAGAAAAATCGGAAGGGTAGTACTCCAAGAATATCAGACGATCTCGGCATCTCACAGTCTAGTGTGGTTCGTCACCTTCACGACCTCAGCAAATCCAGTGAGTAGCATTGAGAGAGTATCAGGCCAGCTCGACATCTCACAGTCCAATGTGATTCGTCACGTCACGACCTCGGCAAACCTAGTGAGTAGCACTCAGAGAGTATCAGGCGAGTGCGGTGTCTCACAGTCCAGTGTGGTTCATCATCTTCACGAGCTCAGCGAAAGCATCCCGAGCCGTCAAATTGTGATTCATGTTCTACCAAAATACGGAAAAACTTTTGGCTCGCCCTAATACAACCATTCCAGAAATAGAAAAGTTGTAAGTAGGTAGGTATCTTTGTTTAATCGCATATCAACCTTCGAGGGTTATTTAATGCTAAAGCCTTCCTTACAGAAGAACAGCGGTGATATTGCTTTCCCCATAGCTAGAGGGATAAGGGGGTTCATAGAGGCAAATTCAGCACGTAGTACTCAGAGAGTACAAGTCTGCTTCATCACCTTACCGACCACAACAAAAAGTATCATGAGCCGCCAAATTGTGGCTCACGTTACCAAAACATTCCCATCTTTTGGATTCACCTAAGTACAAATACAAACCTCCTTTTAAAGATCCTAAAGATTGAATTGAATATGTACAGCTTTCAGTCAGACCAACTGGAGGATACAATCCAGAACTGAAGAAGAAAATGAAGTCTTATTTAAAAACAAGTGTTTCGTTTCAGTTTCGTTAACCAACCACTTTAAACGAGGAGTGTAAATGAAATGTTATACAAAGAGTTCATTGTTCTGAATGACTAAACTCTAATAGACTGACTAGACCTTCTGGGTAATCTTGGTGAATGTTCTGCAGAGAAACTCCATATTTCTGTCTGTCAGAAATAAAATAAGTGTTGTTAAAGGAAGAAAATCTGCTTAAACATGTTGATTTAATAGTTTAGTTTTAAAAAGGAGAATATTTTAGATTACAATTTTTAAATTAAAATTTAATATGTTTTTCTCGTTATTTTACGAGGCACGTTCAATATATAAGGGGATTTTTTAAAACAAAAAAACTTTTTCTCGGATTATTTTTCCATAAATGTTATATCTATATTGTTCGTAATTAGCTTACAACAAAAAATATTTTTTTTTAATTTAGCGAAAACTTTTATTTTGAGGCAATACAAAATGGTGACAAATCAAATAGAGGGCTCTAGGCTTAAAGGTTTTGGTAGCTGAGAAGTCAAATCTTTTATTTTGAGTCTATTAAAAATAGTGACAAATCAAATAGAGTGCTCTAGGCTTTAAGGTTTTGGTAGCTGAGAAGTCAAATCTTTTATTTTGAGGCTATTCAAAATGGTGACAAATCAAATAGAGGGCTCTAGGCTTAAAGGTTTTGGTAACTGAGAAGTCAAATCTTTTATTTTGAGGCTATCCAAAATGGTGACAAATCAAATAGAGGGCTCTAGGCTTAAAGGTTTTGGTAGCTGAGAAGTCAAATCTTTTATTTTGAGGCTATTCAAAATGGTGACAAATCAAATAGAGTGCTCTAAGCTAAAAAGTTTTGGTTGTTGAGAAGTAAAAACCGTGTAAAATTTACAGAAGAATTTGCAATGTGTACAGAAAAGCAGGTTTTAGTTCAAAACTATTTAGCAATGGGTTAAACATGGATTTTCTCTAAAAAGCCCAAGGCGAATACAGGTCGATGGGGCGGAAACACACTGACTCAGTTAAGAAATAGTTTCAGGCGTAGTCGTTAGTAAAGACTGTCATGGTGATAGTCTTCTGGGTAATGAAACGACACATCACTATTGATTTCCATGAGAAACGGTACACCTGAAAATAGTGCTTCCAATTGCCAATTCCTTTGGCAAAATTCACCTTATTTTTTAAACGAACCTCGTAGTTTGGCTGTAGCCTTCCTCAGTCTTGTTAAAGTGGTGGCAAGAGTTGGTTGGTTGGTTATGGCATATCAACCTTTGTAGGTTATTCAATGCAAAACCCCGTTTGTACATATATATATATTGAATATATATGATTTGTAAACGAATAGTCTTTGGGTAATATTTTAAACAAGTCAGAACACCTTTTTTTGCACATCTGGTTTCAAGTATTGCTATCATAGACTAATACTTTTATTAGCACACCGTAAAATGGTTTCAAGTATTGCCATGTAACACTAACAATTTAATTCAACATCAATTATTTGTTAGCTCACAAATGGTTAAACAGTTCTATTTGACACATAGATGTGACACTAAAAAGAATAACCACTCCGAGCCAGAGTGAGCCTGGGAATAATGGCAATGAAGGAGTACTTCCCATTCCACAGAGCTCCAGCATTGGAGCCTTATCAACAGATGGTTTAGTGTGATATTTAGGACACTGGTTGTGGGGTGTCCCTCTGAAGAGATGCAGTTGGTGTATTCTACAACCCAAGCCGATTGGACTTGGTAAGGATTGCATTATCGTTTTAAATCTGGACATCACAAACAATTGCACACAATTCATATATTGGATTGGTAAATAAAAACTAGATGAGTCTGAAAAAAGAAACTTTAAGAATAATGAAAAGTCATTATTCAAGTAGATACAATGACTGAAGACATGCAAGGTGTTATGGATCAATTGTTAACATTTTAAATTATCAATTTTGCACATGCGCTTTGTTTGTTTCAGGTTTTGTCTACTGAGCAACAAACTAGAGTCAGATGAGCACTGTCTGCGAGGAAAGCCATACTATGACGTAATTCTTACTTCCAGAAATTTGAAAACGCTAAACTGTACTGTTTGGCACTCCCAAACCGGAAGCTTCAATACGAAGGTTTCACAGTGTTTGGATGTCAATCTTTGTATCGAATTTGAAAAGATTTGGATGAGGCTAATTTTGCTAACGAAGGTACATCAAATCGGAAGCCTCACTATGATCGTTTTGATAAGGAAAGAACTCCTGAATTTGATGGTTAAATCCAAGCCATGATTGAAAATGGCCCCAGCAAGTCAATCAGTTCCATAGACAGGGACATGGAAATGTAAGAGTTTCTTATCAGGCAGGTAGTGCATGAAGACATTTGGTATTTCTCATACTAGATGAGAAAGGGACAATTTTTATCACAAGCCATGAAATACAAGAGGAAATACTGCGTTGCAAAACTTTTGAACAAACTTTTTCACAGATGAGAAAATTTTCTCTCTAGATCAAATGGGGAACTCCCAGAACAACCATTGGCTTACTCTGTCGCCATGTAATGTACCGATATTGATGAAAACCAAACAGCCAGTCCACTTCATAATGTTTGGGTTGATCACTAACAAAGGTGACGTTATGCCTTTATTCATCTTCAAACCTGGCCTCAGACTCAACTTGCCCATATATCAACTGCTTCTCTGCCGAGGGATAATACCCCTCACCCAACGAGTGTCCTGGTAATGACACTAAACAATCTGAAAGTGAGGCTCCACAAATGCTGGAGCTTTGTGGAAAACGGGGTACTCCTTCATTGCCATCGCTCCAAGGTCTACTCTGACCCTGAGTGGTAGCACTTGATAGGGTCTTATCTATGGGTCAAATAGAACTAAACCGTGTATTTATTCTAAACTGAATTACTTGAAAGAGAACTGCTTCTGTATGCTAAACTGAATTGTTTGAAATAGAATTGTTTAAATGTATAAAAACAAGTTTGGCATTAAATAACTTACAATGGTTGATATGTCATAAAACCCAACTCAACCAAACCAAATCAGACTCAACACGGCTGCCTAAATGGAAGTAATACATCTCTAGGTTGAGAGGGTGGCTACTAGAAAACCTTAATTCTAGTATTAGGACTCTGCACCATGCCACACAAGCAGGAGAACCCGGTCTCTGTAGTCTAAAAATTTCTGCAACCACATCAACACTAACATCTGGCTGCCTAACCCCTCAAATTACAATCCCTTTAATTATAATGTGCGGGGTGCGGCTGAGCGAGAGACCAACAAAACTCTGTGCGACACCAAAGCTGAGCTGAAGGCAAGGATAACGACAGCTTATACCAATTTAAACAAGGAGACAGTCAGAAATTCTGAAGTCTTCTGGGAGCTGTGGTCGAAGCCAAAGGCAATTTCTTTTAATAAATATAATCTCTAGTATTTCAAGATATTTATAAGCAATTTGGGTAGATATATCTGATAAAGTGAGATGCCAGTGTTATTTTCATTTTTGTGTCATTTAGACGACAATTTGTCCAACTCATCTTGTATAGAAAGAAAAATAATTGATAACACTTGACAAATGAATTTCTAATCAGCTACGATATTTAGCAGATTTTTCACTTTCAGTTTCACTTTCGGATTGACATTTATTCTATGATATTAACATTTATTTTGTTATGACAAATAATGAAAGGGAAGACTACAGAAAGACATCTGCACAGATTGTTGCTGGGTAAGATAAACTGTTAAGTTAGAAGGTTGCCCGGACGATAACTGGGGACAGTAAAACAGAATGATAAATATGTTATTAAAAAAATCAATGGAGAAAAAAATTGAATGTTTATTATTTTCTCCAAAAACCATTATGACATTTTTAAAGAATTTTCTAATTTCAGGCTGGATACGATAGAGAAACATTGCATTATATACCATAGCAGCCATAACAGTAAGTATTATGCCTCTGTATTTCTTTGTGTATCTGAGGTTGCCTTTTGGGGGGGATAGGGGGTGAATGCAAATCTTTGTCTATTTCTCTATCGTGTTTTTTTAAGACAAATTAGCATAATCGAACAAGTAGGTCATCAAATTTTCTTGTCTTCCATACTTCTGGAGATATTTCATCGAGACCTGCAGATTTACTGCTTTTAATTTTTAACAGTATTACATCAAGCTCTTCCTCTGCAAACTGTCCAAGTTGGCTATTAATTATTTTTATGGGTTTATCATTGACTTTAGAAAGGTTTCCGAGCAGTTTCTTAAAAGTTTGTTGTTTTGTTTTTTTGTTTTTTGTTTTTGTTTTTTTTTTACTTCTGAAGTCTTCTTGACTGACAGTCTTTAGTTTTACTCTCAAGGTGTTCTTCCTTTTACCTCAATTTATTTAATACCTACCATGCTAATCATGTTGTCTATCTTCTGCCGAGATTAAATTTTTTTTTATTTGGCCTTGAAAGTATTTCAGTTGTTCTTTTTGGTATGTGTTAGTTCTCGTTAGGCTTTCTTAAGTTTCTGCCTGTTGGTATATCTTGGGTTTCTTTTATTAAGTAACAATGCTTTTGTCGTGTTATCTAATTTTTTTCTGACTGCTATTGATTCCTCCGGGACCCTTCATTTAGCTCATGGTTTTGGTTGGAATTAATTTGGTGGCTGCTTCAATATAAGCGGTATAAAGTTTTTATATTCGTCATTCGGAGTATGTCCTTCATATGTCTCCTGAAGAGTATCGAAATTTTTTTTTATAGTTACAGTATAATGATTTCTAATATCGCTGTTCGCGAGTGAGGATTAATCATATCGTAAAACTTTAAGTGTTTTATTTTTGCGTGGACTCAGGTGAATTTTTGCCGAGACGTTTCTGTGATCAGAAGATACTCCATCAAAAGAGAAGAGGAGTGTGGCTCACAGCTCAAAGCACTAGTTATCCACGTCTTGTTTATGAATATATAATCTAGCAGTGCTTTAGAGTTATTTGAGTATATATAGTTTCATAGATTTCCCTTCCGCTTTTTTTGTTTTTGTTCTGAGTTTTTTTTGGGGGGTGAGGGGTTGCAATTTAGTGTTTTCGCATAAAAGACTGATCGTGAATGAAAAATTTTCTAAATATTTACCAATTCTGTGTAACGTATCGTGTATGCGAAGTTTATCATTTCCATCTTTGCCGATATGAGCATTTATGTCTCCACCGATGATTACACCTTTGTGTTTGGGAATGTGTCAGACAAGGGGGAAAATCTCGTCGTAGAAGGTGATAATATCCGTTTCATCCCTAGCATTGTTGGGGTTGTTGCAAGAGACGGTTATTGGGCAGAGGTTACCATTAAATGAAGTACACATCATTCTCGGTTGGATTCTCTCCATGCTATTTTGTGATTTTTGGACACGAGAATTGAGAAGCATTCCGACACCTCCCATGATGGCATTGACGGAGTTTTCACATGCAGATACTGTAACAAACGTCCATCACTTACCAGTATCATGGTATTTCATTTCTTGTTCGCTATGGTAGAGTTTATGTTCTTGTACGCATATGATGTCTATAATATGCTTGGGGCTGTCCTCGTGATGTAATGATTAAAGCGATGGATTGTGGAATCGTAGTAAGCGAGTTCGTATTCCAGTCACGCTATTATATTCACTTTCGGCCAAATACCCTTGGGGGAAAGGTATGAACCCCTTATCCTCCCAGCTATGGGTTAAATAGTATCACTACTGTTCTTCTAGGAGAATGACTTTGGCATTAAATAACCTAAAAAGGTTGATATGCCATTAAACCAAGAAACCATACCAAACCTATAATATGCTCGGTTACAGATGCCGTCAGATCAGGTAACTGGTTTATTGTGTTTAAAGTCCTGACATTAAATGTTGCTTTCGCATTTAAATAATTTTGTTTGGGTTTGGGCTCTGTTGCTGTTTTTGTTAACAATGGGGCCAAATCTCCAACCTCAAAAGAATTTGCTCTTTGTTTATCTGTGTGAAAGGCAATGAGTTTTGGACGGTTTAAATTAGAGTCATAGTAATATTTTGTTGCTGTTTTTTTTCCTCATCACTAGACGCCATAATAATAAATGAGTAACAGTAGTTTCCTGACTGAACTATTTGATCCAAACCGTTGACCAATTTTTGGATTCGTCTGCTTTACTTTTCATTCACCAAGCTACTTCCAATGGTTTCCGCTGATATATACGCTTGTGTGGTTCATATAATATCCTTTACTCACAGTGACTGTTATCTAGGTTACACATGTCACTTCTAGTGCTTAGACAGTTTTGATAATATGAGTTTTTCTTCTAAGAAAAAAAGGGTTTATATTTTCACATTGAATTTTTTAAGTTTTTACTTAATAAGGATACCAATTGATTTCGATAGAAAAAAAACAAACAAAAGTTTTAATTTTACGTAAAGAGAGGTTCCTTTAGAAGCTTTAGAATTCTGAATTTGTATTTTTGCATTTCTTAAATAACCAGCACCTTCAATTGACATGGTAGAATTTCTTTTTGTTGGCAGACGATTATATTTGTATTGCTTCATAAAATATGAAAGATCAAAACCCAAAATAATTTAAGAAATCTTTTCCATTTTTTCCCTCCAAGATAATCAAAAATATTTTTTAACCAATTAAAATCAATGATAAATTAATACACTTTTTTTATCTAATTTCGAGCCTATCTAAATCTCTTTTTTTTAAAAAACGATGAAATATACAATTTTTAAAATGCTATTCAGATCCGTCTCTGTACTACTCACATCTTTTTATTAAGCTTTTTTTTTTAACATTCAATTCTTTTCAAAATAAATTTATTTTTAACATCGCTTTATTTTTTCTACATTTCGAAAATCTTTCTCTTTTTTTACGTCAGCTGCTACAGTTAATATAACCTTCCTTACTGCTGATTATTTAGTTTAACATTATATCTACATATTAGTCTATATATTTACTTGGACTCTATATAATAACATACACACAAAAATCTTTTATGTACACGAAATATATTACCAAGTATTAAGGCTTTAATATTACTTTTTCTTACAAGAGAATTAAAATTTTGTTTTTCAACAAATTTTTCACTCAAATAAACTTTACTGAATTTGTACAACAGTGTTTTATCTAATCATTTAGATACTTTACATATATATATATATATATATATATATATATATATATAACGTAAAGTTGGGCGGGTTTCGATCCCAGCTTCAAGCGTCCTACGTGTCTAGCTACACTGAATAGTTGTGATACAACGAAACAGTCTGTCTGTGGATGACAATATATACGCTCCTCCTTGGGTGGGGGTTTGAGCACTCTGGCGAAAGAATTTTCGGCTGCCGCTCGCATAATGTAAAGCTCTTCGAACGAATTGAGCACTCTGGTATCCGGTAAGGTATAAAATGTAAACAAACGAACACTGCTGCTGCTGCTGCTGCTGCTGCTGTTACTAGATAATACCTTATAATTCCTTTATCGACGTGGTATGCTTGTTGCCGAGCGGTCTGATACTAAGTCTAATGTAAATTTGGGCAGATTTCGATCCCAGCTTCAAGCGTCCTACGTGTCTAGCCACACTGAAGAGTTGTACAACGAAGCAGTCTGTCTGTGGATGATAATATATATATATATATATATATGCAACTAGTCAAAGGCATTTGGCCACCCTCAAGAAATTTTATTTCTCATCCTAAAAGTGTTATTTATAAGGAAGAATGTTAAGCACCACATTGTTTTTATTTGTTATACTAAATACGAGTTTTTTTCTATGTCTTTCACATTAGTATAACCAAATAACTTTGAAGGCATTTTTCTTCTTCTCAATGGGAGTCCCATACTTCAGACATTATGCAACATCTAAGTTAAACTTAGTAAATGCTTATTTCACTTTATATTAGACGTAGGTTCACGCAACTTACATTCATTAAATCGCCTATTTTCTTATCATTTCGTAAGATTTACGTTCCACGGGACAATGGGCAAAAGTATGAAGTCGATGGTTATGAACTTTACTAAGAAAGTGTGCTTTCAACTACGCTGACGCTTTTTAATTTTGCACCGCACAAAAACAAATCTTGCGTTCAGAGCCGGTCATGTGACATGGTATCTATACAGTCTGCGCCTTTGAGGACTTTTGCTTTCTTACGTTCTGACTGTCAGCTGGACAGCTTTCACTTTCAGTCTCAGATATTTTGCCACGTCCAAATAGAGAGAAGAGCCAACATGGAAAAAATGCAACCAGCAAAGATACATTCACTGCTATGACGAAATGATTCTATTTGCTACACTCCTACGTGTTGGACTTTGCATGGACGTCAAAGTCGCCTCACACATACCGACGCACAAGCTGTTTTTTAGTACTTTGAATTCTCTAGCAATACAAAACATACATACACGCTCAAACACGTAAGTAAGGACATTATAACCCTCAGTTTTAACAACGAACACACATGCACACAGATAGTTTCAAACAAAAACACACTTGCATTCACATAATATTTGTATCGGTCACATCCATACACACAAGCAATATTCAGACATGCTTCCTACTTAGTTTTTTTGTTGTTGTTTTTTTACTTCTGAGTATATAAAATTGTCAGTTATATGTTATCATGTCGTCGTTAAATTTCTTTTGTCTGCACTGTCTCCATAACTTGTATTTTAATGTCATCTTCTCCAAAATTGTGGGGCTACGAATTCAACGTCGCCCCCACAATGTATATTAAATATATGATATATCTTTGAACGAGTCAGAACTCATCTTTTTTTCCCACAATTAATGGTTTCACTTATTTCTATTTAATAAGAATACACATTTAAATGTAAAAACAGTTCTATTTGTAACAATAGTTCGAAGTATTGCTATGTATTAATAACAATTTAATTAAACATCAGTCATTTGTTTACACACAGTTAAATTATCAAACAGTTCTATTTCAAATAATTCAATTTAGCATAAGTAAACAGTTTAAATGTCAAACAGTTCTATTTGACCCATAGGTAGGACCCTATCAGGTGCTATCACTCCGAGCCAAAGTGGACCTGGGAGCAATGGCAATGAAGGAGTACTGTGCGTTCCTCAAAGCTCCAGCATTACGGAAGCCTCACCATCAGATTGTTTAGTGTCATTACCAGGACACTCGTTTCGGGGCGGGGGGGGTCTTACCCCTCTACAGAGATGCAATCAGTGTATTCTGTTGTTCCAGCCAACTGGGCTAACAGTTAATTAAAGAATATAATTCGAAATTCCCTGAAAGTTATCACTTCCTATAAAAGAAACCTGAGGAAAACCAGAAAGTACAGTGGTTGAAACATTATTAGTATAACAACCAAGAGGAGGACAATAGTCCAAATTATGTAAACTAGTAAGCTTTACTTTGCCAGACAAAAGACACTTTGTCAGTTGATATTACCAGTACTGCCTAAATGGTCACCCATCTCAGAACTGAACTGGTCCATCGCTTCTTAACTTCGGTGATCTGACTGTTTGGTAATACTTTCAGAGTGACTTGACCGTAAGTCAAATACCAGATTTTCTTTTGTGGACAATTGGAAATCTCGTCGACTTCTGCGGTATTTTGAAAGGGTCCATTGATAGAAAAATCGATGATTGGGAAGCCTTTCGTCCTAAAAGATTCAATAACATGGACTCTAAAAAAAACTTGTTAAATCAGAAACTTTATCTTGTACAAGTCTTGTGGTGTTTCAGTCAATTTCCAGTTCTACAGTCAATGAATAATTCCATCTCTATAAAATTGTTTCAAAAAGAAATTTATATCCCAAAAACAAGATTAATAACTCGAATTATTAGTTGTTGTTTTTTTTTTCTTAACAGGTTTTTACTTTTCTATTTTTGTTTTCAATACTTTATCAACGATAAATGAATCTGTTTTTAAGTTTTCTTCAATTCTTATTCTATTTTTTAGACACAAATTGTTGCTATAATTGGCCAAATATTTTCTCTTTTTTCCCTGTCTGTCTGTCGTCAAAATAATTTTTGTCTGTCATCGAATAATTTCAGGACAATTGTAGAGTCACCAAATTTACTATGGTTACTAATGAGAACGAAGAGGACCTTCTTTTTTTTTGTTAGCATATTACTTTTTGTAAAACCCCAAATACTTTAAATCGGTTCAATTTACTATGTAAATAGAACGCTATTAGGAACCTTTATTTTGTATCCATCTGGTTAACTAGACCAAACCTTTATCAATCTTTTTAGACTTATAAAACAGACATATACCTAAAATGGTTACTAATGGTAACGAGGATGATTTTTTTAGCATACTACTTTTTGTAAATCCCCAAATACTTTAAATGTTTAGTTATGGATTTACAGTGTAAGTAGATTCTACAAGAACCCTTACTTTGTGTCCATTAGGCTAACTAAACCAAATCTTTACCAATCTTTTTAATCCTATAAAGTAGACAATTTCCAGGCAGAATGCAAAATTATTCCTTTTTGTCCAAGACTTTTATTGTCCATGACTTTTATACTTGTGATATGAGTGATGACTAAAAATCCTCACAAAACAATTGTTTAGTGCTGTTTTGTGATTTTGTATTGGGAAAAGTTACAATTTAAATCAAAAGGAGTCACTGTGGTGTAGTGGTTAAAATCTAGACTCTTACATCATTATAAGCAAGTTCGAACTTCACTCGCGTTCACTTTCGGGTAAATACTCTTAGGATAAACCTCCTTATCCCCTGAGGGCCCCTTCTGCAGGGTAGTGGCTTTCACTACCACATCTTGTCTCTAACTCATCTTATCTCCAACTCCGAAAACTATATTATATGTTATATAATAGTTCAATCTCCCACTCAATCGCCCACTCAATCTTTAGAATGGCATGTTTGATCGTCATCAAGCGGAAATAACTGTCATGCAGTTCAGAGGTCATTCTCTTCCGGTGCATCAGTCTATGAGTGTATCATGGGCTTTTACCTTGTCCCATTTCGTCAGCCAAATCCGCTTACGCGATTTCTTTCGATTACTGGCCATTGCGATGTGTCACTTCCTTCCGGTGCATCACTTTGGAATGGCATGTTTGGCCAAAATACAACACAGAAACTAGCTCAAAAATCTCTAAAATAAGGCAGATTTTCAGTTAATATAGATAATTCAAAAGAACATAAAATAGCCGGGCAAAAATTATAGAATTATCACTCTCAAATGATGTTCACTTCATTTTTTCGCCAATAGTCCGGGAGACTTGGGTTCAATCCCAGATCGCGTCATACCAAAGACTTTAAAAAATGGTACTTGATACCTCCTTGCTTAACACTCGGTAATATAAGGTATGTATCGAGGGTAAAATGGAGCAATCCAGAGAAAGGAGTAGCGCCCTCCTCATTCACCTGGGTGTAGTAGCTATAGAAAAGGGAGCCTTCTGGTCGCCCTCGACTAAAGGGAGACAACTTTACTTATTTATTGAGCAGTAAATAAAAATAGAATAATAGATAAAACGCAAAACATTTTTATTTATTAATAATAGTTGAACGTTTTAGCTTCATAGAATATTTCATCACTTAATGAAATCATTTAATTAATGGTATAATTTTTTTACAAGTCATGCTGAGTAAAAAATGTGGAGGGGGTGTCCTCGTGGTGTAATGGTTAAAGCGATGGACTGCTGAATCGTAGTAAGCAAGTTCGTACTCCAGTCACGCTATTACGTTCACTTTCGGGCCAATACCCTTGGGAAAGGTATGAACCCCCTTATCCTCCCACCTATGGGTTAAATAGTACCACAACTGTTCTTCTTGGAGAATGGCTTTGGCATTGGCATTAGCATTAAATAACCTACAAAGGTTGATATGCCATTAAACAAAGAAACCAAACCAAACCAAACCAAACCAAAAAATATGGAATGATCTTGTAATTTTCATTTATAAAACAAATATCAGCATAAATCAAGACATGCAAAATCAGTCCACAGGTAAAAGACAATTCTATTTAAACCAAATCTGTAACTATCTGTTTAACAATATAAAGTAGACGTCTGCTTAAAAATTCGGCATGTTAGTTTTTGAAAATTCCAAACCTTTTTGTAATAACTTTTTTCGCGAGTTTCTCGTTTTACAATCATAATGCTAAACTGGACGTTGTAGTGCGTGAAATTATAGACCTTTGTCGTGATAGTATATAGAGCTGGATATATATGTGTGCAAAAATACGTTTGTATAAAACACGCAGGCGTTTGTGTAAGCATACGTTGTGTATTTACATTGTGGATATGGATTGTGTGTGTGTGTGTGTGTGTGTGTGTGTGTGTGTGTGTGTGTGTGTGTGTGTGTGTCACGGAAGACAAAGGAGTGCGTGTCGGTATATATATGTCCATAAAAAGGCCATGACGTGTGAGTGATATTGCCAGTCAAAAGTTTTGGATAAGGGAGATTCATTTTTAACTCCTTTAGTAGATACGACTCAGTGCAGAACGGAAGACGGAAGAGATTAGCTAAATTTGGATGACCCATCTCCAATAATATGAGCGGATACGGACTCCTTCTATACGAGTCGTATTTTTTTTAAACTGGCCGTTATTGGAGTTCAGCTCAAGTTGTTGTCGGTGACCAGAGTAACAAGTTGGACGTGGAAAATAGTCAGTAGATTGCGTTCGCACGCCAAAGGGATGGAGAAGAGCGGAGTTATCTAAAGATCCCGAATTAACACACACTCACACACACACACACACCCGTCTGTGAGCAGGTCTAATCGTTCAAATTGTGTTGTCTTTTCTTTTTCTTTCATCTTTGTGTCACCATCGTCTTTCGGCCAGCGTGCACTGTGGTATGGATCCGCAGAATGCAACAGCATTGGGTCTAACATCGCGGCACCGACAAAGATGCACAAGACTCGAAGGGTACAAAATATGCACAATGCACAATGGGCAGATGTAAGCGCGGCAGGGGAATCGACCCCGTCACATGTGTTCAACCGGTTTGCTAAAGCGGTTGTTTATCTTTTTGTTTAACCTCTTATCAACGAATCATCTAGTTGTGAATAAATGCATGCCTGCGAAACAAGATGGTGTGTGTCCAGATAAAAGAGGTTAGCATTCTTTACCCTTGCCAGACTTCCAGAGTTTCTAGTAGAGAGATCCTGGTTTCATTTCTGAAAATCTTAACACCGATTTCGGTTAATACGGAAATAAAAATTTATGACTTTCAATTTAAAATTTTCTGCTTTTGCAAACATTGCCTTGTAATTTCAACCAATGAAAAACAAAAAAAATAATTTAGATTTTTTTTTTTTTTTTGAATTAAAAAATAAACGCAATACGTCTTCGTCTAAATCAGTGAAGGCGTTAATTTGCTTAATTCTTTTCGTATTGCGATAAATAAATGCAAGTTTCCTCCCCCACCACTCTCTCTCTCTCTTTCTCTCTCTCTCTCTCTTTCTCTTATCCTTTTTGCAATACATTTCACCCGCTATTTCTCTTGTATATATTATATAGACAGAAATAGAGACAAGGGGAGAAAAAAAAACAAATCGACGAACGGACAGAGATAGATTATAGTGACAGTATGAACCCAAAAATAGAAACAAAAACGTTGGTAAATAAATTTTATAAATATGTTAATAACAACCGATTTCAGCTTTCGACCATCATCAGGAGCGGGGTGGGGGGGGGCGATCTCTTCTTGACTGTTTACACTTCCAGGCTAATACACACACACACACACACAAACAAACAAACATATTTATATAATAAAGCTCAATATATATATATATATATATATATATATATATATATATATAAGAGAATTTTTATAAAAAGGCAAAATAAAATTTTATAGATAAATATATGTTCCTTATTTTTTTAACTTAATTCTTTAGAAAAATATATTTCATCTTGTTTTTTTAGTAAATGTATTTCTTTGTTTTTATTGATAAAGATATTTCCCTTATTTTTATAAGTAAGAATATTTGCCTTGTTTTTCTAAGTAAATATATTTTCCTTATTTTTATAAATAAGTATATTTCTCTGATTGTTGTCAATAAATATTTTTCCCTTTTTTTTTTTTTTTTTGTAGATCAACATATTTCCCTTCTTTTTATAAGCATATGTATTTGTCTTGTTTTTATTGATGAATATATTTCCTTTCTTTTTAGTGATAGATATATTTCTTTTGCGTTAGTGGATAAATATACTTACCTTATTTTTTTAATTGATTGCTTGGATTGCAAGACAAACGTTGCTGGTTTGCAAGAAGCTGAAGATTGATAATACAATTGCAACTGAAAATAATTTCAAATCCTGTCATAAAAATTGCTTATCTAAGGAAAGAAAAAATAATTGATCATGAAAAAAAAAGTTTAAAAACGAATTATAAAACATAGTTATTCCTTTTCAATCATACCTTTTCTAATAATCAGTATTTTTTGTTTTCTTGAGCAATTTTTAAAGTAAAATATGTAAATTATCTTGAGAATGATCATGTTTATCAAATGGAATTAGCACACTTAGAGGATGTTCAACTTGGGTTTTTATTTAGCGGTAAATAAACTAATAGCATATAAGACACAAAACAAATTTTTATTTAATAGCCGAACATTTTAGCTTCATTGAATATACTTTAAACAAACTAGATTAAATTATTATAATCATTACATTTAATACAATAATTCTTTTTATTTAGCAGTAAATAAACTAATAACAGATAAGATGCAAAACATTTTTCTTTAACAACTGAACATTCTAACTTCATAAAATGCACCTTAAATAAATCAGATTAAATTATTCAAAATGATAGTATCATTTTTCCTCCAAGACAAACACAGGAAAATATTAGGGAATAACCCAAACCTAAGGAAAAAAAATTTTGGAATTTACAGACAAAAATATCGAATTAGTTACACGTTTTTTTAGTTTTTATGACAGACAAACTTAATTTTTTTTTCAGGCATGAACTTTACTAATTTAAAGCAATATTCTTTATCAAAGTGGTTCCAACTTACCCGAATAGCAGTTAAGAGATCTTCTTTGGTGGATCGAGCCTTCTCATAGAAGTTTTATTTGATTTCTTCCATAGATTTTAGATTCAGATTGTTCGTTAGTCGTGTCATTGGTAATTTATTCCATTTTTCTAAACAAAAAACAAAAAGCTCTTTAAGAAACTGGTACCTTTTAAAAAAAGCGTTATCTTATAAACTGTGGAAATTTACAAAATATTGTTAATATCATTAAAAAGTTGGCGACCATAGTCGAGAGCGACCAGAAGGCTCCCTTTTCAATAGCTACTACACCTAGGTGTAGAGGAGGGCGCTATTCTTTTCCCTGGATTGCTCCACTTTACCCTTGATATGTACCTTATATTGCTGAGTGTTAAGCAAGGAGGTGTCAAGTACCATTTTTAAAGTCTTTCGTATGACGCGGGATTAAACCAGGTCTCACGGACCATTGGTGAATACTCTACCCACTAGGCCAATTAATCGCATGCAAATATTGTTTTCTATAAATTTTCAAAGATTTTTTTTACTTGTAGGATCCACACAGACGAAATCTAAAATGACATCACTCTGAAGGATATAGCCACTTTTAACCAGGTTACCGTATATCCATGCTTGAGTGTAATAGGTAAAATTCTTATTTTAAAAAATACGAGGCCTTCGGTGACCTTCTTTAGTATTAGCACTTATTAGCAATTTTGCCCTGACAATTCATCTATCTTTTCAAATCTATCTATCAATCCATCATAAGTTTCATTCCCTTTGCTCGTTGATAAGATGCATTATATGCCTGAAAAATGGCTCCATTATTACCAAACTAATTTTCTATCTATGGAATGAGGAAAATATTCAGGATATATGCATTGACTGTTGAGGTAATAATTGCTATCTACCCCGGTTCTTTAAATGACATGCAACCCCATATCATGAATGACTTCACAAATATACATGCTTTCTTCGGGCAGTCATCTTTATATGGTCTATTCGAACGGTAACAGACAAAAGTTCCAGCATGATTATCTTGGCTAATTCAGACATTTGATTCATGACTGAATACCAATTCCATCCCATTTTCAATATTCCATTATTGTTACTCTTTTGCCTATTTTAACCTTTACGTCTGTCAACCTTACTTTTTACATTTTTCTTTCTTAGGATTTAATAATATTTGCTATTATCTTTGTTATATATATATATATATATATATATATATATATATATATACAATAAAAATAATACTATATATATATATATGCAAACTCTTTGTATAATTCTTTGTTGTATTCACGACTTTCCTGTAGCGATGTATTAATTAGGTGATGTAAGACTTGAATTAACTGACGAGATAACACGCCAATACACTGAACTAGAAATGGAAGTTACTTGAATTTCATGAGCAAATTCAATAATGAATAATAAATTCAGTGTTGTTAATTTGAATTCATAAAACGTTCTACATAGCTTCTAGTTTAAACGGCTTATTCGATAAAGAAAAAACTGGTAACCTGTATAGATAAATAAAGGAATCCAATGTACTGTGGGGAATTGCAAACTGTGGATCCCTTCAATCGATGTACAAATGAACTGAAAAAATTCAACATCTCTTTCAGTGTTCTGGGTGTAACTAGATATTTCTGATCTAACACTCCGTGACCGGTAATGCAGAGGTCGCCATTTAAAGTGTTACCCATCCAAGGTGGTAGTGGAAAAGGATGTTCTGCGAACCTCAGTATATATATATATATATACTCCCCTACCCCTGTAGGGTTGAGATCTCTGGCGAGGGAAGTAAATGGTTGCCACTGCCAAGGCTCTTCATATGAATCGAGCTCTCGGTAGCCGTTAAGCGGATATAAGTAAACAAAAAACAAATGTGATACATAAGTGTTTAAATTTCCTTCTAGCCTGTCTAGCCACAATGGAGAGTTCTGATAGAACGAAATAGATCTGTCTATGGATGACAATATATATATTCGGTCTCTTTTTCTCGTTTGGTGGTTGAGGTATAAGGAGACAAACGTTCGCTGTGAACGAAGCACGAGAAACGAATCAAGGATACGAGAAGAGTTCCGTTCTTAGAATAAATAAGAAGATTACTCCTCATGTAGTGTCCATTTTCCATTTCTTCTTTTTCCATGACTGTAGAAGCTGACTGGAGAAAGAAGCGATATCCTAACGCTGAAAGTCAAGTTATATTTTTATATTTCCCTTCCCAACCAACGATTAGCCATTACCAACGCAGTAGTCATCAATAACAACGCTACATACATTCAGTGGTACCACTGTTATAATACGAGGTTTACCCACAAATAAATCGAATACATAAAACACAGTGCCATTGAGACATGTGAACTGTTCTGAAGCAGTGATTTTGACTTTCTCTATAACAAAAAAAAAGAAAAAGAACTGCATCATGCCATGTTGGTTACTTGGGTAAGTGTATATGTATTTTTTCTCAAGTTAAACAGTGAAAGATACTTGCAAGAAAATCTATTTTATGTTAGGAAAAATCTCTGTGGAGTTCAGTGAAGATGATTGTGTGAACGGTAGCCAACACGACGAGTGCACCAGCGTTTCGAACCGTTAAAAGCATATAGGAAATAGAAATCAAAATCTGAATGATCGACCACATCAACAGGCGACGATCACATTGAGGGTTTCTGACGAAGCACATAACGACTCCCATTCACCGACTACCATACTCTCTCTGGATGGTGCCCGTGGTGTAATGGTTATCGTCACAGGATATGGACACGACGATACGAGTTCAATTCCTGGACAAGACTGATTGCATTTTCACATAGCATGAATACCCTTGGGAAAGGTATGAATCCAATTATTCTGCCTCCAGCTATGGGTAAATAGTAGGGCAGACTAGGTTATTCAGCCTTGGTGAGGCAACTAGTCTAGGAGAAGGAAAACTCTGAATTCAAACCTGCTAAACTCCGCTTTAAAAATTGACCTTGTGTCATATCCTGCCCAAGCGGAGGGGTTGGGTAAATAGGACCATACTCTCTCTGAGTTTAACCCCAGCAAATTTATTTGTCCAAAAAGCTGAAATCCAGGCCGCCAACTTTAGAAGATCGAAGAGACAGAAAATGGGCAACAAGACCTGCACATCATCCTATAGAATGACTTTCAAAATACATTCAAAACTTCAAAAGATCTACGCACTTTGTCGGATATGACACTAAACTTCATCTGACGATGAGATTCGAGTTCAGGAGCTCGAGGGAGTGTAGAATACCCCTTCATTTCCATTACTCCCAGGTCAACTTTGACACGAATAGTATTACCTGTTAGGGTGCCTTCTTGGGATCAAAAAGATCTGTTTGAAAACTGTTCATATTTGATTGGAATACTTGATGTCATGTAACTGAAAATTATATGTGTTAAAAATAGTTATTTGAAGCTATAATTGTTTACAATCGATTATTATTACTTACTTGGGAATACTTGAAACAATAAAATTGTGTTCAAATCATTTGTATTAGATAGGAATACTTAATATCATATAACTGTATGCAAAAAATGACTATTATCAGGTAGAAATAATTACTCGAAACCATGTAATTATTAATATTAGAAATGAATACTTGGAACCGTACAACAGTGTGCAAATTATTTGTAAGGGGGTCATTTTAATAAATAAGGTGACTTCTTCCTAAGGAGTTGATAATAGGAAGCACTGTTTACAGTTGCCCCTTTTTCAAATAAATCAAAAGTGATGAGGCCATTCATGTCCCATAACACTGTCAGCAGGACCCTCTTTAATGTACGATGATCCAAGAACTTTTTATTTACCAGAGAGTCAGCGCGTTTACACTTCATGGAGTATCTTTTTGACTCAGGCTTGTTGTGACAGACCCATGTTTCAGTCGTTTTTATAAAAGAAATTTTACTAAGACAGGGTTCTCCCAACACATTACACATTCTTCTGTAAAATTCACCCTTTTTTCATTTCTCAGCCGCAAAAAGCAAAATTTGATGACTTCCTGGAACACTGTGTTTAATTTGCCGTGATTCTGAATAGCTTCAAAACAAATATTTTTGCAATATTAAGATAATTTTTCGATAAACCAATTCCAAACCCTGCTGGAAAAAAATGGAGAAAATCATTTTGCTTTTTTAAAAGAAAATGTTTCCCTTGTTTATTGAACGACCCTCGAATTAGATATGAATATTTGATGGCAATATAACCGTAAATTATTTATATTAAGAATAATTACTTCAAGTTATAATTGTTTATTTAGGATTATTATCAGTTATTTGAAACCATATAACTGCGTACAAACAAATGATTATTATTAAATAGAAATAATTACTTGAAACCATATAACTGTGTGCCAACAAATAATTATTATTAAATAGAAATAATTACTTGAAACCATATAACTGTGCGCCAACAAATGATTAATATTAAATAGAAATAATTACTTGAAACCATATAACTGTGTACAAACAAATAATTATTATTGATTAGAAATAATTACTTGAAACCATATAACTGCGTACAAACAAATGATTATTATTAAATAGAAATAATTACTTGAAACCATATAACTGTGTGCCAACAAATGATTAATATTAAATAGAAATAATTACTTGAAACCATATAACTGTGTGCCAACAAATGATTATTATTAAATAGAAATAATTACTTGAAATCATATAACTGTGTACAAACAAATGGTTATTATCAAATAGAAAAAATTACTTGAAACCATATAACTGTGTGCCAACAAATGATTATTATTAAATAGAAAAAATTACTTGAAACCATATAACTGTGTGCCAACAAATGATTATTATTAAATAGAAAAAATTACTTGAAACCATATAACTGTGTGCCAACAAATGATTATTATCAAATAGAAAAAATTACTTGAAACCATATAACTGTGTGCCAACAAATGATTATTATTAAGTAGAAAAAATTACTTGAAATCATATAACTGTGTACAAACAAATGATTATCATTAATCGAAAAAATTACTTGAAACCATATAATTATTCGTATTAAATAGGATTATTTGATATCATATAACAATAAATTATTTGTATTAAGAATAGTTATTCTTAACGATTATCGTTTACGGCGGATTCTTATTATTCGTTACTTGAAACCATAAAACAATGTGAAAATCTTTTGTATTCTATCGTAATACTTAATGTTATATAACTAAATTATTTGTATTAAAAATAATTGCGAGAAGCTATAATTGTTTACAAATTGTGTGCAAGAAAATGACAACTATCAAATAGAAATGATTACTTGAAACCGAATAATTATTAGAAAGGAATACTTGAAGCCATACAACAAGACCGTTGGCCTAATAGCTAATGTATTGAATTGCGACGTCGTTGTAAGCGAGTTCGAACTCCAGTCGCGCTATTACGTTCACATTCGAATTAATACACTTGGGAAAAGTATTAACCCCCTTATCCCTTATTAAAAAGTTCTTCTTCAAGGATATCTTTGGCATTAAATTATGCACGGTGGTTGATATGCCATTAAATAAAGAAACCAAACCGAAACAAGGAAACTGAGTTCAAATTGTTTGTATTAGATAAAAATACTTGATACCCAATAACTGTCGGTGCAAAACTCTTAAAAAACAACTATCCGAAAAATGTAAATTTGAAGGTACAATGAATGCCATTTCCTAACCTAAGGCATCAAATAACCCTTGATGAGTTGACGTTCCGTGAAATCAATTAATTAATCAATCAAATACAAATTGAGAACGGTGTATCAATAACGGTGATGATTTATTTTGAATCCCTCAGATTAAAAAATGTACAAATTCATTTCCAATGCAGAGTAAATGTTAAATTATCTGAATAATCAATTTATTTGTCAATAATAAACCAGAGATTAAATATTTCTTATATTTAATGAATATTGTACTTTTTAAATTTTATAATATTCAGATGAGGAAAATAGTAATTTCTCCAATTATAAAAGAACAATAATTGGCATTATTTACAAATCGGGCCTTCACCAACTTTTCATAACCAACTTTGAACAGCACTTTCGAGGCTATTGAAAGCGAAGGAAAGGCATGTGCTACTATTGACACGTTGTTGATCATAAGAAAATCTAATCTCTCTGTTAAAATAAAATGGGATTTCTTCCAAGCTGTGGCCGTGTTGGTACTACGGTATGGACTCTAACGAAACACATGGCAAAAAAGCTAGATGGAAACTACACAAGAATTCTATGTGTTGTTTTGAATAAATCCTGGCTATTACGTTCACTTTCGGACTAATACCCTTGGGAAAGGTATAAACACCCTTATCCTCCCGGCTATGGATTAAATAGTACCGTTACTGTTCTTCCACAAGGGTTAGCTTTAGCATTAAATAACCTACAAAGGTTGGTATGCCAATAAATAAAGAATTCAAAACTAAACCAACAAATCCTGGAAGCAGCCATCCACAAAACAGCAACTGTACAGCCACTTAACTCCTATCTTACAAACACTCCTAGTTAGACTTGGAGGGCACTGCTAGAGAACTAAGGACGAACTTATGAGCGACGTTCTCTTATAGACTCCTACACACTGACACACTAGTGTTGACCGACTAGCAAAGACTTCCATTCAACCTAGAGGACCAGCCGGTAGCGATGGACGATAGGGACGAATAACGAGAGAGAATCAAGAGGCTACGTGCATGACTTAATGATGATAATGATGATGATTATGCCATACCTGATAAATAGTTTTCACCCTCCTAAAAATAAGGTTACATTGAAACTGAAACTGTCAAAGAAAACCTATTATACAGGGTGATCACAAAAACACTACTCGATTTCAGTCATAACATCAAAATTTAACGGTGGGAGGGAGACAGGCATTGAGATTTTAATGATTTTAATGATGCATGTGATGTCACCATATTTATTAATATATTCCAATAAATCTTGATGTGTGAAGTCAATATATGTTTGGTGATTACACTGCTTATAAGAAGTAGTGACAGATTTGATACAATTTATTTATAATTTTGATAAGTATTATCTTTTATTTTCCCAATTTTAGTAGTATCTAATGATAGATTTAACCAGATCATCTATTTGGCACGAAGTGTAAATTATCTAAAGAGAATTAAACCGTTGTACTCCCAGATATTGTCATGTCTCGCTGAGGTCAACAGAGTTTGATTGACAAATGGTAAGCTTTAGATTCAGTTAAGAGCTTGGATCTAATTGGGGGATTTCAAAGCCATGTGTCTACGAATCTTGGAGTTGGAATTAGATTTTAACTCTCTATTTAGTTAGTCTAAAGTAAGTGAAACTTCCAGACCAGCAAAAATTGAGGTCGTATTTTCTATCAATGTTTCCGAAGGCTACCTCTCAGTTTCGTACGGCCGGTGATATATTAAAGATGCCTGAAGTTGAATAAAGGAATGCGTGCACACAAGTAAAGAAGACTTCATAGTTATTCTCCCAGTGAAGATAGAACAGAGGAGATAGAGCAGCGAGGAACCCAAACCGAAGATGATGGCTAGAATCGGCTATTAAACAGATGCTTTTTATTGCAACTCACACCGATTTCAATGGTACAGTGTGCATCTGAAACAAAAACAAAATATAAACTCCTGGTGAGGCCAATCAAAGAGGAAGCTGTTACAATGTGCCAGCAGATGAATGTTGCTTCTTGATTTATATAAACTAAGTCCTCTGTCGGCACTCACGCAGGCAAAATAAATAACAAATTCCAGACAGCGTAGCAGTCATCCTTTGAAGTTCTTGCTGGATGGTCTGAAAATTTAGGCGAAGGTTTTTTTAAATAGTAAGGGGGGAAGCCTCATGAATTGCAGGTCAGAGAGGATTCAAGTTCAGTCAGTATTCGACCGGGGAAGAAACTGGACGACCAACATAGTGGGTGTTTAAGTGAAAAAGAGTGTAGCAAGCCAGCAACCCAGACAGTCAAGAAAGTTTTGATCTCCTAAATTGAAGAGTCTAGTTAACGCTATCAGAAGCGAACCACGAGAAATATCTAATTGTCTGCCTCTCTCCTAAGGAGGTGTCCGTGGTGTAATGGTTATCGTCGTAGAAAATGGACACGGTGACACGAGTTCAAATCCTGGACGAGACTGATTGCATTTCACATTGAGAAAGGTATGAATCCAATGGGTAAATAGTAGGGCAGACTGGTTTCTTCGGCCTTGGGGAGGCAACTAGTCTAGGAGAAGGAAAACTCTGAATTCAAACCTGTTAAACTTCGCTTAAAAATTGACCTTGTGTCGTATCCTGCCCGAGCGGAGGAGTTGGTAAATATGAATTGTCTACCTCTCTCTCTCTCTCTCTCTCTCCCCCTCAAAAAAATCAACTGTATTTTGATTAAACATGGACTGACGAATAATAAAACTGAAACTCCTTGCGTTGATGTCTATGAGTCTTAATGTAACAAAAGAAATATCTTGCAACCGGAACGTGCTTGCTTTTCGGGAAACCAAAGGACGACGAAAATTCGACCACCCTTCACATAAAAAACTGGTAAAGACACACTCTCCAAGAAACCCTCATTCAACAGTCCGAAGCAGCTATCCATCACACACACTTTGGACATTTTCTTTGATTTTTTCTTTTCTTTTCTTTTTTTTTTTTTCTTCTTTTTTGTTCTTATTCTTTTCTTAGTTCTGAACTTCTTCATCGTCATCTTTATTGGAGATATTGTTATTGTTGCTATTCCTCATTGATTACTTCACCTTTCTTTTCTTTTTTCTTTTTTTTTTTTTTTTTACTCCTGTCCCATTTTGTGATCACTTGTTTGTCGTTGTTTTTATAATATTCTTTCTTTCTTTCTTTCTTTCTTTCTTTCTTCGATTAGCCTGCCTTCTTTTTTGTTTTTTGTTTTAATTTGTTTTTCTCCCTTCCCTCGGCAGTTAAAGAGCTAGACTGCGACATCTTAGTAAGCGCGTTCGAACTCCACTTGCGCTTTTACGCTCACTTTTGGACGAATACCCTTGGAAAAGGTATGAACTACTTTATCTTCTTCCCTCCTCCCAGCTATGGGTTAAATAGTACCACTGCTGCTCTTCTACAAGGACGGCTTTGATATTAAATAACCCACGAAAGCACACAGCTATTTCTCCGCACGGCCCCTGCGCTACAGAAATAATATGGTGTCCACGCAAAATTCGTCGCATTAAAGTCAACTAAGTTACGTGACATAAAGAACGGTACAAGGGTAGAGGTTGGCTCTATAGATGTTATTTTAACTTCTATGATTTTCTTATAACTTAGTTGTAAATGAAGTAATAAATTAGTTTGGGTCTATTTTTAGGCTCGTGTCGTTCATTGCAATCAAATGCCTTCAAGTAACCAATAATGTTCTCTCACGTTCAGTATTATCGCAATTTCATTCTCTTTTTTATACTTTGAACTGTATAATTCAATCGTGACTTTTCTCTGTTGCATACTTTCTTGACGATCACAACATATTTTTGCTATTTAACCTATTCACTTCAATTCAATCAATCATAAATTTATTCGTGAATTGATTTTTCTAACCATGATTAAAATTAATTATCTCCCTTGTTCAAGTGACAAAATGTTGAAGATCAAGTCAAATAACAAAAACGGGAATAAAACAAAAAACCATTACGTGAATATTAAAATTCTAAGGCTTCCTTATCTTTCTTTCGTTCTCCTTCATTTTTTCCTCTACTTCTTATTTCTTCTTTTTTTTTTTTTTTTTTTAAATCACTTCGTTATCGTCGTCATTTTTATTGGGGATATTATTGTTATTGTTGCTCTTCTTCTTCTTCTTCTTTGATTACCTCTCCTTCCTTTTATTCCCCCTTCCTTCCCCTATTTTGACCACTTTGTCGTCATCATTGTTTCTTTCTTTTTTTTTCTTTTTTTTTCAATTATTCTGCCTTTTTGGGGGCGGGGAAGGAGTAGTTTTTCTCCCTTCACACAGTGGCTAACGTGCTGAATTGCACGTTCGAACTCCAGTCGCACTATTACGTTCACTTTCAGAGAAATAATTTCGGAAAGGCATGAACTCCCTTGTCCCTCTAGTTTGGTTTAAATAGTACTACCACTGCTCTACAATGATAGCTTTGGCATTAAATGACCCACGAAATTTGATATGCAATTGAAATAAAGAAACCAAACCAAACCTATCTATCTATGGGTGAGCCACTATGGCGTAGTGGTTAACGTATTGGACTGCGACATCGTATAAAGCGAGTTGGAGCCATTAGGTTCACTTTCGGACTAATACTCTTGGTAAAAAGTATTAACTCTTTTAACCCTCTCCCTAGCTATGGTTTAAATAGCACTACAACTTTCCTTCAACAAGAATGGTTTTATCCACAAAAGTTGATATTTTATTAGGAAAGAAAGTATGTATATATATATATGTGTGTGTGTGTGTGTGTGCGATGATCGACTGATTACTTTTGGAAAGATATGAATCCCTTATCCCTCCAGCTATTTTGGGGGTCCTTGTGCCCTGAAACACTTTTATAATTTTAACATATGTGTGTTTTAATTAAAACCTTATCCCTCCAGCTATAGATTAAATAGTTCCACCAATGTTCTTCTCCAAGGATGGCTTTGTCTTTAAATAACCTTCGAACGTTGATATGCCATTAAACTAAGAAACCAAATTCCTTTCTACTTCATAACCACTTTGCCGTCGCTATTTTTTCTAATTTTCCTTATTTATTCATTTCATTACCCTTCTTTTCTTCTTCTTCTTTTTCTTTTTTTCCATTTCGTGATCATTTGGTAGTCATTGTTATTTTTGTAAGATCTTCCTGTTCATTTTTCCTTTTCTTTTCATCTTTTTCTTCCCTTCTCTCGTCCGTTTTTCTTGGTAACCAAACAAGACTCTTCCCATTGGTCCAACACCGAAAAGCCAGAACACCAATCCATAGGAGACAAATTCTTGTCAAACAACAAACATTCCTTTCTAATCAGCTGCTTTGCATATGTGTGCACACTTGACCAACTCACAATACGAAGTGTCAAAAAGTCTCCCTTCAAACACTTCCACAACCTTTAATTATGCCAAGCCACAGCCAATTGTCCAATCAATGCATGTGGCTTCTTTATATCTATTTATATACATATACATATACATAGGCTATCGGTCATATGGAAGTCAGACCTGATCGATAACATGAAACGCAGTTTCTTCCAAGCAGCGATTGTGTCGATACTGCTACATGGATGCACAACATGGACTCTATTTAAACGGCTGGAGAAAAAGCTTGACGGCAACTACACAAGAATGCTGCGAGCAACATTGAGCAGGTCCTGGAGGCAACACCCCACAAAGCAGCAGCTATACGGCCACCTACCACCCATCACGGAAACTATGCAAATTAGACAAACCAGACATGCAGGACACTGCTGGAGAAGTAGAAACGAGCTCATAAGTGATATACTCCTGCGGACCCCTTCACATGGCCGAGCGAAAGCAGGGCGACCAGCTCGAACCTACATACAGCAGCTCTGTGAGGATACGAGGTGTAGCCCTGGGGACCTGCCGGAGGCGATGAACGATAGGGAGAGGTGGCGAGAGAGGTTCAGGGATATCCGTGCCGATGGCACGACATGATGATGCTGATGATGATATCTATAGATATAAAAGAGTATGTAAATCTATTTCCTTGCCATGAGGTTATGATCTCGCAAAAAGAGATGCATATCTCCAAGTTGAGAAGATATGGCCCTGGAGATGACCGTGTCCTCTGTATGAATACGGATGTAACTACAAGACAAACCAGATTAAGTGGTCACGCGTTTACCATGACTAGTTAATTCTACTCGGTCGTAGAATTTCGATTCTACATTCTGGAGTGACTGGTTCGATCTCTCTTAGAGGATATCATAGTATACACTGCTGATGTGACCTAATAAGGTCAAAATAACTGTCCAGTATTCCTGTATGTCGCACGCAATCCTTGACGGATTTTCTTGTCATGGTAATTCAATTTATAATAGCCATTATTGTTGTTTATGAGATAAAGTCATGACTTCCCAATTTAACAGCTTCCGACGCAGGTTTTGAAGCAGCTTTTAAATTTATCATGTTTCCATTATTTATAATGGAGTACAGCACACGTCAACTCACAACAAACAATTCCGTTTCTCTTCTTTCATTTTTTGCTTCTTCTTCTTCTTCTTCTTCTTCTTCTTCTTCTTCTTCTTCTTCTGTTTTCTTTTTCTTACACATTCTTTTCAGTCACGTTTCTCACTTCATATCATTTTCCTTATTATGACTTAATACAATGTCTGAAAGAAATGGTTTAACCTTAAAAAAAAGTTTTCTATTCAACAAATAAATGCCATTTTACCAACAGTAATAAATACTATTCCTCTATTTTTATTTTAGTGAGTTTTATTACTTGCATAGAACCCATAAATAACTGACTGGATTATTTACGAATGGATCGGGATTTCTAACTAGGATTTGTGTGTTATGCCAAGAATTAAGTGTAGTGGATATTGCACTTGCCCGTCTGTCTTCAGATTGAAGAAAGACAGGAATTTCCATTCTATGGACAAACAGTTCTATTTTGAACAAATCAATTTAATATAAGTCATTTGTTTGCACACAGTTTGAATATCAAGCAGTTTTATTTGACCCATAGAAATGACCCAATTAGGTGCTACCACTCCGGCCAGGGTATACCTGGGAGTAATAGCCATGAATAAGTACTCTACATTCCCCAAAGCTCCAGGATTGTAGCCTCATCATTAGATGAACTTTAGTGTTATATTCAGGACACTTGTTAGGGAGTGGATCTTGCCCCTCTGCAGTCGGTGTATTCTAAGGCCTTAAGCGACTGGGCTCGAACTGAAATGAAAAGAAGAAAAAACTATTTATTTATTAGTTTTTATCCTGCTCTATTTGCCAGTATTTGAGCGTTTTTTTCTGATTTGTTCAATTCAATAGGAGAGTATAGAAATTCAAGAAGTTCTAAGCCTCACCCGGAAAGAAAAACCTTGCAGAACATTTTTTGTTTTGGCAATACACTACCACTACCACGAAAGTGAAAAAAATCTTAAATGTTTTTTTAGAAGCAGGGACGAACTCATAAGTGCTGAACTCCTATTGGACCCCCACATATGGCCGAGCAAAAGCAGGACGACCAGCTCGAACATACATACAGCAGCTCTGTGAGGATACTGGATGTATCCCTGAAGACCTGCCAGAAGCGATGAACGATAGGGAGGAGTGGCGAGAGAGGGTCAGGAATATCCATGCTGTCGGCATGACATGATGATGATGATAGTGTGTTGCAAAAACAAAAATCTTCAGCTATGCTATTTTTTCTAGGTGAGGCCTTGAACGTTTTGAAAGACCCCCTTATATATATATATATATATATATATATATATATATATATATATATATATTTATAATAGAGTAAGGAAAATCAGAATGATATTGCGTATTTGTGATATAGTGAATTCATTACGATGATCTTATTCCTAAAGATGTCATTCTGGTTTACAATTCAGTCTTCTATTTTTCTTATACCGTTAGATTTAATTATACCGTTAGATTTAATTATACTATGGGATTTACATGTGTGGATTCTCGTGATCATCGTTATTTGCATTACAACTATTATTTCGGGTGCAGAAATTATGAAGATATTTTCATAATTATTGTTTATTTTCACAATTAGAAAGATTTCTCAGATTTTTTTTTTTATCAGAATCGTCCTAGATTTTACATTGTTAATATTAACAAGTAGATTTTTCATATGATAATTACTTCCTCTTGTCCATAAATTGACTAACAAAAAAGGATTAGAAATTTTTGGCCAATCAGCAGGTCCAACTTGGCAATCCTTCATAGTTAGCAAACTAGTCTCACAGAAACGTGCACCATGAATTCAATTCAAGTTTCATTGAAAGTCTCGTTACTTGTTATCTTGAGCTAAAATCTAACCGATGATTAGTTTCTTAAGATTTGCTTTCGAGTCACGTTAAAAGCATCGGTTATTTTCATATTTTGGTATTAAATAACTAACAAAGATTGATATACCATTAAACAAGCCCATCACTGTATAACTTCGTTGATATGAAAGTAACCGATACTTTTAACGTGACTCGAAAGCAACTCTTAAAAAAGTAATCATCGGTTAGATTTTAGCTCAAGATAACAAGTTTTACAGTGAAGGGCTTGTTTAATGGTATATCAGTCTTTGTGAGTTATTTAATACCAAAACCATCATTGTAGAAGAACAGCAGTTGTACTATTTAACGTATAAAGGGATTCCTACCTTTCCGAAGGTTATTCGCGGTGAGTAAACTTGAAAATTTGTACAAGTTTTTGAAATTTGTCTGAGATTTTGAAGTCTTCTTATTAGCTAAAATTTGTAAGATGTAAAAAAATTCTTCCACTTTCCCACACCAATAGTTTATGGTGTAGGATCGTTAAGAAAAGGAATTATTCCCTGATTCCCAAAATATAAATAAAGAAGTAGAAAGATAAATAAAAGATAAAATTTCAGCTGAGAATTTTGATACGAAAACCATCCGAATGATTGTTTCGGTAGAAATCCAGCAGAAGAAAAGTAATGTCAAAAATCAAGACGTAAGACCAATCCAGAAAAATTGACACGTAAAAAAAGGGTTATATGGACTTACACTAAGTTAAAACTTACATGATTTAAAGGTGTAAGCATATACGTATATATTTTTTCTTTCTGTTGCTCGCTTGAAGTATCTTCTTCCCTGGAAAAATACCAGGTCATATCTGTAACAGAAGCAGAGATAATCAATCAATGGGTCTCATATGACATACCTGAGTGTCATGATCGGCAGGTGTTCCTTTGATAACAAACATGCGAGAACTAAACAACATTCAGCGAATGTGGGCTGTTCCAATGTCAGGTACACAAACAAAATGCAAAGTGACATTTCAACTGAAAGCTACCAACGGAAAAAAAATAAGAGGAGACAACAAAAGTTTTATTCACTGTTATTTTAAAAGCAATTCTACTCAACAAGGGTACAGAAAAGGTATCATCGAAATTTGGGTAGAATCCGAAAGATTTGATAGAAGTCGAAAACTTGCTGACCCAGCCAGAATGATTTTTAAAATCTGACCTTGAGATACTAGAAATATATGGACAGATAAGTCGTGATAAATATATTGAAAAAGGGCGCCCAACACAAACTGAAACAAAATACAGGAAATCAAAAACTCCACAGAACCCAACCTAAAATCAATAATCTCAGAAAACTTAGATAAAATGAAGAGCTTTGTTGTGGCGGAATCACCTACTAATGGATTCAACCACACTCCATAATACCGGAAGACGCAGCAATACGAAGTCAGTCTAGATTCGGAAGCTAACCTCGCCCCCACGCGGTTATGCGAACTAGCTTACCGTCCTATGTTCTTGTAACCATCCTTTGTTCTTGTAAATATATACCTATACTATAACCGTGGTGTTCTGTTCTCTTTGTGACCCCTTTCAGGGCCATAACAAGCTTATAAAAACATGACTGAAAGGAAGACTACATTACCGTCTCTCATGAACCAAAACTGGAAAAAAGTCAAGGTAGAAACCAAAAAGGTAAATAAATTATATATGAAAAAATATCCTAATAAACAACATCACTGAACTAAATGAGCTAATTTACACTGGAGGAAAAACTTGTCGGTGATAAAATTCGTGTATTTGTAAGAAACCCAAGCAGAAATACAAAGCCCAGATGGGAAATTAGAAGGACAAATAAAGAAATGGTGACCTGGTAAAATGTTAAGGAAATAAAAACTCGCAAGAAAACATTGGAATGAAAAGACCCAATAAAAAATAACAAATAAGTCTGATGATATAACTGGAAGAAATAAATCAAAATATATTAGTGAGAAAAGAGAAACTAAAAAGATACAGAGACAGGGTCAAGCAGTACAAACAAAAAAGATCTTCGTAAATAAGGAAAGAAAATTCTATCAGCAAACTGGAGAATGCACGTGGACAAATCCACAACCGGATGCAAAGGAATAAAACAATTTTGGGGTAAAATATGGGAACAAAAAGAACAAAACAGAATAACCGAATGGATAAATAACATGAAAAATAATTACAAGAACATGAAGAAGGCTCTGAAGGGACATACACCGGGAATTGCTGAGAGCAACACTAAAAAAAGTACCAAATTGGAAAACACTTTGCCGTGATGGCATACATAGATTCTAGTTTAATAAAAATGATTGACTTTGCACCTGATTAAATACCTAGAAGAAGTAAAAATACACGAATGGATGACGAAGGGAAAAACTACCATGATCCAGAATGACTTCCAAACAGAACTATCTCCACCAACTATAGACCAATAACATGTTTACTCATGATGTGGAAAATCCTAACTGCACAGATAAAAAAGAAGTCTATTATTCGCTTGAATGCCGCGGACTATAGCAGGAAGGACCGAAAGGATTCCACAATAGAACTAAAAGAATACATAAGCTAATGTATATAAATCGGCACATCCTCAAAGAGGCCATGAAAAGATGGAAAAATGTAACCATGATGATAATATGGTCCTGCAAAGTTGGATAAAAGAATGTCTGAAAACGAACAAAACATCCGATAAAGACATGAAGCTCATCACAAAAGCCACAAAAAACTAGAAAGTAAAATTAACAGTAGAACAAAAGCTGAGATAAAAATTCAAAGTAACATCAACCGGGGAAACTCGCTATCGTTATTACTATTGGTTTTATCAATGACGTTACTATATTACATACTCAGGAAGTACAATGGGGCTACAAATTTACAAAATCACAAGAAAAGATAAACCAACTTATGTACAGAGATTGTATCAAGCTATTTGCAAAAAGTGAAGAAAAAAACGGAAACCTTGATAGAAACAATAAGTATATGCAGCCAGGATATACGAATAGAATTTGGCATAGAAAAATGTACCATGCTAATAATGAAACGTGTAAAAAGATAAATAACAAAAGGAATACAATTGCTAAATCAATAAAGAATTATAACGCTTGGAGAGAAGGAAATTACAAAAATTTTGGAATATTGTAAGCGGAAATAAAAGAAAAAAATAAGAAAAGTGCAGCTTAGACGAACGAGAAAACTTCTCGAAACCAAACTCGGCAGCAAAAATCTTATCAAAGAGATAAGTACCTAGGCAGTCCCTCTTGAGAGATACTCAGGACTATTCTTAAAATGGACAAGAAGGAACTTAGAAAAACGGACAAAAAATTTGATGACGATGTACGAGGCCTTTATCTGATAGATGAAACAGACAGACTATAGGTAACTAGAAAAAAAAGAGGAAGAAGACTTGACAGCATTAAATATGGCCCGGATGTATCAATACGAGGACTCTAAGACTACATTAAGAGTAAAGAAAGACTAATTACGACAGTCAGTAACAGCATTAGTAACATGAAAATAAACAGAAAATCAAGAAAAGCTAGGAAACAGAAATAGGAAGAAAATAACTGTATGAATATTTCAAGCGACTAACTGATTAGATTGCACACAAAAAGACCTGGTCCTGGTTAAGAAAGGGAAACCTTAAGAGATAAACTAAATCTCTTCTAATAGCATCACAAAACAATGCTATAAACACCAATTATATTTAAGCGAAACTTGATAATACACAAGAGAATAGCCAGTGAAGGTAATGAGGAGAAAGAGATGAAATAGTTATTTACATAATAAACGAATGCAACAAACTTTTTTTTAAAAGAAGCTCATGACAAGGCACGACTGGGAGGAAAGGTGATTCACTAGGAATTGTGCAAGAGATTAAAGTTTAACCATACAACCAAATGGTATATGCACAAACCGGAATCCGTCCTAGATAACGAGACGCATAAAATTCGCTGGGATTTTGTGATACAAGTAGATCACCTAATCCTGACTAGAAGACTAACCCTTATTTTGATTAACAAGAAAAAGGAGAATTTACCGTCTTGTGAATTTTGCTGTGCCAGCAGACCATAGAGTGAAAATAAAAGAAAGCGAAAAAGTGGACAAATACTTGGACCTAGCCAGAGAACAAAAAAAACTGTGAAACATGAGGGTGACGGTGATACCAATAATAGCCAATGCGCTTTGAACGGTCCCCAAAGGTTTGGAAAAAACGGAGAAAGTGGAAATCAAAGGAAGGATCAAGACCATCCAGACAACAGCATTGTTGAAATCAGCAAGAATACTGAGAAGAGTCCGGGAGACCGGAATTGACTTTTTACACGTGTTATATATTGACCCTCGATCAAGCCATCAATCAAGAGATGCACCTGTGTAAATAAGCGGAAGAACAGTGGAAGCAGGTGAACGTCAGACAATTATATAACCAGGTGCCCGAGACGGTCTGAGTCAGTTGAAGTCAGTTGGAGACAAGATGCCGAATTGAGAGCTAGGGGCAGACAGAGGTCTTGCGGCCCTCAGTGACCCACGGTTGAGCAGCCCAACCAGGATGCGAAAGAAGTGCTGCTATGGTCGAAAGAACTTTGGGTCAATATAGCAGTCTATCCCCGTCTCCAGCTCATCTCTCACACACAACCAACATCAACCCTTTCGATAATAAAAGTGAGAGAGATTATACTTTTATAAAGAAGTGTGTTCGTTCGTTCATTGAAGTTCGTCATTATTGTGTTTGATTGTGTTTCCGCTTATATTTGTATTACAGCTATACAACACACAGACTCCAGTTAATGACCATTAGTTAAAGCTGTTGTAAAAAATGCGCAAGAAGTAAATAATATAGAAAAAGTTAATCTCATATTCAGTGAAGCCAGAAGATTATTACAAAAAATAAATTTTAAAAACAACCCTGACTAAGCGGGAAATAAGACTAAACGGTGTATGCATAAACCAGAATCTGTCGAAGAAAATTAGACAAATTAAATTTTCTGGGACTTTGAGATACCAATGGATCACCAGATCCCAGTCCGAAGACCGAATCTAGCGATAATCAAGAAAAACAAAAGAAGTTATTACCTTTTAAATTTTGCAATTCGAACGTATCACGGTGTGAAACCCCCGCCCAAAAAAAACCAAAAGATAAACAAATACTTGGATTTTGCCAGAAAGTTGAAAAGATATAGAAAACGTATGTGTTTGTGATACGAATTATTATTGGTGCTCTTGGAATAATCTCCAAATGCCTAAAAAGAAGACAGAAAGAATGAGAAATCAGAGGAAGAATCGAGACCATCCAGATCACGGTCGGATAGAATATTCAGAAATGTCCTGAAGACATGAGGAAACTTATTGTGTCTCAAACTCCAGTGAATGACCAGCAGTTAAAATTGGTGAGAAAAACTGGCAAGCCACAAACTAGCGAGTGGCACACAAGAAGACCTGGACAAAGATAAGAAATGAAAGACTCAATAGAGAAACTGAATCTTGTTTAATGGCAGCACAAAACAATATCATAAAGACCGAAAATATTAAAACGAAAATCAATAATAGGAAAGAGAATAATAACCAGTGAGAGGTAAAACGGTTAATCACATAATAAGTGAATGCAGCAAACTTGCAAAAAAGGAGTGCATAACTAGACCAGAGTGGGGAGAAGGGTGATCCACAAGGGATTGTTCAGGAAATTAAAGTTTAATCCTACTATCAAATGGTACATGCACCAACCAGAATCCATCCAAGGGAAAGAGAAGCATAAAATTCTCTGAGATTTTGTGATAAAAATGGATCACTTTTTTGTGATACCAATGGTTCACTTAATTCCGACTAGAAAACTAGACCTAACGTTGATTAACAAAAAAAATATTCTTGTCATTTAGTGTATTTTGCGGTACTGGCGGACTAATGAATGAAAAAAAAAAAAAAAAACAGACCTCATGTTGAGTAAGAAAAAATATCTTGTCATTTAGTGTATTTTGCGGTACTGGCGGACTAATGAAAAAAAAAATACAGACCTCATGTTGAGTAAGAAAAAATATCTTGTCATTTAAAGTATTTGACGGTGTCGGCGGATAAAAGAATGAAAATAAAAGACAACTAAAAGATTAACAAAAACATGAACCATGTCAGAGAGGTAAAAGAAAATTGTAAAACATGAAAATGACGGTGATATAAATCAGAAAAGACTGGAGTAATTGGAAATCAAAGAAAGAATGGAAGAATTATAAATCAGAGAAAGAATGAAGGAATTGGAAATCAGAGAAAGAATGGAGGAATTGGAAATCAGAGAAAGAATGGATGAATTGGAAATCAGAGAAAGACAGGAGGAATTGGACATCAGAGAAAGAATGGAGGAATTGGACATTGGAGAAAAGCGGGGGAATTAGAAATCAGAGAAAGAATGGAGGAATTGGATATCAGAGAAAGAATGGAGGAATTGAACATTGGAGAAAGAATGGAGGAATTGGACATCGGAGAAAACCGGAGGAATTGGAAATCAGAGAAAGAATGGAGGAATTGGATATCAGAGAAAGAATGGAGGAATTGGACATTGGAGAAGACCGGAGGAATTGGATATCAGAGAAAGAATGGAGGAATTGGAAATCAGAGAAAGAATGGAGGAATTGGATATCAGAGAAAGAATGGAGGAATTGGATAGGACCCTATCTCTGGGTTAAATAGAACTAACGGCATACTTATGCTAAACTAAATAGCTTGAAATAGAAATGTTTTTGACAAACCGTATTTACATTTAAACTGCGTGATTATGCTAAACTGAATTATTTGAAATCGAACTGTTTTTTGACATTGAAACTGTACTTACACTAAACTGTTTAATATAGAACTGGTTTTTTTTACATTTAACTGTGTAAAAAAATCTGTTCTTATTATAAATTGAATTAGCTAAATTAGAACTGTTTGAATAAACTGAATAGCTTGAAATAGAAATGTTTTTCACAATTAAACTGTTCTTACATTTAAACTGCGTGCTTATGCTAAACGAAATAGTTAGAAATAGAAATTTTTTTGACAATTAAACTGTGTACTCATGTTAAACTGAATTGTTTGAAATAGAACTGATTATTTACATAAAAATGGATTTAGCGTTAAATAACCAAATGTTGATATGCCATGAAACGAAACCCAACCAACTAATTTCCAAAAAGATCTATTTGATCCAAAGCTGGAAACCTAAAAAGTATAACCATTCCGGGCAGAGTGAACCTGAAAGTAGTAACAATGAAGAAGTATTCCACACTACCCAAATTTCTGGAACTGGAGCCTCATCATCAGATTCATTTTGGTGTCATACCCAAGACACTTATAAGAAAAAGAAGAAAACTGATCAACTGCAGGAATGAATTAATTGTTTGATTCATTTGTTTTATTTATTTTTATTTTCATCTTTTTTTTTTTTTTTTTTTTCATACTTATTTTGTTGCGACCAAAAAGCGAGAAATTGACAAATTAAATCAACAAAAGCTCTTATTTCTATCTTGCCAAATTAAATTCTCTTTTAGAAACTAATTGACTTTCATCTTCATTATTTTTAAACACAAGTAGCCTAAAACATCAAATACTTAGAGTTAATTATGGGAATATTTCAGTTATTTGGTGTTATCCAATCTTTTACAGTAAGAGTTTTACAGACGTGATGAATGTTTCACTCATGAGTTAATTAACCTCTGAAAAAAGAAAATGTTCATTCAGAACTGGTAACCAGTTTTCAATTTCTAAATTGTGACTAGTAGAGCTTTGCCCAGAAGATCGATTATAAATTTGATCAATTGGTATCTTTTATGTAGGAAAAAAAACAGGAAATACTTTAAAGTCTGCTTTAAAGTTGGGTTGCTATGGGTAATGATTGAAGCCGAGGAAAAAGGAGAATGTAAAAGTAGAAACAGAAGGGTTTAGTAGCGTAGACATATAGACGATCAGAAAAATAGCTAAAATCGTAAATCAACACCTCGATTTCAAGATTTGACCAGAGTTCGAATGACACTTGCAACTATGCACAGGGCACCTTCGGTGGTGTAATGGTTAGCAAGCTCGACTAGCAAACCTACATGAGTGAGTTTGATTCTCATTGGGTGCCCCTTTCATATGGCCTTGTGTCACATCTAAGAGAAAAGCTTAGTAAATTACCACTTGCGACTATGCATTCTGAAATATATATATATATATATATACCGACTCATTGGCATTATGCTTATGGTCCGGGAGACCAGGTTTCTATCAAAAATTGGTACTTGACATCTCCTTGCATAACACTGCGATATAAGCTATAGATCAAGGGTAAATAGATCAATCCAGGGAAAAGAGTAGCGACTTCCGATTCACCTCGGTGTAGTAGCTACTGAAAAAGGAACCTTCGAGTCGCCTTCGATTACGGTCGGTCAACTATATATATACAGGTATATATGTCGGCTTAGCCAGGCCATTGGCCTAATTAGTAGAGTGTTCGCCAATGGTCCGGAAGATCGGGGTTCAATCCTAGGCTGAGTCATATCAAAGACTCTAAAAATGGTTCTTGATGCCGCCTTGCTTACCCCTCATCATTATATGGTAAGGATCAAGGGTAAAGTGGAGCAATCCAGGGAATAGAATAGCGCCCTCCCCAACACCTCGGTGTAGTAGCTATTGAAAAAGGAGCCTTGGGGGTCACCCTCGACTAAGGTCGTCAACTTTTATATATCGACTTAAATGAGAAAGTGAATGCTTTGGAATCAACCAATAAATAAATTTGAATCCAAAAAAGAAAATTCCTTTTCCAGTGTGGATTCCCCCGCTGAACGAGAGCATTCTTAAAATATGAAACCTTTCTCTAATGTTTTCTGACCGTATTAACACTGCAGATTCTTATTTAATGCTAACATTTTTATTACCTCATCGAGAAATCCTTTTTTTTTTTTTTTCTATTGTGTTATATACTAGAATTTGAAAACCTCCCTAACTTGTTTAGCTATCCTTTTGATACTACTATACACCCACATCCATATTCACGCAAACAGTCTGGTAAATATAGGCGTCATAGCCGGATGTAAATACTGATAAAGCAAATTTCAAATGTGTCGAAAGCTTATCCTGTGTACATTAACCTTTCGCCTTAAATACAATTTTTTTACAGCCTATTGACTAAAAATGGGTGTTTATCGTAATTTTCCGAAAAATGTGCAAAAGTGAACCGGTGTATTGAGCAGAAATCGTTATAACTTGATTGATATTTATTGCAAATGGTTGTATTAACAATTAAGCACTAGGCCCTGATGCTTTATAGGGAAGGGGAGTGTTCTTCTGTGCAACTAATGTTATTCTATGATAATATTAGCAATGGGTAGAGTGTTCGTCAATGGTCCGGGAGACCTGGGTTCAATCCCAGGTCACGTCATACCAAAGACTTTAAAAATGGTACTTGATACTTCCTTGCTTAACACTAAGCAATATAAGGTACGTATCAAGGGTAAAGTGGAGCAATCCAGGGAAAGGAGTAGCACCCTCCCTTACACCTCAGTGTAGTAGCTATTGAAAAGGGAGCCTTTTGGTCGCCCTCGACTACAGTCGCCAACTTTACTTACACTCATTGACCCATTTACTCTGACAATATTGACAATCATCCGTTCCCTTCATATTACTTTATAACTTGATAAATGTGATGCCTTTGCTTCCAATATTGCTATAATGTATACATATGTAGTAAAAATAGTTCTGGGGTTTTTTTTTGGGGGGGGGGCTTTGTTTCTCTCAGATCTTTTATTGTACACTTCCCTCCTTTCATTTCTTTCGCGTCTCTTCATCTGCCGCTTCTAGTCCGTCGTTCAAAATGCCGCTTTTCTTCTTTCATGAATCGCTTGCATGCTAAACACGTACATGGTCGCGTCTGTGGGGAGATGATTCAATTTGGTCCATTACAACATATTAAAATCAATAGATTATTTACACCTAATTTTGCTGACGTTATCATTTTTATAATTGAATAATCTTAATACACCAATATTAATGGTGAAATACAATATACATGTTTGCTTTATTTAATTTGTAATATATACCAAACCATTTTCATGACCTCGTTTAGGTAAAATATGATAATGAGAACATACATATATACATATGTTTTTGTCATTATTGGAAGTAGGAGACATTTATACTTAAACTTAAGTAATTATGGAAAGTTAATAAATCCTATGTATTGAATATATGTAAAAACAGCATTTAGCATTAAATAACCAACAATGGTTGATATGCTATAAAACCAAACCAAACCAAACCAAAGCTAAGCTAAATAAATTACAATTATGACAGGCACCTAACTAAGAATTCAACAGAAATGCTTCCCTATCAATATCTGGAATAAGGAACATATTATGAATGGTTATGATAAAAAAGCAGATTCCTTTCTACGGAAAATAGTAAACAAGAATTCTCTCTTTTTTAGAGGGAAACTATTGATTAGTATCATTAAATGTTGAATTTTGAAATTAAGTTTTGGTGTTCAACGTCATCCAGAAAGAATTACAGTTCCCACAGAATTGAACTAAAATACTCACAAAGCCATATTACTTCTTGATGTTCAGTGTTCTCTATTTTAGGAAGAATTTTGAATATTATTTCCGTATCAAAAGTCCTGCTATGTTTCCTGATGTATTTCCCAACGTTAGAGCAAATTTTAGGCGAATCTTATGAAATCAATTGATAACAAATTTTTGGAAATTATCAACTGCATGAACCTCGTGATATGAAAATACTTTTCATGGCTTTGATTTTTTAATTTGCACCGTTAATACCAGAGCCATAATAATAAATTGGAAGTAATAAAGGTTTTCCTGGCCAAGTTGACTTACATGCAAAATTTTTATCAACCCCCTTCTTTTTGCATTTTATAAGTTCCAATTTTCTGTAATTTCATAGGTTAATAGGTCGGCAAGGTAATTCGTAATGAAAGATTTAAGAAAAAACAATTAAAAAGTTAAGGAATTCAGCTTTATTTCATTCATTTTGACCATTTGAATTTCAAATACAACCCCTATATTAAAAATCTATTATTCGATGTATATCTTCCTTAGAGCCCAGTCGGCTGGAGCAATAGAAGACGCCGACAGCATCTCTACAGAGAGGTAAGAAACTTTCCCCTATGAGTATCCTGGAAATTACTCAAAACGGCATCTGATGATGAGTCTCCATTCCAGGAGTTTTGGGGAATGTGAAAGACCCCTTCATTGCCATTACTTCCAGGTCCACTCAGTAGTAGTATCTGTTGTAGTCCCATCTATGAGTCAAATAGAACTGTTTAACTATTTTTTACTTTAAACCATTCAACTATGTGCAAACAAATAAGTGACGTTAAATAGAATTATTAGTATTGACATAGCAATACTTGAAACCATTTAACTGTGTGCAAACAAATGTACTCTGATTCGTTTAAAAATGTTATCAACAAACTATTCATTTACAAATAATATATATCCAATATATATATATATATATATATATATGTGTGTGTGTGTGTGTGTGTGTGTGTGTACAATCATGATTTGGCGTTAAATAACCTCTAAGGACTGAGAATTTTTATCATTAAGGGTTTTCGGACTATTGTCTTCATCTTTATTGTTATTTCCACCAATAAAGTAAGTAAAGTTGGCGACCGTAGTCGAGGGCGACCAAAAGGCTCCCTTTTCGATAGCTACTACCCCGAGGTGTAGGGAAGGGCGCTACTCCTTTCCTTGGATTGCTCCACTTTACCCTCGATGAGTGTTAAGCAAGGAGGTATCAAGTACCATTTTTAAAGTCTTTGGTATGATGCGACATGGGATTGAACCCAGGTCTACCAGACCATTGGCGAACACTCTACCCCCTAGGCCAATGAACCGGCTCACATTTCCACCAATAAATAACAATAAAGATTAAGACAATAGTCCGAAAACCCTTAATGATAAAATTCATCAAGCTTCATCTTCCGCCTTAGAAATTTAGACAACAAACACCTGAAGAAGGCCGGAGGACATATCGACCGAAACTTTGTGGAAATAACAATAAAGATGAAGACAATAGTCCGAAAACACTTAATGATAAAAATAATCAAGCTTCATCTTAGAAATTTAGAAAACTAAAGACTGAGAAGCCATAAAAAAACACAACCAACCAAGCATAATCTTACTTAAATTATTTGAATGTTTCTCTAGAGAAGACAAAAGTTTTACTTCAGGGTTGCAAAAGAGGCAAAGTATCAATAAAAACAGGTCGATTCGTCGTTAAGAAAAATAATGATTCATTAAACTTTCTCTGTGAATGCTTGCAGAGAGAAACAGAACACAGTTCGTTGAATAGTCCTTAGTCAAAGGTGACCTGAAGGCTCCCTTTTCAATAGCTACTACGCCGAGTTGTAAGGGAGAGAGCTACTCTTTTCCCTGTATTGCTCCACCTTACCTTTGATCCTTACCTTATAATTCTGAGTGGTACGCAAGACGGCATCAAGTACCATTTTTGAGTCTTTCGTATGACTCGACCGGGGATTGAACCCCGGTCTCTCGGACTATTGGCGAACACTTTACTCATTAGGCCATGGCCCGGAAATAATAAGCTTCTTAAAAATATGAAAACCCTGGATGGTACCGACAGTGTCTACACACCGCAGAGGCTGAAATCTTGATTAAAGAAGAGATATCAAGATTGTGTACAGTTTTTTGTAAGTGAAGGGAAAAGGTAACATTGTTTTAAGGGGGTGTCCCCGTGGTGTAATGGTTAAAGCGATGGACTGCGGAATCGTAGTACGTGAGTTCGTACTCCAGACGCGCTATTACGTTCACTTTCGGGCAAATACCCTTGGGAAAGGTATGAACCCCCTTACCCTCCCAGCTATGGGTTAAACAGTACCACTACTGTTGGAGACTGGCTTTGGCATTAAATAACCTAAGAAGGTTGATATGCCATTAAACAAAGAAACCAAACAATTTACCAACTGAATGATGTTTGGCACAAGAAAAAAAAGATACCATTAAAGACGAAGCAAAAAGCATCATCTAAACAATTGCAAAAATGATCTTAAATGACTTAATATCATCGAATAACCAATTCAGAAATCCTCCATCTGATGAGGAAATCGTGAATCTGATTGGTTGCCAAAAATATCTGCATCTGCTAATGAAGAGCGTTGTGAAATTTAAGACAAAAGTTGTCAGCGTTGGCCAAGCTAAGTGTTCGGATAACCCGCCAAAAGTCTTGCTTTGCGCCAGTTCCTTATGTTTTTAATAGTCTAGATGGATCATGTCTTTGGTTCGAAATCGCTGATTACGCACTCAAAACAAGTAATTCCCTCCGAACAATCCGGAAGTGCACAAAGCCAACTCAGCAAATCAGAGAGAAGAAAGTTAAAACTCTCCTAGACACAGTGATTTCGCAGCCAACTCCGCAAAGAATCGTGTTCAATAAACTAATGCGCTTTATATTCTAGACAAGAAGCTCAAAGAAGTTATGAATAATCTATTATCTGAATCCTGCACTACAAAGTATTGGTGACTACGCTATGTAGAAGCGATGAAAGATTACGTCAGTGTCGAGAAGATCAGGGAGCGTCGTCTCCACCTAACAACCACAAGAAGAATGACAACGCTTGTCACTACAGTTATACACACAAATTAGGCTAAAAGTGAGAGATTATCTTAGCAAACCATTATGGAAGAAATATATTATGGATTATCCTTTTAAAATAACTTCCAATTGCAGTAGATGAATTGCATGTGCCAATAAGGTGCTCATGGTTGATTTGTTTTGACTGGGACTAAAACTTTGTCAACAAAAATCTAACTTTAATTTTTTGCATCAAAAACATTTAGTTACAATCCTTTCCATTGGCTTACTTGTAAATTCACAAGTAATGAATGGTAAAATGCTCGTGGAAGGTTCTCAGGCAGCAGCTGAGAGTGTTTTGATACCATCGACATAAATGTGAAGTAGTGTTTCGATACCATCGATATTGTGAAATAGTGGTTCACTATCTACAACCCATACTTCATTCTAATTCATGATTATGTTGAGTCAATTATTCATAAGTTACTACCTCAGTTTAGAACTCGGAAGCTTTCTCATGAGACCATCTTTAAACAACGTCAACATTTCCCATCTGTCGTTTAAGTGTGACCTCTGCAACAATAAACTGGCGCTACGGTGTGTGGGTAGAGGATTATAATACCACCAGAGTAACGGGCTCAAAGGATCAAGAAACAACTACACAAAAAACGTGAATATGAATGTAAAGTGAATGCGATTCCCTACCTTTAAGAATAAAACAACCTAAGACGGGTTAACATGCCGTTAAAATTAATCAATCACTCAATCAATCGAAAGGGCAACTCCCCGAGTTTCAGCAAATGCATCACGTATTCAGATTTTTAAGTTTGCTCATTCAAAATTTTAATGCTACGTTTATGCTATTTGTGCAACAATAATGTTGCAAGACCCGAACCCCCTCCCCCCGTGAACCCAAAGGAAACATCACTGATGACCCATCCTGATGTATAATATAAGGATGTATGATATAAGTAAGACTTTCAAGTTTGATGCTTTTCTATTGATTAATCTATGTAATATTTCCGATCCGGTAAATTGCCGGTCAATCAGCTTAAGGAACATCCCTCTTTCAATTGTTTTTAAATTCATATTATTCGCAGGAATAAATCGTATTACCTTTTTTTGTTTGTGTGTTTGTTGTTGTTGTTGTTGTTGTTGTTGTCTTGTTTTTGTTTTTTGTTTGTGTTCTTTTTTTTGTTTGTTTTTTGTTTTGTTTTTTTGGGGGGTTGCGTCTTCTTGTGTTTTGGCTAATAGCATATATATTTACCCAGCCCCTCCGCATGAGAAAGATGTGACTCAAGATCAATTTTCAGCGGAGATTAACAGACTTGAATTCAGAGTTTTACCTTCTCCAAGATCGGTCTCCATACCAAAGTTGAAGGGCGTAGTCTGTCCTACTATTTATCGATAGCTGGAGGGAGAACAATTGGATGCAAACAGTCTCGCCAAGGATTTGTACTGGTGACGTTGTGTCCATTTCCTACGATGGCATCAATTGCACGATGAACGCTTGGCTAATAACTTAGATCATTTGCACAAGTATTTACACATATTATGTACAGTCTGCCTGAAGGAGGAAGCTCTTTTCAGATTGTAAATTCATTCCATCTGATCTTTCCTCTGTTTTTCTGACCTGACCATCAAAAAATTCTTTATTTTGAGTTAAAGAGTTGAAATACTAACATCAAAATAATAAAATATTCGTGCTGCCTTAACTGTTTGCCAATCTCAAAAAAAAATCTACAACTCCAATTCTTAGGTCACGACAACTATTCACAAAACTGTATACCGATTCCTTTTAAGATCCTATCTAATTCACGTTGACTTACAGCTTTCGTGGTCAGCTCTTTGGGTCGGCTCAGATTTTAGGAATTGGATTTATTTCGTATTTCTATTTTATTTTATTAAATAATATTTAACTTATTTCCTATTTTTCTTGTTACTTGACTTACGTGTTAACGTGACGGTTATCATCATAGGAAATAGAATCGGAGACACGAGTTCGAATCCTGGACAGGGCTAATTACGTTTCATTTTGCGTTGATGCCCTTGGCAAAGCCATGAATCCATACGTTCTTTCCCTAGCTACAGTAAACTAGTAGGACAGACTGATTTCTTTAGAATTAGTTAGGAAACGAGTCTAGAAAGAAAACTCTAATTTCACCCCAACTGTACTCCGCGTAAAAAAATTCGCCATGTGTCACATCTAGTTCGTGAGAAAAGGGGTTGGGTAAGTGCACGTGTTATCTATGTTGTTTTTATTTACTTCGTTTTGGTCGTCTAGCGTTCGGCCTTCTTCAGATGGTTTTATATTTATTAAACTCGTCTTCCAATCTCCACCAAAATTCGCATACAAATACGATTTTCCTCGTTAGAAAATTCAGTAATTTATTAAGCATTTTGCTTAGAGTGGCACAAGGCACCCAGTGAGACTCAAACTCACTCATGAAGATTTTCTCGTCTAGCTTGCTAACTATTACATCGCCCGAGGCACTCTCGTTTGACAATTTATAAACTGAAAGATTGTGTGACAATAATGAACGCGTTCCTGAGGAATTGTTCTCATGAACAAGATTTCTTTTTAAATTTTCAATAAAGGTACCAAAATACTGTCTACATGATCTATTGTTGCTTATGGAGTGAGCCGAACTTTCTTCCTGTGTGTTATTTATTCATGAGTCAAAAGATTAAATTGAGACTGTAAATCCCTACATCTTTTTATTTCTTGAACATAAATCATCGTGATTCTTCTGTGGCTTTGATCTCATGCAAGAATCCCGAACCGAACTCAGTCTTCATGCTCTCGTTGTTTACACTAATGATATTCGACAGTTTTGACAGAAAAAAGAGCATTTAATTTGAAAAAGAAATCTACCAAAAATACTGTTCATCCTTTCGCATTTTGACATAAACTGATTGATTGAATGATTGATTTGAACAGCGTGACATATCTTGGGTTATTGTACGTCTAACGTTTACTGAATCACGTTCATTCTATGTTTTTATCTACATTTTTTGTAGTCGTTTCTTAAGAGGTTTTTTTTTTTTTTGGCACATGGTCTTATTTAATACAAATACTTTTTCGAACAGATCTATTTGACTCATGTAGTAAGCGAGTACGTACTCCAGTCGCGCTATTATGTTCACTTTCGGGCAAACACCCTTGGAAAAGGTATGAACCCCCTTATCCTCCCAGCTAAGGGTTAAATAGTACCACTACTGTTCTTCTAGGAGAATAGCTTTGCCATTAAATAACCTAAAAAAGGTTGATATGCCAAACCAAACCAATTTGACTCATAGATGGGACCCTAACAGGTATTACCACTCTGGGTCCGAGTGAACTTGGGAGTAATTATAATGAGAGGTACACCCCTAGATCTGCAGAACTGGATCTTAATTACCAGACACAGGACCCCTTTTTGGGATGGAGCTTTACCCCCCTTCAGGGGATACAATCAACGTTAAAACTCACTAGCAGAGTGATTTATCGAAAAAAGATCATTTTTGGCGAATAAGTGACCAAAGTTTTATAATAAACATGTCTTCTTACTTGTAATTGTCTTCTTTCAAATGAAGGTCAACTGCTGCGCTGTCCGCTTGTTAATTCACCTCGTGTGTCTTCGACCGTGAAACTTAAGTTTGTGCCAGTTAGAGTTAGGCATTTTTTAAAACCCCTATACCTCTTAATCATCTTAATTTGACTTCCGACTTGGAAGTTTTTACAGGAACTTCGAAAAGGGTGGATTAATTGCTGCAATTGTTTCTCCTTCGAGACTTTTTGGTCTCCTTTCCTCACGAGATCGTAATTCAAGTCGATATGCAACCTTCACTGTCCACCGATAGACATGGCTCAGCTTTTTGGAAAAAATAAAATAATCGTGACTATTAATTGCCCTACATCTTTTTTTTTTTTTTTGTATTGATCATCAGGATTCTTCTGAGTTCTAATCTCACGCAAGAATCTCGAGCCAAAGTCAATCTTCATTCTATCGTTGTTGACATTGAAGACATTCGAGAATTTTGACAGATAAAAAAATTCAGAGCGCTGGTTTTAAAACAGGAATCCACCAAAATTGTTGTTCTCCAAGATTAGCAGATTGATCGGATCTGAATTAGACAAAGAAGCAACTAAAATCTAAGCATAACACTTCCTTATTTAGAATTGTCTTCATCGACATCAAGTTTAATAGCTGCGCTTGTTGATTTTCATCGTAAACCCCTGAACGTGGGCCTTAAGTTACGGCTAATTGGAGCTATGAATTTTCTGAATCCTGTTACACGTGATCGTCTGGACGAGGGAAAGTAAAATAGCCACGTGACTTCGTCGTTCACTGGCTGAGTCGAAGACAATGTCTCTCCTAATCAAAGGACATAATCAAAAAGAGGTCGAGAACGGATTTCTGTACAACCCACAAGCCCCCACCCAACGAACATGCCCATTCTCTCAAGGAGATAATTATTTGACGTCTTCTTCACGGTCAAAAAAGTAACTAGTGAATCTCTTGGAGAATTCGTCGGTGGCAATTGAGTTAACGATAAGAAAAAAAAAATTGCTGATGACTTTACAAGAGTTTCAGGCGGTTTATTCGTATTCGTCGATTTTTTTTACCAAAAGTTTTAAAAAGTGAAAAAGTCAGTTTTCTGCTGGAATTGAACATTGGTAAGGCGTGGTTCTCGTCAGTTTCAAATGAATTTTGAAAAAAAAGGGGGGGCGCCTTTTGGATGCTGTAGAATTTTGGGTGCTTAAAAGGTTATAAATAAAAGACAATGACTGAAATTAATTGGCTGTGAGTTATTAGACATAGATATGTGTATGTGAAAGTACTTGAAGTTATATATATATGTGAAATTGAACTGATTGGGCTCTTTAGCTTTAATAGGGCAACCAATCAAGAAGAAGGAAAAATCTAAATTCAAAACCTGAGGAATGTTGTTCAGAAGTATTTACAGTACACTAGCGCACAATTGTTCTGTTATCAGCTCATCCGAAATGTCTGGCTGGTTCTACACAACCCTTCACCACTATAAACAAATCCCCTGTGCAGGTAGTCGAATAGTTCATATATTTAATTGAACTGTTGGGCTCTCATATGTCGAGATTGACAGGAAAGTTCATTTTATAATTGAACGATATGAACCTCGGTAGATAGGTCCCACGAATCATACCCAAACAAAGATAAGGAATTATATGGAACCGTATGTACTAGATATGTATATAACTTAGCGAAATGGTTGTCGTCGCAGGAAATGGATTTGGCGATTCAAATTCAAATCCTGGACGAGCAATTTGCATTTCCTTTGGTACTAATCCCCTTGGGAAAGACATGAGTCCTTCTGTTCTCCTCTAAGGTATGAGTAAATTATACAATGGTTTATTTAATGGCATACTAATCATCGTGGGTTATTTAGACCCATCCTTGAAAAAGTACAGAAATGATACTATTTAACCGACCCTGGCGACAATAAAGGCGTTCATATATTTCCCAAAGGTATCCGTTCGAAAGTGAATGCAGTAAGAGGGACTGAAAATCGAACTCGTTTACTACCATGTCACAGTCTAGCACGTTAGCCACTACACCACAGGGATTCCCTGCCCCCCAACACACATATAAAATTAGTTGAATTATATAAATCCCAACTTTTATAAATGTGTAGAAACCAGTTAACATTATTATTATTATTATTATTATTATTATTGCAACTAGGACTATAAGATAATTTTCAGTTTTATTTTCGGTTTCGTACAATCCTTCACTGTGACTCTGACGCTTGACCTACAGTAAAGTAAGTAAAGTAAAGTTGGCGACCGTAGTCGAGGGCGACCAGAAGGCTCCTTTTTTAATAGCTACTACACCAATATGTAGGGGAGGGCGCTACTCCTTTCCCTGGATTGCTTCACTTTACTCTTGATACCTACCTTATACTGCAAAGTGTTAAGCAATGCGGTATCAAGTACCATTTTTAAAGTCTTTGGTATGACGCAACCTGGGATTGAACCCTGGTCTCCCGGACTATTGGCGAATACTCTACCCACTTGGCCAATTTTTTTGCTGCTTCGTTTGGGTGATATTTTGAAGTTACATTGATCGGACTCACCTAAGGAGATGAGCAGTTCAGCAAAGTGCAATTTTTTTTTGTATTTCTTATTGGTGGGATTGTCCGGTATCTTGTTGATATATTCATCCGATTTATTATCTTACTCATTGGAGGTTTTTTGAAACCCACGTTAGCTGATGGTTTTCCACTGAAGTCTGAGTGACAGCAAATCTCCGCAAGTCGCCAGTACTCTCCTCAGTATTATTGCCGATCTCAACAATGCTCTAATTTGGGTCCTCTTATTTCCAAGTCCTCCAGTCTCTGTACCAATCCTTTGGTGACTGTAGCGAGTGCTCCAATTACAATTGGTATCACCTCCACTTTCATGTTCCATAGTTTTTTCATTTCTCTTGCAAAGTCTACGTACTTATCTCTCCTCCCGCTTTCTTTCAGTTTTACCCTGAGGTCAGTTTGGACGGCAAGGTTACCTATTCGGCAGGTTCTCTCTTTTTTTTTTCTTTCTTTTTCTTAATTAGGTCAGGTCGTCTGGCCGAGATTAGATGATCCGTTTGAATCTCGAAATCCCAGAGAAGTTTGTGAGACCCATTTTACTGGAAGAAGTCTGGGTTGCGCATATACCATTTGTTCTTATAGTCAAATCTAAACTTCTTGCACAATTCCCTGGGGATCACTTTCCCCACAGAGTCATGCTAATTTGCTGCATTCACTTATGTCCTTAATCATTTCAGCTCCATCTCCACATTATCTACATCTGCCATTCTGTTGAATCTTTTAAATTCTTGCTTTGACATAGTCCTTATGGTGTTGTTTTGTGCTGCTATCAAAAGCGGTTCAGTGTCTCTCTTAAAGTTTTTCTTTCTTAGCCATGTCCAAGTTTTCTCGAATGATATTTTACTTGTTTGTTGGTTAGAATTTCAATACAGTAATTTTTCTTCCCATTTTTGTTTTCTAGTTATTTTTGTTCGGTTGATGCTTGTTTTGTCTGTATTGTTTCTGGTCTCTGCGCTTTTTTATGTAGTCTTCTAATCGTCACAGCCTCTTTCTTCTCCTCACTTGTCTCATAACGACAGCCTCTGAACATAGGGAATAACCAAAAGTCACAGGGAGCAAGGTCTGGACAATAGGGAGGCTGAGGAACTGTCTTGGTGCCCAGCTTGCTCAAATAGTCTGTGACAAGGATGGAGTTGTGGAATGGTGTATTATTCTGGTGGAAATGCCACTGACCCGATTTGAAGAGTGCTAGCCTCTTCCGACTGAATCTCTTCCTGAACTCCCTTAAAATCTCAACATAGTATTCCTTATTGACTGTCTGTCCAGTGGGAACACAGTGCATGTACATCATGGCAGTGCTGTCAAAAAAAGGGATCATCAAAAGTTTGTGGATTGATTTGCTCTGTCTGGCCTTCTTGGATCTGGGAGAGCCAGCATGCTTCCACTGGGAACTCTGTTTCTTGGTCTCTGGGTCATAGCAGTAGATCCAGCTTGCATTGCATGGCATTTTTTCCAAGTTTAAAACAGAATTTTAATGCATATCGTTCTTCTAAAGTCCTGATTGCATTTTTGAAATTCACCAGCTGTGACAATCAGGTTTTTATAGGGTGTATTCCAATTCCCGCTGTAGCTGTTCATTTGAACCTGAAATCTGAAATCATAAAAATTGGTCAGTCATCTCATTAGATGTATAGCAATAGCATACTGAATTCTCAGGAATCTACGACAATTTTAAATGCCTGTAAAAAAAAAGTCTAGTAACTTATTGAATGCAACACGTATAAAAAGAGACAGCCTAGGTGTTTATCCCTTTGATAAGATTTCTGCCACATATTTTAATTTCCATTAGTTACCTCGTTCTCTTGCGATACTCTTTTTAATTTTTTCTCTCATCTCCACTTGTTTGATGGTATCCGCTTCCAATATTTCCAAGTATTTGTAGGTTTCCTTTTCTCCGAGCATTCTAATTTTTCTTGATTTAGTAGTTCTATTCCTTCCGTCATTTGTTGTTTCCCCACATCTCATTATTAGCATGGCTCATTTTTCTATGCCAAATTCCATCCCTATGTCCTGAATGTATGTTCTCACTGCCTCTATAAGGGTTTCCAATTCTTTTTCATTTTTGCCAAACAGTTTAATGTCATCCATGTACATTGCAATTTAGTCAGTTTATATCCGCCTGTGCCTTTCCTAAGAATGTGATTGAGTGGTATCATTGCAATTACAAATAGTAATGGTCATTGTGCATCTCCCTGGAAGATCCCTCTCTGGATTTTCACCTCAGTTAAGCTTTTTCTTCTTGCTGCCGATTCCACTCTCCAGTTTTCCATGTTCTTTTTTTCCGATAAACGTTATGACTTCGTCTGATATCTTGAATATTTTGAGACAGTCTATTATCCAGCTTTGTAAGACCATATCGTATGCTTTTTTGTAGTCAATCTACGTCTTGCTCTCCTTGAAGATATATTGTCCAATGTATAGTAGATGTTCAGTTCCTTTGTTCCTTTGCGGCTTCCTTTCCAGGAACAATCCACGGCTTATTAGCGAATAGTAAATCTCCTCCCCAATTTCTGCGGTTAGTATTTTCCACTTCATCGGTTGGCACGTTTTGGATCTGTAGTTGTTTAGGGCGGTTCCTTTTTAAGTTTTTTTTCTTTTTTAACTCAGAGCGGTCTTTCCTTTGGTCATCTATTCCGGTATGTCCGTTTCTTGTAAGCATCTATTCATTTCGATAGCCAGTCTGTCGTGGATGGAAGTGAATTTTTAAACCAGTATCCATGTGTGTGATCATGGATTGACGTTTTTCAATTTGGTACTTTTTTTGAGTGTTGCTCTGAGTGAATCAAGCAGTATTTTCGCCTTAGAAACTTTTTTAATTCCTTCTAACTCTTTTTCTCTGCTTTTTTATCCATTCAGCTTTTCTGTCATGTTCTCCCCGTTCCAATATTTTGCTCCAAAATTGTTTTGTTTCCTTATCATCCGGTTGTTGGTATGTCTTCGTGTATTTTCCCTATACTTGCTGGTAGAATTTTTTCGTTCTTTTGAAATGTCCTATTTTGTCTGTATTGTTTCATCCTATCTCGATATCTTTTGAATCTTCCTTTTTTCGTCAGTTTCTTCTGCTTTATTTCCTTGTGTTGTATTGTTTTAATTGTTGTGTTGCTTTTCTCTTTTCGTCCCAATATATTCCATCGTTTTTCCTCTCTCTTATCATTTTTGTCTGTTATCGTAAATTTCTTATCTCTCTTTCATATCAAATTTCCCATCCAGGTTTTGTTTTTCTCTTCGTGTTCTTTAAAGGAACACTGATTTTATCATAGACTAATTTCGCTTCTGCATTGATTATTTATTTAATTCCTTGATGTTGATCGTTGAGATGTGTGTTAATAATTCGTTTATTTTTTTCAGTTTCTGCCTTGACTATTTTCCAGTCTTTGTTTCTCAGCGATGCGGTTTTCTTTATAGTCTCTTCATTCATTTTTTCTTCTTGCATTAGTGTTTGTCCTATGTGTTTGCTCGTGCGGTGTTTCAATTCTTATTACACTACAGTTCAGTTCGGTTTGAGGGTTCTTGTTTTTCAGTATTTAGTGTGTCGGTTACTGTATTAGGGGTCTTGTTGATGTAATTCCCTTTTTATTTCTTGGTGTGTTTCTAATATTTTAAGGTCAGATAAAACAATCTTTCTTTATTATCATCTTAACTTGGTCAGCGAGTCTTTGGCATGTTGTCTGAAATCTAACGCATTCTTCCCAAATTTCTATCATTCTTTTCCAATACCCCTTTATGTAGGGTTGCTTCTAAAATAACAGTAAAGCGAAAATTAGTTGTCTTCCCAAGTCCATTTTCTGTGTTGATGTCTTTGATTTGTGTCGTTACTTAAGTCGTCGTTCGTGCATCTAAAAGCATGAACAGTCAACATTCGTGGGATACCGATCAGGTCCCTCGTGTTAGCTATCAAGGGAGCACCTGTTGATCATGTCACCCAGAACTGTTGTCTGGCTCTCACGTTGCGTTCTGTTTCGACTTATTATTTTTGTCATGGGGAGTATATGGTGACTATATCAGACTCAGGTGTTGTTCAGAGTCTGCGTACCTGTCACTGATGTGACTAAGTACTCTTTAGATGGGAGAACTGGGTTATAAAAACTTGGCTGTTTTTTCTTATCAGTAGACGCCACCCTAATAGATGAGTAGCAATAGTTTACAAACAACTATTTGACCCTGGCCATTGACCTATAAAGTTCTTCTGCACAGCATCTAGTGAGGCTCGTCGTTGACCCAACTTTGGATTCATCCACCGAATTTAACATCCACTGTGCTGCTTCCCATGGCTTCTGGTGATATGTATTCAGAAAATAAATTCTTTCCTTAGATTTGTGAAGTTTAAACTAATTAAAAGTCCAACTAGTCACTATTTTCCCATTGTTTATACCAAGAGCAATTAGGCGCTGTTAATATTCAATATTCTGAGTTTCACGCCCGTTATATCACTTAGATCTTCTATATCTGCTGCTACTTATTTGTGGCTTTAAAAGAAACACGTTGAATACTAAATTAATAGTATCTTTGTGTATTTAAACAGTCAGAATTTAGAGACAAGTTAAATCCACCAAAACAAAATTAAACATTAGTTCCAAATAGTTAAAGCAAAGACAAATTTTAGATTCAATACGCACAATTTGTCTGGTTTCCATGGAAATTAATAGTACAGTTTTTTTATTCGTTTGTTTTTTATTTTGTTTTGATTTTTCTTTTCTCCCTTCTGGCTTGAACGGTCGAAGCCTTTTTACTATTATTTTATTCTGAAATTTGGTCACCTGACTTCAAAGATTTTTTCCTTTTCCCTTTTTTCTTCTTTTCCTTCCTATCTTTCTATATTAAATAAAGAGCTTACCAACGTTCTCCCCCTCTTAGTTACTGCTTTGTAAGGTACTGCTTTTTTTATCAGCTGAATTAATAGTATCTACTTCAACGTATCTAAACAGCCAAAACTTAGAAACGAGAAAAATGTAAATAAAGTAAAAAATAAGTAAAGTCGTCTCCCTTTAGTCGAGGGTGACCAGAAGGCTCCCTTTTCAATAGCTACTACACCGAGGTGTAGGGGAGGGCGCTACTCCTTTCCTTGGTATTACTCCACTTTACCTTTAACTTATATGTGGAAATGTGTTAAGGAACTGGTGATCCTGTTTTACCGAATATCAGCAGCCCTTTGGGGTCACGTGGTGTCCACTATAAAAAGAGCTCTAACTGAAGATTCTTCCCATTTTCTCCACTCCCACCGCTGTTAGCAGCAGGTCCATTCGTAGCAGCCCTTGACGGTAAACGTATTTGGTACCTTCAACACCAGCCAGGAGCCAAGAGCGACGAAGCACGTGCTGAGTTAAAAGGAACCAATATCACAGCTAAGTTCCAGCAGGCATTTTATCTGCAAAACTTCACCTTACACCTTATAACCTAACCTTACAAAACCTTGCCTAACCTTACTCTTATACACCTACCACCTATCAGAACATTGAACTCTTTTTGGAACTCTCACATATTCGTTGTTTGTTCTATTTGGTGTAAAACCCTTGTTTGTTGTATATAAATTCTGTTACACAAAAAGTCATTCGTCTCCTTTCTTCAAAAGCTGTCACCCATCGCCCTACTGCGGTTGAAGTACGGTTTATTCTTTTACAAAACGTTGGAATAAACCGGGCTTTTCGGGGCTCATAAAAATCCCCATATATAAGGCTGAGTGTTAAGCAAGGAGGGATCAAGTACCATTTTTGGAGTCTTTGGTGGCGAATACTCAAACCGCTAAGCCAATGGACCGGTAATGTAAGTAAACAAAATTAAATATTAGTTACAAATAAAGCAAAGACAATTTTTAAGTCAATACCCACAATTTATCGGGTGTCCTTGGAAATTGATTGTACAGCGTGGTGTTTATAATTATTATTATTATTATTATTATTTAAGTTTGTTAAAATGAAATTGAAAAATATCAAACTTAAAAGAATCTGTTCGGAATGGCTGTAAGCAATATTGAGTCGTTTTAGTATTTACTGAATATATCATTTCCAGCAAGGGTCACGTGGTTATCTATTTACTTTTTCGGTAAATAATACATTCCGTCTCAGAGTTTATGATCTTTGAAATTTCATGTCCAACAGCAGAATTTTTATTGGAAACATGCTTTGCAAAATGGTTACCGTCGTAAGAAATGGAATCAGCGACCTAAGTTCAAATTCAGGACGAGGCAGTCACTTTGGGCTAATACCTTTGGAAAAGGCATTAACCGATCTTTTCTCCTTCGCCTCCAGCTACGATTAAATAGTTAGGCAGACTGGATTCTTTAATCTTGGTAAGGCGACCAGTCTAGAAGAAAAGTTCTGATTTCCACTTAAATATTGACTCTGTGTCACATCCCGACCGAAATGGAAAGGTTGGGTAACTATTTGCAAATCCTTTTAAACATTACACGTTATGACAGAGTGAATTCTTTAGCCTTGGTTGGGTAACCAGTCTAAGAGAAAGAAAACTCTTAATTCAAACTAGTCCTAAAATTGAACTTGTGTCACATCCCTCTGGTGACGGAGGGGCTGGGTAAATATATATTCTTATTATGTAGAAATACTTACAGCGGAAAATCGACACCCTATTTCAAAAATTATAATTTAAATTTAGATTTTTCTTTAAGAATTCTTTTTTTTTTCTTTACGAAAGAAAATAATTCTGAGTTTTTGTCTAAAAGAAAAATAATTATTACATATAATTGGATCATTGTATTATGTTTACTTTAATCATCTTTCCGCCATATTTGATTGGCATGATGGTTAGAGTGTTCGCCAATGGCCCAGGAGACCTAGGTTCAATCCCAGGTCGAGTCATACCAAAGACTTGGTGTAGTACTATCAAAAAGGGAGCCGTCGGGTCACCCTTGACTAAGGTTGCCAACTTTTGAATAAAATTTTGAAAAAAAAAATAGATGTATTTCCAAGTATTTGTAGGTTTCCTTTTCTTCGAGCATTATAATTTTTCATGATTTGGTAGTTCTATTCCTTCCATCATTTGTCGTTTCCCACTTCTCATTATTAGCATGGCTCATTTTTCTATGCCAAATTCCATCCCTATGTCCTGAATGTATGTTCTCACTGCCTCTATTAGGATTTCCAATTCTATTTCATTTTTGCCAAACAGTTTAATGTCATCCATGTACATTGCAATTTAGTCAGTTTGTATCCGTCTGTGCCTTTCCTAAGAATGTGATTGAGTGGTATCATTGCTATTACAAATAGTAATGGTGATAGTGCATCTCCCTGGAAGATCCCTCCCTGGATTTTCACTTCAATTAAGCTTTTTCTTCTTGCTGCCGATTCCAATCTCCAGTTTTCCATGTTCTTTTTTTTTTTTTTCGATAAATTTTATGACTTTGCCGAATATCTTGTACATTTTGAGACAGTCTATTATCCAGATTTACAGGATAATATTGCATGCCATTTTGTCAATTCACTGGTCCACTTGCGGTATCCTTTCTATTCCTCTGAAAAGAGTCCACAGCTTATTTGCGAATCGTATACCTCCTCCCTAATTTGCACCGTTAGTATTTCCTACAACATCAGTCGGCACGATATGGATCTGTAGTTGTTGGGGTCGGTTCCTTTTGGTGGGTCTTTTTGGATTAGGATGGACTTTTCTTTGGTCATTTATTTCCGTCTGTTTCATTTCGACAGTCAGTCTGACGTGGATGGAAGTAATTTTTTTAAACCAGTTTCCATGTATGTCATCGTGGCCAGGTGTTTTCCAATTTTATCATTATTATTATTATTATTATTATTATTATTATTATTATTATTATTATTATCTGAATGAGTAAATAAATAGATATTAGGCTCATGAGTATTGTTTTTATTTTTTATTCACACACATCATGCATGCGTGCGTCAAGCTGCTGACGTCATGATGAAGGTAGGTTTTTTTTTCTTTTTTTTTTTACAAGGAACAAAAATAGACGAATTCATTTTTGTTGAGAAAGAGAATTTTAAAAACAGATGCCTATCATATAACATTCGTTGATAAAATGACATCTGAAGCGAAAGACAAATTTGAAGAGATAAAAAAAAGCCGATGAGACAATAAAATGGGGAAATGCATTATGGTTCTCTTATTGTTACTCTATACTTTTCTTAATCTGTATGGTTGAAGTAGAACCAAAGCGATGACTCATCATAATAAAAACTGGCTTTTTTTTTCTTTAGGGCTGATGTACTAGCATTGTTTTGGGGGGGGGGTTCTATTTACTCTGTTTTCTGATTTGTTTGGGTTTTTTTCTTTATTTTTTTTTTTTTTTTTTCAATCATTCAGCCTTCCAGATGATTGTACTATCTGACAGACTGAATATCATCGAGATATACGCGGCACTTTAGCTATTTTTAGTTCCTTTTATACAAATATTTAATATATTTTATTACGTGTCTGCAAAGACTTCCGAAGTTTTTGTTTTGTTTGTGTTTTTGTTTTTTGTTGTTTTGTTTTGTTTTGTTTTGTCTTTTTTTGTTGTTGTTGTTGTTGTTGTTTTTTGGGGTTTTTTATCGTTTTCATCAGCACTTTCAGTCTCTGAATTAAAAAAGAAAAAAATCTTGAGAATATGACATGCACTTACATACGTACATGTTTGTGAGTGAGAGTTGACCCAGGCCCTCCAATTTGAGCAGATGGTAACAAAAGGTTAACTTTAAAGCGGAGTTTAACATGTTAAAATTCAGAATTTTCTTTCTCCTAGACTTGTTGCCATACCAAGTCTAAAGGGCCTTGTTTGACCTACTATTTACCCATAACTGGGGGCGGGGAATAATTGCTGGATTTATACCTTTCCAAAGAATATTAGCGGTAGGTGAAATGCAGACTGCCGCGTCCGGGATTTGAAATCGTGTCGCCTTGATCATTTCCAACAATGATAAGCATTACATCACACACACTCACACACACACACACACACATATATATATATATGTGTGTGTGTGTGTGTGTGTGTGTGTGTGTGTGTGTGTGTGTGCACGCGCATTGTATCTTATAAATATACACACACGCATTCGTATATAGATAATTGTAGAAAATTTTATCTTTTTCGTTCTTGTTTTTTTTTATTTGTCTGCTTTGATTTTTGTCTTGTTTTTGTTTTTCAAAAGAAATGACAAATCGAATTTATTTTAATGCTATTAAAAAACGGATTTGACGCTATTTAGAATTTCATTGATCGTAATTTTTTTACAAACAATGATCATTCCTTCAAGCAGTCTTAGACTAAATCTTCTTTTGGTAACTTTTGCCGTTAATTCAATTATCTATGGTGTATAGTCATCTATAACATCTTGTATATCACGTTTATATCTATAATCATGTTCACTTTAATAGAAAAATGAACCTAAAGCAAAATAGCTGCACACTGGATTCAATCTTAAAACGAAGACGTTCGAATAAAGACTTTTTTGGAGATTTTTTCACACCATCTTTAGCTGACGGCTTCTCACTGGAGTTTGAGTGATAGCAAGTCTCAAGTTTCCAGAAATTTTCTCAGTATTCTGACCAATTTTAATAATGTTTTAGTTTGGATAGTCTCCATTCGTTATCTTATTTCCTAGTCCTTGTACAAATCCTTTGGTGACTATATCGAGTGCACCAATCACCACTGGTATCACCGTCACCTTCATGTTCCATAATTCTTTCAATTCTCGAACAAGGTCTAGCTACTTATCTCAATTTTACTTTGTGGCCTGCCAGGAAGCCAAAGTCTACTACTCGGCAGGTTCTCTTTTTTTTCTTTTTTTTTCACAAGATCTGGTTGTCTGGCCGAGAGTAGGTGATTCTTTATTATCATTATTATTATTCCTTGAGATTTCTTCCACATCAATGTTGGTTGATGGTCTTTCACTGGAGTTTGAGTAACAGCAAGTCTCCTTAAGTCTCAAGGACTCTTCTCAGTATTCTGGCCGATCTCAATAATCCAATAGTTTGGATGGTCTCAACTCGTACTGTTATTTCGATGTCCGCCAGTCCTCGTATCAATCCGTTGGTGACTGTTCGAAGAGTACTAGTTACAATTGGTATAATCTCCATTTTCATGTTTCACCATTTTATTATTATTGTTATTTACTCCTTTAGAGTTTTTCACATCAGTGTTAGCTGATGGTTTTGAGTGACAGCAAGTCTCCTCAAGTCTCCAGGACTCGTTCAAGGATTCTGGCCGTTCTTTGCAATGCTGTCGTTTGGATAGTCTCTACCCGTCCGCCAACTTCCAAGTCCTCCAGGCCTTTTAATAATCCTTTAGTTATTGTGCCTAACGCGCCAATCACAATTGGCACAATCGTCACTTTCATGTTCCACAGCTTTTTCAATTCTCTAGCAAGGTCGGGGTACTTATCCTTCTTTTCATTTTCCTTCGGATTTATTCTGTGGTCCGCCGGGACACCAAAGTCGACAATTTTGACAGTTTTTTTTTTGTTTTGTTTTTTTTATTATTATAAGGTGTGGTCTTCTGGCCGAGATTAAGGGATCCGTTTGTAAGTCCCACAGGAGTTTATGAGTGTCATTTTCTAGGACAGGTACTGGGTTGTGCATATACCATTTGTTAGTAAGGTCAAATTTAAATTTCTTGCACATTTCCCAGTTGATCACCTTGCCGACCCAGTCGTGTCTCGCCTTATACTCCCTCTGTGCTAATTTGCTGCATTCGCTCATTATGTGATTGATCGTTTCGTCTCTGTCACCGCATAGCCTACATTTACTGTTTTGTTGCGTCTTATCTATCCTCGCCTTGATATGATTGGTTCTTATGGCGCTGTTTTGTGCTGCTATTAGGAGAGATTCTGTTTCTCTCTTAAAGTTTCATTTTCTTAGCCAGGTCCAGGTTTTCTGGTGTGAGATGTTGTTTACGAGTCGTTTAAAACGCCCATAGAGTGGTTTTTCTTCCTATTTTTATTTCCTGGTTATTGTCATTCTGTTATCTATTGTGTTATCAGTATTGTTTCTGATGGCTGTAATCAGTCCTCGTTCGTGTTTTCCTATGTAGTTTTTGAGTCGTTGTATGGATGTATCAACGCTGTCTTCGATGCTGGCAAGTCCTCCTCCTCCCTCTTTTCTTGAAACATATAGTCTGTCAACGTCGTCTCAGTAAAGTCTTATGCATTGTCATTAGTTTTCTTGTTCTTTGGTCCATTTGTTTAAGTTCGTCTCTGGTCCACTTGAGAAAGGGTCTGGAATATCTAACGAGTGGTACAACCCAGGTATTTATTCCTTTGATAAGGTTTTTATTATCATTATTATTATTATTATTATTTACTCATTGGAGTTTTTCACATCAGCGTAAGCTGATGGTCTTTCACTGGAGATTGAGAGACAGCAAGTCTCCTCAAGTCTCCAGGACTCTTCTCAGTATTCTGGCCGTTTTCAATAATGCGGTTGTTTGGATGGTCTCCACTCGGCCGCCAACTTCCAAATCCTCCAGGCCCTTTAATAATCCTTTAGTTACCGTGCCAAAAGCACCAATCACAATTGGTATAATTGTCACCTACATGTTCCATAGTTTTTTTCAGTTCTCTAGCAAGGTCGAGGTACTTATCTCTCTTTTCACATTATTATTATTATTATTATTATTATTATAAACTTTTACTCGTATTCTCTTTTATCATTTAATTTTCAATTGGTTCTTTTTTATCGCAAATTAGTCTGGTCGTTATTTGTATGACAGTAAAGAACAGAGTGGATTAGAAACAATGAATAATAAGTTGTCGATGAGACTCGAACTCTCACCCTCCTTTTGTTTCAGAGAAATGTATTCTGTGTATGATACCAAACTGCATCTAATAATGAGACAATAATTCTGCAGCAATTGGAGAGTTTAAAGTACCTCTTCATTGTGTACAAATTATTTGCATTAAAAATAGTTACTAGAAGCTATAAGTGTTTACTAAGAATTTTCATTATTAAAAGTTGCTTGAAGCCTTTACTTACTCCTAGACTAGTTGCCTCAACAAGACTGAAGAACCTAGTCTGCCCTACTATTTATCCATAGCTGGAGAAAGAATAATTGGATTCATACCTTTCCCAATGGTATTAGTACTATGTGAAATACATAAAACTATAAATTGGGTACAAATTATTGATATTACATAGAAATACTTGAAACCATTTAACTGCATTTTATTTGTATTAAAAATAGTTCCTTTGAGCTATAATTGTTAATAAATGATTGTCATTAATTTTTAGAAAGTATATAATTGCCTTTAACAAAAGAAGACCGACATCAACATTAAATAATCCAAGGATTACACCCTGCTGGAATAAGTTGACTATCCCCTACAGAGCAATAGAACTCACCCAAAAATAGGTGTATAACACTCAACTGTATCTGATTGTGAAGCTTCGGTTATGGATATCTTATTACTCCCAGGTCCACTTTGATCTGGAGTGGTTGTACCTGTTAGGGTCCCATTGATGGGTCAAGTTGATCTGTTTAAAAATTTATTTGCATTCGGAACCACACAGCTGTTAGATAAAAATAACTGATACCATATAACTGTTTACAAAAACTAATAAATAGCAACACAAAATAATGTAAACGTTCAATGAATGCATTTCCCTGGATGGGTTTGTATGTCGTTAAAATTAATCAGTCAACAAAGATTGACAAGCTGTAAAATGTAACCGAAGATGAAGGAAAGATAAAAATGATTTTATTTATGAAAGGAAACAAAAAAAATTTTACGCAAAAAAATAAGCATGGTCCTTGCTAACTAAACGGATCGAGAAAAAGCTTGACAGCAACTACACAAGAATGCTGCGAGCAATACTGAACAAGTCCTGGAGGTAGCACCCGACAAAACAGCAGCTGTACGGCCACCTACCACCCATCACGAAAACTATCAAAATTAGACATGCGGGACACTGCTGGAGAAGTAAGGACGAGCTCAGAAGTGATGTACTCCTGTGAACCCCTTCACATAGACGAACTTACATACAGCAGCTCTGTGTCTATACGGGATATAGTCCTGAAGACCTGCCTGAAGCAATGGACGATAGGGAGGAGTAGCGAGAGGTTTAGTGATATCCGTGCTTATGGCACGACATAATGATGATGATGATGAGGATCTTAGAAAGGTATTCTTCTATCAAACTCCTTCACAGCATGAAATAAATAAATAAATGAATTTAAGAGTTTAACTTGGTGCGTAAAACAATTTCAATCATAAGAAAAAAGCGCGCATGCGCAAAACTGAGGTAAGTGAACTGTTAGCTTCGACAAGCCTGAATAAAAAAAAAAGAAGAAAACAACAAAAACGTAAAAGGTGGAAGAAAATACAAGTAATAACAATAATTATTGACAATATTCCGTCTGGGAATAGAAATAAATAAAAGACTTAAATTTGTCATTGATTCGCTTCACCAGCATTCTTTGTTTTTTGGGGTTTTATGGCATATCAACCTTTGTAGGTTATTTAATGCCAAATCCATTTTTATACTAATAATCACTTCTATTTCAAACAATTCGGTTTAGCATAAGTACAAAGTTGAAATGTTAAAAACAGTTCTATTTCAAATAATTCAGTTTAGCATTCAAAAACAGTTCCATTTCAAACAATTCAGTTTAGCATAAGTACATAGCTTAATTCTATTTGATCCATTGATAGGACCCTACCAGGTGCTACCACTCCGAGCCAGAGCGGACCTGGGAGCGATGGCAATTCCCCAAAGTTTCAGCATTACTGGAACCTCACCATCAGATCGTTTAGTGTCATATCCAGGACACTTTTGGGGGGGAGCCTTACCCCTCTGCAAAGAAGCTGTTGGTGTATTCTACAGCCCCACCCCCAGCCGACTGGGCCTTGTTTAGGTAGAGTTTCTCTGTTTAATGATATATCAACCTTCGTGGGTTATTTAATGCATAAGCCATCCTTGTAGAAAAACAGCGGAGGTGGGAAGGATAAGGGGGTTCACGCCTCTCCCTCGAGTATTAATCCAAACGTGAACCTAATAGCACGACTGGAGTTCGAACTCGAATACTTCAACGTTGCCGTCTTTTGTGTTATCTATTACGCCACGGGGACTCGCCATTCATTTTCAGTATTCTTGATTTGATGTCAAGTCACGTTTTCTTTTTTTTATTTCTTTTCTAAATATATCTCCAGACTTCATGGTATAATATACAACATTTTCACTCATCATTATTGCTTATACTTTTTTCTACGGCTGTCATCGACATTTTTTCAATGACTCAACTCTAGCGAGAAATTGGCTGAAAACCCACAATGCTGAAATAATTGAAGGAAGACAGAAAATCAAATCTATTTCGTTTAAGATCCAGGATAATTTTTTCTTGTCTTTTCCATATTTACAAACAGTTTCTCTTCTTTCGCCATAAATATATTTATAAAAGATTATCTCTTGGTATTGAAGACCATGGGTAATTTGGCTGAAAACATTTTAACCTCTTTCCTGTCGATAAACATGTTTTCCATATAATCCGCAATTTGAAAAAGTAAATAATCTGGTTATCGAAAATACGAGCATTTTCGGAAAGTTTTATAGCTGAAAAATTTCTAGCAATATAAGACTAAATGTCATTTATAATTTTCCCCGTTAATTCAACTTTCAAAATAATTATATATATATATATATATATATATATATATATATATATATATAAATATATATATATTAGTTTTTATATATATTTGATAGTATAGAAGCTTGTCTGTGACCACAGGTTTTATGCCGTCTTATAAACGACAATCATCAGGCAGAGAAAATTATAGGAGAAATCAAAAAAATCGAAAAATACAGTCAAAAGAACGTTAGAATTGTGTACAACCCTTTAAGTGTAAGTGTGTGTGTGTGGTGATGATTTTAACTAAGAAACAAAATATCATCATCATTGCATTACAATGAAAATAAAGTTTTGATTCATTAGCATAATAGACGAAGGAGTATGGTGGGTGATAATCGCAATAGATATCGTGGTGATGAGACATGTTATATTGTAATATACTAAGGAGTATTATGTGATATTAGTATTTTATGCTGAAGTATATTTTGTGTTAGATTGCAATAATAATTTGTATTAGTTATGATGGGTTAATGATATATTGCGTATGCATCATTGAAATTCATGATTGTATGTACGTAAGGAATATAGTGAATATATTGTGTTAAGACGTTGCAATAATTGTTCGTATGAGCTATGTCGTTTTTTATGTATGTGTGAGTGTATGGTGATGATCTTAACTAAGGAGCGAATTGCATAATTAAAAAAATGAAATTTTTATTTGACGTGTTAGTATGATAGGTCTGGGAAGTAAGGATAATAGGTGGGGAGTTGTGTTGTATTACAATAATAATTTTTATTTGCTGCCTATGTTGTGTTAATGTTATATTACGTATACGTTATTGTAATATATGACGGTGTGTGCGTGAGGGATATGTTAAATATACTGTGTGGAGACGTATTTCTAACGCTCATGAAAACATGGTTAATATAATGTCAACAGGTTGTGGAAGTGTGTGGTGATGGATATAAAGATTTAATGGAAGAAGATGTTACTTACGGTGCGTCGGGTGTGTTGTGGGGTTACTTGTGGGGGGAGTTTTAGTAGTGGAGGTGGTGTAGGTAAGGTAGATGGATTATTTGTTTGGGTCGATGTTTGTTCTCATGTCTGCATTTATAACAATCAAAGATCACAAACCAAATTTCAAAACCAATCCATCTTATCGATTAATTGACCCGACAAAATCCGAAATCGGAAGAATTAGTAAACATATTCTGTATAATATAAACACACAGCTCAAGAATAGATACAGCTCAACCAGTCGAAGAGCACCAAGGCCGTCTAAATGGTTCACTCCTATAACTAACAAAAACAATACACACTTCATCCAATTTGACATCACAGACTGCTAACCCTCCATCAACGAATAAACACTTGACAGAGCTCTAGAATTAGCAACCCAGCACGTACCCGTCTCACAAGATATTATCAGAATCATCAAGCACTGCCGCAAATCACTCCTCTTCCATGACAACAAACTATGGATTAAAAATTTAATAATCGAATCCTAACGTCCTTTTAACTATATGTTTGATTTCTCCAATATCTTTCTTTCTCTGCCTGATGATTGTCATTTATAAGATGGCATGAAACCTATGGTCGCAGACAAGCTTTCATGCTATTAAATATATACAAAAACTAGTATATATTTACTTATTATCATTTTATATTAGCTCTCTCACAGATATTGAGCACTCTCCAGATTATATCGCATTTGGTCTGCCACAAACCCACGAAGTGAGATAGTAGTGACCAACCCTGTTATAATATATATATATATATATATATATCATCCCAGTGGGCTGAGGCCGTAAAATACACCGACTGCATCTCTGCACAGGGATAAGAACCTCTCCCACCCCAACGAGTGTTCTGTATATTAGGTCAAATTGCATCTGATAGTGAGGCTTCAACCCTGGGGTTTGCGGTAATGTAGAGTACCCCTTCATTGCTATTGCTCCAATGTCCATTCTGACTCGGAGTGGTAGTAGCTGATATTGTCCTATAAATGGGTCAAATTGAACTGTTTAACATTTAAACTGTGTGCAAATAAACGAATTATGTTAAATTGAATTGATAGTAATATAAAGAAATACTTGGATCCATTTAACTGTGTGCAAACGAATGATTAATATTGAATAGAATTATTAGCGTTTAAGAGCAATACTTGAAATTCTTTAACTGTGTGCCTATATTGAATTATTGGTATTACATAGGAATACTTCGACTTATTTGACTCTGTGCAATAAATGGTGTTCAATCAAATAATCAGTGTTAAATAGCAATACTTGTAACCACTTCACTGTCTGCTAACAAATAACTAATATTGAATAGAATCCATTTTTATACAAATAAACAGTTCAATTTCAAACAATTCAGTTTAGTATAAGTACACAGTTTAATTGTCAAAAACATTTCTATTTCAAGCTATTCACTTTAGTAAAACAGTTTTATCTCAAACAATTCATTTTAGTATAAGTATAGATTTTTGTTTACACACAGTTAAATGTCAAAACTATTCTATTTCAAACAATTCAGTTTAACGTAAGTACGGTTTCAATGTCAAAAACAGTTCTATTTCAAACAGTTCAGTTCATCATAAGTACACAGTTTAGTTTTATTTGGCCCACAGATAGGACCCTTATCAGGTGCTACCACTCCGAACCAGAGTTGACCTGGGATCGATGGCAATTAAGGGGTACTCCGCATTCTCCAAAGCTCCAGCATTACTGGAACCTCACCATCAGATTGTTTACTATCATATCCAGCACACTCATTTGGCGGCGGGGTCTTACCCCTCTGCAGAGAAGTAGTCGGTGTATTCCACAGCTCCAGCCAATTGGGCAATATTTGGTCTGAAGACCGCGCAAAAAAGTCATCATACCGTGTTTGTGTGTGGTGGGGGAAACACTCTCATATATATATATATATATATATATATATATATATTCACACACGCACGCCCACTAGCAAAAATATGCGCCCTCTGAGCGAAGGTATTTGTTGTGAGATCGAAACTTACCTGCATCATGGACTCTTACAGCACTATATTACTAGCGTAGTAATATCCTAATACGTTAGTAGTAGGAGCAGAGTACTAGAAGTAAGTAAAGTTGGCGACCATAATCGAGGGTGACCCGAAGGCTCCCTTTTCGAAAGCTACTACACCAAGGTGTAGGGAAGGGCGTTACTACTTCCCAGGATTGCTCTACTTTACACTTGATCCGTACCTTATAATGCTGAGTGTTAAGCAAGGAGGCATCAAGTACCATTTTTTTGGTCTTTGGTATGACTCGACCTGGGATTGAACCTAGGTCTCCCGGGCCATTGGCGAACACTCTAACTGCTGTACTAGAAGTACGACTACTAATCTTGGACACTATCCTTTGGAACTTTTGTTAATATATCTTTCTTATCTCTAAACCGTGTTCCGTGTTTTCCTTCTGTGTACCGACTTTGGGTCCACATCAGTATTTAAGTTTTTAAGTAATAAAATATTATATTATATGAGAAAGATTGGCAAAAAGTACGAATTAAGATTTATCGAAAGAATTTTCGCTCCTATTCATTACGATAAAACTGAACAATTTAAAATCAATAGCACCAACCAAATATTTATTAAAATCAAATTTTTAAGATCAATATACACATCAGCCTTGCCGTTCACATTGTTAACCGCTATTGAGTTGTGTATAGAAATACAATTGCCTGTTATTTGTCTGCAGATTAGGCCAATTGTATTAATAAAAAAATCAATTTTCTTTTTAATGGTGATTTAAATAAAAATAAAAAAAAAGAATAAAATCATGGAGTACATAACGTAAATATCTAAAGGAATCACGACGTTGGTGGTAACGTAGTTTCGTTTACAGACAGGCACATACATTGTCTTCTTTATAATTATATATATATATGTGTGTGTGTGTGTGTGTGTGTGCACAAAAGTGATTAGACAAATAGGAATATTTATAGTGTGCAATTTAATTTTTTTTTTATTGTTCTCAACAACTTGTTCTCTGTTATCGTTGACGCCTGGCACTGAGCTCACCATCTGTGAAATATATGTTAATCACGGATGGAGTGTGTTTAGCCATGACTATATTGGTCAGGCATTTGTTTATTTAGGTGTTTATTAGTAAAGTTGGCGACCTTCGTCTAGGGCGACCAGAAGGATCCCTTTTCAATAGCTACTACACCGAGGTGTATGGGAGGGCGCTACTCCTTTCCCAGGATTACTCCACTTTACCCTTGATACGTACCTTATATTGCTGAGTGTTAAGCAAAGAGGTATCAAGTACCATTTTAAAGTCTTTGGTATGACGCGACCTGGGATTGAACCCCGGTCTCCCGGACCACTGGCGAACACACGACTCAACCCAAATCTGTCGATCCTATTTCAAAGTGGTTTTTTGAAAATCATTTAGCAAATTATGGTTCTAAGAGTTTAAATTTTCTTTAGTTCTAAAGTTTGTACGGGTGTTTATTGGAATTGGTAGTGTATATGTATGTATGTACAGGGATGCGGCTGGAGAGGAAACTAGACGGCATTTACACAAGAATGTTGAGAGCAGTATTGAACAAGTCCTGGCGACAACACCCCACGAGACACCAACTACACGGACACTTGTCCCCCATCACGAAAACTATACAAGTTAGACAAACCAGACACGCGGGACACTGCTGGAGAAGCAAGGACGAGCTCATAAGCGATGTACTCCTGTGGACCCCCACATATGGATGTGCAAAAGCAGGACGACCAGCACGAACCTACATACAGCAACTATGTGAGGACACAGGATGTAACCCTGAAGACCTGCCGGAGGCGATGAATGATAGGGAGAAGTGGCGAGAGAGGGTCAGGGATATCCGTGCTGGCGGCACGACATGATGATGATGATGACATGGATGTGTGTATAGTAGTATAAAAAAAATAGCTAAACAAGTTAGGAAGATCAGCAGATGTTAATAGATGATAAAATAGAAAGAAAAAGATTTCTCAATGAGGATGAAAGGCCTAGTCTTTTTAAGGTCTATAATAAACTCGAGCCTTCGGTGCTATTAGGGTCTAGTTGGTGAAATGCAAGCAGCCTCGGTTAGGTTTTGGACTCGACTAGCTGACTCCACTTCCTACAAAGATAACCGTTACACTACAAGCGTCTCCTAAACCAAAGATACCCCGATTTTATTATTTCTGGTGGAATATTATACAATCAAAACATATCATTTTGTCTTAATTATAACAAAGGTTATAGTTTTGTTTACACCGAGGGTGGCGTACGGAAGACATCCTAGATATCATCGAAAAATTAGAAATTAATAAACAGACTTGCTAAAATAGTATTCACTTTTTCAATCTTTTTTTAATTAGACAGTTGAGATGAAGCGGCGATTTCCAGTCCCCGCTAGTCTCGTTCTCCGGGACAGATTCTGGCCTGTACATATACCATTTATCTGTACGGTCAAAATTTAGTAGTTGGCACAATTCCCAGTGGATCATCGCTTATTATGTGGTTTACTGTTTACCCCCCCTCTCTCTCAATATATATATATATATATACGAAATTCGTTCAAAAAGTTCTAAACCTCACACAGATTTTAGATTTATCACACACATCTCACCTTTTGTACGGGCCTCATCCGCACAGAAATTAAGACAAAAATCTGATTTGGTTTTTCTCGTTTCTTTTATGAAGAGGTAATCGTTTGCCACGACAAAAATGTTCAGCTATGGCTCTTCTTTCTGAGTGAGGTGTAGAACGTTTTGAAAGACCCTTATATATATATATATATATATATATATTCCATATTTTGTAACGAGTATCATCAAGCCTCAGCTTTTGAACAATGGGGATGTATTCAGTAGTATTTTAAGTTGTAGGGTTAGTCTTTCTGTTTTATTTTTACTTCGATTCCATTCGGTTCTCGTTTTCCTGAGGCGTATTTGGACATTATCTTTTGTACTCCAATGTTAATACTTACAAATGCCATCCTCATATGTCATAGTTGCTCAGTCTTTCATCTTAGATTGTTACTATTTTCTTGTATTCGTTTTTTCCCCCATTTCCTCGGTCTATTTTTCGGCCCCTTCTTATATGTCCGGATTTATTTCTATGTTTGTCAAGTATTAATCCGCACTCTCTCATAACGTTGACGAGTTACTTCTGTCACTATCGTTGTTTTGGAGTGTGTTTTTCATCCTTTGTACAGTTTTGTCAAACTATTTCATTATTTATAATATTTACTATATATATATGTGTGTGTGTGTGTGTGTGTGTGGTAATTTACTAAGCTTTTTGCTTAGATGTGGCACAAAGACTTATGAATGGGGCACCCAATGAGACTCGAACTCACTCGTGTAGGTTTGCTAGTCTAGCTTGCTAACCATTACGCTACCCGAGGCGCCCTATGTGTGTGAGAGAGAGAGAGAGAGAGGGAAAGGGGAAATAAAACCAACGGTAAATATGAAGTGAAGAAGTGAAGTTGGCGACCTTAGTCGAGGGAGACCCAAAGGCTCCCTTTTCAATAGCTACTACACCGAGGTGTAGGGGGAGCGTTACCCCATTCCCTAGGTTTCTACGCTTTACCCTTGATCCTTACCTTATAGTACTGAGTTAAGGAAGGCGACATCAAGTACAATTTTTTGAGTTTTTGGTATGACTCGACCTTGGATTGAATCCCGGTCTCCTGGACCATTGGGAAACACTCTACTCATTAGGCCACTGGACAAATATGAAATAAAAACAAGATATTCAGAAGATGATTTTATTGGTAGTTGAATTATTTGCCGACGTTAAACGTTTTCATTTTTTTTACTATTAAACCATCATAAGGGCAATGTTTATATGTGGTGTATATTTTGAATTCTATTCAATTTGAAAAATGAAAAGAAAAAAGGCGAAAAACCTTAGCATCAATCTGCTTCAAAATTATGTGAAGTAGATAATGTTCGGGATTTATCTTAAAGTATAACGTATTTCTAAAAAAATGTTTATGTTGCCGTTTGTAATTTAGGAAGAATACGTTATCGACCATATGGAAATCTTGTAATTATTCAAACGTTTTAACCATGTCAATACTACTGTATGGTTTCACCACTTGGACTCTAACGAAACGTTTGGAGAAAAAGCTTGACAAGAACCACACAAGAATGCTGCGTACTATTTTGTACAAATTCTGGAAACAACACACCCACAAAACAGTAGCCGTATGGCCACTTACCTCCCATCTCACCAATCATCAAAGTAAAACGAACAAGATATGCTGGTCACTATTAGGGAAGTAAGGACGAAGTCATAAGTGACGTTCTTCAATGAACTCCTACACATGGACACACCAGTGTTGGCCGAGCAACAAAAACTTACATTCATAATACATGTGCGGACACCGGACGTTGTCTAGAGGACTTATCAAGTGTGATGGTCGATACGAACATATGGCCAGAGAGAGTCAGAGGAATCCGTTCTATCGGTATCATGATGATGATGATGATGGTATGTTTTATTTGTTTTATTTGTTTTTATCAATAATTTGCTACTGGTCACTATTTTGTTTATAGTGTGGCATACGGAAGTTGATTTCGTCTTTGTTCAGAGATCGCAGATGCTTTCAAAAAACCTCAAAAGATCCATGAATAATTAATTCTTATTATTTAACCGACTTAGAAAGATGACGTTGACCTAAATTCTATTAAAAACTCTTAGGGGTGTCCTCGTGGTGTAATGGTTAAAGCGATGGACAGCGGAATCGTAATAAGCGAGTTTGTACTCCAGTCGCGCTATTACGTTCACTTTCGCGCAAATACCCTTAGGAAAGGTATGAACCCCCTTATCCTTCCAGCTAGGGGTTAAATAGTACCACTACTGTCCTTCTAGGAGAATGGCTTTGCCATTTAATAACCTACAAAGATTGATATGCCATTAAACAAAGAAACCAAACCAAACCTAAAAACTATATGACTTAAGGTCAGGTAATCCTGTAAGCACCGGTTGCAGTGCACTCACCGATATTTGGTAGCAATGAGCCTTGACAATGCTTGAATGGGTGACCACTTGATAACAGCAGTTACTGTAAGTAACGTAAGGGTTGTTGGTTGGTTGGTTGGGTTTTAGGGCGTATCAAACTTTGTAGGTTATTTAACGCCAAATCCATTTTTATGCAAATAGTTCTATTTCAAACAATTCAGTTTAGCATAAGTACACAGTTTAATTATCAAAAACATTCCAATTTCAAGCTATTCAGTTCATTCAAACAGTTCTAATTCAGTTAATTCAGTTTAGTATAAGTATAGATTTTATTCACACACAGTTAAATGTCAAAACAGTTCTATATTAAACAATTCAGTTTAGTGTAAGTACAATTTCAATGTCAAAAACAGTTCCATTTCAAACAATTCAGTTTGGCATATGTACACAGTATAAATGTAAGTACACATTTTAATAGGGAAAAAAATTCTATTTCAGGCTATTCAGTTCAATCAAACAGTTCTAATTCAAACAATTCCGTTTTAGCATAAGTATGCAGTTAGTTCTATTTGACCCATAGATAGGACCCTATCAGGTGCTACCACTCTGGGCCACAGTGGACCTGGGAGCGATAGCAATGAAGGGGTACTCCACATTCCCCAAAGCTCCAACATTACTGGAACCTCACCATCAAATTGTTTAGTGTCATAACTAGGACCCTCATTGGGTGGAGGTCTTACCCCTCTGTAGAGATGCAGTCGGTGTATTCTACAGCCCCAGCCAACGTAAGGCTTGTGCGTCAGATTGAAAAAAGACCTAACGAATAACAACAAAATAGAGCTATAATATTGCCCATAAATAAATACACCTCAACAGATTTTTAAGAATCTTGATTTTTTTTAACCAAATATACCCTTATTCATTATTTCTAATGTCATGTTATACAATCAAACCAACTATTATTTGGTATTATTTATTACTAAAATCTACAACGTTGAAACTCGATAACTGTAATTGCAATCCGTCTCTTTCTGAACCAAAAATATAATGGCATGAATATATATAGCGAGTTTACTTCTTTTGGGACTTCTGCAAATTCTTTTTTTTTTTTTTTTTTTTCTGTTACAGTTTTATTTCTTGTTTGTAAAAAATAATACCTAATAATATCCATTCTGCTTTTTCCCAGTCTATTGGAGCAGTAGAATACACAAACTGCATCTCTACTGAGGAGTAAGTCCCCATCAATGAGTAGCCTGGATTTGACACTAAACCATCTGATGGTGAGGCTCCAATCCTGGAACTTTGGGGAATGTGGAGTATCCCTTCATTGCCATTACTCTCAGGCCCTCTCTGATCTGGAACAGAAGCACCTAAACAGAACTGCTTGACATTTAAACTGTGAGTAAGAAAATGACAGATGTTTTATTTAATTGTTAGTGATACATAATAATAATTGGAATTATTTAACGATGTGCAAACAAATAATTAACAGTTGATAGAATTATTCGTATTAGATATAAATACTTGAAATCATTTGACAGTGTGCAAAAAAAATGAGCTCAGGCTCGTTTAAAAATGATATCTACAAAATGTGATTACAAATCATATATATTTAATATATATGTATAGACAGGATTCGGCAATAAATAACCTTCAATGGTTGATATGCCATAAAAGATAACCAAATTAAACCATATATATTCAATATATATGTATTTAGAGAATTTGGCATATCAACCATTGTAGGTAATGGTTGATATGCCATAAAACATAATCTAAACCAAACCGTTCTGATTGTATAATGTTCTACTGGAAATAATAAAATATCAGTATCTTTGTTTTAGAAGAAAAACTTTTTTAAAGAATTGTAAGTGGTGTATTTATTCATGAATGATATTGTCTATGGATAGGAAGTGATATTATATCTCTACTGACTCAAGCCAACGTGGTGGGAATTCTATATTACGAATGCCTGGTGTAGGAGTAATTTTTGCCCGGTGCGTGACAAAACAATATTCGCTTAGTTTTAGAGGGCCTTTCCCCAAGGGCTGAGTTTACCACTTGGCGCTTGAAGTGTCCCAAAAAGAAAATGCCAAGGGGATCAAGCATCTTCTTTTTTTTTTTTTTTTTTTTTTGTAAATGCCACTCACGAGTCTCGATTTGTGCGTGCTCTCACCACTACCACCACGACCATTATAAAATGACTTTAGGCCAAATCTAACTTGGTGGGAAGTCAGATAAATTAATAAATACTGTATAAGAATGGAGACAGTTACAAAACTTGTGGCGCGCTTAGGGTAAGTTTATCATCGTGGGAAATGTAATCGTTGACTCGATTTTGTATTCTGCAGATTGCTGATGCCTTTTTCAAAAGGCATGAATCTAACTATCCCCTCTCCAGTTAAGGATAAATAGTAGGGCAGACTGGGCTCTTTAAATTTGGTTTGGTTTGGTTTGGTTTGGTTTTATGGCATATCAACCATCGTAGGTTATTTAATGCCAAATCCATTTTTATATATATTAACAGTTCTATTTCAAACAATTCAGTTTAGGATAAATACACTGTTTAGGTCTCTTTAACCCATAGATAGGACCCTCTCTTTGAGCGATGGCAATAAAGGGATACTCCGCATTCCCCAAAGCTCCAGCATTATGGAAGCCTCACCCTCAGATTGTTTAGTGTCATATACAGAACATTCGTTGGGGTAGTCTTACCCCATTGCAGATATGCAGTCGTTGTATTCTGCTGCCCCAGCCGACTCTGCCACAGGATACTCATTAGTGGAGTCTCATCCTTCTGCAAAGATGCAGTCGATGTATTCTGCTGCCCTAATTGACTGGGCCATCTTTAAGTGGTCTAGAAGGAAAACTCTAACGAGACATTATATTTCATTCCACCCCAATACTCGCGGAAAAGGCATGAATCCATTTTTCTCTCTTTCTTTCCACTATGAGTCAAGACTAATAGGTGTTGGTAAGACAACCAATCTGGAAAAAGGAAAATTTTGATTTCAAACTAGCTGTACTCCACTTGAAAATTGACCTTATGTCACATATGCCCGTCCCAGAGGTGTTAGGTAAGGGGTTACTACTAAACTTAGTCTGGCATGATGTCAAAAAATGTGGCGCTGAATAAGGAGCAAATTCACTTGTAATAGTCTATGCATCTAGCTTGCTACACTCGTTGCTAATATCTTGAATAACATTTTATTTACATGATAATGTTTTTTGTATATGTGCACACAGCACACACATTACAAAATCGATTATTTTTAGTGTATATGTCTTGGTTGGATATTCCCCATTGGTGTCAGAGGTCGATGAGGTCTAATAAAAGCCTAGTGTTTTGACTTTTCATTTTCTAGACAATGGGCCATTCCCACTAGGGAGACTGAAACAATTCACTCTTCCAATTTAGATTTCCTTCGTCTTGGCAAAGTCTGCCGTAACAAATTTAATAAATAGCAGTATTTTATTTGGCGTTATATTGACTATCACGTACTTACAAAACTACAAGCAACATAGATATTTGGTTAGCTAGTTGGCTGACTGGTTTTACTATATGTAAACCCTTATTGACTGATTTAATGTTGAAGAAAATCTTTTATGTAAGCACTTACCGTATATAATAGTGTAATGAACGACTTTTTAAGACCAGGTTCTCATCTCATGTTCATTATACGCGCTATGGGAGGTTCTTTCAAAAAGTTCTTGGCCTTACCCAATAAAGAGTCACTGAAGCAAGACAGTTTTTCTCAGTTTTTCAATACAATCTTCCTTTACCTCATTGCGCCAAGTGTACTGATGCTCAAGCATTGCAATTCTATAATGAGTGAAGGTGACAACTTGGTTCTCCGAAAACTCCTACAGAGCGCATATGACTTCATCATTGTTTCCAAAGGGAGTGTGGAGTACGTAGAGTAGAAATACCTGTTAGGGTAACATGCATGGGTCAAATTAATCTGTTTAATAAATCATTCGTATGCCATTGAACTCTTAGAAATAACTACACAAAAAATGTAAATGCGAACATACAATGAACGCGATTCTTTATCCTTCGTGTATAAAATAACCCCAGACATGTTGATATGCCATTAAAATCGATTAGTCAATTGAATAAACTGTTCTTAATACTAATCACTTATACACAATTATATGGTTTCATGTGAGCTTGGTTGGTTGGTTAGTTGGTTGGTTGGTTTTACGGCATGTCAATATTTGTTGGGTTGTTTAATGTCCAACAAATCTTTTATGTAATCAATTTTGTGGTTTCAAGTAACTAATTATAATAATAGTCATTTGTAAACAATTCTGGCTTCCAGTAATAAGTCTTAATAAAAATAATTTACGCTGTGTTATATAATAATAATAATCTGTACACATTTATATGATTTCAAGAATTTCAAGTAACTAATAATAATAATAATAAACTTTGGAAGCCATGAGAAGCAGCATGGTGGATATGAAGCAAGTTAGTTGAATCCAGCGATGGATCAACGGCACTCTTCATCAGAGGCTTGGCAGACGAACCCACTGGTCAACGGCCACAAACACACACACACGCATCAGCAGTTGCCACACTTGTAGATGATACTCAATTACAAGTATGGCAACTCCTGATGCGTGTGTGTGTGTGTGTGTGTGTGTGCGCGCGACCCGCTTAATAGTTCTCTTATGTAAGAAAACTAGGTCACGTCTGTATCAGGTGCGTAGATTTTAAACAACCCCTGAGTCTGGTATAGCCACAATATACCACCCATGATAAAAATGTTGAATTAAAATATAACACAACGTGAAACCAGGTAACATGCCTAGGTGTCATGATCAGCAGATGCTCTCCTGGTAGCCAACATGGGAGACCCCGTTTTTAACCCGCGAATGTTGGCTGTTTTTTGTTTTTTTCAGGTACACGAATGACAATCTGAGGAGCCACACAAATCAGAGACGGAAACACAAAACATGGACTAGGGAAAACAACCCTCTTGCACTACACAGCTATTTTAGGAGCAACCTTACATAAAGAGTATATTTAAAAAAATGATAGAGATATGGCAAGAATGTGCTAGTTTTCAGACTCGCTCACCAAGATTGGACAATAATAAAGAAAGGTTGGTTTTCGGACCTTGAAATACTAGAAATACACCAGAAAACAAATAATGAATAAGATAGTAATTCAATATCAGACACACCAAGTATTGACAAACAAGAACAGTCTAACCGAAATGAACCGCCAACTTCTAAAAATAGAAATACCACCCAACCAAACAACACTGAGCAAACACTAACACAAGAACAGAAAATAAATTTAGAAAATTTAAACAGAATTATGAATGGAAGAAAAGACTACCATACCATTACTAAAAAACATAGACTGGAGAACAGTCAAGACGGAAACGGAAAAAATAAATCAAGTACTTACATATATATCAACAAATAATATAGCTGAATTAAATGAACTAATCTATGCAGGAGCGAAATTAGTTTGTCACAAAATCGGGGTCCCCTTAAAAAGAACGAAGAAAAAATAAAAATCTGGATGGGAAATTCGACTGGAAACATAGATAACAAAATCTACGAAAACAGGCAAACATGACGAAACAAAAGGAAAACGATGGAACATGTAGGGAAAAAAGGAAAAAGTAACACAAGAAAAAATAACAATACAACTTGAGAAAATAAACCAGGAAGTACTAGCGAAAGAGAGAAGATTAAAAAGATATCGAGAAAGAGTAAAACAATATAGACAAAACAAGATATTCCCAAACAATGAAAGAAAATTCTACCAACAAGTTAGGGGAGATGACACAAAAACATAGCAACAACCGGATGGAAGAGAAACCGAACAATTTTGGGGTAAAATATGGCAACTAAGGGAACATAAAAAAAAGCCAAATGAATAAGCAACGTGGTAAAAGAATTAGAAGGATTCGAAAAAGATTCAAAAAAATATAACATATTGGAAAAGTTTAGACCATGATGGAATGCATGGATTCTGGTTCAAGAAATTCACTACCATTCGTGACAGACTAGCTCTTGAAATGAACAGATGCCTACAAGGAACACAAGTACTCGAATGGATGACCAAAGGAAAAACCTCATTGATGCAGAAAGACCCCTCAAAGGAACTCCCTCAAACAACTACAGACCTATAACGTGCTTACCTATAATGTGGAAAATATTAAAAGAAGAAATAAGGGAAGAGATTTCCTACTCGCTAACAAGCCGCTAAGGAAGAGGAAGGATGTCGCAAAGGATCCAAGTGCACAGGAGAGCTACTCTACACAGATCAGCACATCCTCAACGAGAGCAAGACCAGACGGAAAAATCTAGCTATGGCCTAGATTGACTAGAAAAATGCATATGATATGGTCCCACAAAGCAAGATAATAAACTGCCTCAAAATTTACAAAATATCAGATGAAGTCATATACTTTATCGAGAAAACCATGGGGGTGTCCTCGTGGTGTAATGGTAAAAGCGATGGACTGCGGAATCGTAGTCCAATCGCGCTATTACGTTCACTTTCGGGCAAATACCCAAGGGAAATGTATGAACCTCCTTATCCTCCCAGCTATGGGTTAAATAGTACCACTACTGTTCTTCTAGGAGAATGGCTTTGGCATTAAATAACCTACAAAGGTTGATATGCCATTAAACAAAAAACCCAACCAAACCAAACCATGAAAACCTGGAAAGTGGAATTGACAACAGGAGGGAAAAGCTTACTTAAAGTGAAGATCCAATGGGGTGTTTTTCAAGGAGATGCTCTTTAACCATGACTATTTATGATTGCAATGATGCCAGTTAACCACAGACTCAGAAAAGGCACAGTCGGAGACAAACTTAGTAAATCGAAAGAAAAGATCAATCACCTAATGTACATGGACAACATTAAAGTGTCTGCCAAAAACAAAAAAGACCTGGAAACCCTAATACACGCAATGAGAATATACAGTCATAACATAAGGAAAGAATTTGGCGTAGAAAAACGTGCCATGCTAGTAATGAAAAACGTTAAACGACACCTGACGGACGGAATGGAACTACCAAACCAAGGAAAAATTAAAACGCTCGGAGAAAAGAAAACCTACAAATACTAGGGCATCTTGGAATCTGACACATCAAACAAGAGGTGATGAAAGAAAAAATTAAGAAAGAATATCTCGGGAGAACCAGAAAGCTACTCGAGACAAAACTAAGCTGTAGAAACCTCATCATAGGAATAAACACCTTGGCTGTTCCCCTCTTTAGATATTCGGGACCATTCTTAAAGTAAACCGAAAAAGAACTTAAGCAAAGAACAAGAAAACTAATGAAGATGCAAACGGCATTACATCCCAGAACTTGCCAGCATTAAAGACAGCGTGGAAGCATCGATACAACGACTCAAAGACTACATAGAAAAGTGCAGAGAAAGGCTGATTACAGCCACCAGAAACAATACTGACAACACGAGGACAAACAGAATGACAATAACCAGAAAACAAAAATGGAAAGAAAAACAACTCTATGGACGTTTTAAGCGACTAATAAGCAACATCTCACACGAGAAAACCTGGACGTGGCTAAGAAAAGGAAACCTTAAGAGAGAAACAGAATCTCTCCTAATAGCAGCACAAAACAACGTTATAAGAATCAATCATATCAAAGCGAGAATAGATAAGATGCAACAAAATAGCAAATGTAGATTATTTGGTGATAGAGACGAAGCGATAAATCATATAATAAGCGAATGTAGCAAATTAGTACAGAAGGAGTATAAGACTAGACACGACTGAGTGGACAAGAGGATTCACTGGGAGTTGTGCAAGAAATTTAAATTTGACCATACAAACAAATGTTATATGCATAACTCAGCAGCTGTCCTGGAGATTGAAACTCATAAACTCCTATAGGATTTTAATATACAAACGGGTCACCTAATCTTGGCCAGACGACCAGACCTTATAATAATAAAAAAAAGAAAATTTGTACAATTGTGAACTTTGTTGTTCCTGCAGACCACAGAATAAAATTGAAAGAAAATGAAAAGAAGGATATGTACCTGGACCTTGCTAGGGAATTGAAAAAACTATGGAATATGAAAGTGACTGTTATAACACTTGAGATTGGTGCTTTTGGTACAGTTACCAAAGGATTATTAAAGGGACTGGAGGACTTGGAAATAAGACGGCGAGTCGATACCATCCAAACTACTTCATTATTGAGAACGGCCAGAATACCGAGAAGAGTCCTGGAGACTTGAGAAGACTTAAGGAGACTTGCTATAACTCAAAATCCAAGGAAAGACCATCAGCTAAGGAGTAAATAATAATAATAATAATAATAATAATAATAATAATAATAATAATAATAATAATAATCTCTTGCAAACTACTACAGCTTCGAGTAATAATTCAAGATTTAAAAAGATAATGTGCACCAAGTTCTACGGTTTCAAATATTCCTGTCAAATACTAATAACTTTCAAACAGATCTATTTGACCCATTGATGGGACTCTAACAAATACCTTCACTCCGAGAATGAGTGGGCTTGGAAGTAATAACAACAAAGATATACTCCATACTTAGAAGAGTTCTGGGGATTTGAGGAGACTTGCTGTCACTCTGACTTTCTGTGAAAACCGCTAAAACCAACAGGTGTGAAAAACTTATATCGAAATACTGAAAAATGGTTCGTGTACAAACCAGAATCTGTCCTTGAAAATGAGACCCCTAAAATTCTCTAAGACTTTGAGATACAAACGGACCACCAAGTCCTAGCCTGTTAATTAATAAGAAAAATAGAACTTGTCATTTTATGGATTTTGCTAATCCAGCAAATTAAAAGAAATCGGATGAAGATGACTGTGATTACCAGGAGTGATTGGAGCCCTTGGAATGGTCCCCCAAAGCCCAGTAAAGAGGCTGAGTGAACTGGAGAACATCGGAAGAATCAAGACCATCCAGACCACAGCACTGTTAAGATCTGCTAGTATACTTAAAAGAGTCCTAGATTCCTGAAGAGATTTACTGTCACTCAGACTTCTATGAAAAACAACCAATTAAAACTGTGAATTGAATTACCATGAGCAGAAAATCCGCCGAACACCTACGCACGATATACGGGAACACTGAACAGCTGTTTGGACCTTATTAGGTCTCATTAGCAGTGCATACCGTAATCTGGTGACTCAGTTGTAGAGTTTCGGCACTGCAATCTGTGGTCGCTGGTTCGATCTCCAGTGGTGGAGATTACGGTATACACTGCTGATGAGACCTAAAAAGGTCGAAACGGCTGTCCAGTCTTCCCGTTTTTTGTGCATAGGTGTTTGGTGGATTTTCTGGTCGTGGCAATTTAATTCACAATATAATTCCTCTACTTAAAAAATAAGAATATGTACATCAGTTAAAACTTGTATAAAAAATTTGCAAAGAGAATATGAACATTTGAATGACGTGTTTTTTTCTTAGAAACCTCAATACTAGAATCCTGAGTGATCATTTCAAATGCATCTCAAATGAAAATTTTTGTTTTATTTTTTTTTTTTCCTGAACTCCAATAGTGCGCGTGTACGTTAACCGTATTAGCCAGTCCGCACGTTGAAGCGGGTAGTAGCGGTTGTAGGAATTCAGCGCTCTCTTGCACAAAGCACGTATGTCCAACGTGTATTTGCACTACTTGCACCATTTCGTACTTTGGCCGATTTGCGCAACACCGACTGGCGCAGAATTTTCGACTTTCTGGTTTGGTTTGGTTTGGTTTCTTTGTTTAATGGCATATCAACCTTTGTAGGTTATTTAATGCCAAAGCCATTCTCTTAGAAGAACAGTAGTGGTACTATTTAACCCATAGCTGGGAGGGTAAGGAGGTTCATACCTTTCCCAAGGGTATTTGCCCGAAAGTGAACGTAATAGCGCGACTGGAATACGAACTCGCTTACTACGATTCTGCAGTCCATCGCTTGAGCCATTATACCACGAGGACACCCCCTCGACTTTCTGGGTGATCGTGTATGTCAGTTTTCCTATTTAAATGTAGTTAACAGATATTTTTTATCATGCTTTTAAAATTATTTACACGTATATTTTTTCCGAACCGGAAATTAATTATTTTGTTCCAATTTCAGATTTTTTAATTAAATTTATTTGAATTTTTTAATAACATGACTATGGAAAACGTCAGAAAAAGAAAGTACGAAGACGAAAATAGAAACTTTCAAAAAGAATAGGTTAAAATTTATAGTTTTATTGATGAGTAAAAATCGTGGTGTCTGATTTGTAATATTACAATTTAAAATTACCAAGTTTGCAATTTACGTCGACATTAGGAAACATCTCATCCCCACTTTTCAAGTCAATATTCACTCAATTCAAAATTACAAAATGAGAAACTTAAATCCCTGCAATCTGGTCTTTTTAAATAACAAGGACTCTTAACTTCATTTAATCGATAGAATGACACCATAAACGAAGCTAATTTTTTGTTAACTTCGAATATTGCTCGCGCCAAACGTCCATAAGGAGGAGAATTCATTTTTTTTTTAATTGGAAGAAGTGGTTAAGATTTCGGATCCAAGTAATACAAAACGGCATAAAGTGATCACACAGGTTCCTATGTCTCGCCGGACAATTGGGCATCATATTGGTACAATTAATAAAAATGTTAGTTGTCAAAATTTCTGAGACGTAGCTGGATGATTTTTATCATTAAGGGTTTTCGTCCTATTGTCTTCATCTTTATTGTTATTTCCTTAACGTTTCGGCTGATGTGTCCTCCGGCCTTCTTCAGGTGTTTGTCGAACTCGGGAACCTTCATGGAACTTCGAACTACGTCCTTTATTGAATCCACGGGGATCGCCTGTTCTGATTCCGTTAGCCATAACCGGGTAAAAGTGTTAAGTATTCCTGTATTGTTACTCGCCTGCAGTCAGGATTGAACCAGCAACCTCAAGATGATTGTCTCCTTAGAAGCTTAGGGAACCAACGCCTATAACCGTTACGCAAGGTGTCCAGTAGGACACAGTGTAAAAATGTTGCAAACAATTTGATATGCGATTTCCAAATTGTACAGCATTTGTAACGCTACACCCTCACCCCCACCACATTTTAGATCAGTCTTCTAACCATTCCACTTCTTAGCCACTTCTTACGGCCGGCCGGTGATCAACTAGTGGCTGAGGGGGTAACGCACATTTCTTTACCGCTACAAAAATATGATCGAGGGAAACAGGAGAAAATAAAACAGACGAACAAACACGAACAACGCTTGGGGTTAACCAAGAGCAAAAAGGAGGTATTGCAACACTACATGCATGTGCGGACTATCGCTAGCGTGGGTTACTAGCGAAAATTCCACAAGCACCTCGAATGCAGACATCTTGAGTCGGTCTTCTTCACTGGACCCTATCTTGTCTCCTACTGTCTCCGGAGTCCAGTGTTGACTGCCCCTGTCCGTGGTTCCACGCCAACTCTCTTTGCTGTCCCGACGCCAACTCTCTGCTGTCCAGTCGCCCTGCCGTCCAGTCGCCAACTCCTCTCAGCTCCTTTTCCAGCCAACTCTCATTCGCGTCCCCTTCCCACTTCCGGATACGGCGAGATTTCATGTCCAAGAATCCTTTGTCTGGTTTCGCGCCAAAACAGACAAAGGAATCGTCTGCTTTGGCGGCCCACCCACATAGTGCTACACATTTAGTTTAGCTCTCAACGAGTCTACAGACATTCAGGATGTTCTACAATTGGCCATTTTTATCCGCTATGAACATCTAAATGTAAATGTGAAGGAAGAAATTATGTAGCTTGTTAGAAATGCGCTTGATGAAAAAAATGGGCAGATTTGAATTGTCTCGTTATAAATTTGTAAATGTTGCGACTAACAGAGTGCCCGCTGTAATGGGTGAAAAACAGATCTTATTAGACTTTTAAACAATAATCCTAAAATTCGACATTTTTTTTACTACTTCATTGTATAATTCACTGTGAGCATCTCGTAGCGGAGTATTTCAAATACGAAAATGTGTGGAAGATAGTTTTCCAGATTGGGAATTTAATTAAAACAAATTCCAAATCAAACCGTCAATTCAAAAACCTTTTAAACGAGTTGCGAGTGAATGACGAAATAGATAAATTATCCAGTGATTTATCTTTATACTGTAGTTAAGATGACTGTCAACTTAATGTTTTGAGCCGTTTTGTGGAACTCCTTATTCCTATAATAATATTTACAAAAGAAAAAGACAAAAAATATCCAGGATTAAAAAATGAAACTTTCTGACGTAATGTTTCTTACAGATGTGCCAGAACATTTGAAAATACTTAATTTGGCTTTACTAAGAAAAGAAAAAATGTTACTGATTTGTCACAAACTAAACTTCGACTGTTTGGTTACGATCTTGAGAAAATGTTTAATCATTTTCCTCGAGTAAAAGCAAATGTAATGAATATCAAAGAAGAAAAGTTAGATAAATATGAATAAGAATAGAGAGTATTAAGAGCAAATTTCAAACAAAGGTTGGATGATTTGAAAAGTTTTAAATCTAAATTTGCATATTTCGTGAGCCCAATTATTTGCGATATTATTGAAGATGGATTTCAAATTTCTGAAATAATACTTACAGAAAAAGTGGCTAGGGAATTGGAATTATTAGATATGAAAGAGGACCAAGAATTGGAAATGCTGCATAAAGCTACATTTTATGATTGAATTTTGGAAATTCGTGCCAGAATCAAAATCTCCAAACTTTTTTTCGATTTTTGGTACAAAATATTGCTGTGAATCTTTGTAGTCTGCAATGATGTTCGTCAAATCGAAATATTGTTCACAGTTGACCAATCAACATCTTACATAATTTCTACAAACAACTTTAACTCATTTTACGCCAAATTTTTTAAAAATTAACCAAAGATTGTCGTTTGATCTTAACTTTTTAACAGTAAATATATTTTCGTAATATTTGATTTTTGTTATATTTGTATTTCATTTCTAAAATTTTGAAATAATTTTCTTTTTCATAATTATATTTTTGTATGTGTTCTTATGTTTTTATATGTGACTCGTAAAAATATGCAATTATATTAAATAAAACCTTCGGAAATTTTGTACCTTCGTGTGACTCTTTATAAAAAATAAAAAAACTGGATTGCGGCTCTCTTTGGCCTCTTTTGTGTCCACCCTTAAAACAGGTCATATTGATTGATTGATTTGTAACATATCTATTTCACCTATAGATGGGACCCTAATGGGTACAACAAAGTGAACCTGAGAGTAATGGCAATAAAGGGGTACTCTACCCCTCCAGATCTCAAGAACAGGAGCCTCACCATTGGATATAGTTTAATTTTATATCCAGAATACCTCTCTATACTGCAAAGTATACAGTCTATTCTAAACCTCGTTGACAAGATGGTTTTTGAAGAAGAGAATCAACACAAAGTGAATATTTTTTTAAAGTGCAACTTGTAAATAAATTATTTACATTATGCAGACCAGGAGCAAAAATTACATGGCCCATTCGGCTGGGGCTGCAGAATACACCGACTGCATCTCAGCAAAGTAGTAAGACTCCCCCAACGAGTGTCCTGGTTATGACACAAAACAATTGTGAGGCTCGAGTAATGCTGGAGCTTTGGGAGATGCAGACTACCCCCTTTATTGCCATCACTCTGGCCCGGAGTTGTAGCACTTAACAGGGTCCTACCTATGAGTCAAATAGAACTAAACTGTGTGCTATTGCTAAACTGAATTGTTAGAAATAGAACTGTTTTAGATTTAACTGTGTGTAAACAAAAAACTGTTCTTATACTAAACTGTATTGTTTGAAAAAGAACTGTGAAGGACATTTAGACTGTGTACTTATATTTAACTGAATTGTTTTATGTATAAAAAATGGATGATATGGTCATATGCCATCAAACAAAACTGTATTAGCAAAAATTACAAAATACTTTTACTGAGGTCATGTGACTATGTATTTTCCAAACACCTCCACCACGGAAAGTATTCATAAAAATTAAACGGTAATGAAATCCAATGAGACTCGCTGTCCCTCAGACTAAGTGCAAATTACCAGTTACAACTGGTTTGGAAAAACTCTGAACGAAATGCTGACAAATGGAGCATATACAATAATTAACTGACCTTAAGAAAAAGCCATGAACTCTAAAACTACAAGAACAAGCAAGAACTAGTCCCAAACAGTTTTTAACTCCTCATTAGGCAAAGACTTAGATATTACTTATGATAAGCCCGGAGAAGAAAATCATTTCTATTATTAACGAGTACGGGGCATTTTATAAGAAAATTTTCATGCACACAATTTCTTTCTTGTTTAAGTGGCGGCAGATTGTGGCTTTGGATTGTTGAAGTCAAGTGCAAATTTTCGAGTACATTTGCATGGATTACATTCCAGCAATTCCCTTAAAGCATCTTGATCAAAGCCCAATGAACGTCCTGGTCTGAGTTCATCTCTCATTTACGTATCTCCAGAATGAAAATTTACAGCTGCTTTTAATTCGGGTTTTTCCCGTGACCTAATGGCAAATGTACTGGATTACAATACCGCAGTAAATGAGTTCAAGATCAAGTTGCGCTATTTATTGCGTTCACTTTCGGACTAATACCCTCCGGAAAGATATTTGCCCAGTCGGCTGGAGCAGTAGAATACACTGACTGCACTTCTGCAGAGGGGTAAGACCCCCCCATGAGTTTCCTGGATATGACACTAAACAACCTGATGGTGAGGTTCCAGTAATGCTGGGGCTTTGGGGAATGCGGAGCAACCTTTTCATTGCCATTACTCACAGATCCACTCTGGCCCGGCGTGGTAGCACCTGATAGGGCCCTATCTATAGGTTAAACAGAACTAACGGCATACTTATGCTAAAGTGTATTTTTTGACTAAACTGAATCCTATTTACCAACCCCTCCGCTCGGGCAGGATATGACACAAGGTCAACTTTTAAGCGGAGTTTAACAGGTTTGAATTCAGAGTTTTCCTTCTCCTCACCAAGGCTGAAGAACCCAGTCTGCCCTACTATTAAGTCCATACCATAGCTGAAGTCCCTACCATAGCTGGAGGGAGAATAATTGGATTCATACCTTTCTCAAGGGTATTAGTTCTATGTGAAATGCAATCATTCTCGTCCAGGATTTGAACTTGTGTCACCGTGTCCATTTCCTACGACGATAACCATTACACCACGGGCACCTCCATAAACTGAATAGCTTGAAATAGAAATGTTTTGGACAATTAAACCGTACTTACATTTAAACTGCGTGCTTATACTAAACTGAATTATTTGAAATGGAACTTATTTTTGACATTGAAACTGTACTTACACAAAACTGATTTGTTTGATATAAAACTGTTTTGACATTTAACTGTGTGTAAACATAATATGTACTTATACTAAACTGAATTAGCTGAATTAGAACTGTTTGAATGAACTGAATAGTTTGAAATAGAAATGTTTTTGTCAGTAAATTGTGTACTCATGCTAAACTGAATTGTTTTAAATAGAACTGATTATTTTCATAAAAATAGATTTGGCGTTAAATAGCCTACAAAGGTTGATAAAACCCAACCAACCAACCAAACGGAAAGATATGAACTGCTATATCACCCCAGCAATGGGTTAAATAGTATCAATACAGTTCTTCTGCAAGGACAGATTTGGCAATAAATAACCCACGAAGGTTGATATACCACAAAAACAAAGAAAGAAAGAAAATCCTAAACTGGTAGCCGTACCAAGGCTGAAGAGCCCGGTCTACCCCACTAACTGTGCGAGAAGAGAATGATTCATCAATTTCTTAAGACAATAAGAGCGAATTGAAATGCAAACAGCTTCGTCCAAGACTTGAACTCGGCTCTCTTGGCTCTAGCGATAAGCGTTATACCACAAGAGACTCCTGAATTCTTATGAGTATGAAAACCACAAATGAAGAAAATTGTTCTTTTTAATTTAAAACCTGTTAATGTTTGAGTGTCCCAGATGTCACGGGGTAATTGATTCCAAAACCTGATTTCTATAAAACTGAACTCTTTTGTTCATGAATGTTACTCATAAAAACTAATTCTAAAATCGGACTGTGTAAATCTTAGATGTCAATAAGTGCACAAAGAGGTGCAGATATAAAGTAAATATTTTGATTAAAACTATGAATAGATTCTTTCTTCTATTCTAAGTCAATGTAGAGAGACAAAACCAAAACTTAATTGACTCGTATTTCCTAAATTAACAAACGGAGATTCTCACTGGCATAGTGGCTAACGTACTGGACTACAACATCCTAGTAAGCGAGTTCGAACTTCAGTCGCGCTATTACGTTCACTTTCAGACTAATATCTTTAGGAAAGGTGTGAAGTCCTTTATCACTCCAGCTATGGGTTCAATAGTATCACTGATGTTCTCCTACAAGGATGGCTTTAGCATAAAATAACCCACGAAAGTTGACATGTCATTAAACAAAGGAACCAAGAAAGAAACCAAGGCTACATTTCAAAACAAGATTGCATTCATTTTTGCTTACTTAAAAACAAACTGGTGTCAATTTTATTTCCATACACAATCGTTTTATTGATAACCAAAATACCACAATAAAGAAACCAATTAGAATTAGTACCTGATTCCTAAATCAATTTTTACTGCCAATAAACAGTAACTCTAGTACATTTTCTTTTGATTTAGCTCTTTTGTCGCTGAAATATAGAAGATCGTTTATTTTTTGACATTATCTTATTGGTCATTTTTATTTTGCTTATTCTATTGTTCAGTGTGAAAGGAATAAAACATCAAGTGAATATGATCGGAATACGTGTAAAATAAAAAATAAAAACAATCTTAATAATCAATGATCTTTTTTAAACAATAAAAGTATTTTCTGAAATAATTGATTAATCTTGAAGGCCTTATTCATTTTATTCTTTAGACATATTGTGAAGAATATTAGCAAGAAACATAAATATAATAACCAAAATATAAAAAGAATAAATACACGATTATCTGCCTTGATTATTGGAACATTACCAAACGATCCTAAAAACTTAAAATTAATCCAATATGACTTATATAGGTACTACAGAAGTGTCAAGGAAATGAGGATTTTGTAATCATCAAATTTCCTTTGACTGGGTTCTTCAGCCTTGGTGAGGCAACTAGTCAAGGAGAGGGAAAACTCTGAATTCAAACCTGTTAAACTCCGCTTAAAAATTGACCTTGTGTCATATCCTGCCCGAGGGGAGGGTTTGGTAAATATGATAAAATTTCCTTTGAAAAATATTCGATGCCAAAACATCTCTCTCTCTCTCTCTCTCTCTCTCTCTCTCTCTCTGTATATATATATATATATATATATATGAAAAATTCATGACAAATAACAATAAAACATCCATGATTGAATTGAGATTGATAAAAAAAAAAGACAATATCATGTAGGACAGGGTCGAAATACTGTAGATTGAGTTTGGAGAAAAGTTTAAAATCATAAATTTCCCCAAACCCGTTGAATAAGAGGTCTGAATTTTTAAACAAATGTAAACATATTAAAAATTATCTTTTAAGTTTGTTTGTTCCAGATTTAAAATAGATGAATAAAGATAGTTAGTTATTTAGGGTATTATATTTTCCAAGCGCTGACCGCAACTGCTACGCCTTCAACAAACATAAATATAAATAAAAATATAAAATTAACAGACGGTTATCATCCTTGATAACAAATGTTCATAAAACATTTTGTGCTTAAATCTTTCATCTATTTTTGCCTAACCTGCATAACATTTTCAACATTATGAATGGCTATCGAGATAGACAAGATTGTTTATCATGTCCACATTCTCCTAGTTGACCTTTTAGTGAGGATACGCAACCTCTACAGATTACCTTCTCTGCTATTAACTGCATAGACCTGGCAACCTGGAAAGTCAATTTTTTGGTAGATAGGAACCTATCAGGCGCTACTTCTCCGGGTTAGAGTAGGACTGGGAGCAATGGCAATGAAGGAGTACTCTGCATTGCCCAAAGCTCCAGCATTACTAGATCCTCATTATCAGATAGTTTAATGCTATCTGTGATAATGAAGGGAAAATTGACAACAAAATAAATAAAATAACATGAAATAAATGAATGAATATACGATTACCTATTCTTGTCTATTGAAACGTTCTAATCTTGGTTCCGTTTTGAAAACAACTGGCTAAAAGACACGTGACTAAAAAGCACGTACTCTTCCCCTAAGGCCAACTCTGAACAAGTTTAATACAATTTTTTCTTTAAATCTTCACTAGTAAGTTATCAAAGTTTAAGACCAATATCAAGATTTTTATCCCCGTCAGTGGGTCAGCTTCTCATTCATGTAAATTGAGTCTAGTGATTATTTCCGGCTATCAAAATATCAAAAGCCAAACCTCTAATGGACACTTGGTAACTGTTGAGAATATGCTACAGATCATGATGAATCAACTGAAGCCAGCGTTAATTGAAGACTTCTTGCACATAGATAGATAGATAGATAGATAGATAGATAGATAGATAGATAGATTTCATGAGCTTCAAACACACACACACACATATATATATATATATATATATATATATATATATGTATATATACATGGTTCGCTCACTTGATGGTGACGCCGACTTTTCTCCATTGTTACTGGAGTCTTGCAAGGGGATTAATTAGGGCTATATATGTTTAAATTACGTACTTCGAACGTCGATAGATCTAATAAAAGAAAATGGTTTTACACTAAAAAAAGAGGGGGGTGCAAGAAGCCGACGATATCTTGCAGAAATAGACGCAGACTATGCAGACGATATAGCGCTTCTTGCAAATGCACCTGCCCAAGCCAAATTTCTGCTGTATAGTCAGGAGCAAGCAGCAGGAAACATTGGCCTCAATGTGAATGCAAATAAAACAGAATTCATGAGTTTTAAACAAGAAGAATCTATCTCCGCTTTATGAGGCAGGTCTCTATATTAGTAGACAAGTTCCCATACCTAAGCAGCAAGATCTCATCCACTGAAAAGGATGTTGGCATTCACCAAACAAAGGTGTAGAATGCTATAGATAAGTTATTGAACATATCAAAATCTGATCGCGAATAAAAGGAAATGGAATTCCCACCAAGTTATGGCTGTATTGATACGAGTGAATGGTTACACTCCATTGGTGCAAATGAAAAATGCCAGGAGAAAAAAGCCAGATGGGCACTACTCAAGAATGCCGCGTGCAACACCCTACAAAACGGCAGCTGTACGGCCACTTATCTCTCATCTCATCTCATAAACCATCCAAGTAAGGCGAACAAAACATACCAGGCATTTCAGAAGAAGCAAAGACGAACTAATAAATGACGTTCTCTTATGGACTCATACCGATGGACGCACCAGTATTGGCTGTCCACCAAAGACTTACATCCGCTCGGTGCAAACACTGGATGATGAGAAAGAGTCTGGGAACTCGGCACTGTCAGCTTGACTTGATGATGATGATGATGATGATGATGATGTGTGCGCTTATATCATACATCTTCATTGATTCATCGGGATGGGTCATCAGGGATGTTTCCGATGGGTTCACGGGGGGGGGGGGGTTCGGATCTTACAACATCAGACCCCCTCGCCCAAATGACCCAGTTGGCATTGATCCTACTCCAACTCCCATCCTGGCAGTTAAACTGCCCATCCACACAAGACAAATGACCACAGAAATGACTCTATCACTTTAAATTTTACAACAGCCAATCAGAGCTCGGCTCCTCTGATGACTTCTGAATCTTTCCTTTAAAATCGGGAGGCCATTTTGCTCTTGCTTTCCGGCCGCGATGACATCTTCATTCGGCTATTTGTTCACTCCGGTATGTAGTTTTTTGTTTTGTTTTGTTTTTTTCTTCTTTTTTTTTTCCTCCTTTTTTCCTATTCCTCCCCCGAAACTTACAAAAAAATAAAATAAAATAAAATAAAAAGTGAGTTTGTTTAAAATCATAAAATTGCCAATGAGAAACAACGATTACAAGTAACCAATACTCTCTATGCCAAAGTTATCAATTGTTAAAATTTGCAAATATTTTTAAACCATATAAGTTTAACGAACTCCTGGAAAAATACATTAACGGAATTATATATATATATATATATATATATATATATATATATATATATATATAACCGGCTCAATGGTCTAGTGGGTAGAGTGTTCGCCTATGATCCGCGAGACCGGAGTTTAATCCAAGGTCGAGTCATACCAAAGACTTTTAAAACGGTACTTGACACCTCCTTGCTTAACACTCAGCAATATAAGGTACGTATCAAGGGTAAAGTGGAGCAATCCAGGGAAAGGAGTAGCGCCCTCCCCTACAACTCGGTGTCGTAACTATTGAAAAGGGCGCCTTCTGGTTGCCTTCGACTAAAGGGAGACAACTTTACTTTTACTTTTATATAAATATATCAAAGTATGTGTAGTTAGGCAGCAGTCGTTTATTTAAGCATGTTTGATTAAATAGTAAAGACAAATTTTGTCTGTATAATCTAATTAAGATCCTTTCGAGATTCCTGATAAGTGTCTTGGTCTCAGGTTGTAATTGGTGGATGAGTTTACCAATATATATATATAGTCATCCACAGACAGGTCTGTTTCGTTCGATCAGAACTCATCAGTGTGGCTAGACATACTAGCTTCCCGTAGCCGGGATCGAAACCCGGTTGACTCAAACGTCAATCCAAGCTTCTAACTCTTCAGCCACGAGGAACCAGTAGGAGCGAAGTATATTTTAAACGGTTATGAATCACAATTACTATTGTTTACATACATCCGTTTAACGGCTACCGAGACCTCAATTCATATATGAAGAGACTTGCAATAAACGCTAATGGCAACACGATTACTTCACTCGCTAGAGAACTCAACCCTACGGGGGTAGGGGAGTATATATATCTATATAGTCATCCACATCTCTCACCTCTCTCTCTCTCACTCTCTCTCTCTATATATATATATAGAAAGAGAGTGAGAGAGAGAGGGGTGAGAGAAAGGGAAGAGTACGCGGAAGGAGTCTGAATTTATTTTGAATTTTAATTGCTCAATCCTATGTGATTAATATTAATAATCGTCATTGAATTAACTTCATAGGCAAAGAAGATTATGCTGAAGTATATACTGTCGTTGTATAAAGTAAATGTCTTTTTTCAACATTAGACCACGGACATATATATATATGAGACTGATATATATATCAGTCTCCTATGACCCTCATATGAGCAATATTTAGTTTTCATTAAACTTAAATTTATCCCTTATCCACCCTTTAGCAGTATATCTAAGACAACCCCCACCCCTCCTCTCTTTCTCTCTCTCTCTCTCTCTCTCTCTCTCTCTCTCTCTCTCGGGGAATTCCTGTACCGTAGTGGCTAAAGTAAGCAAGTTCAAACTCCAGTCACGCTATTACATTCACTTTTGAGCTAATACCCTTTGGAAAGTTTCGAACCTCCTTATCGCCCGATCTATGAGTTAAATAGTACCTCTATTTTTTTTTTTCTACAGGAATGGTTGTAGCTTTGAATAACCTATGAAGGTTGATATGTCATCAAACAAAGAAACCAAAACAATACCAATACCAGCATCTCTCTCTCTCTCTCTCTCTCTCTCGCTTTGATATCTCTTGATAAGAGTTTTCTCTCAGTACTATTTTCCCTTCAGTTTTATAGAAGGAATTACCTTCTTGCGTGCATAAAATCTTAGAAACTTTTCATTAATACTACCCTTCTTCTTTCCCAGCTCTGCAATTTAGTGTATCAAACAGATTCCACCGATAATTATGGAAATAGTTTATTACAAATTTATTATATACTTTATATCAATGGAAGGTGAGATATTTTAAAATTTTTTTCGTGTGTACCTTCCTTCTCCTACTTCCGTTCTTCCGCAATGATAGAAAGAAAGAAAGAAAGAAAGAAAGAAAGAAAAAGTTTCACTAAGTCACATTTATGTAAATATAGGGCATTCGGTGAGAATTCAACTCACTCTAGAAAGAGAAAGAGAGGTAGAATGAGAGAGAGAATGAGAGAGAGAGAAAGAGGGCTGTTTAATGTCACATTTTTATGAATATAGAGCATTCAGTGAGAATTTAACAAATTCAACTCTGAGAAAGAGAGAGGAAGAGAGGGAGGGAGAAAGAGAGAATGAAAGAAAAAGAGAGAAAGAGAGAGCTGTTTAATATCTCACATTTTTATAAATATGGGGCATTCAGGGACAACTCCACTTAGAGAAAGAGAGAGTGTTTGAGAAAGAAAGAGAGAGAGAAAGAGAGAGCTGTGTAACATGTAACATTTTTGTAAATATGGGACACTCAGTGAGAATTTAACCTACTCTATATTGAGAAAGAGAGAGAAAGAGAGAGATTGCCGTCAACTTGGATTCGAGCAAGACTATCGCTTAGATATCCATTTTAAAAATTCTACATACGCTGAATACGAATGTCACTCTTGAGTTCAGCAATAATAATAAAACATCGATGACAATGATGACAATAAAGTGTATGATTATCATAACATATAACATCATCCTGTATTTGATGGTGAAAGGAGGGTTTGCAGTGGTGTTTCAGTCCACCAATAAAAGTTGGCGATTTGGTTTGTGAGCAGATATTTGCTCGTGGCTAGTTGCCCTATGCAAAAGCTGCCTGGACAACATAGTATAAGCCCTGAGGATGAGATTAACACACCTGGTTAAATAGATAGATAGATAGATAGATAGATAGATAGAAATGTATAAACTCATATATATGTGTGTGTGTGCGTGTGTGTGTGTGTGTGTGGAAATACAGGCAAAGACATAGATAGATAGATAGATAGATAGATAGATAGATAGATAGATAGATAGATACGAACAGATTGAGATAGATAAATGGATACAGACTCAGATATATTTGTAGATAGATAGATAGATAGATATAAACTCATATATATATATATATATATATATATATACAAACACACACATAAATATATACTTGTGTTTGTATATGTGTGGAAAGGTAGGCAAAGGCATAGATAGATAGATAGATAGATAGATAGATAGATAGATAGATAGATAGATAGATAGATGCTTTTTTCATCAAAATATTTCGTTTGTCACGATTAAAAACTAAAATTTAACATAACTAAGACAAGTGATTTGTTTCTCTTTGTAAACATTCGTCTTCCGACAAAATGTCAAGTCGGTGCTTTGGTGTAAATCAAAAACTTGCAAAATTTCAAATATGTAATTGACCAATCTCCCTCTTTTACTAAAATTTTTTTCTTCTTCCTTGTTCATTCCAGCATTAAATATTGCATACTCGAATCGGAAAGTCTAATTTGTGGTCATTCATCAAAGTGTTATCAAAGCTCATCGTTACTTAACTTATTTACATGCTTAATTTGGCGCACAGGTCCCAGATTGCTTACAATACCTGCTGTTTCTATTTTGTCATCCATCTAAATCCTGCTCAACATCTTATTTGCTAAGCTTTATTGAGTCTGGCACACGGGGTTGTTTACAATACCAACTATTATTAAATGGTTACCCATCTAAATATTGACCAGGCTCATCGTTGCTTCGATGATCTAGTGAGAACCGTTGTTCTTCAAATTCTACTTTTACGTTAAGGCTAAGATTACCACGTATTTACTACATAATTAAATATTTATTTTATTTGTCTAACAACTACTCAGAAAATAGCATAATCTTTTACGAGTTTTAACGGATGAAAACATATTTTCTTTACGGCTGCGAGAGGTTGATTAGTGCAAAAAGAGATTCGTTTAATGATTGTCTTTCAATACCGTTAACGTTCACTTGAACGGAAAGGTGATACGAAATATATCTTTCACTTTTGAATAAATCGGTTAAAAAGTTAGAAAGATGTTTATCGTTCTTCTAATGTCAGATTCAAAGTTCAGAAAAGAAAGATTAACAAGCGTCACATTATGTGACAAATGATGATAGATTATTTCGTAAAAACGAAAAAAGATGACAGATTGTTCTAGACGTATAAAAACGAAAGAACGTTTCGATAAGAATTATTCAAATATATATTATTTAAATGTTTTAAAAAATATTTATCATTTTAATATTTTACATTATTTTTTTATATTTATTATTTAGATATTTAAAAAAATATTGAACAATCTATTTATTCAATGGTTAACTGTTCTTGTAAATCATAAAAATGGAAGGAGGAGTAAAAGAAGTTTTTTTTTGTCAGGCATCTTCTTTTTTTTTTTTTTTTTTTTTTTTTCGTTTTTCCAACTCTTTTAACCCTTTCGATTATAAACTTTATAATTGGGGTCACATTTTCCACTAAAAGTATGATCTTTTTTAAAACTTACTTTAAAACCTTTAAATAAGATGTTATTATGGTAATCAATATAAACGTTTTTAACAATACAAAGTTTGGTTTAGTTTCTTTGCTTAATGGCATATCAACCTTTATAGGTAATTTAATGCCAAAGCCATTCTCCTAGAAGAACAGTAGTGGTATTATTTAACCCATAGCTGGGAGGATAAGAGGGTTCATACCTTTCCCAAGGGTATTTGCCCGAAAAGGAACGTAATAGCGCAGCTGGAGTACGAACTCGCTTACAACGACTCCGCAGTCTATCGCGTTAACCATTACACCACGAGGACATCCTCTAACAATACAAAGGATAGCAGATCGGAAATATAAGGCAGCAAATAAAATGTAGTATGAAATTTGACTATATTTACACTCGACACAATGCTAACCAGAATTGGGTGATTCGTTTGTATATCTACGAGGTGCATACGATAAGTTTCCAGACTTTTTTCGTATGGGCACTTTTATTGATAGTACACACATGAAACTCTAGTCCCCTTCCAAGTAATCTCCTACAGCTGCAATGCACTTGTGCCGTTCCAACATCTTCTGGAAGGCCCCATGGAAGTCCTCTTGTGTGAGCGTGTCAATGACCTTCGTCACAGCCTCTTTCATCTCCTCAATTGTCTCATAACGACATTCTCTGAGCTTGGGGAATAAGCTAACGTCACAGGGAGCAAGGTCTGTGCTATAGGGAGGCTGAGGAACTATCTTGATGCCCATCTTGGTCAAATAGTCTATGACAAGGATGGAGTTGTAGACTGGTGCATCGTCCTGGTGGAAATGCGATTGACCCTGCTGGCCCCTTCCGACGGAATCTCTCCCTGAACTCCCTTAAAACCTCAACATAGTAACCCTAACCCTAACCTAACCCTTTGGATAATCAACTCTGGTGTATTGACTTCCTTACTCCTCCCACACCTCATTTTATTGCATATCGTTCTTCTAAAGTGTCCTCATGTCCAGATTGCATTTTTTAAATTCACTAGCTGTGACAATCAGGCTTTAATAGGGTATATTCCAATTCCTGCAGTAGCTATTCATTTGAACCTGAAATCATAAAGATTGATCAGTCATCTCATAAGATGTATAGCAATAACATACTGAAATTTCAAGAGTCTACGACAACTTTAAATGCCTGTACAAAAAAATCTGGAAACTTATCGTATGCACCTCATAAGTCCCAGAAACTCATGGAGTAATTTAAAATAAAAGAAGTTATGATTTGTATATATATATATATAAGTTATGATTTGTATATATACTATTTGTCAACATTGCAAAATTTTAGTTTCTTGAACAATTCCCAGTTGATTAACTTTCCCACCCAGTTGTGCCTACTCTAGTATTCCTTTTGTGTAAGTTTGTTGCATTCGCATATTATGTAATTAATTCTTTCATCTCAGTAACCACATAACATACACGTGCTAGTCTTATCAATTTTTGCTTTGATTAGTTCTCATGTCAAATTTTTGTGCTGCTATTAAAATAGATTTAGTTCTTGTCTTCAAGTTTTACCTTCTTCGCTATTCCCAGATTATCCCGTGTCCAGTTTCCTTATTTTGTCGCTTGAAATTGTTTCATACAGTTGCTTTCTCTTTCTATTTTGGTTTTCTAAATTTCTTACAGTTGTTTTTTTCTGTTCATTCTTCTTTCTTTTTTTTTTTTTTTTTCGTTTTTTGTTTTTGTTTTTTGCTAATATTGGCTACAATACGCAATTCCTCGTTTGATAATTTTAAGAAAGGTCCAGAGTATCTTACAAGAGAAACAGCTCAAATATTTGTTCCTTTGATGAGATTTCTGCAGTCGAGTTTCAAGAAATTTTCCAGTTCTTCTAAACAACTCTATTGTGAGACCAAAACTTACCTGCATCATGAAGTCTTCCAGCACTATCTCTCCCTGAGAGATAACACTCTCAGGGAGCAGTATCGTAATAACGTAGTATTAGCAGGAGTACTAGTAGTACGCAGCCGTGTATGACTACCAATATTGGACCCCACCTGATAGTAAGCTCTGCTTACCTTTACACAATCCATTGTAACCTTTTGTTAATATATCTTTCTTACCACTAATCCGTGTTCCATGTTTTACTTGGGTCCACATCAAACTCCTTTCTTTTATATATATATATGTGTGTGTGTGTGTGTCTGTGTCTGTGTATGGATATATATATATGTGTGTGTGTGTGTGTGTCTGTGTGTGTGTCTATATATATATGTGTGTGTGTGTGTGTCTGTGTGTGTGTATGTGTATATATATATATATGTGTGTGTGTGTGTGTCTGTGTGTCTGTGTCTGTGTATGTGTATGGATATATATATATATATATATGTGTGTCTGTGTGTCTGTGTGTGTGTGTCTGTGTATGTGTATATATATATGTGTGTGTGTGTGTGTGTGTGTGTGTGTGTGTGTGTGTGTGTGTGTGTGTGTGTGTGTGTATACATATATATATATAATGAGAAATCATCACGTACCCAAGATCACTCTGAAGGGCAAACTCTCCACAAGCCATCATAACAGAGGGGCATCAAGGAAGCTATAAAAGGACTGCTTGGAAAGATCACTTGATGCCTGTCACATCAACCTTCACCCTTATTAAAAACCGTGATGCTTGGCTTTTTCACCGCCAACCATGTTGTTTCCTCTAAAAAGGCCCGTAGGGCCACCTTCAAGGACAAAAGACGCACGAGGAAGAACCGCAACAGTATGCCTTCAAACTCTAACCAGACCTTCATCAGAAGCCGGTGCGACCGTACCTGCTACTTCTACATTGGCCTTGTCAGTCACGAATGAGCGTGCAGTGCGCGTGAACTACCCCTTCTTGATCTTCGTTCACGGAGCCAAGCCATGAGTGAACTCTGTGTGTGTGTGTGTGTGTGTGTGTGTGTGTGTGTGTGTGTGTGTGTGTGTGTGAAACTATAGATCATAAAGATTTGGTTTGGTTTTATGGCATATCAACAATTGATGGTTATTAAATGCAAAAATCTGTTTTTAAATATACATTAAATTTATGATTTGTAAACACATTTGTATATGCACATAGTTAACTCATCAAACAATTCTATTTCTAACAAATCAAGTTAGCAAAAGTCAAGAAATTTGAATGATTCCAAGTATTGCTATGTATCACCAACAATTCAATTAAACATCAGTCATTGGTACACAGTTAAATGATCAAACAGTTCTATTTCTGACAATTCAAAAGAGCATGAGTCATTTGTTTGCATTCAGTTTAAATGTAAAACAATTCTGTTTGAACCATAGAGAGGATCTTATCGAGTGCTACCACTCTGAACCAGTGTGGATCTGGGAGCGATAGCAATGAAGGGGTTCTCTGCATTCCCCAAAGCTCCAGCATTACTGGAGCCTCACCATCAGATAGCTTAATGTCATATCAATGATAGTCGTTTTGCGGGGTTTCTTACCTCTCTGCAGAGATGCAGTCAGTGTTTTCTGCTGTTAAGTGATCATAAGCAAGAAAAGTAACGTGAACTTTTTACTTTAATAGAATACAATTAAAGAATTGCGTGAATACCTACATCCTTTTTAAAGGCAAGTGTAAGTTGGTTCAGTGGAAAATAAAATAAAAACCTTCAAACGCTTAGTAAAATTAATAAATACCGTGTTCTTGTAAAAAGATGACGTCGCAGTTTTTGAAAAAGTTGCAAGAATTTATAACTGAAGAAAATTGGTTAAGCAATCTTTCTTATCGATATTTACTAATCTTACTTTAGTACAAAACCAGGAAGAATGGATAATTTAGTTCTAATCTTTCAAATTTAGTGCGAATGTCTATTGCAATCAAAGAACGACTTTTTGGCACCGATGGAAAATATATAGAATTATTACAGAATCAATTTCTTTTATTATTCTTTTTTACAGACTTTATTCCAAATCTCATTTCATCCTAAAACTATTTATGACACAACCTTATAATTAATATTAAGACATTAATACAATTATTGCAATATATATATAAACACCGTTCTGATTAAGGAGAAAAATTTTAAAAACCATTTATTCCTCTCACAATATATATATATATATATATATATTATATATATATATATATATATATATATATATATATATATATATATGGGAAAGCCGCATTTCTTCATTGATACATATTTGACTGATCATTATAGAAAATTTTTGTCTACATATTTTTTGTTAATCCTTTCGCGTTTTCGTATCAATTTTATGATATCCGTCGGGAATTAGTTAATAAACCTTCCACAATTATTTATTTCCCAAGTAATTTCTGCCCAACTCTGAGCCATCATCAGAGGAATGTGTATTACAAAAGTGGTGTAAAAAATAAACGCTACACAATACTTCAGTATAAACACCCATTCTTATAAAATGGTAATGTACATACAAAATTGCATTACTCGAAAGGATTTAAATATGTAGACAGAACATTTCTATAATGTTCAATCATATATATATATATATATATATATATATATATATATATATAAACTCTATGAGGTTGCTTGTTGAATCCCCTAAGTAAAATACAACGGGTTTTGAGCTCAAGAAGTTTTCCACCAACAGTTTTACCTGATCTTCTTGAGAAAATTAGTTGACAGAGCATTTTGAAGAGAACGTAAAAAAGGAAAATCACTTCGTGCAATGTCTTGTGAGTATAATGGATCAGGTACAACAGACCAGCCAAAATCGAATATTTTTTCCTGCAATATTCTTGTTAAATGAGGCCTGGCGTTATCACGAAGAAGCTCAACGTTTCTCTTATTGACAAATGTGAGGCGTTTTCTTAGAAGATTATTTATACGATGTATACGTTGCGGCTGTTGAGAGTATAAATCTGTATTGAATGACTTATTGCGGTTTAAAAACTCAAAATAAATAATACCTCAGTGATATTACCATACACACTGCATAAATTTTCTTCCACAAAGCTCTGCCTTTGATGTAAACAACGGAGATTCATTTCTGTTCTTTTGCGTTGAACATTGTCAACTGTAATGATGTTCTTGAGAAACGGGTCATTTCTCTGCCTTGAAAGAAGACTTGTCGCCCTGGATATGCAATCTTCCTTATTTTTCTCAATAAGAGTTTGAGGAACCCAAACGTCCAGATTCTTCCCTTTTTCTGTCTTCAAGTGGTGGTAATTTGTGGGTCGAGATGTGTTATAGTCAAGTGCTAATTCCCGAATGTTTTTGCACCGATCGCATTCACCCAATTCTCTTAAAGTATCTTGATCGAGGTCTGATGAGTATCCTGGTTTCTCAATGACGTCTAGCCAGAAAGAAACTTTGAAAACAAGTTTTGGACTTGGTGGTAGGTAATGACCGCTTGGCCATAAACGCTAGAAATTTTCCAAGCTGTTTCAGCAGCGCACTTGTTATTCTTAAACTCCTACAACATTACATGTCGAATACGCACTTTCAGTTCCTCCATTTTAAGAGCTTAAAATCATAGATTAAATCATGATAAAGTCTTTCACTATTGAAATAAGAATGACCGTTGAGGGCACCCTTTGTTCGAGTAATTTCTGGTTGCATTTTAAAAATTGGAAGCTTGAAATGCGAAGTTACAATTTGCTTTTATAAAAGGAAATTATTTTTTACCCAACTCAATATATATATATATATGAAAGCATGGACAGCTATCAATAGGCTATCGATTATGAATTAGACCTAACCGATAAAATGAAACGCAGTTTCTTCCAGGCAGCGGTCACATTGATACTGCTATATGGCTGCACTACATGGACGCTAACAAAACGGCTGGAGAAGAAGCTAGACGGCAATTACACAAGAATGCTACGTGCAATCTTAAACAAGTCCTGGCAGCAACACCCCACAAGACACCAACTGCACGGCCACCTGCCCCCTATCACGAAAACTATTCAAGTTAGACGAACCAGACATGCAGGACACTGCTGGAGAAGCAGGGACGAACTCATAAGAGATATATACTCTTATGGACCCCCACACATGGCCGTGCAAAAGCCAGACGACCAGCACGAACATACATTCAGCAGCTATGTGAGGATACGGGATGTTGTCCTAAAGACCTACCTAGAGTGATGAACGATAGGGAGGAGTGGCGAGAGAGGATCAGGGATATCCGTGCTACCAGCGCGATATGATGATGATGATGTATATATATATACGATGTGCATACGATAAGTTTCCAGACTTTTTTGTATGGATACTTTTATTGATAGTACGCACATAAAACTCTAGTCCTCTTCGAAGTAATCTCCTCCGGCAGCAATGCACGCTGTACCGTTCCAACGTCTTCTAGAAGGCTCCATGGAAGTCCTCTTGTGTAAGGGTGTCAATGACCTTCGTCACAACCTCTTTCATCTCCTCAATTGTCTCATAACGACAGCCTCTGAACTTGGGGAATAAGCAAACGTCACAGGGAGCAAGGTCTGGACTATAGGGAGGCTGAGGAACTGTCTTGATGCCCATCTTGCTCAAATAGTCTGTGACAAGGATGGAGTTGTAGACTGATGCATTGTCCTGGTGGAAATGCCACTGACCCGATTTGAAGAGTGCTGGACTCTACCCTAGGAATCTCTTCCTGAACTCCCTTAAAACATCAACATAGTAACCCTAACCCTAACCCTTTGGCCAATCAACTCCGGTGTATTGACTTCCTTACACCTCCCACAACTCTCATCATCCCTCACAGACTCCCTGCCTTCCTTGAATCTCTTATGCCACTCAAAAACTGATGCTCGATTCATGCAAGATGCTCCAAAAGCAGTCTGAAACATTCCATACATTTTATTGCATATAGTTTTTCTAAAGTGTCCTCACGTCCAGATTGTATTTTTGAAATTCACCAGCTGTGACAATCAGGCTTTAGTGGGGTGTATTTTATTTCCTGTTGTAGCTGTTCATTTGAACGTGAAATCATAGAAATTGGTCAGTCATCTCATAAGATGTATAGCAATAACATACTGAATTCTCAAGAGTCTATGAAAAATTTAAATGGCCATACGAAAAAAAGTCTGGAAACTAATGGTATGCACCTCGTATATATATATATATATATATATATATATATATATATATATATTAAGAAAAAAAACAAACAGGTCACATAAGGATTATAAATTTTATTTCCTGGATGAGACCCTAGACCTATCGAATAACTCTTATAAACCGTTCATAAAAACTGATCAGCTCCCTTCATATATTAATGTTAACTCGAATCACCCTTCGACCATAATTAAACAAGTCCCAAAAGCGGTAAATTTGAGAATAAGAAAATTATCAGCAAATGAGAAAATATTCCAAGAGAGTAGTAAGATATATATAGATGCCCTTAAAAATAGCGGTTTTAAGGAAGAGTTTACGTTTCTAGAAGAAAATATACCTAATGATATTATTAAAGAAAAAAAATAAGAAGTATGATCATAGAAATAGAAAAAGAAAATTATATGGTTTAACCCCCATTTTGTAGACTACCTAGTATAAATGTAGGTAAATATTTTTTGAAACTGATAGATAAGCACTTTAAACATGATAATATACTACATAAAATATTAAATAGAAAAACGTTAAAAATTAGTTACTCCTGCACGAAAAATATTTTTCAAATAATCAATAATCATAATAAAGAGATAATTAAGGAATTTCAGAGCAGAACAAATAATAATAATAATAATAATAATAATAATAATAATAGTAAACAAAACGAATGTAATTGTAAAACTCGAAATGATTGTCCTATGAATGGATTATTTAACTTAAATAATGTAGTATATCAAGGAATTATTTACCCAAAAGAGAATATAAATGATAGAAAAACTTATATTGGAATTTCCTCCACGAAATGGAAAATTAGATACGCCAATCACAAATATTCTTTCTCCCATGAACATCTGAAACATTAAACTGCTCTATCTAAGCATTTTTGGAGTTTGAAAAATAACGGGTTAACCCCTGAGATTCAATGGTCCATATCAAAAAGGTCAAATACTCCAAAATGTTTCGATAAGAGATGTAATCTGTGTTTAGAAGAAAAGATGCAGATTTTACTTTACTCAGAGCCGGAAAAATTATTAAATAATAGATGTGAATTAATAGCTAGGTGTAGACATAGAGCTAAATTTAAACTTTAAAAAATTAACATAAATGTTTGTTAAAACAACATAGGATTAAATTGAGAATTAATGTAATTGATTAAAAATAAAATAAAATAAAAGATAAAAATTGTGAAAAAACTATTTCATATATACGTACTAATCATTAAAAGGGTAACTGAATTAATAGGCTCAAAAATAAATTTGATTTTTAATAAAAGTTAAATTTAATCATCTTGAAATTAATTTAATATAATTATTACTGTATCGTTATGTAAAGTTATTGAATAAAGTTAATTTTCTTATTTAGTATTAAATCTGTAGTTTTAAGTCGAAAAGTAATTAGAATTTTTTTTAAATAATTTTTTCTAAATTAATTTACTATAACTCTAACCGACAATAAATTAAAAAAACGGAAGTGGGCTAAATGAGTAGATAACTCTTCATCCCTCTTCTATCCCCTCCCACCCTTCTTTCCTGTGTCTATTCTGATTTATTTTATCCATAAGGTCTGGAGAAGTCCTGTTAATTTTTTTTTCTTTGATTTTATCAAAAACACATAACAGGATGGAAATAAATTTATAATCCTAATGTGACCAGTTTGTTGTTTTTTCTTAATGAAATTATTGCTCTGTAATGTCTGTTACATTGAGCTCTTTACCAGGAAAATTTAAATGTTCACTTTTGAATAGTTTTCTTGTCCTGATGGAATTACTCTCAACTCCGGTTTAACTGGACAAAATAATACTTATATATATATATATATATATATATATATATATATATATATATATATATATATATATATATAAACGAGGGCCATTCAGTAAATGTAGGGAATTTGTCTGATAAATCATTTTTTTAGAATTTTCTTGCATAAATATAAACTCAGTGTTATTTGGAATTGGTTTATTGCAAAAAATATTTTAATCTCGCAAAAATATTTATTTTGAGGCTATTCGAAATGGTGGCAAATCAAACAGGCTTAAACAGGGCTCGACTATCAAATCTTTGGTGGCTGAGAAATCCAAAACATGAGACAATTTGAAGAAGAAGGTGAAATGTGTAGAGAGAACTATGTTGTAGTCAACAAAATATTTACAAATAGGTTAAACCAGGGTTTGGCACTACAAACCAGGGTTTGGCACTACAAACCAGAGTAAAAAAAAAAGTCTATTTATTGGAAACAAACTGAGTTTTCAGTAAAGAAAAGTTTCGGGTGCAGCGGTCTATAAAGAAGATCATGCTGACAATCTACTGAGACATGCAAAGATTCAACTCTATTGATTTCCTTGAAAAAGATGCAACGGTAAATAGTGCTTCCGATTGCCAATTCCAGGGGCAAAATTCACTTTATTTATTGAATAACCGTTATATATATATATATATATATATATATATATATATATATATATATATATATATATATATATATATACATCATTTTGAAAAACATACTATTACCGTTTGTTTAAAATCTAAAAACCCCAAGATGCCAGCGCTAACAGTAAGGAATAAAATAGTCCTAAATACCAAAAATATCGTAGAGCTAATCTTTTATTATTTTTTAAAAAAACGAAAAAGAAAATAACCCAACTCAATTTAAAGTTTCTTAATATTTTCATAATCTTTTACAATCTTTTAACGTAAATATAAAGTAAAACTTTTGTTACAGATGTTATAACAGAGTATACAGGGTGGAAAATTTGATGTGTTATTTTAAGCCAGGTCACAAATCCACTGAAGCTGCTGATAGAATTCAAGAAATGGAATCCAAGGGAATATCTAACGTAATTCCAAAAATTAGTTTAAGAGTAGTGATTGGTCTTTTGCATTAGCCGTCCGTTGCTGATTGCAATTCTTTAAAACGAAAGGTAGAGAAGAACTCGACCACCAGAACTCGAAAACTTTCAGAAAAGCAAGAATCATTGAAAGATACCATATATAAAACATTACCTAAGCCTCAAAACCTTTTTAAAATCCAAGATTATCAAAACATACCATATGTAGAACATTACATATATTTTTAAAATTTTTCAAAGAGCAAAAAGAATCGAAAGATTCTTTATATTGAAAAGTTCTCGAGAACCCCTCCACACACACACACACACACACACACACACACTCACTCACAATTTTTTCAGTTGATTAAAATAACCAAAAATTAAAAGAAATCAACACTTTTCATACACCCTAATATTTAATGTACTAGGCAGGCCAAGAATCTCTGCTGTAGGAAAACTGAAAACTTGTTAACATCAAAATATAAAATACAACCGAATAATTTAAAAAGTGAAAAAAATATTTGAAAAGCAACCATTTTGCTAAATTTGAATGCTGGAAGGTTAATTGGAAAGTTCACGTCTAAAGAAAATTTTCGAACGCTGTTTTTCGTAAAAAAGAGAATCATAACTAAGTTGTTAAAAATAAATTTGATGATTGAAGCACAAGAACTTTTGGTTATTTAGAAATAAATTTACCATAAGAAGGAAACAACACAAAGTGATAAACAGACGATTATATAAAGAGAGATGAGAAGAGTCTGTTAACAAGCTATGATTAAATAGATACAAAAGGATTCCACAAAGTTCTCGGTCCAATCAAGATAGAAATTACCTTTTTATTTAGGTTATTTTTTACTTTTTAAAAAAAAAACTTATAATAACTATAAGCTAAGTATATTGAACTGCAAAATGAATATGTTATTCAGCCACCACCAGGAAGTGGCACAAGGTCAATTTTTAAGTAGTGCACAACCAATTTGCATTCAGAGTCTTCCTTCTACATGCTCAGTTGCCACATCAAGTCTGTCCTACTAGTAAACCATAGCTGGAAATGGCGAGCGTTAGATTTATACATATTTACCAACCCCTCCGCTCGGGCAGGATATGACATAAGATCAACTTTTAAGCGGAGTTTAACAGGTTTGAATTCAGAGTTTTCCTTCTCCTAGACTAGTTGCCTCACCAAGGTTGAAGAATCTAGTCTGCCCTACTATTAAGGAAATGTGAAATGTGAACCACTTCGTCCAGAATTTGAACTTGGATCAACGAGTCCATTTCCTCTGATGATAACCACTACACCTAAGTGTCTCCAAATATTCATATGTGACATGATATCTACGTTTCATGGTTGAAGGTCATTCACTTCTTGGCTGTGCTGAGATAGAAACAGTATCATCAATGAATAATTACATCGCCAGCAAATTTTTGATAAAGAATTAATTTTCTTTTAAAACAAAGATACCAAGATTTTATTACTTCTAATGGAACATTATATACTCAAATGGATATGAGTAGGTTTTATCTATAATCAAATCTCTACAGCATAAAAACTCTGTAAATAAAACTAAAATAATAACACCTAAGAAATTAAAAATATAATTGCACGAATTGGAGATGGATTTGTTTTTTGAATTGCCACATGTTTATATTTTTGGTTATAGTTGGTTGGTTGGTTGGTTGGTTGGGCTTTTATGACATATCAACCTTTGTAGGTTATTTAACGCCAAATCAATTTTCATGCAAATAATCAGTTCTATTTCAAACAATTCAGTTTAGCATGAGTGCACAGTTTGTCAAAAACATTTCTATTTCAAGTTATTCAGTTTAGTCAAACAGTTATAATTCAAACCAATTCAGTTTAGTATAAGCATAGTTTTTGTTCACACACAGTTAAATGTCAAAATAGTTCTATTTCAAACAATTCAGTTTAGCATAAGTACACAGTTTAAATATAGCCATATAGTTTGTCAAAAACATTTCTATTTCAAGCAAACGATTCAGTTTATGTTAAGTACGCAGTTTAAATATCAAAACAGATCTATTTCAAGCAATTCAGTTAAGCAAAAGTACTCATTTTAGTTCTATTTGATCTATAGATTGGACCCTATCAGGTGCTACCACTCCAGGCCAGAGTGCACCTGGGAGCGATGGCAATGAAGGAGTACTCCGCATTCCCCCAGCTCCAGCATCACTGGAACCTCACCATCAGATTGTTTATTGTCATATCCAGGACAATCGTTTTTTGGGGTGAGGAGCTCTTACCCCTCGGCAGAGGTGCAGTCGGTGTATTCTACAGCCCCAATTTTGGTTATTGTTTCAATGCTGCAGAATTTACTAATAAAATATAAATGATAATTTCTGCTTTGATTATATAAAGTTACACAAGAAATAAAATCTTTTGTCTAGAAGAAAATTAACTTTTTATTTAATAAATTTGTTAGGGGTGCGAATTTATGAGAGATATTGTATAGAGGCAAATATTCTAATAAATATTACAAGTAAAATACGATTCATGAATTCCTCTCTTATAATATCCTCTACTGTTTGATTATTACAAGATGTTACTTCCCGATGGGATTTTGATTAAAATGTTTTTGTTGTACCTGAATGTATTAGATAGATAGATAGATAGATAGATAGATATGGATATAAACACATGTAAGCTTTTTCAATCATTAATTTTATATCTATCACAAACAGAAATTAACAAAAATAGATAGATAGATAGATATAAATGTTCTGTAATAAAGAGATTGATATGAACAGATGAAGACACTGAAATATAGATGAACAAATCTCCTACTCACAAATGCGCCAGTGTTGGCCGTTCAGCAAGGACTAACATACATCAGCTCTACGCTGACACAGAGTACAGTCAAGGGGACCTGCCAGGAGCGATGGAGGACAGAGCCATATGGAAAGAGAGATTCAATTAAACTGTGCTTTCAACAAAACTTGACGATGAGAATATATATATATATTATAACAGTGTTGGTTGTCTCTAAATCCCTTTGAGGGTTTTGTCGAACCAAGTGCGATATAATATGGAGACTGCTCAATATTTTGGATAGAGCTATTATATAATAATCATAATAAATATATGTAATATATATTATATATATATATATATATATATATATATATATATATATATATATAGTCATCCACAGACAGATCTGTTTTGTTCCATCAGAACTCTTCAGTGTGGCTAGACAGGCTAGATTTCTAAAGCTGGGATTGAAACCCGGTTGACTCAAACGCCAATCCAATATTCTACCACTCAGCTACGAGGAAACTAGCGCAAGCGAAGGAAATTTAAACGCTTATGTATCACATTTGTTTTTGTTTACATATATCCGCTAAACGGCTACCGAGAGCTCGATTCATATGAAGAGCCTTGCATTACGCTAATGGCAACCCATTTACTTCCCTCGCTAGAGAGCTCAAACCTACAGGGGTAGGGGGCTATATATATATATATATATATATATATATAGCTTTTTTCTCGTTTTTCGTTTCATCCGCGTCTACGTGATACATCCATACCGTAGTATTGTCACAGACACAGTGCTATTTTGAACAAATCCTGGAAGTAACTCTCCACAAAACAATAGTTATACGACCACTTGCTTCCTATCGCACAAACCATCCAAGACATGGGTTACACTGAGGAAGAAGTAGAGACGAACTCGTGAGCAATGTTCTCTAATGAATACATGAACACGCCGCGTCCCACACATCAAGGAGGTTGCAATCTGGAGAGTTGAGTGGCCAGGCGTTAGGGATGAAGTGGTCACTGAAAATTTCTGTCAGCCAACACTGTATTCTTCGGCATGTGTGGCATGGTGCAGAGTCCTATGCCAGACGTAGTGTCTTCCAGCAGCCACCCTCTCGACCCAGGACAGCACTACTTCCTCCAAACACTTGATCTTTGTCTCCATGTTGAGTCTGAGGTCATGTGGGAAGATACATGGAGACATAACGTCACCATCGCAAGTGACCACTCTAAACATCACCAATTTGTTTATCATCACTTTCAGTACATCTTCAGGGAACAGAGCAAGCCAGTGGTTTTTCTGTGAGTTCATCATCTGATCCAAGCAGAAAGTTTTCTCATCCGAAAAAAATCAAAATATCTTCAGTTAACAGAGATGCTTGAGCATGTTTAAAAGTCTTGCCGCGTCGTCTTTTATTATATCCTTCGTGGCCAATGATAAAAAGTGATCCTTTCTCGTCTTATATGAGAAATATAAGAAGTTTTTCATGCTCTACCAGCCTGATAAAAAACTTGATTGTATTTCACATAGCACTAATACCCTTGGGAAAGGTATAAATCGAATTATTCTCCCTCCAGCTATGGGTAAATAGTAGGGCAAACTGTGGTCTTCAGCCTTGGTGAGGCAACTAGTCTGGGAGAAGGAATACTCTGAATTCAAACCTGTTAAACTCCGTTTAAAAATTAACCTTGTGTCACATCTTGCCCGAGCGGAGGGGTTTGTAAATATGCATAAGAAACTTAGACACTCCTATGTCTCTGGCAGTGAAGCTGATTGTCTAGCTAGGATCGTGTCAATCATGGCTTGAATTTCCATCAGAAATTCAGGAGTACTTTTCTTATCACAAAAATCAGAGTGAGGCTTCCAAGCTGCTGTACATTCTTAATCATCATTGAACTCATCCAACTCTTTTCGAATTCTCTGGACTGTTCTCAGGTTGACACCCAAGCACTGTGAAATCTTTGTATTGGATCTTCCGGGTAAATGCCAAGCAGTACAGCATGCCGTTTCCAAATTTCTGGAGGAGTGAATCACACAATGGTGCGTCTTTCCTTAGAGATAGTACCCAACTGACTCTAGTCAGCTACACAATTGGCGAAACCTGAAACTAAGAAAGCGCATGCGCAAAATTAATAATTCAAAATGACAATAATTTGCCTATCGCAACGTCTCTGCATGCGTATATATATATATATATATATAAAGCGGGAATCGATTGAGTCATTGGTTGATAAAAAAAACAATCCGTCGCCGATACTGTAATTATGAAGTGTGTCTAATTAAAGTGATTATAAAATATTTGTTGTGAACTGTTGACGTTGAATATGTTAAAGATGAAGCAAAAAGTATGCAGATAAAATATTTTGCCAATGTCATGTATAAAGTGTACTCAACACCGCAATAGAAAACAGTTTAATATGAACACACTGTGAAAAGACAGTTATTTTTCTCTTGTTGATACTGTAACCAATTTTAAAAACGTGAGCAATTAATGATTATAGAATTATGTTGTCTACAGTTGATTTTTATACTATTTCGTCTTGTATTTTATACGCATCATGCCTGTGGCTACCATCATATTAAAGATAAAGACAACTGTAGTCTAGCAATATCAAATTAAAGTATTTCATAACATTGCGTAGATAGATAGATAGTCTCCATTTGCTGATATAGTGATCACAAAATGTGTTATTAAAATGTCAAAATTTCGTTTGATACAGTCGATGTTGAAGATGTTTCATATCGTATTTTCTGTTACAGATTATGATAATTTTAATCTAACAATAACAAAGTATTTCATTTGACTTTTAGAACAATACTAGAAAATAACATAGTAACCGTCAAAAATGATAGATAGATAAATAGATATGAGCAATCAGATTGATACGTAGATAAATAGTTAGATGGCAACGGTATAATCTCTTAAAGATCCATACCGTCCCTCATAATCTCACACATCCATCATCAGCACCACTCTGTTGATGTTCCCTCAAGTGACTCATCAATTCCGCTGCCGATCAACAAAGTCAAGAGCAAATGTAGCACAGGGAGGACGCCTTCCCCACTAGATCCATTGGATCAGTTTTGGATCAGTTTATTGAATTCTGCATCTGTTGAGACCAGAAACCGACTTACAAATATTATTACACGTTGTGCAAATCACATTGTTTGGTCCTGGAGAGAAACTTGTATGCATATATTGTCTCTCACGAGACTTCCAAAATTTTACATATCCAACTTTATAGAGCAAAGTCCGACAACATGTTTGACATCTCTAGCCATCCACGTTCTCATCAACATTATAGATATTTCCCTTTCAAAGTTGACGCATGAAGTTTGCATGCTCAGTGTGTTCCTTCTAAAAACTGGTAGAGCCATCATCCACATAGATTCTCTATTCAGTCCTCCAGTTTTTCCTAGTCGTCATGACCTATTTTTATAAAGGTTGCTCTTTTAGGTAATCCTTATACCTTATGCATGCAGCTGACTATAAAGGAGTTGTTTTTGGTAGTCTATCACGACTCATACTCACATGACCTTTCCACTGCATTTAGGCTGTTATGATGAGAGACTCAGTGTAGCGGGAAAAGATAAATATGACTGAATAAAACTCATATCTACAAATTTATAATTCTTTTTTATTTCCTTTAATTGAGTGAAAATTTTTCTGAAAAACAGAAGTTACAAAGTCTTTCCTTGTAAACAAAGATAATTTAGTCAGAGCGCAAATATTTTTGATAAACATATTGAAGATTTGGGAATAAAATATAGCAGTTATTGTTAGCCTAATCTAAAGGAAAATATTTTGTGTATGTCAAAAAAATCTTACCTAAGAGTGTCACTCTATAGAAAGAAAAATGTATGTATGTATGTGTAGAATATATGCAGCTGCTGCTGCTGCTGAATTGTTTTTTTATCAGCAGAGGGCTGTGCGAATATTTTTAAGGCCATAAAGATTTAAACAAACATATCCACTCAATTTTAAGATAATTAAACAATGCTGAAATTAAAAGCATTATTGAAATAAAAGAATGTAGATTTTCCCTCAAAAGAAATAAACCAAAACGTTTGAGTAAATACGGGACAATTTATCATCATCATCATCATCATCATCATCATCATCATCATGTCGTGCCGCCAGCACGGATATCTCTGACCCTCTCTTGCAACTCCTCCCTATCGTTCATCGCCTCTTGCTGGTCCTCAAGGCTACATCGCGTATCCTTACAGAGCTGCTGTATGTATGTTCAAGCTGGTCGTCCTGTTTTTGCTCGGCCATATGTGGGGGTCCATAGGAGTACATCAGTTATGAGCTCGTCCCCGCTTCTCCAGCAGTGTCCTGCATGTCTGGTTCGTCAAACTCTGCGAATGGAATCAAAGGCCTTGGTAAAGTCGACAAATAGTATTGTCACCGGGAGGGTTTTTTGCCCGTACGCCTTCAAGGATTCTACGGATAGTCAATATTTGTGAGGTCGTGGACTGATAATTAAGTAAGCATGGGACAATTTGATATTTACTGAAGAAATATTTATTTCTTCGCTTATTTATACAATATAGGTTGGTTCGAAATAAGATTTTAAAAAGTTGATGATTTATCTATAATTCTAATTAGCTTCAAAATTGTATTTTTAACATTCTTGGAAGAAAAAGATTTCTTAAATTATTTTGGGTTTTCATCCTTTCAAATTTTTCGCGGCAAGTCAAATATTGTCGTCTGCGAAGTATCTCAAAATTTTAAAACTAGTGCGAAAGCGCCGTTAGGTCGTTAAATGCAAAAATAGATACAAAAGTTACAATTTCTGGAGCCTGTTTTTTGCGCAAAATTAACCCTTTTTTTGTCTGAAAACCAGTTGTGCAAATTACATCCCTATTAACTGTACCAAAAGCTTTAGTCAAATTAAGAAAAACTTATACAGAGGAACCCATAGCTCAATCCACTTCTGCACCAGCCAGGTAGAAAATATCATGTCAGCTGTTCCCCTGGCATATGTAAAACCACTTTGTTATTCTGGAATAACTACAGAACAAATATTCCAAAATAATCAATTTAGCAAGACTTTTGAAAGAAATGCATCCAAATGAGTGATTCCATGATAGTTGTCATAAATTCCTTTTTCTCCTTTGCCCTTTGTATGAACACATTAAAACACCATCAACCCAATCATTTGGTAAAGGAGATCCATTCCAGCACTCTGTGATGAGATCAAATCCAGCATGCTAAACATTTTCACATTCAATAGTTCGACAGGGAGGTCATCTAATCCTGGTGCCCTCCCAATGTCTATTTGTTTTATTGCTAATGCAATTTCAGCATAAGTTAGCAAATGGTCCATCTCAAATTTTGTCTCACATTGAAAAAGATTTTCCAGAACATTAGCAATGATCACGGATCGATTATCAAGTAAACTGATGAAGTACTTCTGCTATTGCTGAAGGATTTTTTTCTGGTTCTTTGATAATGATAGTGTTGACCCTTGACCTCAGAAGAGCAATAGAAGATGTTAGTTGACCAAAAATTTCACGCATGAGGCCGTAAAACAATTCAAGATTCTTTTTATCGAAAGCTTTCTGAATTTCAGGAAAAACCTTGGACCACCACTCATTTTCCATCCGCCTCACTTCACGTTATAACATACGTTTGGACTCCATATATGGTAAAAGGTCTGATTGAGCGCATATTCTGTAGTGTACTTATATAAAGTGCTTTTTTCTTTCCAGTAATTGACTGACAGCAAGTTCGTTTTTTATCATTAAGGGTTTTCGGACTATTGTCTTCATCTTCATTGTTATTTCCACAACGTTTCAGCCGATATGTCCTCCGGCCTTCTTCAGGTGTTTGTCGAACTCGGGAACCTTCACGGAACTTCGAACTACGTCCTTTATTGAATCCACGGGGGTCGCCTGTTCTGATTCCGTTAGCCATAACCGGATACAAGTCTTAAGTATTCTTGTATTGTTGCTCGCCTGCAGTCAGGATTGAACCGGCAACCTCCAGATGATTGTCTCCTTAGAAGCTTAGGGAACCAACGCCTATAACCGTTACGCTATGTGTAAATTTAGACAGCAAGTTTGTTATTCTCAAACCAATCTTTATCTCCTCACTCAAGCCAATCACACATGGTCCAGTGGAATGAATTTGGTCTCTAAATTTTGGACATGTACCATAAAAATCCAAACAATCAAGTCGTTCAGTTAAGTTTACACAACCATGTTTTTGTTTTAGTTTATTAACATCGAGACGCTTTGGGGTTTTTACTCCAGGCATGGGATTATTTTTGCAAACATAAAGTTTCAACCTACATCGTACCAAACTGAGATCTGTGTCACATTCTAGACCACACATGATACGTACATTAGAGATATCTCGTCTGCGAGTTATGATGAATTATATCATATAGTCATGTTTTGATTTCGGGTGGGTCTAAGTAATCTTATATTTAACATTTTTTCTGATAAAGAGTATTGCAAATAGTCAAAGTGATTTCTGAACAAAGCTCAAATACCTTCAAACAATTTGCATTTACTTTACCAAGACTATATCAACCAAGCAGATTCTGTATCACAAAATCTCTGCCAATGCATGCATTAAAATCATCAGAGATGATCAACTTATTATCATTTAACACTGAGGCAATAGTAGTACAAGTATCTTCATAAAAAGTCATGTCAATCTCTTCATTAGCCTGGAAGGTTGGGGCATAAGCAGAGAATAAAGTCACACACCATCCACACTGGAGTTGAATATGTAGTTTCATTTTACAATCATTAACACTTGAAGAAGACACCAAATATTTTGCCAGTGTTGTTTTATAGGCAAATCCAGCACCCACTTCATGCAGTTCACCCTTTGGCTTTCCAATACAAGAGTTTATAATCAAATGATACTTCAGTCAACTGATCATTTCCTGACTGTTAAGTTTCTGAGAAAGCATCAATATCAATCGGTAATCTCTGAAATTCTTTTGTCACAAGTGCTATTCTTCTTTCTGCATGGTTTTCGAGAACTATGGTCTCGAAGAGTTCTAACATTCCAACAGCAGATTTTAAATTTTACCAAGTCAAGTAAAAATGGGTTTATATTTCTTTTCTTTCTGCTAAAAGTGAACTACCAGTAGCCACTAGAACTGAAGTGACAGGTAATGTTTAGTGCACCATTCCTAGCACTTTCCGCGTAGACTGGGTGGGCAGTACTCTCCTAAATAGGGCTGCTCAGACACTAGAGTCCCTACTGGGGGTCAGTTTCAGTCACGGGAAGACTCAAGAACGATGTTAGAATAAGAGTACTGTCGCCAATGGGTAAATATGTTACTGCATGCTTCCATCTTGTTAAGTCTGCATACGTCAACTCAACTTCATCGCCATGGAACTTTTTCGAGATAAAAAGTTGGTAAAGGAAAAGATGTACATCATAGTATTTTTGTGGACAACGCTTGTACAACACGAACGCCACTCTCTAAGTCTTCATGATTATTATCCAGTGATAAACCTAATCAAAATAAAGAGTTATGATTTAGTAGATAATACGCTCCGGGCGGCGGAGCGTATTATACAGCACTTTTATTCCGGTAGAGAGGGGCCCGGTACTGTTACATCCGGTGTATGCTCATGCGCAGGAGGTGAATGTTTTAGTGCGGTACTATAACATTCCTACCTGTTTAGTTATGTAATATATAAAGTTCATCTGTATGTATGTGTGTACTACGGTAAAGTCATTGTTGTTGTTTTCTAGTGTGCGGTAAATAGGCTAAGTTATTTATTGAGAGTTCTGGTATCTGGATGGCGTTCTTATGGCCCAGCCAGACTTAGTTTGGTGTGAGCCTTGTTGGTTCTTATCTTTTTCTAATGTAGATCTTGTGATGTTGGGGTTGGTGATTTTGTCCTCGACACTTTTTTCCTTGGTGATCTGTGAGGTGTCTGTATCTGGATCAACGCACGAGTTAGTGCAATTACGGCGGAGTCTAGCTTCATTTGATATTTCCACAAGGCAGCTTTTGGGGTTTTCAGGCTTCTAGATGATGGCCTCAGGGAGCCATGTATTGTTGGGTCTATTTAATTTCTGCACACATTAACCTGGATATAGAGGCGGTAGTTCCTTGTTTTGGCTGTTGTGGTCATAATTTATCTTCAGGTTTGCTAACCTCTCTTCAAGCCATTCGCGGTTTTCATCCTTTGCAGATTCCACCTGGCTGGGTAGAGTGGTTTGTTAAGGGTCGTTCAAACAGTTATTCAGCAGGTGATGGTTACTGTCTTATTGGTGTCGCTCTAATCTGTAGCCGAGAAAGCTCAACGTCACTTCTTCCGCTTAAGCATTTTATTATCGTTGACTTGATATGTTACACATGTCTCTCGATAAAACCATTGCTTCTGGCATAGTGGGGTGAGCTAGTGATGTGCTTGATGCTCCAGGATTTGACAAAGCTTTAGAAGGCTTGCCCTGAGTACTGTGAACCATTGTCCGTCATTATTTTGTCTGGGCAGCCGAATAGTGATACACAACATTTGATCTTGTCTGACACTGCCTTGCTGTTTACTGGTCTGGGCATCTCATCGACGATTAGGTACTTTGAGTATCTGTCGACAGTGAATAAATATTGCCGTCCATCGATCTCAAATAGATCTAATGCAATGAATTTCCCGGGTCAGGATAGAATGTCATGCGGTTCTAATGGTTCACGTCTGTGTGCATCCTGGTATTCCTAGCAGAGTGCACATGACTTATACATCTTTTCGAGGTCCTTGTTGATGTTAACCCAGTAGACACTTTCTCTGGCAAGTCTGCGAGTCTTTTCGATGCCTTTGTGGGCTTGGTGGAACTGGTGTAAAATTTCGTCCCTCATGGATTCTGGGATCAGAATTTGTCGATCTTTGAAAAGAATTCTAAGCTCCCCCGGAAAGACCAATATAACCGGATATCGGTCGGTATAAATCAGATGGTGTCTGACCATCCCTAACACATGATTTCCTTGATGAGTTGCATGGATGGGTCCCTTGCTATCTCGTTGCGCAGTAATTTCTTCTTTTCCAATGAGAAGTTGATCGTTGCAATGGTTTGGTCATCTCTTTGAATAAGTCCTGGCGGCAACACCTCACAAGGCATCAACTATACGGCCACCTGCCTCCCATCACAACTATCCAAGTTAAACGAACCAGACACGCAGGACACTGCTGGAGAAGCAGAGATGAGCTCATCAGTGATGTACTCCTATGGACCCCCACATATGGCCGAGCAAAAGCAGGACGACCAGCTCGAACATACATACAGCAGCTATGTGAGGATACGGGATGTAGCCCTGAAGACCTGGCTGAGGCGATGAACGATAGGGAGGAGTGGTGAGAGAGGCTCAGGGACATCCGTGCTAGCGGCACGTCATGATGATGATGATGATGAACTTTAGTACCGATGCTATTAACTTTTTCGTTAAAGTCGATTGCCTTATTGTTTTCTGGTTGGGTAGTTGACTTCGGGTGTTAGCACGGATCATATAGCCACCTGGGCGGTAGGTTATCCTATTGTGATAGCCCTGGATTTTCAGCAGTATGCGTTGTAGTCGGGGTGTTGCTAAATGCAGTTGCTTTGTACATATTGTAACAGTGGCTCGTGGTCAGTGAACATGTTAACATAAAAGTAAATGCGATACCTCTGAATCCCAGATACAATTACTAACATCTCGCGTTTAATGTTACTGTATCTTGATTGGCAGTCTGTCAGCGTCTAGCATCCATATGCAAGTGGTTTGCCATCTTGAACCAGTGCAACACCCAGGTCTTTCTGTAATGCGTCTACTTCCAGTGATACTGGTTTGGTCTGGCCGTAATTAAGAAAACATGTATCCGCAAAAATTATCTCTTTTAGGTTGTCATAACATTTCTAGTGGTCAGGGTCTCAAACCCATGGTGACTGGGACTTAAGAAGACCACATAGTAGGTGTGCCTTCTCAGCAAGCTCTGGGATATATTGAGAGTGGTAATTGAACACACCTAGGAAGCATTGTCGCTCGCCCTTGTTTTGTGGGGTTGGAATTTTCTTTATATTGTACACCTTCGCTGGGTCTGATTTAATTTCAGTTGTGGTGAAGATGTTGCCATTGAAAGATATACTGGTTTGTTTAATAAAGCATTTTTTGCTGTTGTAGACAATACCAATTTCAGCTGCTCGGACCATGAGGTTGAGTAGGTTTTTCTCCTGGTCCTCCTTATTTTGACCATATACAGCTACATCGTCTGTAATACTAACAACATTGTCGAGGCCTTCAAGAATTTGGTCCATTTTTGCCTGAAAGATATCCTGTACGACGTTGAGACCAAATGGTAAGTACTTCCAGCACACTCGTCCGAGGGTTGTTCTGTATGTTGTGGCTTGTGGTTTGTGTCAGAGTTTCCACACTTTCTGCTTCGGTTGACACTGTTTATTCTTTCAGCTTACCAAGTTGGTCCCACTGAACAGCTGAAAAGGTCACCAGGAAACGTGGACTTATTTCGAAAGCCAGCTGAAGGTGAACGTAAATTTCAGGAATCACAGACTTCACCTCATGCAGAACAGACAGAAATCTAACGAGTCCTTAGACGATCTCATTACCAGAGCCAGGACATTCGCATAAAAGATCCACTTTACAGTCGAGAAGTTGTGAGAAAGACTCATAGAGCAGATCCTATTTTCAATACCATATGACGCATTACACAATGTGCTCTATCGTAAACAAAAAGGCAACGGCATAAACAATGTGCGCGTCAAAGTCAGAAATGAAGCCTTTACAACTGGAAACGATAATTTGAAAAAATTTGACAAAAAATAAGGAGTCCAACACTCCCCCAAATATGTGCTAGATGGCTGTTGAACAAGGAGCTTCCTCCGCTTTTGGGGAGATCTTATTTTTAATCTTTAAGGGTGTCTAGCCACCCACTTCAACAAACTCAGTGGGGGTACTAATTTAGTCACTGATAACCTAACTAAATCCTTTATAACTATTAGCTTCATTCTTTCTACCGATAGACTTATATATCCTTTCTACCGATAGCCTAATATATCCTTTATAACTATTAGCTTCTTTCATTCTACGATAGCCTAATATATCCTTTGTAACTATTAGCTTCTTTCTTTCTACCGATAGCCTTACCGATAGCCTAATACATCCTTTACAACTATTAACTTCTTTCATTCTACCGATTACCTTATATATCCTTTATAACTACTAGCTTCTTTCTTTCTATTGTTTGCCTTAAATATCAATTATAACGATTACCTTCGTTCTTTCTACCGATAGCCTTATATATCCTTTATAACTATTGGCTTCTTTCTTTCTACCGATAGCCGTAGATATCCTTTAAAACTATTAGCTTCTTTCTTTCTACCGATAGCCTTAGATATCCTTTATAACAATTAGCTTCTTTCTTTCAACCGATGGTCTTAGATATCCTTTATAATTATAAACTTCTTTCTTTCTACCGATAGCCTTAGATATCCTTTATAATTATAAACTTCTTTCTTTCTACCGATAGCCTTAGATATCCTTTATAATTATAAACTTCTTTCTTTCTACCGATAGCCTTAGATATCCTTTATAATTATAAACTTCTTTCTTTCTACCGATAGCCTTAGATATCCTTTATAATTATAAACTTCTTTCTTTCTACCGATAGCCTTAGATATCCTTTATAATTATAAACTTCTTTCTTTCTACCGATGGTCTTAGATATCCTTTATAATTATAAACTTCTTTCTTTCTACCGATAGCCTTAGATATCCTTTATAATTATAAACTTCTTTCTTTCTACCGATAGCCTTAGATATCCTTTATAATTATAAACTTCTTTCTTTCTACCGATAGCCTTAGATATCCTTTATAATTATAAACTTCTTTCTTTCTACCGATGGTCTTAGATATCCTTTATAATTATAAACTTCTTTCTTTCTACCGATAGCCTTAGATATCCTTTATAATTATAAACTTCTTTCTTTCTACCGATAGCCTTAGATATCCTTTATAATTATAAACTTCTTTCTTTCTACCGATAGCCTTAGATATCCTTTATAATTATAAACTTCTTTCTTTCTACCGATAGCCTTAGATATCCTTTATAATTATAAACTTCTTTCTTTCTACCGATGGTCTTAGATATCCTTTATAATTATAAACTTCTTTCTTTCTACCGATAGCCTTAGATATCCTTTATAATTATAAACTTCTTTCTTTCTACCGATAGCCTTAGATATCCTTTATAATTATAAACTTCTTTCTTTCTACCGATAGCCTTAGATATCCTTTATAATTATAAACTTCTTTCTTTCTACCGATAGCCTTAGATATCCTTTATAATTATAAACTTCTTTCTTTCTACCGATGGTCTTAGATATCCTTTATAATTATAAACTTCTTTCTTTCTACCGATAGCCTTAGATATCCTTTATAATTATAAACTTCTTTCTTTCTACCGATAGCCTTAGATATCCTTTATAATTATAAACTTCTTTCTTTCTACCGATAGCCTTAGATATCCTTTATAATTATAAACTTCTTTCTTTCTACCGATAGCCTTAGATATCCTTTATAATTATAAACTTCTTTCTTTCTACCGATAGCCTTAGATATCCTTTATAATTATAAACTTCTTTCTTTCTACCGATGGTCTTAGATATCCTTTATAATTATAAACTTCTTTCTTTCTACCGATAGCCTTAGATATCCTTTATAATTATAAACTTCTTTCTTTCTACCGATAGCCTTAGATATCCTTTATAATTATAAACTTCTTTCTTTCTACCGATAGCCTTAGATATCCTTTATAATTATAAACTTCTTTCTTTCTACCGATAGCCTTAGATATCCTTTATAATTATAAACTTCTTTCTTTCTACCGATGGTCTTAGATATCCTTTATAATTATAAACTTCTTTCTTTCTACCGATAGCCTTAGATATCCTTTATAATTATAAACTTCTTTCTTTCTACCGATAGCCTTAGATATCCTTTATAATTATAAACTTCTTTCTTTCTACCGATAGCCTTAGATATCCTTTATAATTATAAACTTCTTTCTTTCTACCGATAGCCTTAGATATCCTTTATAATTATAAACTTCTTTCTTTCTACCGATGGTCTTAGATATCCTTTATAATTATAAACTTCTTTCTTTCTACCGATAGCCTTAGATATCCTTTATAATTATAAACTTCTTTCTTTCTACCGATAGCCTTAGATATCCTTTATAATTATAAACTTCTTTCTTTCTACCGATAGCCTTAGATATCCTTTATAATTATAAACTTCTTTCTTTCTACCGATGGTCTTAGATATCCTTTATAATTATAAACTTCTTTCTTTCTACCGATAGCCTTAGATATCCTTTATAATTATAAACTTCTTTCTTTCTACCGATAGCCTTAGATATCCTTTATAATTATAAACTTCTTTCTTTCTACCGATAGCCTTAGATATCCTTTATAATTATAAACTTCTTTCTTTCTACCGATAGCCTTAGATATCCTTTATAATTATAAACTTCTTTCTTTCTACCGATGGTCTTAGATATCCTTTATAATTATAAACTTCTTTCTTTCTACCGATAGCCTTAGATATCCTTTATAATTATAAACTTCTTTCTTTCTACCGATAGCCTTAGATATCCTTTATAATTATAAACTTCTTTCTTTCTACCGATAGCCTTAGATATCCTTTATAATTATAAACTTCTTTCTTTCTACCGATAGCCTTAGATATCCTTTATAATTATAAACTTCTTTCTTTCTACCGATAGCCTTAGATATCCTTTATAATTATAAACTTCTTTCTTTCTACCGATAGCCTTAGATATCCTTTATAATTATAAACTTCTTTCTTTCTACCGATAGCCTTAGATATCCTTTATAATTATAAACTTCTTTCTTTCTACCGATAGCCTTAGATATCCTTTATAATTATAAACTTCTTTCTTTCTACCGATAGCCTTAGATATCCTTTATAATTATAAACTTCTTTCTTTCTACCGATAGCCTTAGATATCCTTTATAATTATAAACTTCTTTCTTTCTACCGATGGTCTTAGATATCCTTTATAATTATAAACTTCTTTCTTTCTACCGATAGCCTTAGATATCCTTTATAATTATAAACTTCTTTCTTTCTACCGATAGCCTTAGATATCCTTTATAATTATAAACTTCTTTCTTTCTACCGATGGTCTTAGATATCCTTTATAATTATAAACTTCTTTCTTTCTACCGATAGCCTTAGATATCCTTTATAATTATAAACTTCTTTCTTTCTACCGATAGCCTTAGATATCCTTTATAATTATAAACTTCTTTCTTTCTACCGATAGCCTTAGATATCCTTTATAATTATAAACTTCTTTCTTTCTACCGATAGCCTTAGATATCCTTTATAATTATAAACTTCTTTCTTTCTACCGATGGTCTTAGATATCCTTTATAATTATAAACTTCTTTCTTTCTACCGATAGCCTTAGATATCCTTTATAATTATAAACTTCTTTCTTTCTACCGATAGCCTTAGATATCCTTTATAATTATAAACTTCTTTCTTTCTACCGATAGCCTTAGATATCCTTTATAATTATAAACTTCTTTCTTTCTACCGATAGCCTTAGATATCCTTTATAATTATAAACTTCTTTCTTTCTACCGATAGCCTTAGATATCCTTTATAATTATAAACTTCTTTCTTTCTACCGATAGCCTTAGATATCCTTTATAATTATAAACTTCTTTCTTTCTACCGATAGCCTTAGATATCCTTTATAATTATAAACTTCTTTCTTTCTACCGATAGCCTTAGATATCCTTTATAATTATAAACTTCTTTCTTTCTACCGATAGCCTTAGATATCCTTTATAATTATAAACTTCTTTCTTTCTACCGATGGTCTTAGATATCCTTTATAATTATAAACTTCTTTCTTTCTACCGATAGCCTTAGATATCCTTTATAATTATAAACTTCTTTCTTTCTACCGATAGCCTTAGATATCCTTTATAATTATAAACTTCTTTCTTTCTACCGATAGCCTTAGATATCCTTTATAATTATAAACTTCTTTCTTTCTACCGATAGCCTTAGATATCCTTTATAATTATAAACTTCTTTCTTTCTACCGATGGTCTTAGATATCCTTTATAATTATAAACTTCTTTCTTTCTACCGATAGCCTTAGATATCCTTTATAATTATAAACTTCTTTCTTTCTACCGATAGCCTTAGATATCCTTTATAATTATAAACTTCTTTCTTTCTACCGATAGCCTTAGATATCCTTTATAATTATAAACTTCTTTCTTTCTACCGATAGCCTTAGATATCCTTTATAATTATAAACTTCTTTCTTTCTACCGATGGTCTTAGATATCCTTTATAATTATAAACTTCTTTCTTTCTACCGATAGCCTTAGATATCCTTTATAATTATAAACTTCTTTCTTTCTACCGATAGCCTTAGATATCCTTTATAATTATAAACTTCTTTCTTTCTACCGATAGCCTTAGATATCCTTTATAATTATAAACTTCTTTCTTTCTACCGATAGCCTTAGATATCCTTTATAATTATAAACTTCTTTCTTTCTACCGATAGCCTTAGATATCCTTTATAATTATAAACTTCTTTCTTTCTACCGATAGCCTTAGATATCCTTTATAATTATAAACTTCTTTCTTTCTACCGATAGCCTTAGATATCCTTTATAATTATAAACTTCTTTCTTTCTACCGATAGCCTTAGATATCCTTTATAATTATAAACTTCTTTCTTTCTACCGATAGCCTCAGATATCCTTTATAACTATTAGCTTCTTTCTTTCTACAAATAGCCTTAGATATCCTTTAAAACTATTACCTTCTTTCTTTCTCCCGAGAGCCTTTGATATCCTTTATAACTATTAGCTTCTTTCTTTCTACAGATAATCTTAGATATACTTTAAAACTTTTAGCTTCTTTCTTTCTACCGATAGCCTTACATATCCTTTATAACTATAAGCTTCTTTCTTTCTACCGATGGCCTTAGATATACTTTATAACTATTAGTTTCTTTCTTTCTACCGTTAGCCTTAGATATCCTTTTATCTATTAGCTTCTGTATTTGTATCGATAACTTTATATATCCTTTATAACTATAAGCTTCTTTCTTTCTACCGATGGCCTTAGATATACTTTATAACTATTAGTTTCTTTCTTTCTACCGTTAGCCTTAGATATCCTTTATAACTATTAGCTTCTTTCTTTCTACCGATGGTCTTAGATATCCTTTATAACGATTGGCTTCTTTCTTTCGACCGTTAGCCTTAGATATACTTTAAAACTATTAGCTTCTTTCTTTCTACCGATAGCCTTATATATCCTTTATAATTATAAGCTTCTTTCTTTCTACAAATAGCCTTAGATATCCTTTAAAACTATTACCTTCATTCTTTCTCCCGAGAGCCTTTGATATCTTTTATAACTATTAGCGTCTTTCTTTCTACCGATTGCCTTATATATCCTTTAAAACTATTAGCTTCTGTCTTTCTACCGATAGCCTTAGATATCCTTTATAACTATTAACTTCTTTCTTTCTACCGATAACCTTATATATCCTTTATAACTATTAGCTTCTTTCTTTCTACAGATAATCTTAGAAATCCTTTATAATTATTAGCTTCTTTCTTTCAACCGATAGCCTTATATATCCTTTATAACTATTAGCTTCTTTCTTTCTACCGATATCCTTAGATATCCTTTATAATTATTAACTTCCTTCTTTCTACCGATAACCTTATATATCCTTTATAACTATAAGTTCTTTCTTTCTACCGATGGCCTTAGATATACTTTATAACTATTAGTTTCTTTCTTTCGACCGTTAGCCTTAGATATCCTTTTATCAATTAGCTTCTTTCTTTCTACCGATAGCCTTGGATATCCTTTATAACTATTAGCTTCTTTTTTTTCCCGGTAGCCTTATATACTCTTTATAACTATTAGCTTCTTTCTTTCTACTGTTAGCTCTAGATATCCTTTATAACTATTAGCTTCTTTCTTTCTCCCAATAGCCTTAGATATCCTTTGTAACTATTAACTTCTTTCTTTCTACCGATAACCTTAGATATCCTTTAAAACTATTACCTTCTTTCTTTCTACCGATAGCCTTAGATATCCTTTATAACTATTAGGTTCTTTCTTTCTACCGATAATCTTAGATATCCTTTATAACTATTAGGTTCTTTCTTTCAACCGATAGCCTTATATATCCTTTACAAAATATTAGATTCTTTCTTTCTACCGAAAGCATTATATATCCTTTAAAACTATTTGTTTTTTATTTCTACCGATAGCCTTATATATCCTTTATAACATTTACCTTCTTTCTTTCTACCGTTAGCCTTAGATATCCTTTATAACTATTAGCGTCTTTCTTTCTACCGATAACCTTAGATATCCTTTATAACAATAAGCTTCTTTCTTTCTACATATAGTCTTAGATATCCTTTATAAAAAATAGCTTCTTTCTTTCTAACGATAACCTTAGATATCCTTTATAACTATTAACTTTTTCTTTCAACTGATAGCCTTATATATCCTTAAAAAAATTATCTTCTTTGTTTCTACATATAGCCTTATATAACCTTTATAACTATTAGCTGCTTTCTTTCTACGGATAGCCTTATGTATCCTTTGAAACTAGTAGCATCTTTCTTTCTACAGTTAGCCTTTGATATTCTTCATAACTATTAGCTTCGTTCTTTCTACCGTTAGCCCTAGATATCCTTTATAACTATTAGCTTCTTTCTTTCTACATATAGCCTTATATACACTTTACAACTATTAGCTTCTTTCTTTCTACAGATAGCCTCCTAAATACTTTAAAACTATTAGCTTCTTTCTTTCTTTACCGTTAGCCTTAGATATCCTTTATAAGTATTAGCTTCTTTCCTTCCACCGATAGCCTTAGATATCCTTTATAACTATTAGCTTCTTTCTTTCTACCGATAGCCTTAGATATCCTTTATAATTATTAACTTCTTTCTTTCTACCGAGAGCCTTAGATATCCTTTATAATTATTAGCTTCATTCTTTCTACCGATAGCCTTAGATATCCTTTATAATTATTAACTTCTTTCTTTCTACCGATAGCTTGAGATATCCTTTAAAAATTTTAGCTTCTTTCTTTCTACCGATAGACTTAGATATCCTTTATAACTATTAGCTTTTTTCTTTCTACCGATAGACGTAGATATCCTTTAAAACTATTAGCTTCTTTCTTTCTACCGATAGTCTGCGATATCCTTTATAAATATTAGCTTCTTTCTTTAAACCGAGGGCGTTATATATACTTTATAACTATTAGCTTCTTTCTTTCTCCCGATAACCTTATATACACTTTATAAATATTAGCTTCTTTCTTTCTACAGATAGCCTTATATATCCTTTAAAACTATTAGCTTCTTTCTTTCTACCGATAGCTCTAGATATCCTTTAAAACTATTAGCTTCCTTCTTTCTCCCGATAGCCTTATATACCCTTTATAATTATTAGCTTCTTTCTTTATACCGATAGCCTTAGGTATCCTTTATAACTATTATCTTCTTTCTTTCTCCCGATAGCCTTTTACACCCTTTATAAATATTAGCTATTTCTTTCTGCAGATAGCCTTATGTATCCTTAAAACTATTAGCGTCGTTCTTTCTACCGTTAGCCGTAGATATCCTTTAAAACTATCAGCTTCTTTCTTTCTACCGATAGCCTCATATATCCCTTATAATTATTAGCTTCATTCTTTCTACCGATAGCCTTTTACATCCTTTATAATTTTTAACTTCTTTCATTCTCCCGATAGCCTTAGGTATCCTTTAAAACAATTAGATACTTTCTTTCGGCCGTTAGCCTTATATATCCTTTAAAACTATTAGCTTCTTTCTTTCTACCAATAGCCTTAAATAAATTTTATAACAATTAGCTTCTTTCTTCCTACCGTTAGCCTTTGATATTCTTTATCACTATTGGCTTCGTTCATTCTCCTGATAGACTTAGATATCCTTTATAACTATTAGCTTCTTTCTTTCTACGGATAGACGTAGATATCCTTTAAAACACTTAGCTTCTTTCTTTCTACCGATAGTCTTAGATATCCTTTATAAATATTAGCTTGTTTCTTTCAACCGAGAGCCTTATATATAGTTTATAACTATTTGCTTCTTTCTTTCTATATATAACCTTATATATCCTTTAAAACTATTAGCTTCTTACTTTCTACCGATAGCCTAAGTTATCCTTTAAAACTATTAGCTTCTTTCTTTCTACCGATAGCCTTAGATATCCTTTAAAACTATTAGCTTCTTTCTTTCTACCGATAGCCTTAGATATCCTTTAAAACTATTAGCTTCTTACTTTCTACCGATAGCCTAAGTTATCCTTTAAAACTATCAGCTTCTTTCTATCTACCGTTAGCCTTAGATATTCTTTATAACTATTAGCTTCTTTCTTTCTACCGATTGCCTTATATATCCTTTAAAACTATTAGCTTCTTTCTTTCTACCGATAGCCTTAGATATCCTTTATAACTATTAGCTTCTTTCTTTCTACCGATAGTCTTAGATATCCTTTATAACTATTAGCTTCTTTCCTTCCACCGATAGTCTTATATATCCTTTATAACTAATTGCTTCTTTCTTTCTACCGATAGCCTTTGATATCCTTTATAACTATTAACTTCTTTCTTTCTACATATAGCTTAATATATCCGTTAAAACTATTAGCTTCTTTCTTTCTACCGATAGCCTTATACATCTTTTTTAATTATAAGATTCTTTCTTTCTACCGATGGCCTTTGATATCCTTTATAACTATTAGCTTCTTTCTTTCTACCGATAGCCTTATATATCCTTTAAAACTAATAGCTTCTTTCTTGCTACCGTTAGCCTCAGATATCCTTTATAACTATTAGTTTCTTTCTTTCTTCCGTTAGCCTTAGATATCGTTTATAACTATTAGCTTCTTTCTTTCTACCGTTAGCCTTACATATATAGCCTTACTTATATATCCTTTATAACTATTCGCTTCTTTCTTTCTACATATAGCTTAATATATCCGTTAAAACTATTAGCTTCTTTCTTTCTTTTCACCGATAGTCTTAGATCTCCTTTATAACTATTAGCTTCTTATATATCCTTTATAGGTATTAACTTCTTTCTTTCTACCGATAGCCCTAGATATCCTTTATAACTATTAGCTTCTTTCTTTCTACCGATAGCCTTAGATATCCTTTAAAACTATTAGCTTCTTTCTTTCTACCGTTAGCCTCAGATATCCTTTATAACTATTAGCTTCTTTCTTTCTACCGATAGCCTCAGATATCCTTTAAAACTATTAGCTTCTTTCTTTCTACCGATAGCCTCAGATATCCTTTATAACTATTAGCTTCTTTCTTTCTACCGTTAGCCTCAGATATCCTTTAAAACTATTAGCTTCTTTCTTTCTACCGATAGCCCTAGATATCCTTTAAAACTATTAGCTTCCTTCTTTCTCCCAATAGCCTTAGATATCCTTTAAAACTATTAGCTTCTTTCTTTCTACCGATAGCCTTAGATATCCTTTAAAACTATTAGCTTCTTTCTTTCTACCGTTAGCCTCAGATATCCTTTATAACTATTAGTTTCTTTCTTTCTTCCGTTAGCCTTAGATATCCTTTATAATAATTAGCTTCTTTCTTTTTACCGATAGCCTTTGATATCCTTTATAACTATTAACTTCTTTTTTTCTACCGATAGCTTTGGATATCTGTTATAACTATTAGCTCCTTCTTTCTACCGATAGCCTTAGATATCTTTTTTAATTATAAGATTCTTTCTTTCTACCGATGGCCTTTTATATCCTTTAAAACTAGTAGCATCTTTCTTTCTACCGTTAGCCTCAGATATCCTTTATAACTATTAGCTTCTTTCTTTCTCCCGATAACCTTATATACACTTTATAAATATTAGCTTCTTTCTTTCTACAGATAGCCTTATATATCCTTTAAAACTATTAGCTTCTTTCTTTCTACCGATAGCCCTAGATATCCTTTAAAACTATTAGCTTCCTTCTTTCTCCCAATAGCCTTATATACCCTTTATAATTATTAGCTTCTTTCTTTCTACCGATAGCCTTAGATATTCTTTATAACTATTAGCTTCTTTCCTTCCACCGATAGCCTAATATATCCTTTATAACTATTAGCTTCTTTCTCGCTACCGTTAGCCTTAGATATCCTTTGTAACTATTTGCTTTTTTCTTGCTACCGATAGCCTTAGATATTTTTTATAGCGATTAGCTTCTTTCTTTCTGCCGTTAGCCTTAGATATACTTTATAACTATTAGCTCCTTCTTTCTACCGTTAGCCTTAGATATCCTTTATAATAATTAGCTTCTTTCTTTTTACCGATAGCCTTATATATCCTTTATAACTATTAACTTCTTTTTTTCTACCGATAGCTTTGGATATCTGTTATAACTATTAGCTTCTTTCTTGCTACCGATAGCCTTAGATATCCTTCATAACTATTAGCTTCTTTATTTCTACCGTTAGCCTTAGATATCCTTTAAATCTATTAGCTTCTTTCCTTCCACCGATAGCCTTATATATCCTTTATAACTATTTGCTTCTTTCTTGCTACCGTTAGCCTTAGATATCCTTTGTAACTATTAGCTTCTTTCTTGCTACTTTTAGCATTAGATATCCTTTATAACTATTAGCTTCTTTCTTTCTACCGATAGCCTTAGATATCCTTTATAACAATTAGTTTTTTTCTTTCTTCTGATAGCCTTAGATATCCTTTATAACCATTAGCTTCTTTCTTTCTACCGTTAGCCTTAGATATCCTTTATAACTATTAGCTTCTTTCTTTCTACCGTTAGCCTTAGATATCCTTTATAACTATTAGCTTCTTTCTTTCTACCGATAGACTTAGATATCCTTTATAATTATTAGCTTCTTTCTTTCTATTGTTAACCTTATATACGACGTTATCTCTCGAGAAATTATCATTCAAACATCATCTCTGTCTATCATAGCTATTGTATCAGGGTCCTTTTTCTATCACTATTTTCTAATTATTTTTGTTGATAGATTTTCAAAAGATCATCTATGCAACAATAACTTATTTTTAACTTTTTAAACAATTTGCTAAGTATTTCAGATTGATCGAAGTGTTTTCATCATTAGCTGCAAAATGATTCGACCCACTTTTCTCTGACATGATGGAAAATCAAGTTAGAAAATAAATCCGAAAAAACGAAAACGTCCCTGAAGTTGGAACCCTGAAGAATACTTTCTCTACAGAGCAATTGCAACAATATCAACATTTTTGAATGAAGATCAATATATATTATCAATTTTGAAATGATCTTCATTCCTTAGTGTTAAATATCCACTTAGGCAAAACTTCTAGCGTTGGCTTCTTACTTTTTAGCCTTGATAATGTTTCTCCTTTTTTTTTATTATGGATCTAAATTAAAAATGTTCTCATTTTTTTTTATCTCGTAGTCACTTTATTGAAATGCTAATATGAATTATCAGTGAACTTAGGTTGAACAATTTTTAACAAAAATATACCTATTGGCCTGAGGTTTGTATACAAGCTCATATCAAGATTGGGTATTGAAAGTTAAAGTTGTGAGTGATTATTACCTTATTTTATTTTTTAGTTGAAACATATATATATATATAGAGAGAGAGAGAGATAGATAGATAGATAGATAGATAGATAGATATCATTGATACTCTTTGGAAAGGTATGAATCTAACTATTCCCCCTCCAGCTATGGGTAAATAGTAGGGCAGACGAGGTTCTTTAGCCTTGATTAGGCGAACAGTCTAGAAGAAAAATTCTAAATTCAAATCTGCAAAACTCCGCTTAAAATTCATCCTGTGTCACATCCTTGCTATATATATATATATATATATATATATATATATATATATATATATATATGGCATTCTAGGTTTTTATCATTTGATGTATCTGTGCTCAACGCGTGTTTCAGACTTCAATGGTTCTTCAAGAGATTAATAATAGCGAGGTTTGTCTTTGTTTCTAGCCATTATAGTGAAGATTGCCCAACATATCCCCGGTTCTAATAACATTATCCAAGAATTCACAGACGCATGAGTCCGTCATTGGGAAACACATGTTGATCGCTAATGCAGGCTGAGTTAATTATTCAGAAGAGTTCTTTTCTCTTCTGCACAGGGCTCAAACTAAGCACCACCTCAACATCTTCGACCATATTGATTGATTGCCTTCTTGTTTTGTTTGTTTTTTATCATTGGTGTTTAGTGGCAAAGTTCATTGAAAGTACTTGGAAGCAAAACCTACCTATTGTGACTCCTTTATCAACTGAACCCTGACAAGAAGAAACTAGCTATAAAACTAGTGAAAAAAACACATGATCAGGAAAAAAAGTAAATTTCTGTAGTCTAAACGATAACTAGCTGCCAATATATATATATGTGTGTGTGTGTGTGTGTGTGTGTGTGTGTGTGTGTGTGTGTGTGTGTGTGTGTGTGTGTGACTATTGATAATGAGAAGTGATATCTTTCGGCAAATTATTATTTATATATTTTTGTATTGTCGGAATTAAATCAATAGATAATTGTTTTGTTCTAAAATTTTGTTCCATTTTTGTTGATCTTTTTTTAAAATTTATTTGTTATTCAAAAACTTCTCAATCGAAAATAAATACAAACTCTCTTTCAATTTAATTTGTATAATTATCTCTAACAAAAGCATAAAAAAACATTGCCACAAAGGTTCAATAACTTTGACTTCTGTATCAAATGTGAAGAAAAGACAATTTTTTTAAATAACAACTGACATTCATTTGTTTTAAAAGAGGTAAAACTTAAAACTAAGAAAATACTTTACACAAATACAAACAACAAATATTTATTTTTCAACATAATCTCTTTCATTGTCAATCATATAGATTGATCATTATACCATGAACGTTTCTCCAAAGCATGGTAAAAATTTGTCTAAGTTGCAAAGGAACAGTTTTTATTGGTTGTATGCTAATTGTTCATCTATGTTGGTGTTGTAGCGGAATCACCTATTGATGGACTCAACCACTCTCCATAATACCGGAAGACGCAGCAATACGAAGTCAGATCCGGAAGCTAACTTTGATAGTTTTCGTGATGGGAGGTAGGTGGCCGTACAGCCGGTGCTTTGTGGGGTGTTGCCTCCAGGACTTGAACAATAGTTTGGATAAATTTCTAATAAGTTTTTTTTCTAATTTTCGTATTAACGGTTGTTCTAAGTTGCGTTATAACAGTTTTTATTGTTTGCAAATTAGCTAAACTGCATAAAAACAAATGGTCAAAGTTGCATACGAACAGTTTTTTTTCGAACAGCTAAGTTGCATAGCAGCACTTTGTCTAAATACATAATAGCAGTTTTTCTAGGTTGCATGTTAACAGTATTTTAAGTAGTTTTAATTAAGTTGGATGTTACAACGTTGTATAATGACAGTGTTTAAATGCATGCGAACAGATTGTCTAATTTATTTGTTAGCTGTTTATTTGATTGTATAATAACAGCTTGTCTAAGTGGCATAATAACAGTTTTTTTTAATGCATAATAACAGTGTGAATTAATAACAGTTTTTCTACTTAGTCGTGCGTTAACTTAATGGATTTTAACAGATCTTTCTGGGTTACATGGTCATTGTCAGTTTTTCTAAATCGTATGATAACAGTTTATTTAAATGCTTGTTGTTAATAAAGTATCTAAGTAACTTTTTAGGAATTTATCTAATTGCATAACAGTTTTTCAAGATTGTATTTAATTTCTCTAATTTGCGTGGTAACATTTTCTAAGTTGCGTTTTATATGTTTTTCTCTGTTGCAGGGTTACTGTTTGTCTAAATTACCTGATAACATCTTTTATAATGCTAAGATGCATATGTATTTTAACAATTTGGGAAATGTTACCAGTTTTTCTAGGTGGAATGTAACCAGTTTTTTTCAAGTTGCGAGCTAGCAGTTGATTTAAATGTATGTTAATACTCTGTCAGATTGTTTGGTTGATTGGTTGGTTTTATGGCTTATCAACCTTTGAAGGTTATTTAACGCCAAATCCGTTTTATGTAAATAATCAGTTCTATTTAAAACAATTCAGTTTAGCATGAGTACACAGTTTAATTGTCAAAAATATTTCTATTTCAAACTATTCTAGCAGTTATATATAACAATTCAGTTTAGTGTAAGTACAGTTTCAATGTGAAAAACAGTTCAATTTCAAACAATTCAGTTTAGCATAAGTACGCAGTTTAAATGTAAGTACAGTTTAATTGTGAATAACATTTCTCTTTCTAGCTATTCAGTTTAGTCAAGCAGTTCTAATTCAGCTAATCCAGTTTAGTATAAGTACAGGTATTGTTTACACACAGTTAATTGTCAAAACAGTTATATGTTAAACAATTCAGTTTAGTATAAATACAGTTTCAGAGTCAAAAAACAGTTCTTTTTCAAATAATTTAGTTTAGCATAAGCGCGCAGTTTAAATGTAATTACGGTTTAATTGTCAAAAACATTCCTATTTCAAGCTATTCAGTTTAATCAAGCAATACAGTTTAGCATAAGGATGCATTAGTTCTATTTAACCCATAGATAGGGCCCTATCAGGTGCTACCACGCTAGGACAGAGTGGACCTGGAAACAATGGCAATGAAGGGGTGCTCCGCATTCCCCAAAGCCCCAGCATTACTTGGACCTATTTAGTGTCATACCAGGACACTCGTTGGGGGGGGGTCTTACCCCTCTGCAGTGGTGCTGTCAGTATATTCTACAGCCCCAGCCGACTGGACAACATTCTGTCAGAGTTTTTTGACAGTTAATTGCATAGTAACAGTTTTTCAAGTTTACATGTTAGCAGTTTTTTGTTAGATGCATTGTAATCGTTTGCGTAAATGCATAGTAACAGTTTCTTTTGTTAACAGTTTTTTTTTGTTAACAGTTTTCTTAGTTTTAAAGTAACAGTTTGTCTAAATGCATAACACTTTGTCTAAGTTGTTTAATACTGATTTTTCATGGTTGTGTGCTAACAATTTTCCAAAACTGCATGTCCACATTTTTTCTAAGTTGTATGTTACCAGTTTGTCTAATTTGCATATCAACAGTTTATCTGAATGTGAAATATCATCATCATCATCATCATCAAGTCGCAATGACAGCACCAAGTTCTCCTCTCTCTCTCTCTCTCTCTCTCTCTCTCTCTCTCTCTCTCTTTCTCTCTCTCTCTCTCACCATCTGTCATTATTATTCATCGTCCTGGTAGGTTCTCCAAACTATATCCAGTGCCCGCTGTTCGGTCAACACAAGCACGTCCGTGTGAAAAGGTCGATCGAAGAACGTTGCTTAAGAGTTCGTCCTTGCTTCTCCAGCAGTGTTTTGTTTTTCTTATTTGGATGGTTACTGAGATGGGAGGTAAGTGGTGCATTCAAGAGGTTTCCAGACTTTTCTGTACAGGCATTTAAAATTGTCGTAGACTTTTGAGAATTCAGTATGTTATTGCTATACACCTTATGAGATGACTGACCAATTTTTATGATTTCAACTTCAAATGAAATTCAAATTGCTACAGCAGGAATTGGAATACACCCTACTAAAGCCTGATTGTCACAGCTGGTGAATTTCAAAAATGCAATCTGGACGTGTGGACACTTTAGAAGAATGATATGCATTAAAATTCTGTTTTAAACTTGGAAAAAATGCCACAGAAACGTATGGAATGTTTCAGACTGCTTTTGGGGCATCTTGCATGAATCGAGCATCAGTTTTTGAGTAGCATAAGAGATTCAAGGAAGGCAGGGAATCTGTGAGAGATGATGAGAAGTGTGGGAGGAGTAAGGAAGTCAATAGACCAGAGTTGATTGGCCAAAGGGTTAGTGTTAGGGTTAGGGTTACTATGTTGAGGTTTTAAGGGAGTTCAGGAAGAGATTCCTAGGGACAATACACCAGCCCATAACTCCATCCTTGTCACAGACTATTTGACCAAGATGGGCATCAAGACAGCTCGTCACCCTCCCTATAGTCCAGACCTTGCTCCTTGTGACTTTTGCTTATTCCCTAAGCTTAGAGGCTGTCGTTATGAGACAATTGAGGAGATGAAAGAGGCTGTGACGAAGGTCATTGACACGCTCACACAAGAGGACTTCCATGGGGCCTTCCAGAAATTGTTGGAACGGTGCAACAAGTGTATTGCAGCCGGAGGAGATTACTTCGAAGGGGAATAGAGTTTCATGTGTATACTATCAATAAAAGTGTCCATACGAAAAAAGTCTGAAAACTTATTTAATAAACCTCGTAAGTGCTGTTTTGTAGGGTGCTGATTCTTGGATTTGTTCAAAATGGCAAGTAGCATTCTCGAATAGTTCCTATCAAGATTTCTTCTATGCGTTTTGTTAGTGTCCATGTGGTGCATCCATGCAGTAGTATTCACGCAGCCACAGCTTCGAAGAAATCCGTTTTATTTTAGCAGAGTGATCAAATTTCCATATAATCGACAACCTGTCAACTCCAGTTCACACCTTCCGTAAGCATATATTGATATCAATTTCAGTTGATAGGATAATGCTGACGAGATATGTGAAGTTGTCAACTCATTTTAGAGACTTGCCACTGAAAGAACTGCTTCACGTTTAAAACACATGAACCCCGTTTTATTTGCCTTCACGGAGAGGTCGATGCGTCCTGCCGCTTGCTCCAGGCTACGCAGTAGGTATTCGGCTTGGGCAGGTATATCTGCAGGAAGCGTTTGGTCATCTGCGTAATCTGCATGTCATAGTTTCTGCCTTCGAAGTGCGTAATCTAGGCAGGTTATAAGCATGTATGGCGCTAATGTATCTCCTTGCAAGACTCTAGCGATCATGTCGAATTAATCAATGTTATCAGCTCAGCGAAGTATTTGCTCCATCTTTCCTCTATGTTTGGAATCGAATGCTTTGGAGAAATATACAAACAATAGTGCTTCCTCAAGATTTTTTGCACGTATTTCTTCGATGGTTTGGTGGATTGGCAGAGTCTGTGATGTTGTGGATCGATTTCTAGGAAAACCGTTCTGATTTTTCTAAGAATTTTCTCAATTTCAGGTTGGATACGGTTAAGAAGCAAGGTTATAAACCTTAGCAGATATAGCAATTAGTTATGATTCTGTAGTTCTTAGGGATTCCAAGGTCGGAGAAGGGAAGGATGTAGCCTTTTGTCCATTTTTCTATTGTTTAGTTTGTACACAACGTTACATAATTGAAGAAATATGTCGTCAAACTTTCTTGTCTTCCATACTTCAGTGGGTATTTCGTCGAAGCCTCCAGCTTTTCTACTTTTGATTTTCGTCAGTACTGTATCAAGTTCTTCCTCCGTGAACTGTGCAAATTCGTTGTCTAGTTGACTATTTATAATTTTTTTGATAGATTTATAAGTGACTCTAAGCATATTTTTGAAATGTTCTTTCCACTTCTAAAGTCTTCCTTCTTGGCTAACAGTTTTAGTTTTGCTCACAATGAGCTCTTTCTTCTGCTCACTTCATTGACTGTCCGCCATAATAATCGTAATATCTTCAAGCGAATTTCTGGTTTTATTGATTTGACCTTTGAATGTATTCAAGTTGTTCTTTTTTATGTGTTTGTTCTCTTTGTTTTCTTTAGTTTCTGGGCATTGAAATTTGTTGAGTTCTGTTTATTAAGTCAGAATACTTTTTCATGTTATCTCGTTTTTCTCTAATTGCTATTGACTCTGATGGAAGTCTACATTTGGCTCTTGAATTGGTTATAATGTACTCGGCTGCTACATATATATGGACGATAATAATTAATGTACTCGGCTGATACATATATATGGACGATAATAATTAATGTACTCGGCTGATACATATATATGGACGATAATAATTAATGTACTCGGCTGATACATATATATGGACGATAATAATTAATGTACTCGGCTGATACATATATATGGACGATAACAATTAATGTACTCGGCTGCTACATATATATGGACGATAATAATTAATGTACTCGGCTGATACATATATATGGACGATAATAATTAATGTACTCGGCTGATACATATATATGGACGATAATAATTAATGTACTCGGCTGATACATATATATGGACGATAATAATTAATGTACTCGGCTGATACATATATATGGACGATAATAATTAATGTACTCGGCTGATACATATATATGGACGATAATAATTAATGTACTCGGCTGATACATATATATGGACGATAATAATTAATGTACTCGGCTGCTACATATATATGGACGATAATAATTAATGTACTCGGCTGATACATATATATGGACGATAATAATTAATGTACTCGGCTGATACATATATATGGACGATAATAATTAATGTACTCGGCTGATACATATATATGGACGATAATAATTAATGTACTCGGCTGCTACATATATATGGACGATAATAATTAATGTACTCGGCTGATACATATATATGGACGATAATAATTAATGTACTCGGCTGATACATATATATGGACGATAATAATTAATGTACTCGGCTGCTACATATATATGGACGATAATAATTAATGTACTCGGCTGATACATATATATGGACGATAACAATTAATGTACTCGGCTGCTACATATATATGGACGATAATAATTAATGTACTCGGCTGATACATATATATGGACGATAATAATTAATGTACTCGGCTGATACATATATATGGACGATAATAATTAATGTACTCGGCTGCTACATATATATGGACGATAATAATTAATGTACTCGGCTGATACATATATATGGACGATAATAATTAATGTACTCGGCTGATACATATATATGGACGATAATAATTAATGTACTCGGCTGATACATATATATGGACGATAATAATTAATGTACTCGGCTGATACATATATATGGACGATAATAATTAATGTACTCGGCTGATACATATATATGGACGATAACAATTAATGTACTCGGCTGCTACATATATATGGACGATAATAATTAATGTACTCGGCTGATACATATATATGGACGATAATAATTAATGTACTCGGCTGATACATATATATGGACGATAATAATTAATGTACTCGGCTGATACATATATATGGACGATAATAATTAATGTACTCGGCTGATACATATATATGGACGATAATAATTAATGTACTCGGCTGATACATATATATGGACGATAACAATTAATGTACTCGGCTGCTACATATATATGGACGATAATAATTAATGTACTCGGCTGATACATATATATGGACGATAATAATTAATGTACTCGGCTGATACATATATATGGACGATAATAATTAATGTACTCGGCTGATACATATATATGGACGATAATAATTAATGTACTCGGCTGATACATATATATGGACGATAATAATTAATGTACTCGGCTGATACATATATATGGACGATAATAATTAATGTACTCGGCTGATACATATATATGGACGATAATAATTAATGTACTCGGCTGCTACATATATATGGACGATAATAATTAATGTACTCGGCTGATACATATATATGGACGATAATAATTAATGTACTCGGCTGCTACATATATATGGACGATAATAATTAATGTACTCGGCTGATACATATATATGGACGATAATAATTAATGTACTCGGCTGCTACATATATATGGACGATAATAATTAATGTACTCGGCTGATACATATATATGGACGATAATAATTAATGTACTCGGCTGATACATATATATGGACGATAATAATTAATGTACTCGGCTGATACATATATATGGACGATAATAATTAATGTACTCGGCTGATACATATATATGGACGATAATAATTAATGTACTCGGCTGCTACATATATATGGACGATAATAATTAATGTACTCGGCTGATACATATATATGGACGATAATAATTAATGTACTCGGCTGCTACATATATATGGACGATAATAATTAATGTACTCGGCTGCTACATATATATGGACGATAATAATTAATGTACTCGGCTGCTACATATATATGGACGATAATAATTAATGTACTCGGCTGCTACATATATATGGACGATAATAATTAATGTACTCGGCTGCTACATATATATGGACGATAATAATTAATGTACTCGGCTGCTACATATATATGGACGATAATAATTAATGTACTCGGCTGATACATATATATGGACGATAATAATTAAGCTTGTATAGAAATAGTTTGTCTAAATGCATAATAAAAGTGTTAACATGTTACCTTTTCTAGGTCGTATGCAACAAATAAACCAGTACTTAAAATGTTATTATGGGAGAGTGGCAAATCCTTCACTACCTGTACAATTTCACCTACAGATCGACTCAACTCTACGTTGTGTATAATCTTTTAAGATTAGTCGGTCGCAGTTTTTGTGCAAAACCGTACAAGTCACGAGTCAACTCCAAAAAGGAAGGAAAAATAAGCAAAAAAACTGTTGTTTCTTTGTTTTCTCCTTGAGTTCTTTCCCCTTAAAATACACTAACTGTATCCCTTGCAGAGGGGTAAGACCCTCTCAGAAAGGGATGTTATGTGTCTGACACTAAACTGGATTTGATGATGAGGCTCCATTTCTGGAGATCTTCGAAGTGTTGAGTACCTTTTCATTGCTATTACTCCCAAGTTCACTCTAACCCTGATTGGTAGTCCCATCTATTGGTCAAATCGGTCTGATTGAAATTTATTCTTATTCGATCGGACCGTATAGAAAAAAAATCTTAACAAAAAAATAAGCCAAAAAAGTAAATATTAACGTGCAATGAACACGATTCCCTAACCTCTATGTATAAAATAACCCTTGATAGGTTGACATGCCGTTAAAATCAATCAATATTAAGGCCGTTCTGATTGTTACCAGAAGTATTGCATACCCCCACCCCGTTATTTTGTGTTTACAGCTTTCACAGTGTTTTAATTCGGTCGATTTATGCCTATCTGTACCTTACTTTTCAGATAGACCCCCCTCCCTCATACTACACCTCGGCAAGTCACCCACGGCTTGATTCCCATAAATTTCAGTAAAGAATACTACAGAGTTATAGACACAAGAATCTTTTTATATTGGAAAGGGAAAATATGCTAAACGAGATAAAAAAAATTTTTTAAATCTGCTAAACGAGATTAAACATATTACAAAAACTTTCAAATATGCCTTTTGCAAACAACGGAATAAAATATATGCGACGTTTATTTTGTTTGGTGTTTTTCTTTGCTTTCCTTTTCTTTTCTTTGTTAATTTTTATCCAATTTTCAATTTATTTCCTCTTTTAGAAGATTTGTTCTTCATAAAAGAAATACAAGACGTTGATATTTATTTACATTAGCTTAGTATGGCACAAGGTCAAAGGAGTTGGTTGGTTGGTTGGTTGGTTGGTTGGTTGGTTGGTTGGTTGGTTGTAGGGTGGCTTGATAGCTTGTAGGCGGGTTGATTGCTTGGTTGGTTGTTTGGTTAGATATTTGGATGAATGGTTGATTGTTCGGTCGGTTGGTTGTTCGGTCGGTTGGTTGGTTGGTATTTTGATGTATGATTGTTTGATTAGTTGCTCGTTTGTTTGTTTGGTTGGTTGATTCTTTGGCTAGTTGGCTATTTGGATATATGCTTATTTCAACGGTTAATTGGTTGGTTGGCTGGTTGGTTGGTTAATTATTTGGATATATGGTTGTTTCATTGGTTGGTTGGTTGTTTCATTGGTTGGTTATACATTTAGATGTGTGGTTGGTTGGTTGGTTGGTTGGTTGGTTGGTTGGTTGGATATTTGGATGTAGAGTTGTTTGATTAGTTGCTGGTTGGTTGGTTGGTTGGTTGGTTGGTTGGTTATATAGTTGTTTGATTAGTTGCTTGTTTGATTACTTGATTGTTTGATTGGTTGGTTGGTTGGTTGGTCAGCGATATCGTCATAAGTGGTATCGAACTCCAGTCTCACTATTGCGTTTGCTTGGAAAATGTATGGAATATCCCTTCACTGCCATTACTTCCAGATTCTCTCTGACCTGCAAGATTGTCCTTTATTGGTCAAATAGACCTATTTGAAAATTATTAGTTTTGGGATAAAAATACGTGAAATCCTATAACTGTCCTAATGCCATTCTCTAAAGATGACTTTGGCGTTAAATAACCTACTAAGGTTAGTTTGGTTTGGTTTGGTTTGGTTTGATTTGGTTTAATGGCATATCCAGCAATTCATTTTAGCATAAGTACAGTTTGTTTTTTTTGTTTACACTCAGTTAAATACAAGTAAAGTTGGCGACCGAGGGCGACTCGAGGGCGCCCTTTTCAATAGCAACTACATTGAGGTGTAGGGGAGGGCGCTACTCCTTTCCCGAGGTTGTTCCACTTTGTCCTTGATAAGTACCTTTTAATGCGGAGTATTAAGCAAGGAGGCATCAAGTACCATTTTTGAGTCTTTGATATAACTCGCCCTGGGATTGAACGCCGGTCAACCGGGCCCTTACACAGTTTAGTTATATCTGGTACGTAGACAGGACCCTATCAAGTACTACCACTTCGGGCTTGAGTGTACCTGGGAGTGATGGCAATAAAAGGGTAATCCACATTCTCTAAAACTCCAGCATTACTGGAGCTTCACTATCAGATTGTTCAGTGTCATATTCAGGACACTCGTTGAGGGAGTCTTACCCCTCCGCAGAGATGCAGTCGGTGTATTTTACACCCCCAGTCGACTGAGCAATACGAAGGTTGATATAGCCAAACCAAACCATATAACTGTATGCAAACAACTGGTTATTATTGTTGAATAGAATTAATGTTAGGAAAGAGTGAAACCTAAGGATTATTTTTAACTATTTGAAACAATGCAAATTATTGGTGTTAGATAATAATATCTGAAACTATATAACTGTGTGAAAATAATTAAGTACTAATAAATAGGAATAGTTTCTTTAAGCCATAAAACTGAGCATGGATTATTACCATTAGAAAAGAAATCCTTTCGGGGGAGCTTACAATACGTAGAATTATGCATCTCCTGAAAAGGGGTAATGTCCCCCTAACAAATTGGTAATGTCCTGGTTATGAATTGCATCTGATGGTGAGGGCGTAGTGCTGGAGATTTTAGGAATGTGGAGTACTCCTTCATTGCCATTACTCCCAGATCCACTCTGACTAGGAGTGATAATACCTGATAGGGTCCTATCGATAGGTCAAATAAAAAGTGATCGTATTCGATTGGAATACTTGATAACATATAACTGTTTGAAAATTATTTGAATTAAGAATAGTTACTTATAATGGTTCACCAAGGATATAGTTTCAAACAATCCTTATGTGTTTACGATTCCTGTCAATATATTGTAGGAATCTCCAACAGATGATTTTTAAAAATGTTAATATTTCTATGGAAGTATCTTTATTAGACAAGTAGAGCTGATATTACAGAGACCATCTTGAGAAGATTCCAGTAATTTGTTGACAAGGATGATGAAAAGGTAAAGAGTTTAAAATCATTAAGTCTCATGAAACTGTTAACATTCTTAGATTGGTTTGATTCGGTTTCTTTGTTTAATTGCTTATCAACCTTCGTGGGTTATTTAATGCCAAAGCCACCCTTACAGAAAAATAGTAGTGGTAGTACTTAACCCCTCATAGCTGGAGAGACAAGTGGTTCCATACCTTTTTTCCAAGAATATTAGTTCAAAAGCAAACGTAATAACGCGACTGGAATTCGCACTCGCTTACAACGATGTCGCAGTCCAGCTCGTTTGCCACAACACCACGGAGACTTTCCTCAACAGTTTTAATTGGTTTTGTTAGGTTTGTTTGTATTTAATGGCATATCAACAATTGTTGGTTATTTAATGCCAAATCCTGTTTTGAATTATATATTACATACATATAATTTTTAACTCATTTTGTAAATACATTTATAAACGAGCCTGAGCTCATTTTTATACACACAATTAAATGGTTTCAAGTATTTCTATCCAACACAAATATTTCTAATTTTTATTAAACATTCGTTTGTACACAATTAAATGGTTTCAAGAATTGCTATGTAACAGTAGCAATGTAACATCAGTCATTTGTGTCCACACAGTGAAGTGGTTACAAGTATTGCTATTTAACACTAATTATTCTTTTCAACACCATTCCTCTGTCTGAGTTTTGAGCTGAGGCATGATGCGTATTATTTTGGCTGTGATTTTTCGAACTGTAGTCCTCATCTTTCTTGAACGCCTTGTTTGATCAACAGTCAAACTTTAAAAACTATTTCCCTGGTTGAATCATTTCTGTGCCCAAATAAACAAAGGACTCCTAAAGAAAACCGGAGAATACAGCGACTGAAACGCTGTGTTTCAATTTATTACATTAAAGGACAACAGTCTGAAAAATCACAACCAAAATAATACTGTTCATTTATTTGCACATAGTTAAACTGTTCCATGAATTATTATGTATAATTAATAACACTGGTTTACAAAAATAAATTTTTGGTCTGAGGGAAGAATGGGGATAGGTGTTTTTTTTTGTTTTTTTGTTAATTTGGGTGTGCTGAATTCAAATTTATAAATAGTTTTGCTCTATTACCTCTAGTTTTTTGGCTTTTAAATAGTCTCATTTTAGTATAAACAGAGAATATATGTGCATATTTCAAGAGTTGCAGCAGCTTATAACAGATAAAATGGGATAAATAAAGAACACTGATTGAATCAATATACTTGGATGACACAATTACACAATTCATAGTACTACAGACAGTCAAAAGTATGTTTTCTTAGAAGATCTGGTGTATTTTGCCTCCGGTATGTCACGCAAGAGCATCCAGCAGAAGTCTCCTATCATGCCGGGGTTCCATTTGCCTTGATAATTGCTCTCCATCTTCGTAATATCTTGGTTGAATCTTTCTCCATGCTCATCACTCACTGCTCCAAGTTTTGGCGGGAAGAAGTTGAGGTGGGAATGGAGAAAATGAATCTTGAGTGACATTCAGCACCCCATATCCTCGTAAGACTTTAGCAACTTCTCAATACAGGCTTGGTAATCTGGTACGCGTGTGTTGCTAAGGAAGCCACTACAGACTCACTTGAATGCTTCCCATGCTCTCAGTTCCTTTAAGTTTAGAAGCTCCTCAAAATCAGTATCCTTCAGCACTTCTCGGATTTGAGGTCCGACAAAGATGGCCTCTTTGAGCTTAGCAGCACTAAGACCTGGGAACACAGTAGGCAAGTGTTGGAAGGCAGCACCATTTTTGTGCAACGCCTTCACGAAATTCTTCATCAAACCAAGCTTGATGTGAAGAGGAGGAAGAAGCACCTTATTCATGTCCACCAGAGGATTCTTCTTGAGGCTGTGTTCGCCAGGAACAAAAGTGCTTCTAGACCCCCAGTCTTTCTGCTTGTAATGCTGGGATATAGCTCGACTATCCCAGTGACAGAGAAAACAACAGTACTTTGTGAAGCCTGCTTGCATACCCATAAGAAGACCAATGACCTTGTTTGTTCCGATTCCTGAAACTGGTGATCCTTACATCTTCCTGGACTAGGTTCCATTGTTTAAGCCGAGAAGCCAAGAGCTCTGACTGCTGTTTTGACAGATACAAATCACGAGCAAGATCATTCAGGTCTTCTTGCGTGATCCAGTGTGACTCATTGCCACTTGTTCCTGAATATGTAGACTCAATATCTTCCAAAGATATTGACTCGGCAGAATCCTCCCTTAAGGCATTTCTTCGTCTGATGAGGAAAGAAGATCCTTATTTCCTGGAGGTGTGGGTACAGGAAGATCATCTGAATGGGGAACGGGTCTCATAGCTGATTGAAGGTTGGGATATTTGATCTTTTTCCTGGAAGATGCATTGAAACCAGTTATATTAGTTAAACAAAAATAACAATCATCTGTGTGGTTTCGCGGCTCCCTCCAAATCATCGGGACTGCAAAGTTGAAAGCCGCTTTCTTGCCATTAAACTATACAGTTATTCCATTGTAGCAGGCTTTGCAACAGATGTCTGGAGTCCAAGACTTGTCCTGATCACCAATTTTACAGTCAAAATAGTGAAAATAGGCGGTTCTGAGGAGGAAAGTAATGGTTCGACGCTGTGCAACTGTTGTGAAGTCCCCACACACGTAGCAGAAAGAATTGGCCTTGTTGAGGCATCTTCGACATTTTGACGTGCTTGAAGCCATTAGAGAATCTGAAAATATAACAAAGTAAAGCTAAACGTGCATTTGAAAATGTAATACTAATATTTAGTAACCCAAAAGATGTGTAACACGATAGTTGAGGGACACCAACCTCCTGCTCCGCCTGCAAGACAACCTCTTCCAATGACTGCCAGAGTGTGGATTGAGACCTGCTGCCTTAACTGTCAAAATCCGTCTTCATATATAACTATATATATATATATATAATGTAATGCTATCACTTACATTTAGTGCATAATAACTTAAAAAATAAGCCATAAGTCTCACAATATCAGAATTAACCCTGAATTCATATACGCCTTGATATACCGTATATGCACAAAATGCACACTATGCATATCTAAAAAAACTAGAGGTGATGAGTAAAAACGGATTTCAACTTTGAATTCAGCACCCTCAAATTAGGTAAAAACGGGTATTTTTGTGCTTGCCTCAATTTCTTTGTAAACCAATGTAATTCAATTAAGCATCAGTCATTTGTTTATATACAGTTAAACTGTTCTATTTGACACATAGATAGGACCCAATCAGGTGCAACCACTTCGGGTCAGAGTGAACCTGAGAGCAATGACAATAAAGCGGTACTCTGCATTTCGCAAAGCTCCAGTATTACTGGAGCTTCACTATCAGATTGTTAAGTGTCATATCCAGAACACTCGTTGGGGGGATCTTACCCCTCCGCAGAGATGCAGTCGGTGTATTTTACACCTCCTACCGACTGAGTTGAACATTTTTGAAACACCCTGTATATCAACTGATACTAATATATAAATATATCATTTAGTTTATTTCCAAAGAAAAAAATTATTATTTAGATATTCAAAATCACACAAAATTAGGAGAAGACTGTGCTGTAACCTTTTTATTAAAGGTTACTCATCGGGTACTGCCTATTTAAATATCTAGCAAATATATTCCCATTACGAAATATCACAGACACTTATAAGCCAGACAAAATAATTATGAACAAATCTATTTATGTGTAGACTCTAGTGACACAAATGTATTCAATTATGATTTTATAAAATACTTTTCGTACTCTTTATACAAAATTACCTTCAAATTAGTTTTAATCATTTATACACACACGCACATACACACATTTAGCAACGGCTAAGTACTTTTTCATGTCATCCCAAAATGTCGAGAAACCTGATATTAACTTTTGGCTCACAGATTTGTTTCAAGAATCGGTTAATTCAATCTCAAAACATATGTTTTATGAATAACTGACAAATGGAAAACTTTCAAAGCTAAATCAATAAAATCAGAAATTCTGTAGAAGATAAACAAACTCGACGTGGTAGACACTAAATGAAGTTACTGAAAGGAAAAGCACCTCGAGATCAAGATTAAAACCTGCCAGCCCAGAATAAAAACATTAGAAGGGGAAAGAACATTTCAAGAATCCGTTTGGAAACTGTCCTTAAATCACTGACAAACCAACTAAAGAAATTATTCATGACCAACTAGACAATAAATTTGGTCATTTCACGGATGATGAAAATAATTAAAAGAAGAAAAGCTGCTGGCCTCGAGGAAATACATCTTGAAGTATAGGGAAAAAAGGAAATTTGATGACACTGCTTCAATTATGCAACGTCGTCTATAAGCAAAACTGCAGGTCCTCGTAGTGTAATGGATATAATCTTAGGAAATGGACACGGCGACACGAGTTCAAATCCTGGGTGAGGCTGATTAGATTTTAGGAAAAGTATGAATACATTCAGTTTCTCTGCAGCTATTGAGTAAATAGTAAGACAGACTGGGTTCTTTGGCGTTGGTTAGGAGAAGGAAAACTCTGAATTAAAACCTCTTAGACTTCACTTAAAAATGACCTTATGTCATATCTTGCCAGAGCAAAGGGGTTGGATAAATACATATATGACTAAAACACAATAGAAGAATGGAAGAAAGTCTATATCATTCTCTTCCCGAAGAAAAGTGACCTTAGAATCTTCAATTCAACATATATACAGGTAAAGTATGGACTGCTAGCGACATGTTATCGCATCCTTCTAATAGAATAAGTCGGGAATTCTTCCTAGCCATAGCCATGTTAGTACTACTGTTTGTCTACACAACAAAAACTTTTACGAAACGCTTGTTGAAAAAACACTGGATGCCATCTTGAGGACTTAATAAGTGGGATAGTCGATAGGGATGAATGCTAAACTGCACTTGATGAGAATTTTGTTCAGGAAACCTGGGGAGTATAGAGTACCCTTTCATTGCCATTACTCCCAGGTTCACTCTGACTCAAAATGGTAACACCTGTTATCATCTATGCTAACATCTATGTGCCAAATAGGACTGTTATGAAAATTATTCGTATTCAATAGTACTACACAAAAAATTCTTAAGAAGCAACCACACAAAAAATGTAAATATGAACCTTAACCTCTAGGAATAATGTAAATCTACACGAGTTGACATGCCGTTAAAATCAATTAATCAGTTAATCATCTACTTAGCTGTACTTACTTTGTCACAATGACAGAAATATGGGACACTTAGTGAGAATCGAATTCATAAACATCAGTCTTTTAGCCAAGGTTGTTAACCATTACACTATGTGAGGGGCCCCTCGGATCTTTCATTAATTGAGAGGCGTCTCTTAAGACTCCAAAGAAAGAGATCTGATGTAGTTTAGTGTCATTCACAGAACGCCCTTTTTGAGGTGTCTTATCCGGGTCATTGGCCTAATGAGTAGAGTGTTCTCTAATGGTCTGGAAGACCGAGGATCAATTCCTGGTCGAGTCTTACCAAAGACTCAAAAAATGGTACTTGGTGTCACCTTGCTTAACACTCAGTATTACAAGGTGCGGATCAAGGGTAAAGTGGGGCAATCCAGGAAATAGAGTAACGCCCTCCCCTACATCTCGCTGAAGTAGCTATTGGAAAGGAAGCCTTCGGGCCGCCTGCGACTGAAGTCGCCAACTTTACTTACTTTACGACACTTCCCCAGAGGATGCAGTCGGTGTATTCTAAGTCCCACAAACAGGTCGTTTCATTGTTTCAATAATTCGGCCAAATAGTTTGTGAGTTATCTGTCCAGCCACGTTGATTTTTAGAATTGAACGACAAAAACAGATATATGGAAAATATGACCAAGACTAAGTTTACAACATTCAAGGGCTCAAAATTAAGACAATCACTTTTACTTAATATGATGTTATATAACAAAATCTTCCTTTCTTTTTTTTTTTTTTACTTCAGGAAATGAACAACGCCTATGCATTTGCTTGTGTGTATTTACGTATAATCAAAACATTTCCATGAAAAACAATAATATCAAAACACAGAAAATAGGCGTGGGATATCTCTTAAAAACAATGAAAAATATAAAACTCGAGACACTTTATCGCTTTGAAAGCTTTTTGAAGAATCTAGGATTTTTCAAAAAACACATACAAATAATAATTGTTTTATAGAGACAATTCCCTATAAAACGTAAATAACTAGATTGATCTGATTCATAAATAATTAGATATGCTGAGAGTTATGAATAATATATTTTAAGCAATAGCTTCTCTTTTCAAAAGTAATTTTCTAAAGTGTGATAACATATCTAAGCTTATGTAAAATTTAACCCTGAAGATAAAAAAGGAAGATAAATTCCTATTTGTTTATGCGAATACTGGAGCAGTCAAAATTCTAGTTTTACTGTTTTGGTTGTGACATTTTAGCAATGTATCAACAACCCAGATGACTTGAGTTTCACGTTTGCTATAGATAATCCAAGAGGTCCATCATTAAAAGAAATCGTTTGATCCTTTTCAATTCTATGTGTGACAATAGTCGAATTCTTAAACCTGTGCAGTGGACAATGATAATCGAATTCCCAGCACCGTGCAGTATGCGATTATAGTCGAATTCTTAGCACTTTCCTGTGTGTCAAATTTCATACTAAGTTCCATGTACAGGTTCTTATTTTCTAACCATTGAGGAATTCAATAACTGGCGCACTGTGCTGTATTGAGACCACCTAAAGAGAAGGAAGGTCTGCTCGATTGTGACGTGACATCACAAAAATAGTCCTTAAAGTTAGCGAAACAGGTAGTAATCAAAATGTAATGTAGACAATGAATGATTATGAACTAAAAAAAAAAAAAGATTTTAGAAAACTTTTAAAATTCTATTTAAAAAAGAAAAAACAGGGTTAGATTTTATACAGAACTTTATTTAATATTCCTTTTAAAAATAATTTATAAGAAAAAAATTATCGTTACTGAATGCTGCGTTAAAGTACAATAAACTAAACATTCCGTTACGTTTCATTAAATTTTAAAGACTGAAATTATTATTTTAGTTATTTCAAATTTTAAAATAAAAAAGATATATAATCAGCATTGTTTTAATTTGCATGTTATTAATTTGATTTTATTATTGCGTGAATATTACTCAAATGCAACAACAACTGAATTAAGAATTAGGAAACAAACAAGAAATAATGAAATAAATAAACAGTAAAAAAAATTACTATTAAATGATAAATAAAAGAATAAATATTAATCAAAACAAATAAAACAGATAAAAACAAAAAAATCAATTCACACTTATAGAAAAATATGTTTGAAATGAAAAATATAGCTGAATGTCTGAAGTTTTCTTCTTTTTTTCTTTTTTTTGCTTAACTTTTTGCTTGTAATATTTCATTTTCTATAGAACAAAAATTATTTTAGAGGGGATTTGAAGAACTCTAAACAAAAATTCTTTTTATTTTTTTTTCTATATTGTGACCCTCAGCACAAGTGTCAACATTAAAAAGAAGCTCATCAAAATATTCAATGTTATGTGCATGACTAATTTCCTTTGATTTACTGAATGAAGAAACAACCTTTTATCAATTTTTTAATGACTACATAATTATATATCACAAAATTTGTAGTTGTATCATTAGGATATAAGAGAGAACCTCTATTAATCCCCTGAAAATAGCTGTTTATTTCAGATATTTTTTCCACATTATCTCTTCTAGTTATTACATCTTTGCAACTATTGCATTTAATTTTCTTAAAAAACTGCATAACAGCAACAACCTGCTAAGTATAGTATTACAAGAAGAACTTCTCTACATTTATTAATATCATCTTTTTTAAGATCAATTCTAAATTTATACACATCTAAATTTTGCTTCTCTTCAACTTCATCCCAGTTTAGTTCTTATAAATTCCTCAAATCAATTTTAACGTATTATTGCTAAAGTGGTGAGCTCAATTTTTAAAATGATAGCATTCTGATTTTTTTTTTTTTTTTTTTTTTTTTACTTTCAGACACTTTAGTTCAATTCAAATATCGAGATATTATCCTGATCCCCACTAAGCCGCCGGTACTGACAAAACTTTACCTTTAGGTGATCAGTTTGAAATTTGCCAGGTAATATATATGACATTTTCAATTCTTCTATGCAATTCTAGAAATCTAAAGGTTATATGATGCAGAGTAGTAGTTTCTTTTGTTGATTTACCATTTCTTCCAGAACTGCTATTCCAAAATTCTAACAATCCACAGAACACAGAGAGAGATGTAAAATCTTCTTTCATTTACTCTAAGTGGATTACAGCAATTATTTCCAATCTAACAACCTTTATGCGGTCTTTTCATATCCAATATTGTCAGCCAAATATAAAATATGTTTATATATTCTGCAACATCAGCAAAATTTGACAAACTTTTCTGTTCTCCTAAAGTCAATAAACCGTGAATAGGGTACTCATTAAAAATTTGCTGAACTAAATTAACATTTTGCCTTTCTAGATTAGTGGGAGAAGGTGCCTTTGAGGGCAATTTATAAAGATGTTTCAAAATTAACAGTAATTCCCGGACATAACGTTTCTGTAAGATATAAAATGAGTCACTTTGGATACTATGTAATTCATGATTTCCATTATAACAAAATTTTAGGAACAGCATGCATTTACTTGCATCTTTTTGACAAAGCGAATTGTTTTTAATGTATTTTCATATATGGACTAAATCAAATAGGAAGGAGGAGGTCTAGACTTCACAAAATATACAATTAAAAGCTTTGGTTTGTTTGTTTGTTTGTTATGGCATGTCGACCTTTGTAGGTTATTTAATGCCAAATCCATTTTATACAAATAAACAGTTCTATTTCAAACAATTTAGTTTAGCATATGTACGCAGTTTAAATGTAAGTACAGTTTAATTGTCAAAAATATTTCTATTTCAAGCTATTCAGTTTAGTATAAGTATAGTTTTTGTTTACACACAGTTAAATGTCCAAAACAGTTCTATTTCAAACAACTGAATCTAGCGTAAGTACAGTTTCAATATTTAGTGTTATATCCAGGACACTCGTTGTTAAGGTCTTACTCCTCTGCCGAGATACAGTCGGTGTATTCTACAGCCCCAACCGACTGAGCAACGAAAGCTTTGGTGAACTACAAAAGAAAAATAGATATTTTTTTTATTTATAGCATTATAATCTGTTATGATTGATGATAATTGAAAGCCTATCTCCTCAAAACTAATTATTTTATGTTTAACTATGTCAAAAAAACCCCGGCTCATTGGTCTAGTGGGTAGAGTGTTCGCCAATGGTCCGGGAGACCTAGGTTCAATCCCAAGTCGCATCATACCAAAGACTTTTAAAATGGTACTTGATACCTCCTTGTTTAACACTCAGCAATATAAGGTACGTATCGAGGGTAAAGTGTAGTAGCTATTGAAAATGGAGCCTTATGGTCGCCCTCGACTACGGTTGCCAACTTATCTCAAATAAATTCTCAGTTGGCATAACATGCACACTTTCCTTATATTGTGGGAATAGACAGCAAAGCATAAAAGCAAAAGCACTTGTTGCTCCTTCATTGTTGTTGTCAAACAAAGCCAACAATATAACCACCCTTATAATCAAAATAAGATTTCAGGTGAATTTCATCAACAAGTAAAGATGCTGTAACGATGGTGTCTTTCTGTTCAAGTTATTTTTATATACATATTTATATTTTAATGTACTTATTTTGATTTCTTGAACTGTATGTCTGCTAAGTCATCTGTAATACTTTAATTTAAAGCCCCTTTAAGGGCAGAATTCTCCAATCGAATTCTCCTGGAATCTGGTGACTCTCTAGTAGTGATCAATGGAGATAAATATGTGGAACAGTTTGGTAGAAATTTAGGGATAGTAGCATCATGAAAATATATTTTCTGAAGTCTAACTGCAATTGTCGTCCCTGTTTTTTCGTCATAAGTTGACGATTCTCTCCTTATATCCTCAAGTCAAAAACATACCTAAAGAGATTTTTAAAACCAAACCAATTTTAAATTCTTGTAAATATCTGAGAGATAGTAATCAAAACTCTACAATATGTAACATCTTTCTCACGATTCTTGGAAAAATGAAGCGTGTTCTAACATAATTTAATTTATTCATTCAACGAAGCTTTGTAAAAATAAATAGAGAACTTTTAACGTTTATACATTTTTAAAATCAAAATAATAAATAAAAAACACTATTACGCATAAAACAGCTCTAAGAATGTGTTAGAATTATTAGAATTATTTTTTATGCCTATAAACATTCCCTCATGAATTTAAATCGAAAATTTCCTTAAAGTTTGTTTTTTTCTGAAACATTGGGGGGTTTTCGCTTTTAACAACTTCGGGGGATGTCATTACTGTCTCAATATTTGTGAAAAGCAAGGACATTAAATGAATTTAATCATAAAAGTTTCAATTAAATTTACTTGCTTTTTAACACAAAAAATTCTCACTCTGCTAAATTTAGTTGGAGTAAAATCCATTGTTTTGATTGCACGTGTCCATATATATCAGATAATGTTTTATCTTTTAGAAAGAAAATAAATAGACTTTATATACATTTTTATCATTTCCTTTGCAATGAGGCACAACTCATCTACAAGGCATTGATTTTGTTTATAAATTAATTCAATATCCAAAATAAAAATTATTTAATTAATTTAAAAGCCATAAAACCCAACCAACCAACCAACCAACCAACCAACTAAATAATTTAAAACATCGTGCAAAATCTAACAGACAAACAACATGTTTCCTGCAAACAGGAAAGACTGAAGATGGTGACGTGACATGTTTTTCCTGCTCCACAGAGCTGGCTTCCTCTTTCAGTGGTCTCGGTTGTATGTGACAATAGTCAAATTCTTATCACCAAGCCATGTATAGCAATACTTTCTGTCGGCTGGGGCTTACAATACACAAACTGTATGCCCCCTACAAAGGGGTAAGAAGCTCTACCCACCCAAAAAAAGTGTCCTGGGTATCATGCTAAACTGCATCTGACGGTGAGGCTCCAATTCTGGAGAGTGTGGACTACGCTTTCATTGCCATGACTCTCAGATCCACTCTGACCCAGAGTGGTAGCATTTGTTAAGATCCCATATATACTAGATATCATACCTGTTGGCAAATTATTTGTATTACATAGGAATACTTGATATAACTGAGGGCAAATTATCTGTATTACATAGGAATACTTGATATAATAACTGAGGACAAAAAGCTCTTAAGAAACAACAATACAAAATATATAAACATGAATGTACAATGAACGCGATTCCCTAACCTCTAGGCATAAAATAACCACAGACGCGTTTACATACCGTTAAAATCAATCTATCAATTTATCATATAGTTTTAATGTCTCACTGAAACCCTTTGTTCCCTCAGATCATCAAAGTTAATAGCGAGGAATCTGTTTAGTACATCGATTAGTGACCGCTAAAGAAGCAATCTAAGACCTGTGTTCCAGACAAAATAAAAGCTTGATTGGTTTTATGAGATATTGACCCTTGCAGATTATTTAATGCAAAATCCGAATATTTTAAAACGAAACAGAACTCATTTGTTTGCTCGCAGTTAAATGGTTTCTAGTATTGTTATCTAACACAAATAGTTCTATTTGCATAAAATTAAATGGTTTCACGTATTGCTATTTATTGTTACCACACAGTTAAATGACTTAAAGTATTACTATTTAACAATAAATATTTTATTTGATATGAATCATTTATTTTCACACAGTTAAATTTTTTCTATTTGACCCAGAGATGAAAACTTAATAGTTATAAGGACTCTTAGTCAGAGTGGTCAAGGGAGTAATTGCAGTGAAGGGGTATTCCACATTCCTTAAAATCCGAGACCGGGTTCGGGTTTGGTTTGGTTTTATGGCATATCAACCATTGTAGGTCATTAATGCCAAATCCGTTTTTATACATATAAACAGTTCTATTTCAAACAATTCGATTTAGCATAAGTACACAGTTTAGTTCTATTTGACACATAGATAGGACACTATCAGGTGCTACAACACCGGGCCAGAGTGGACCTGGGAGCGATGGCAATAAAGGGGCACTCCGCATTCACCAAAGCTCCAGTATTACTAGAACTTCACTATCAGATTATTTCGTGTCATAACCGGGACACTCTTGGGGGGGGGTACCACTCTGCAGAGAAGTAGTCAGTGTATTCTATAGCCCCAGCCAGCTGGGCAATCCAGGACTGGAGCCTCACCATCATATGGTTTAGTGTTATACCCAGGATTGTGGTAAAAATAGTATTTCTTTTCACCGCTCTTGAAAGATATTGTATTAAACGGCAACACAGAGAATAAACTTTTAAAAAGGTTTCAATTCCAGTCAATTCACAAAAGTTGCTATCAAGTTCCCGAGTCAATAGAGATCCAGTTTAGCATTAAATCCAGAAAAGGCATGAGACGTGAGGAAATGACACTATTTTCATTTTTTATCTGGAAAATGTCCATTAGTTAAAATAATTGCATTTAATCAAAAAACAGCATATTCATGGGGAAGTCCCTGTGGTGAAGTGGCTAAAGTTCTGGACTGTGACATCGTAGTAAGCGAGTTCGAACTCCAGTCGCGCTATTAAGTTCACTTTGGTATGAACCCTCTTATTTCCACAGCTATGATTCTAATGGTTCTTCTACAGAGATGGCTTTGGCATTAAATAACCCACGAAGGTTGATATGCCACTAAACAAAGAAACCAAACCATATTTATGCAGTTAAAAATGGTAATGCAATAACAATTTGTGAATATGAACACTTATTAATAAGTCCTTAAGACTAACTATTTTTAAATTATTTTTATATTTTATATTCTACTTGCTGAAGTACACGTCTCCGTCGGGTACTTCAGGTCAAAATATGGATTGAAACTGATAATTTTACAAATTCTGTTGCCAGTAAAAAATTTACCCTGAATGGTTCCAAATGGTAGTCGTTAATATAAAAAGTAAATCCATAGAAAAGAAAAGAGATTCACCAATTATATTCTAATATCTTCCTCCATAGGAAATTGAAATAAGTCAATGGGATTTTTGACATTTGGACAGTTACAGCAATTTGTAATGTATAAAAACTGTTTGAACGTTCTGTAATTGTGTTAATTACATGATTTTGATACGGGTTGTATTTTTTGTAAGCACCTTCAAAACATACACTAAGTTTATTAAATAAAGTCTTCGAATAATTTCTCCCAATAGACCAATTCCTATATGAATGAATTTTTTGTTGTTGTTTGTTTGTGTACATAAGTGTGTGTGCATGTGTGTGTGTGTTGTTGTTGTTGTTGCTGTTGTTGTATGTTTGTTTCGGTTTTTATTGTATTTTGTGTATGTGTGTTTTCGTTTTGTTTTTTGTTTTTGTTTTTGTTTTTTTGGTTGGGATTTTGTTGTTGTTATTGTTGGTGGTGGTGGTTTGCTTTGTGTGTTAACGTGTTTTTGTTATTCTTGTTTTCTTTTTTCTTTTTTTTTTTTTCTTGCTTTTGTTTCGTGTATTTGGGGTGGTTGGGAGTTGTTTTGTCGTTATTTGTTCTTCTTTTCTTTGTTTTTGTTTTGTATGTTGTTTGCTTTTTGTTTTATTTGTTTACTTGTTTGTTTGTTTTTTGTTTTATATGTGTGTGAGTGTGTGTTTTCTTGCTTGTTTTGTTTTTTGTTTTTTAGTTTGTTTGTTTTTTCGTTTGTGTGTGTTTCGTTTTTCTTTTCGTTTTATATTTATGTTGTGTTGTTATTGTTGTTTGTTTTATTTTTTTGTAATTGTTGGTGGTGGAGGGGTGTATTAATTCCAGTTATGAAATTTGCTTTTTGTGATCTAGGATATTTCATTGCAATTCTTAATCTCTTACACTGGATAACTGCGATTTTGTTTGATTGGTTTAGTTTATTCGTTTAACGACATATCAATTCCATAGGGATTATTTAATGTCGCAATTTGATTTATTTGTTTAACAGCATATCAACTCCTTATGGATTATCTAATGCCGAAATTACATTCATTTGTCAAAGTTGGATTATATTCATAACTATTAACCGAAGTTAAACAACCACAGACCAATTCAGTATTTAAATGGGTGACCATTTAGAAACAGTAGTTATTATGAACAGTCTGTAGTCTGTGTGTTAGACGAAGCTAAAGCATAGTAAAGAACAATATTGGGTACCTAATTAATGTAGTAGATATAGTCGTCTGAAATGGACACGGCGACCTAAGTTCAAACCTGGATGAGGCTGTTCGCATTTCACATAACTTTAATACCCTTGGGAAAGGTATGAATCTAACTATTCTCCCACCAGATGTGGGTAAATAGTAAGCGTACACTGGGGTCTTAAACCTTGATATTGCAACCAGTCTAAGAGAAGGAAAACTCTGAACCTGTTAAACTCTGCTTAACATTTGACCTTGCGTTGTGTCCTGCCCATAGCGTAAGGGGGTTGGGTAAATAAAAATTAGTCATGTTCAGTGATTTTGGGGGACTAGATGGTTATCATCACATGAAATGGACATAATGACCCAAGTTCATATCTGGATGAGGCTATTTACATGTCACTTCGCGCTGATGCCCTTGGAAAAGGCATGAATCCATCTCTTCTCCCCACTCCAGTTATAGGTAAATAATTGGTCTGACTAAGCTCTTTAGCTTTGTTGCGGCAACCGATCTAGGAGAAGGAAAACTCTAATTTCAACCCAGTTGTTCTCTATTTAAAAAGAACTGACCTTATGTCACATCCACTCCGTGGTGAAGGGTTTGGACCACTACATATCTTAAGTGATGTAATAGTTAACGAGCTTGGCAAGTAGATCATTTTTATTAAGTTTGATTCTCACTTAGTGCTTCATATTTCTGTCCTTGTACTTGTAAAATGTAAGTGGAATATACTTGATATTGGCTAAATAATGTTATTTGTAAATTTGGAGGAACGCTTTCGTATTCCCCAATCAAAAAAAAAAAATACTTTTAATACATGATAGATTATGAACGTGAACTGTTTATTTGAGTCATGAATAATTTTTGTTTATTTTAAAAGAAAATTGTAACAATGTATTTTAATCTTCTAATTTTTGTAAACACAACCGGAAATTACCTGACTAAATAGAGCCATCATTAGTCTTTCTTGTTTTAGTAGTAAAAGAGTGCGGATCATGATTTAATTTATGATCTCACGACCTTAAAATGGAGGAACTGGAAGTATATATTCATCATGTAATGTTGTGTGAGTTTCAGAATAACAAAAACCCTGCCGAAATACCAAAGAAAATTTCAAGTATTTACTAACCGCTATCTCCAAAACTGGTTTTCAAAGTTTCGTCCATACGATTCATTGAGAGATGAAGCCAGACCAAGACGCTTATCACACCTCGTTCAAGATGCTTTAAGAGAATTGGTGGAATGCAATTCATGCAAAAGCACTCGAGAATTAGTACTTGACCTCAACACATCCCAATCCACAATCAGCTTTCACTCGAAAAAGATAAGAAAAGTGAGCATGAAAATCTTAGAAAATTCCCAGCATTCATCATCGGAGAAATGTTCTGCTTCTCCCTAATAACATAAAGCCACATTCGGCAAGAATCCCGCAGGAACAAATATTGGATTTAGACTGATCTGTTTTACCCCTCAACCACCCTATTCACCAGAACTTACACCGAATGATTTTATGTTCTCTTCAAAATGCTCTGAATAACAACAAATTTTCTCAGGATCAGATGAAAGCGTTTGTAGAAAACCTTTTGAGCTGGAAAGCAAATGAATTTTACTTGAGAGGAATCAACAAGCTACTTGATAGACGGCAAAAACTGATTCAGAATAATTAGGAATATACAATTAATTGAAATTAATTTATTGTTAAATTATTCAGGCATAATTATAATTTCTTAAAACAAAAATTATTTATGACTCAACCCAATACATTTTTTCTATTTTGGCTACAGTTTTATCATTTCTATTTTTCATGTTCTTCCAGTTACCATATTTTTTTCTTCCTTTCTTCTTGAAATTCTCTTTCTTCTTCTACTTGAACAAGTGGATGTATTTGAAGTGATACGAGAAATTAAATGCCAACAATTCGATATTCCTTTTAGCGTACTGAAAAAAAGGCCGAAGAATAAACAGCAAAAGGTCCTTCAACTTTTATTTATTTAGACCTTCCCATGATACTCTGAAAAGCACGTTTGTCAGTGGTTATTGCAATAGAAAATAAACTCAACGTTCAAAGTTCAAATCCTGGTCGAAGCTGTGTATGCTTTACATTACGAAAAATAAAATCCTTTTGGAAATTTATGAAGACATCTCTTTTCGCTTTCTCCTCACTCTCTAAGCTATGGATAATGATAACAGCAGACCGGGGTCTTTTGCTTGGAGGATAGGCAACTGGTTTGAATAATTGATTTTAACGGCATGTCGACCCGTCTAGGGTTATTTTATGCCTCGAGGTAAAGGAATCACCTTCATTGTATAATCATATTTACATTTTTCTGTAATTGTTTTAAATAGGTATTTAGCACAGTCATAAGGTATCACGTATTCTTAATTTTCTCCAAGTTGTGAAATTTCTAGTATTCAAATTAAATAAACAAATAGGGAAATAAATCCTGCAGACTAATAGGGACACTGCCACACGATATCAGGGATAGTGCTGAAGTTTCCATAGTAACGTAGAATTTTATGAAGTCGAGTTGCTAGCCCTACACTTGCTGGTCTTAAATTGAGAGTTTTTCCTTCTTCTCGACTACCTCACTCTGTCAGAAGGGCTTAAAACACGTCTACCGTATCAACTGCCGAGGGGCTAAACACACTCTGGAAAAAATGGGTGTCCTGCGTATGACACTAATCTGAATCTGATGGTGATATACCAATTCTAGAGATCTGGAAAGTGAAGACTACCCCTAAAAGATTATTAATCCCAGGTCCACTCTGACCTGAGATGGCCTATTTACCAACCCCTCCGCTCGGGCGGGATATAATACAAGGTCAATTTTAAGCGGAGTTTACAGGTTTGAATTCAGAGTTTTCCTTCTCCTAGACTAGTTGCCTCACCAAGGCTGAAGAACCTAGTCTGCCCTACTATTTACCCATAGGTGGAGGGAGAATAATTGGATTCATACCTTTCCCAAGGGTATTAGTGCTATTAACTGACCTGAGATGGTAGTACCTGTTAGAGTCCCATCTATGGGTCCCATAGATCTGTTTAAAAATTATTCGTTGATAGGAATACTTGATACCATAAAAAAAGTATAAATTAGTTGTATTAAGAATAGTTACTTGAAGCTATAATTGTCTACTAAGGATTACTATAAGTTACTTGAAACAATATAACTGTGTGAATAGAAATGACTATTGTTAAATAGAAATAACTGGTTGAAACCATACAACTGTATGCAAACAATTGACTATTGTTGGATAGAAAAAATTACTTGAAACCATAAAATTATTTGAAGACCATCCAAACTACAGTATTGTTGAGATCGGCCAGAATACTAAGAAGAGTCCTGGAGAATTGAGGAGACTTGTTGTCACTCAGACTCCTGTGGAAAACCATCAGCTAACCCTTGGGTGAAAAACTTTCAAAATAATAATAATAATAATAATACCAGCGAAAAGGGAGTGAATTCACCAACCGGATGATAATGAAACAAAACAATTTTGGGACAAAATATGGAAACGAAAAGAACATAATAGAAAAGTCGAATGGATAAGCAACGCGGGAAAAGAGTTAAAAGGACTCGAAGGAGTACTGAAAGCAAAAATACACACTGAATAACTCAGAACAACACTCAACAAAGTACCAAACAGTAAAACGCTCGGCCATGATGGTATACGGAGACACTGGTTTTAAAAAATTCACTTCGATCCATAACAAACTGGCAATCGAAATGAACAGATGCCTACAAGAAACCCGAATACCCGAATGGATGACCAAAGGAAAGACCTCCTAGATCCAAAAAGATCCCCGAAAATGAACCACCCCCAACAACTGCAAACGGAAAATGTACCTACCGATGGTGCCGAAAATACTAACGACACAAATTAGGGAAGAGATTTACGATTACGAGAAACAGAAAAGACGCTGCAAGTGGACCAAATATAGAGGAGAACTACAATACATTGATCAACACATCATAAAGTATAGCAAAATGAGACAGCAAAATCTATCAATGGCATTGGATTGACTCCAAAAAAAGCATATGATATGGTCTCGCAAAGCTGGATTATAGATTGTCTCAAAATGTACAAGATATCCGGCAAAGTCATAAACTTTATTGAAAATACCATGAAAAACTAGAGAGTTGAACTGACAGCAGGAAGAAAAAGCTTAACTGAGGTGAAAATCCAGAGAGGGATCTTCCAGGGAGATGCGCTATCACCATTACTATTTGTGATAGCGATGATACCACTTAATCACATACTTAGGAAATGCTCAGACGGATAAAATTTTCATAAATCGCCGGAAAAGAATCAACCTCCTTATGAATATGGACGACATCAAATTGTTTGTAAAAATGAAAAATATTTGGAAACCCTAATACAGGCGGTGAAGATATACAGACAAGATATTGGGGTAGAATTTGGCATAAAATGTGCAATAGTAATGAGTGAAGGAATAGAACTAATAACTCAAGAAAAATCAGAACGTTTGGAGAAAAGGAAACTTACAATTACTTGGGAATATTGGAAGCGGATACCATCACACATGCGTAGGTAAAAGAAAAATTAAAGAAGAAAAGAATACATTTGGAAAACGAGAAAACTATTCAACACCAAACAACATAGCAAAAGTCTCATCAAAGGGTTGAATACCTGGGCTGTGCACGTCGTTAGATAATCGGGACCATTCTTAAAGTGGATAGAAGAACTTCAATAAATGGACGAGAGAACAAAAAACTCATGAAGATGTATCCCAGGCCTTACATCCCAGAAACGATACAGACAGACTGTTTGTCAAGAAAAAAATGAAGAAGAGGACTTACCAGCATTCAAGATAGCGTTGATGCATCGATACAATGATTCAAATATTCCATAAAAAGCGCAGAGGAAGACTGATTACAGAGACTAGAAATAATACAGACAACACAAGCATCAACAGAACAGAAATAACTAGAAAACAAAAATGTGAAAGTAAAAAACTCTATGGACACTTCAAGTATCAAACAAGCGAAACACAAGAAAACTTTGAGATGACTAGGCGAGAGAAACTTTAAGAGAGAAGCTGAATCCCTCCTGGGGCAGCACAGAACAACTCCATGAGGACCAACTATATCAAGGCAAAAATAGATAAGATGAAACAAAATAGCAAATGTAGGTTATGTGGCGACGAGTAAGAAACGATCAATCACATAATAAGCGAATGCAGCAAATTAGCACAAAGTGAGTATAAGAGTAGACACAACTGGTAGGGAAGGTGATCCACTGGAAACTATACAAGAAATTTAAATTTGACCACGCGAACAAGTGGTATGTGCACAATCCGGAACCCCTCCTGGAGAACGAGATGCACAGAATTCTCTGAGATCTTGAGACACAAACAGATCACCTAATCTCGGCCAGACGACCACACCTAGTAATAGTCAACAAAAATCAGAGAACCTGCCGAATTGTGGACTTTGCTATCCCGGCAGGCCACAGAGTAAAATTGAAGGAAGGTGAAAAGAGAGATAAGTACCTGGACCTTGCTAGGGAACTAAAAGATTATGGAACATGAGAGTGACGGTGATACCAATTGTATTCGGAGCGCTCGGTTCAGTCACTAAAGGATTGGTAAAGGAACTGGAAGAATTGGAAATAAGAACTCGATTGGACACCATCCAAACGATAGCACTGTTAAGATCGGCCAGAATACTGAAAAGAGTCCTGGAGCCTTGAGGAGACTTGCTGTCACTCAAACTCCAATGAAAGGCCATCAGCTGATACTGGTGTGAAAAACTCACAAAGGAGTAATATAATACTAACTGGGCTCTTTTCTTAAATCATTTGATTTGGAATGGCGACTGGTCTAGGAGAAGGAAAACTCTGAACTTAAAACAATATTACTTCGCTTAAAAGATTGATGATTCTTGTCGGGGAGGGGTTAGGTAAATATGAATAATCATTTATGGCTGTTAGTATAGTGAATGTTGAGAATGGGAAATACTTTTAAAAATTATCATATTTCTTGTTCTACTTTTAATATAAATCTCCTGTCGATATGATTTGTTCTCCTTAAAAATGAACAAGTGGTAATTTACTAAGATGTGCCACAGTGCCATACGAATGAGACACCTAAAGAGACTTGAACTCACAGGTGTAGGTTTGGTAGTCTAGCTTGCTCACCATTACACCACCAGAAGTGTCCTTCGGTTATTATTTCTTCCATAAATTCCATTGAGCTACGAAAATTATATTTGAACTCTCTCAGAGGAATTTTTTACGCAATAATATTTTATTAACTAAGACTTGCATTCTTTTCTTGGTTTTTCGAATCACGTTTCCTTCACTCACCCCACTGTACTTTTGGGTTTAATTTAAGAGTTTAAGGAAATGCGCTCGATAAAACAAACTATTGTCATATTGTCAATGAACTCGAGCAGCGATGTTCAAAGTATTGAAGACGATGTTTGAGTTTCATTTTTAGCTAATTCCCTTAAGAAAAGCGTGGGTCCATCTTTTCTTACCCCACCTGCAAAGGTTATATAGACTCGGCGTTTAGCAAATGTCACAAATACCATTGATTTATTTCAATTTTCGAAACAATATTAAGTTGATCAAATGATATAAAAATATAATTATTAAATCTACTTTACGTCATGTGGATCTTTATTTAATAGTAAGAATTACCATTTGTAAACGTTTTGTTATGAATATTTGATGGATAAATGTAGTTTCAATCTAAGCTTTGACCACCTACCAGACGGATGTACTTCAGCTAAAAGAAGATAATCCTGAGAATTTATACAATAGTCAAACTTGAAGGCTTATCAATAAGAATTGATATTTATAGACGGTTATTGCATTCCCCATTTTTAACCAAATAAATGACACGTAGTCGCTGATGTGACTGACGTGGACCAGTAGAAGTGAACTGTTGGTATCTGCAGAGCATTCACTGCGCAGGTCTTTGACTTGAACAGGTATAACAGGATTTACTAAAAGGCTGAGTGCACAACCGTCATGGAACCGGCGGGAAAAAAGCAAACCTCGGGATTCACGCCGTGAGGAACCTTGTTAAGACAAAATGTTTAGGAGAAGAAAAACCTGTTGTATGCCGAATAAAAGATCTGGATTGTAGTTGTGAGGAACCTTGGTAAGGCAAAACGTTTAGGAGAAGAAAAACCTCTGAATTCAAACCTGCTGTACTCCAAATAAACATCTGGTTTGTTGATGTGAGGAATCTTGGTAAGGCAAAACGTTCCGCAGAAAAAAACTCTGAATTAAAATCAGCTGTACTCGGAGTATAACCTCTAGATTGTCACGGTGAGGAACCTTGGTAAGGCAAAGAGTTTAGGAGAAAAAAATAGCTCTGAATTCAAACCTGCTGTACTCCAATTAAAACATCTGATTTGTCGCTGTGAGGAGCCTTGGTAAGGCAAAAAGATTAGGACAAGAAAAACCTCTGAATTCAAATCTGCTGTACTCCAGTTAAAACATCTAGTTTGTCGCTGCGAGGAACCTTGGTAAGGCAAAACGTTTAGGAGAAGAAAAAGCTCTGATTTCAAACCAGCTGTACTCCGAAAAGAACCTCTGGATTATAGATGTGAGGCACCTTTGTAAGGAAAAATATTTAGTAGAAGAAAAAGCTCTGAATTAAAACCAACTGTACTCCGAAAAAAAACCTGGATTGTAGTTGTGAGGAACTATGTTAAGGCAAACGGTTTACGAGAAGAAAAATCTCTGAATTCAAACCAGATGTAATCCAATTAAAACATCTGATCTGTCGCTATGAGGAACCTTGGTAAGGCAAAACGTTTAAGAGAAGAAAAAGCTCTGAATTAAAATCAGCTGTACTTCGGAAAAAAACACTGGATTATAGTTGTGATATACCTTGGTAAGGTAAACATAATAGGAGAAGAAAAAGCTCTGAATTCAAAACAACTATTTTCTGATTAAAATATTTGGTTTGTCGCTGTGAAGAACCTTGGTAAAGCAAAACATTTATAAGAAAGCGCTCTGAATTCAAACCAGCTGTACTCCGATTACAACATCTGCATTGACGCTGTGAGGAACCTTGGTCAGGCAATTGGTTTAGGAGAAGAAAAAACCTCCGAATTCAAACCACCTGTACTCAAATTAAAACATCTTATTCGTCGCTCTGAGGAATGTTGGTAAGGCAAGACGTATAGGAGAAAAAAACTGTACTCCAATAAAGACATCTGGTTTATCACTGTGAGCAACCTTAATAAGGCAAAACGTTTCGGAGAAAAAAAGCTCTGAATTAAAACCAGCTGTACTTCGAAAAGAAAACTCTAGATAGTAGTTGTGAGGAACAATGTTAAGGCAAATGGTTTACAAGAAAAACCTCTGAATTCAAACCGACTGTACTCCAAATAAAACATCTGATTTGTCGATGTGAGGAATCTTGGGAAGGCAAAAATTTTAAGAGAACAAAAACCTCAGAAGTCAAAGTAGCTGTACTCCGATTAAAACCTCTAGATTGTCGCTGAAAGGAACATTCGTAAGGCAAAATGTTTAGGTGAAGAAAAACTTCTGAATTCAAACCTGCTGTAATCCAATTAAAACATCAGGATTGTAGCAGTGAGGAACCTTGGTAAGGCAAAACGTTTAGGAGATGAAAAATATCTGAATTCAAACCAGCTGTACTCCGAATAAAAAAATCTGTTTTTTGCGGTGAGAAACCCTGGTAGGGCAAAAGGTTTAGAAGAAAAAACTTTCGAAATCAAAGCATCTCTACTCCGATTGAAACATCTAGTTTGCCGTTCTGAGGAACCTTGGTAAGGCGAAAAGTTTAGGAGAAGAAAAAGCTCTGAATTCGAACCAGCTTTACTCCGATTTAACCTTTAGATCGTCGCTTTGAGGGACCTTGGTAAGGCAAAAGGTTTGCGAGAAGAAAAATCTCTGAATTCAAACGAGCTGTATTCCAATTAAAACCTCTGGATTGTAGTTGTGAGGAACCTTGGTAAGGCAAAACGTCTCGAAGAAAAACTTCTGAATTCAAGTCAACTGTACTCCGAATAAAACCTCTGGATCGTCGCTGTGAGAAAACCTCGTAAGGGAAAACATTTGGGAGGTAAAATGCCCTGAATTCAAACCAGCTGTACTCCGATTAAAATGTCTGGTTTGTTGCTCTGAGGAACCTTGGTAAAGCAAAGCGTTTAGAAGAAAAAGCTCTAAATTCAAACCTGCTGTACTCTGATTAAAACATCTGGATTGTCGCTGTGAGGAACCTTGGTAAGGCAAAACGTTTAGGAGACGAAAAGCTCTGAATTCGAACCAGCACTACTCCCATTAAAACCTTTGGATCGTCGCTTTGAGGAACCTTGGTAAGGCAAAAGGTTTGCGAGGAGAAAAATCTCTGAATTCAAACCAGCTGTATTCCAATTAAAACCTCTGGATTGTAGTTGTGAGGAACCTTGGTAAGGCAAAAAGTTTAGGTGAAGAAAAAGCTCTGAATTTAAGTCAGTTGTACTCCGATTAAAACATTTGGATCGCCCCTGTGATGAACCTTGGTAAGGCAAAAGTTTTAGAAGAAGAAAAACCTCAGTATTCAAACCCGCTGTACTCCGATTTAAAAATGATCTTATGCTGTATCTTGCCTGTGACGGAGAGAAATGTTGAGGGAATACAAACTTCAATGTTTATCACTCCAAGAGACCCTTAAAAGATGTTAAAAAGAAAGCTTTTTTTCTAGTGGGTATACTATTCAAATAATTTTGCTTTTTGTAATATTTCTATTAGTATTACAATTCTAAGGAAAGCTTGAAGATACGTACTGAATTTTGTTATTAAATAAGTCAATATAAAAATAAACGTAGAAAGTATTAAAAAGAAGTTTGGTTGGTTGATTGTTTTGTTTTACGGCATATCAACCTTTTCGGATCATTAAAAGCTGAATTAAATTTCAAACAATTCACTTTAGTATAAGTATAGTTTTTGTTTACAAACAGTTAAATGTCAAAACAATTTTATTTCAAACAATTCAGTGTCATATTCAGGACACTCGTGGCGGGGGGGGGGATCATACCCCTTTCCTGAAAAGCAGTTGATGTATTCTACAGCCCATCTCCAGCCGATTGGGCCTTAAAAAGAAGGATGATTTAACGCCGAATTAAATTTCAAACAATTCACTTTAGTACGTATAAGTGCAGTTTTTGTTTACAATCAGTTAAATGTCAAAACACTTCTATTTCAAACAATTCAGTTTAGCATAAGTACATAGTTTAGTTCTACTTGACCCATAGATAGTATCCTATCAGGTACTATTACTCCAGGGGGTGTCCTCGTGGTGTAATGGTTAAAGCAAGGGACTGTGGAATCGTAGTAAGCGAGTTCGAACTCCAGTTGGGCTATTGCTGTCACTTTCAGACAAATACCCTTGGAAAAGGTATGAACCCCCTTATCCTCCCAATGATGGATTAAATTGTATCACTACTGTTCTTCTAGAAGAATGGCTTTACCATTAAATAGCCTACAAAGGTTGGTATGCAATTAAACAAAAAAAAACCAAACTACTACTCCGGGTCAGGGTGAACTTGGGTGCGATGGCAATGAAAGGGTGCACTGCATTCCCCAAAGCTCCAGCATTACTGGAACCTCATCATCATATTACTTAGTGTCATATCCAGAATCCTCGTTGGGGGTCTTACTCCTCTGCAGAGAAGTAGTCGGTGTTTTCTACAGCCCCAGCCGACCGGACAACACAAGCTTCTGGTTGACTTACAGTCTTGGAGTTACTCAGTAGTCACTAATCTCACAACCTAACAGGCTCATCGCTGTTTAACTTTTGTCTTGGTTATGACACAAAACTGCATCCGATGGTGAGGCTCCAAACCAAGAACTCTTGGGTGAGCTCATTGTCATTACTCTCAGGTCCACTCTAACCCAGAGTGATAGTACTTGTTAGGGTCCTATCAATGGATCAAATAGATCTGTTTAAAGATTATTCTGATAGGATAGGTATATTCTAAACCATATTACTGTGTGCAGACTAATGATAATAGACAAATAAAAGTGAAGGCGTTTCCGTGACGTAGAGGCGAACGAGTTCAAACTCCAGTCACGCGATGACGTTCATTTTTTGACATATTCTTCCCCCTACCTCCACCAGCTAGTACCACAACTGTTCTTCAACAAGGATGGCTTTGGCATTAAATAACTCACCAAAGTTGATGTGCTATTAAACAAAGAAACCAAACCAACGAATAAAAGTGCAATTCTAAAATTCCAATCTGATCGTGCGGTTTCAGTAATGCTGGAGCTTTGGGGAATGTGGAGTACCCCTTCATTGCCATCGATCCTAGGCCCACTCTGTCCCGGATTGGTAGCACCTGTGGGTTAAATAGGACTGTTTGACAGTTAAACTGTGTACTTTGACATTTAAAGTGAGTGCAAACAAATGGCTTATGCTAAACTGATTTTTTTTTAAATAGAACTGTTTGTTCATTTAACTGTGTGTAAACAAAAGACAAATGAGTGATGTTTAATTGAATTTGTGAGTGTTAAATAGCAGTACTTGAACCTATTTAACAGTGTGCAAAAAATGAGCTGACGTTCGTCGAAAAATGTTATCTACAAAATGTGTATAGAAATCATATATTTGATTTATATGTATAAAGAGGATTTGGCATTAAATAACCTACAATAGTTGATATGCCATAAAACCCAACCAAATCAAACCATATATATTTGATATATATGTATAAAGAGGATTTGTTATTGAATAATCTACAATGGTTGATATGCCATAAAAACTAAACCAAACCAAATCATATATATATATATATATATATATATATATATATATATATATATATATAAAGAGGGTTTAGCATTAAATAACGTACAGTGGTTGATGTGCCATAAAATCCAACCAAATTAAACAATTCGAAAGACAAGGTTTCAGTCTGTAGGAGTCTAACATTCTCACAATGCAGTGATATGAATTTCAAAAGAATTTACAATTTACACGATTTCGAAGTCCTGGGGTATTTTTCACTTGAATCCAAATAGCAACAACTGACGCCAGTGAGAAATAAGGATTTTAAATTAAGAAAAGCAAGAAGTCCTTTTTTTTAAATCCTGGTCGAAATAACGTGTTTAGAAGAACAGTAAGAAGATTTGCTGATGAAGTGCTTACAGCACAAATGAAAATAGATGATCCCACAAAAAAAAAATCGAGATTTTTTTTTAATATCGGGGACTTCAAATGCGTCTTAATTCTATGTAGATAAACCCCAACCACCTAAATGATTGCCAAAACATAAATTATCTACTCCACATTCCCTTTATTAATAAAGTAACTTATCGATACCGATGCGAAAAAAACGAATCCGTTTTTTGTTTAGTCTTTTTTGGGGGGTGGATTATTGTAAGATGTATTGGCCTAGTGGGCAGAGTGTTCGCCAATGGTCTGGGAGGCCTGGGTTTAACCCCAGGTCGTGTTATACCAAAGACTTGAAAAATGGTACTTGATACCTCCTTGCTTAACACTCAGCAATATAAGGTACGTATCAAGGGTAAAGTGGGGCTATCTAGGGAAAGGAGTACCTACTACACCTCAGGGTAGTAGCTATTGAAAAGGGAGCCTTCTGGTCATCCTCGACTACGGTCGCCAACTTAACTTTACTTATTATTGTGTGTGTGTGTGTGTGTGTGTGTGTGTGTGTGTGTGTGTGTGTGATTTCATATGCAATTTCTTCCCATTTTGCCTTTAACTTTTTATTTCTTTAACATCAGATGTTATTGATTTTTCCCAATATCTGTTATTCCTTTCAATTTAAAATATTCCTCAAATGGAACTAAAGCCTTAGAAAATTATTTTCGCTTCTGTTTCTATCCTTTTTCCCATGAGGACAACGTATTTGTTTGGTTGGGGTTTTGTTGCTGCTTTTTTTTTTGTTTTGTTTTAGGTTTTTTTTTTGTTTTGTTTTTTTGGGGTTTTTTTTTGTTTTTGGCTTTTTTGCGGGGGGTTATTTGTTTTTTTTTGGGGGGGTTGCTTATTTGTTCTGGTTTCTTTAACAAAATAGTTCACCGACTTTCTCAGCTTTTTACACTTTCATTAATTATTCTTCCTCCAAATAATCAAATCCAAACATTTCCTCTTATTTTTTTTCTTTCTTTGTTTCTTTCTTTTTTTCTGTTCTTGTTTTATTCCTCTTTCTTCATTTTATTGCTTCTTCATTTCGTTCATTTAGCTGTCAGCAAATATGAGAAGAAAATGATCACAATGCTGATGGTAATCCAGTATAAAACTGAATAAAGTAAAAATTAAATTGTCTCTTCGAAAGTTATGCAAACTGTTTTCAAACCAAAAAAAAAAAATCAACGATATGAGCCGGTTAATTAATTCTAAATCCTGCAAAACCCAGTTAGTTTCTAATTGCACCAGGTTTTTCAAATGAAGATGATCAAAACGACTGGCATTCAAAATTTAACTTTCAAGTTTGGCTGAAACCATCCTCTAACTTTAAGTTCGCCTTCTACTTTACAATGAGAGTTGTATATTATTAGCTGAAGAAGACCAATTGTTTCATTATAAGCTCTTATGTCCCAAGGAGGATGCCGTGTCGGTACTACTGTATAATTCCACCACTTGAATGCTAACGAAACTCATGGAAAAAAAGGCTAAAAGTGAACAATGATGCTATGTGCTCTTTAGAACAAATTCTAGATGCGGCACTCAACAAAACAGCAGTTTTACCGCCTATCTTACAAAGCATTCAATAGAAGCCAACAAGACAATAACTGGGCAACTGCTTGGGAAGCAAGGGTGAACACATTAGATATGTTATCCAATAGAATCCTACACATGAACAAACCAGAGTTGGTCAACTAACTAAAACTAACATTCACCAGCGCTTTGCGGACACTGGATACCATCTAGAGGACCTACCAAAAGCGATGGTCGATAGGGATAAATGCACAAGAGAGAGTGAAAGGAATCCTACTGTCAGCAAGGTTTGATGATGTATATGCGTATAGGTGCGAGAATGTCTCTATGAGTATTCGTATAGGTATAGCATATATATATATATATATATATATATATGTATGTATATGCATGTGGCTGCGAGCCTATCTGTACGGGGTTGGTGAGCATAGGTAGCGTATACGTATTTATATACATGGATGCGTGCATCTTAACAGTTATCATCTTGGGAAATGGATGCGACGACCCGAGGTCAAATTCTGGACAAGGTTGTTCGTATTTCACTTGGGACTAATGCTTTGGAAAAAGTCATGAATCCATCTCTTTTCCTTCTAACCACGGGTTAATAGTAGGACAGACTATACTCGTTATCCTTAGTAAGGCAATCAGCCAAGGAGAAGGAAAACTGGATTTAACCTAATCGTACAAAACTTTAAAAAATTGATATCATGTCGCATCCTGCTCCTGGCAAAGGGGTTGGGTATATATATATATATATATATATGGATATGTGTGTACATTAGTACCAAAAGGAATAAGAGAGTCCATATTTACCAACCCCTCCATTCGGGTAGGATATGACACAAGGTCAATTTTTAAGCAGAGTTTAACAGGTTTGAATTCAGAGTTTTCCTTCTCCTAGACTAATCGCCTCACCAAGGCTGAAGAACCTACTGTCCAACTATTTACCCATAGCTGGAGGGAGAATAATTGGATTCCCTCCTTTCCCAAGGGTATTAATGCAATGTGAAATGCTATCAGTCTCGTCCAGGATTTGAACTTGGGTCACCGTGTCAACATCCTACGACGATAACCATTACACCACGGGTACCTCCTTAAAGGAATAAGAGAGTCGATGGATTTTAATTGTATGTATTAACCAACCCCTCCACCCGGGCAAGATGTGACACAAGGTCAATTTTAAGCGGAGTTCAACAAGTTTGAATTAAGACTTTTCCTTCGCCTAAACTGGTTGTCTAACCAAGGCTAAAGAACCCAGTCTGCCCAATGATTTACCCATAGCTGGAGGAGAAATAATTGGATTCATACGTTTCCCAGTTTTTCATGCTATGTGAAATACTATCAGCTTCGTCCAATATTTCAACTCGTGTTGTATTTATTTCCAATGAAGATAATCATTGCACCACGGGCACAGATTTTGATTGCTAATAAAATAGAAAAAGAAGGATTTTTTTAATGGGATGAAAAGGTTAGTTTTTTAATGTCCATTATGAACTTAAGTCTTCGGTGCTAGTACGGTTTCTGATCAGTAGATAAGGATATCATTTTTTGGACTCTTTAGTATGTAAACAAAAACAAATGTGATACATAAGCGTTTAAATTTCTTTCGCTTACGCTTATTTCCTCGTGGCTGGGTGGTAGAATCTCGGATTGGTGTTATAGTCAGCCAAGATTCGAGCCCAGCTTCCGGAATCAAGCCTGTCTAGCCACACTGATGAGTTCTGATTGAACGAAACAGTCTGTCTGTGGATAACAATATATATATATATAAAGTCGAATATTGGGGAATGAATACAAACAATTATTACGAATGATTGTTAAAAACTAAAAATCGTTAAAATCACAACTATCATAAGCGTCCTGTATTACTGTCAGTTTCACGACCCAAATAGATCTTCAAGTACAATATTTTTTTGTATCTGATCATTGACTTGGGCCGTGAAACAGACAGTAGTACTGAACTTTTGTAATGGTTGTGATTTTTACGGCTTTAGTTTTTAATAATCGTCCTTAATCGTTAATCAAAATTGACTATTAAGTGGCTCTATTCTGGATATTGAGCACTATCACAAAAACAACGTCAGTTAAGTTTTATTTTAGATATTACTGGTAATATATATATATATATATATACTTCATTCATAGAAATAAGAAAAACACGATTAAAATCTCTTTGTGATTATATATATATATATATATATATATATATATATATATATATATTATTATTATTATTATTACTATATATACGTGGTGAGTCAATAAGTTTCCAGACTTTTTTTATACAGGCATTAAAAATTCTCGTAGACTCTTGAGAATTCAGTATGTTATTGCTACACATCTTATGAGATGACTGACCAATTTTTATGATTTCAGCTTCAAATGAACAGCTACAGGAGGAATTAAAATACACTCTACTAAAGCCTGATTGTCACTGCTGGTGAATTTCAAAAATGCGATCTGACACTTTAGAAGAACGATATGCAATAAAATTCTGTTTTAAACTTGAAATTTTAAAAAATGCCACAGAAACGTATAGAATGCTTCAGACTGCTTTTCGACCATCTTGCATGAATCGAGCATCAGTTTTTGAGTGGCATAAGACATTCAAGGAAGGCAGGGAGTCTGTGAGGAATGATGAGAGGTGTGGGAGGAGTAAGGAAGTCAATACACCAAAGTGGATTGGCCAAAGGGTTAGGCTTAGGGTTATTATGTTGAGGTTTTAAGGGAGTTCAGGAAGAGATTCCGTCGGAAGAGATTAGCACTCTTCAAATCGGCTCAGTGGCATTTCCACCAGGACAATGCACCAGTCCACAAGTCCATCCTTGTCACAGACTATTTGATCAAGATGGGCATCAACACAGTTCCTCAGCCTCCCTATAGTCCAGACGTTGGTCACTGTGACTTTTGGTTATTCCCTAAGCTCAAAGGCTGTCGTTATGAGACGAGAAAAAAAGAGGCTGTGACGAAGGTCATTGACACGCTCACTCAAGAGGACTTCCATAGGGCGTTCCAGAAGTTGTTGGAACAGTACAACAAGTGGATTGCAGCCGGAGGAGATTACTTGGAAGGGGACTAGAGTTTCATGCGTGTACTATCAATAAAAATGCCCATACGAAAAAGTCTGGAAACTTATATAATGATCCCCGTATATATCACAAAAATAACGTCAGTTTAGTTTTATTTTAGATATTACTGATAATATATATATATATATATATATATATATATATATATATATATATATATATATATATATATATCCTTGATTCATAGAAATAAGAAAACCAGGAATAAAATCTCTTTGTGATCATATTTTAGTTTTTATTCAACTAGTTTCGACCTTGAACTATTCTCAGAAGCGTGTATTATAACACTTTTGAAAATATTTCACAATAGTTATAAAAAAATTCATTCATCTCAAAAGATGTCCTGAAGAATGACCCCAACAATGTGTATATCTCGGATTTAGATAAACATTATCTCGTTTTTTATTTGTTTTTTTTTTCTATCTAATATTCAAAATATGTGTGAGCATGTGTGTGTGTGTTTTCTTTTTCTTTTCTAATTGTCGGTATCAAGGGGTCTACTTTTTTAACCACCTGATACACTTTACCGTCACATAACTGAGTCACTCGAAGTAAGAATGTAGGAATCAATCTAAACGGTAAAATATTTAAACATAGATGTTATTGTCGCGCTGTATATCAACTTGTTGACATTTACTCAGCTTTACTTACACACAGAAGTGAACAAGTTAATCAACTGTTTAACTTTGATGATTTAAAAGGAACCAGGGCGTTCAGTGCAACTTAACAGGAAGCCATGGTGTAATTAATTTCCGCTGGGAAATGTTTTAACATAAATGTTGACAAAATCTAATTGATTTTATTCTTTGCTTTTATGCATTATATATGAAAGAAACTATCACAGATGCCGACTACGCAAATGATCTTGTCCTTCTCGCAAATATAGCCGAATATGTTGCATAAACAGGAGCAGGAAACAAGGTGATATCATCACTACATTAAATGACAAGCCTCTGAAATTAGAAGACCATTTCACATACCTTGGTAGCAATGTCACATCTACTGAAAGGGATATTAATATATGCATAGGAAAAGCTAAGACAGCCTATCGAAAAGTTATCGACCATATGGAAATCTAATGTCTCTGATAAAATAAAATGAGATTTCTTTCAAAATGTAGCCGTGTCAGTATATATATATATCCTGGATATTGAACCCAATCACAAAAACATCTTTTAGCAAAGCGCTTGGAGAAAAAGAAAGATGGAAATTAAACAAGAATGCTACGTGCTGTTTTGAACGAATCCTGGAAGCAACACCCCACAAAAACAGCAGCTTTATGGTCCCTAACTTCCCATCTCACAAATCATCTAAGTAAAATGAACAAGACATGTGGTACATTCTTGGTGAAGTAAGGACAAACTCATGATCGACGTTCTCCGATGGACTTCAACACATGACACACACGTGTTGGTTGATCAGCAAAGGCTTCTATTCTTTAGCTCTGCGCAGACACCGTTTGCCGTCTTGAGGACTTACCAAGAGCGATTATCGATAAGGATGGATGGCGAGGGAGATTCAAAAGAATTTGTGATGTTGGCACCCCTTTATGATGATGATGATACTGTTTGCCATAGCAAAGTAAAAGAGCACAGTCTGCCCTACTATTTACCCATGACTGGGAGGAGGATGAAAGATTTTCATTAATTTACACTCCGATTTTTATAACATGAATTTATTAAGAAACAGAAACTTGAATTGTTGATCCTAGACATTTACTTATCATTTTTGACAGTTTCATTTACATATTTACCCAACCCCTCTATCACGAGCAAGATGTGACACAAGGTCAATTTTTAAGCGTTGTACAACTAGTTTGAAATCAAAGTTTTTCTTTTCTCAGACTAGTTGCTTTACAAAGGCTCTTGAACCCATTCTGTCATATTATTTTCCCATAGTTGGTACTTGGAGAAGAGATAGGTTCATGCCTTTCTTAGGGTTATGTGAAATACAAACAGTCTCGTTCAGGTTTTGAACTCAGTTAGCCGGATCCACTTGATATGACGGTAACCGTTACGCCACGAGCGTATCAAATGTTTGAGATACTCTGTGGCAAAGTTCAAACACGCAGGTCAAAACCGATGTTTATGAGATAAAATGACATGATGAGCAGATCTTTCTGGCGCACTCTGTACTTCTGTGCTTCCATAAAAACAGGAATATGAATCACAGATGACAGCCGTGTCTACTGGCTGTTCTCATTTGTAATTTGATGACTTTTCCGCAAAATAGATGACAAGTGGATGCTTTTTGCTTTTTAATTTAATACTTTCTTATACTTCCTGCAATTCTTCTTCTTCTTCTTCTTCTTCTTCTTCTTCTTCTTCTCCTCCTCCTCTTCCTTCTTCTTCTTCTTCTTCTTCTTCTTCTTCTTCTTAATGAGAACGTACAGACCGAAAGCAATATTTTCCCAGGCCACTTTTTCATTCATTCTTTCTTCTTTTTTTGCGGTTTCCAAGCGTTTCCTGCCAAATCTGCGCAGGGAAAACTTTAAGCCCAAGGAATTAGTCAAAACGCCATGTCATTAAAATCAACTAATGATATAAGGGGCCATTTTGCAGGTACTCCGGTTATCATTGTCATTTCAAATATCGATTTTTTTCAATATTATATTTGTCGTTGTTGTGACACAAAAAAGTTAGTCTTGATGTTGGAGGCTATAAATGTTTAATCCCACGCTTTTGCAGTGGTTAATCGCTGACAACAGGCGTGGATACAAGCATAAGAAAATAATGTGTATACATCTATTTATTTGATTACTTCTTTATTGGCAAATGAACATTTGAAGATTCCACCCTCGATACTCGGTTATAACAACGTATAAAACTTTCTTATAACTCAGGGTCGATGGTGGACTCTTCAAATCTTTTCTTAGTCTCTTTATAAGCGTTCCTAGAGATTGTGAATTAAACGATTACATTCCACAATTTATGAGTAAAATTTGTGATTAGAATGATTGAATTCTACATTTTTAGAGTAAAATATATGAGTGCAATTTCTGAGTTAAATTATGAGTAAAATTTCTGAGTAAAATTCATGAATATTTCTGAGTACAGTTTCAGAGTAGAAAGGTTGTATTTCACATTTTTAGATGACAATTTATGAGTCATACCAAAAACTTAAAAAATGGTACTGGATGCCGCTTTGCTTAACACTCGGCATTATAAGCTAAGGATCAAAGGTAAAGTGGAGCAATCCAGGGAATGGAGTAGCATCCTTCCCTACACATCAGGGTAGTAGCTATTGAAAAGGGAGCCTTCGGGTCACCCTCGACTAAGGTCGCCAACTATATATATATATAATATAATAATATATATATATAATATATATATATATAAATATATATATATATATAGTGTGTGTGTGTGTGTGTGTGTGTGTGTGTGTGTGTGTGTGTGTGTGTGAAAGTAGTCCAGCAAAAGTAGCACATCATAGAGACTTTTTCTTACTGAATAAACCAATTTCCTGTTCAATTTGCCAATGAATGATAATTTTTTGCGGTCTGCAATCACCCTGAAGATCATTTTTAATCATCCAGAATCTTGACATTACGAAGATAACTGGGTAAAATACTAAAAAGAAAACTTGACCACTCCTTACTAAAAATAAGCCTCAATATCATCATGGACTGTCATCATAATGAGTAGCCAACGTGTTAACGGCTCGTCAAGTTCATCTTTATTCTTCACAAAGGAAAAACAGTGAACTTGTAAGCAGTTCAATTATGTATAGTGCATAAGTTAACTCATGCAAAAAATCTTTTATTTGATGATAAACAATAATAATAGGTGTGGCAATTAAGACATTATCTTCATTCACTCAGATCGACAAGACTTCAAATGATGCAGTGTTAAACAAGCCAAAGGATGTGCTTTTGTATTCATAAATCAAAGTGAGTCGTAATAAACAAATATATATATATATCATCATCATATCATGCCGCCAGCACGAATATCCCTGACCCTCTCTCACCACTTCTCCCTATCGTTCATCGCCTCTGGCAGGTCTTCAGGGCTACATCCCGTATCCTCACATAGCTGCTGTATGTATGTTCGAGATGTACTCCTATGACCCCCCCTATATATATATATATATATATATACACACGACCGGTCTAGAATTGAAAAATGTGAGAGTCCCATGACTCCAAATGTATACTATCTCCAATTTTGGCCATTCAATAACCAATATTCATCATTTGCCTGTTATGTGATCCCCATCATGAATCTCAAGAACAATTTTTGTACAATCCAATTGGGTTTGCCTTGATCTCAACGCCTGCTATGCTTTCATTAATATTCATTTACCGTCTTTTGTCATCAGATATCAGAGAATACATTATCGAAGCCTATCGCGTTAATATTGATATTTATGTCTCCTGGATTTTGTCTTCAGCTCCTTGTGAACTCGTTATTTAAGCCTATTGCAGTAATATTGAGATTTATGTATCCGGGATTTTGTCGTGTCGTGATTTTCCGTGATTTAAAAACAAAGCAGTATACGAGGCGAGGAAATTGATGATATCTAATACGAATTTATTTTTTTTATTTTTGAAATTAAGATACAGAAATTAAAAGCAAAGTTTAGGTCAGTAGAAGCAGACTTAACGTTTGAGCAATCCAACAATGTCCGAGGGCTCAAAGCACCAAGAAACCCAACTAGCAAAGGTTTCATTTTTTAACTAGTCTCAGATAAGTCAATGTCTTAAAATACAAGGTGATTCAATATATTATTGACACCCTTTCGAGAGTACCTTTATGATGTAATTTCAGACAATTTCCACATGTTCACCATCTCTGTCAACATATTCTTCGAATCTTTCACAGGTGATTTAAAAAATGTTAATAGTTCTATGAGAATATCTTTATTAGAAAAGCAGAAATGTTATTACGGAAACCAACTAGAGAAGATCCAAATGATGTGTTTACAGAGATGATGAATAGGTAGAGACTTTAAAAATCAAATCACAATTGTATTCTCATAGAAATGTTAATTTTTAAACACTGTATTTTAACACTACGAATCTCTGCTATTCTATGAATATAACCCGGTATTTTTGGAGGAAAACGCTCCAATAGACTTGTTGATATGAAGAATTTATCCCGCCATGTCATAAGACCTCCCCTCCCTATTAACGAGTGTCCAGTACCTTTGCGGAATGCGAAATACTCCTTTATTGCAATGACTACCAAGTCCTCTCTGACACGTTCAAAGAAAACTGTTCATTTACTATACCTGAAACCAAACCAAATAGCAATACTTGAAATCATTTTACTGTATACAAACAAATGATTGATATTAATTAGAATTATTAGAGTTAAATAACATTTATTAACTATATGCCAACAACTGAGGTCTCTTTAAAAAAAAAAAATATATATATATATATATATATGTATATATATAGAAAAATTGATAACAACGATCCAAGTGAAAGGAAAGATTTATTGAGGTCGACACTATAGCGTTTCGGTTCTACTGAACCATCATCAGGATCATGAGGGATGATATTAGCGATTTTAAGTCAACGATGGATGTTTAAAACGGAAACGCTATTGTGTCGACCTCAATAAATCTCTCCTTCCACTTGGATCGTTGCTATCAATTTTTCTACATATTGTCGGATTACAATCCTTTATTTACTTTTCACACACACACACACACACACACATATATATATATATATATATATATATATATATATATATGAAATATATATATATAGTATTTGGTATTAAGTAACACACAAGGGTTGATATACCAGTAACACTGTGACGTTCACTTTCGAACGAATGCGCTTGGGAAAGGAATGGACCCCATTGTCACCTCGAATTATGAGTTAATAGTATCACGGTTGTTCTACGAGAATGGCATTAAATAACCCACCAAGATTAAGATGCTTTTAAGCAAAGGAACTGAAACCTGTGTTTTTATTGTACATATCAACGTGGATAGTAAGATGGTATGCGTTAAAAAGACAATAACACCTTTTTTCCAGGGCCCCTAAATCATTGTCAGTCTGTCTTTATTATGAAGCGTTTTGATTAAATATGTTTGCTTAAGCCGAATCCCAGCAGCACAGCCGAGAGTAAGCAGCAGGAGGAATTGGCCTCGACGTGAACTCAAATAAAACATAGTCTGTGTGTTTTAAACAAGAGAGGGGCCATTTCTACGCTAAATGGCAAGTCTCAGAAATTAGTCGACCAATTCACATAACTTGGCAGCAATATCACATCGACTGAAAGTGATATCAACACACACACTGGGGAGGCGTAGACTGCTATTGACAGGTTATCGATCATATTAAAATCTGGTCTCTCTGATAAAATAAAACAGGATTTCTTGCAAGCTTTAGCTTTATCAGTACTACTATATGGATGCACCACCTGGACGCTAACGAAACGCATGGACAAAAAGCTAAATGGCAGGGTTACTTAATACCAAAAATGCTACTTGCTGTTTTGAACAAATCCTAAAAGCAACATCCCACAAAGCAGCAGCTGTGTGGCCACTTACTTCCTATCTCACAAACAATCAAAGGAAGGCAAACAAGACATATGAACCACTCCTATGGAAGTAAGGACGAACTCATGAGAATCGTTCTCCTATAGACCCCTACACATGAACACACCAGTGCTAGCCGATCAGCAAAAACTTATATTCTTCAGCTCTATGCGGACACTGTGTGCCGTCTAGAGGACTTACCAATAGCGATGACTGACAAGGATGTATGGAGAGAAAGAGCCAGTGAATTCCGTGCTATCAGCATGAGTTGATGTTGATGATGATATTATGTAAAGGGTTTAGCGTAAGAACTTCTCCAAGACAATTGGTATATATGATGTGCCGTTCTTAATACAAGGTAAAATTATACACATTGACAGTCACTTCTGCAAAGAGAGAGAGAGAGTGTGTGCGTGTGTGTGTGAGAGAGAGAGAGATAGTGAGAAAAACAGACAAATAGATTAACAGAGAGAGGTATCGTCAAGTCTCTAGCCTCTGTTAGTTTCACATATATTCTTTCTGGTTGTCAGAATTCGCTGAAAGATTTACACGTGAAGATATAACTAGGTGTTTCCGATAATCTCTGAAATTTAGTCAACCAATGATAATCTCCGAGACTACAAAGAGATATTGTAAAGCTACTGATAAACTTTCGTTTTGAAATAATTGATTAATTAATTAATTGATTTAGTCAACCAATGATCTCAGGAGTTACTTTTCCCAACGAATCCAATTCCTTGTTTTCTAATGGTTTTACGGACAGGAACGCCGATGTACATTTTGAACGTCATTTCCGTTTTCGAACTGAGTTAGGATTTTACATCATTGACTTAAGGGTTCCTTTTGAAGAAAATATGGACTATGCACATCAACGTAAATTGGAAAAGTACGAAAATCTTCCGGAACAATGAGTCAAAAATGAATGGACTACCGATATATTTCCGAGGTTTTATGACAAATTTAACTTCTTTATATCAAACTAAATTCGGCTTGTCACGAGCAAAAGCAAAAACGCAAATATATCAAGAGGATCCAAAATCAGGCACATGCTGCATCTTCATAAATATGGTATTCTTGTACTGTGACGTAAAATCAACAATACCTGGCGGTATCACAAGGTAATTTTCCACTCTGACTGGGAGTGGTAGTATCTATTAGAATAACTGACTTTGTGGTAATGAGGCTTCGGTCTCAAAACCATGTCTGCCTCAAGGCTCATGTTCTGATGAATGTTTTGGAGAGGAACTGCTGTTGATGTCTTTGCAGTAGCACTTATATGTTATTTATTTATTTATAGACACACACACACACATGAGAGCCATTCAAAAACTTCTAAGCCTTTCCCAGATTTCAGATTTGCTGTACACCTCTCACATTTGCATAGGCCTCACCAGCACAGCAATTAAAACAGAAACCTGAATTAGTTTTTCTTGTTTTATAAAAAGTTGTAGTGAGTTGCCACAACAAAAATGTTCAAATATGGGTCTTCTGTCTGGGTAAGGCTTGAAATATATATATATATATATATATATATATATAGTTGGTTCTGGTTTCTTCGTTTTAATGGCATATCAACTCTTTTTAGGTTATTTAATGCCAAAGCCATTCGACTAGAAGAACAGTAGTGGTACTATTTAACCCATAGCTGGGAGGATAAGGGGGTTCATACCTTTCCCAGGGGTATTTGCCCGAAAGTGAACGTAATAGCGCGACTTGAGTGCGAACTCGCGTACTACGATTCCGCAGTCAATCGCTTTAACCATTACACCAAATTAAACCTTTTATTTGAGCCACTGGGGTCGACTATTCCAATTCTATTAACCATTACTTGGTACAAGTGTTAAGTTATAGTCTGTATTTCTTGTTATTGGGATTGAACCTGCAACCTGTTGTTGGGATTGAACCTGCAATCTCCAGTTGCACTTTGCAACTAAACGTCTTATTCACTGCACCATATGTCCTTGCCGAAACGTTGTGAAGATAACAATAAATATGAGGTCAATAGTCCGAATTTTCTAAGTAATAACTATTATTTTCTTGTTAATACCATAGGGCATATTAACACTATATCACCTTCTAACAAGAAAAGGGATTATAACTTTTGTTGTTAATCAACAAACTTTTAATCGAGTTAAAGAAATAGATTTTATTGAATTTGTATAACTGTGTTTAATTTAATCATTTGCACATTTTTCCGATATATATATATATATATATATATATATATATATATATATATATATATATATGTATATTGGAGTTCGCCGAACACCCAACCCCACTTCCGCCTTTTTTATCGAGTATTTCTATGTAATATAGATCATTTGCACACAGCCGAATGGTTTCAAATAAATAAATTAATTAATAATAATAATAATAATAATAATAATAATAATAATAAAACCCTTAGTAAATGATTGAGTACATCAATTTGACTGAGAGATGAGACCCTAACATGTATAACCCCTCTGGGTTGAAGTGGACTTGGGAGTAATGGCTATGAAGTGATACTCCACATTCCCCAAAGCTCCAGAAGCTTCACAATCAGATACAGTTCAGTGTCATACCCAGGAGACTCGTTGGGGGTCTTATCCCTCCGCATATGTACAGTCTGCATATTCTACAGCCCTAGCCGACAGAGTGGCAAGCAAATAAGTGACAAAATGGTATATTTCTTGTTCAATAATGTCAAAAATAAAATAAACGGAATTAGCTTTTTTGTATAACCAAAGGAAAAGACAATGTAAAAAATGATGACTGAAACAATTACGAATGTCTCACCAGCAACAGTAGACGGTATCCGAATTTTGTATGGTGATTTTATAGGCACTCTCAAGCCACCTTATCCCCAGCCTCATCTTCCTTCCCATGTAGCTCTACGCTAGACGAACTAAACTAGTTCTCTCTCTCTCTCTCTCTCTCTCTCTCTCTCTCTCTCTCTCTCTCTCTCTCTCTCTCTGAATGCTGAAAAGTTCTCCGGCCATTTAAAAATGGAATAGTCTCGCCCTATTAAATGGGGATTCCAATCCACATTTCCCTCACGCAAAACAATAAACTTGCTGTACCGTTTATCAAGGTTCTTTAATCCTATTCCCCATCCCCCAAAAAATTGATAATTCAATAAAATAGTGGAAAAATTCCTTTGAATTAGATGTAGTAATTTTTTATTTAATTACTCGGATGTTTTCTTTTTTCAACGCGATTTATACGAAGAACCTATTTGAAAATAATGCCCTGTCGGTGGGGCTTATAATATAATGACTGTATCCCTTTCATTTGGCTCTACTTGTTTACACTTTGATTCTCCATAATGATTTTGTTTTCGCTTTCATTTATCAATAATTATTTGTTTACACTTTGATATCTCCATAGTGATTTTGTTTCCGCTTTCAATTGTTTGCAATGATTCGTTTGCACTTTGATTTCTGTATAATGATTTATTTCAAGTATTCTATCTGATATTAATAATTTCAAAAATAATTCCTTTGTAGTCAATGCTAGAAATAAACTGGTATCTTTTCTACTCTTATTTTTCTTTATTCTCTTTCGGAGGTGTCCTCGTGGTGTAATGGTTAAAGCGATGGACTGCGGAATCGTAGTACGCGAGTTCGTACTCCAGTCGCGCTATTACGTTCACTTTCGGGCAAATACCCTTGATAAAGCTATGAAACCCCTTATCCTCCCAGCTATGGGTTAAATAGTACCACTACTGTTCTGGGGATGTCCTCGTGGTGTAATAGTTAAAGCGATGGACTGCGGAATCGTAGTAAGCGAGTTCGTACTCCAGTCGCGCTATTACGTTCACTTTCGGGCAAATACCCTTGAGAAAGCTATAAACCCCCTTATCCTCCCATCTATGGGTTAAATAGTACCACTACTGTTCTTCTAGTCGAATGGCTTTGGCATTTAATAACCTACAAAGGTTTATATGCCATTAAACAAAGAAGCCAAACGTTTATTTTTCTTTTTACCCTCGTTTATTATTTGCATCTTTTCCTGTTTTTTCTTTTCCTTTCTTTTCTCCTTTTTTTCCGATTTTCATCTTTCCTGCGACGGATCTTGATGTTCTCTTTATTTCAATGATATTGAAAAGAATTGTCGATCTCATATTTTATCATTTCCAAATATATTGTCAATAGCTGTTATTGATTTGTTTACTCCAGAAATCTTTGGCAAATATTCATATGCACCAAGTCTATCTTGTTTTCCACTGTCTTTTGATATTTATTTTGATATCTTCAATGTCTTTTTTTTATTTTGGTTTTTGCAGCTATTTTTATTTCTCACTATAACAATGCCAAGCTTTCGTTAGTGTATGGATATTATAGTCACACACACACACACATACGTGCATACACAAACATACATACACATACATACATACATACGCACATGTGTGCACACGCATACATACATACATACGTACATATATTCATACATACCCTATTTTATGTCCTTTCGTTCTCCGTCAAATGCACCTTTACGCCACTTTTTTTATTAAATTTCATAATTTTATTAATTATGTTCATTATTATTTTTCAAAAATTGACGAAAATGTGTTTCTAGTGTTCTTAAAGGTTTACTGATAATTAAATTCTTTTGCGAGTTCTTTACGCTAGTTTTACGGTGTCTGTTCTCCTTTTAAGGCATTTGTAAGGAATTACGTCCAGTTTGTGTCAAAAACCGAGTTAATTCACGGCTTTTCCAATCAATTAAAAATGTAAACAAACGGACGCTGCTGCTGTTGTTGCTACCTAAAGACCTTATAATTTCCTTAGCCAACGTGGTACGCTTGTTGGCCGAGCGGTCTGATACTAAGTTTAACGTAAAGTTGGATGGGTTTCGATCCCGGCTTCAAGCGTCCTACGTATCTAGCCACACTGAAGAGTTCTGATAGAACGAAACAGTCTGGCTGTGGATGACAATATATATATATATATATATATATATATATATATATATAATGCAACAACAAAATATACGAATAAAACCGATAAACTAAATTACTGAAGAAAATATTTTACTCATTTAAAACTTTATGATAAATTATATTTCTTGTAAAAGTAATTCCTCTTTTAGTAGCTTGATTTTCTTCATTAATGAATTATACGATCTCCACTTTAACATTAGAAATATATTTCTAAAATCATTTTTAGAATTTAAACAATAGAAAATCTTGAGGATTTGTTAATAAACTTTTATATTCATAAACTGCCATTACATTCCTCCATCCTTTGCTGTATTGACATGATCTCTGGTTGGAAAAATTGGTTGTATGAATGTTGGCTTTTTAAGTATAATTAAATTTTATGAACTTAAAAAAAACATCATTTTTTAGTTACAAATGTAAAATTGCAGTAGTATATCAGTATAGGGATTGAGTGTGATGGGATGGGATCGTTTGAGGCAGATGTCAAGTTGCAGGAAGAGCTGGTGTGCTCAAAGTTAATTTGGTAACCTGGTTCACCTTCTAATCTTTAGCATAAAAGCAGATATGCAAATATAAGCTGCACTTATCTTAGTCTATCTATAGCTTCTTCTTAGCGTGATGTATACCAAATCCAAAGAACAAATGTAGGTAGGTAATTATGATGTTATTAATATATAGATATTAGATGGGTCATTGAATATCATAATTTTGCTATATTAGAAAATATATATGACTCATACATTTACGAAATAAGCAGCATCATATTGTTTTTGTTTTCTTTATATTTCATGTCATATAATAGAGGAATGAGGTGTAGGATCTTAAGCACCATAAAAAAACATGCTGCAAAAGCTTTATTTTTTAAGTGGCCTTAAATTGTTGTATATTGACCTCCGACCCGGCCAAACATGCCATTCCAAAGACGGCGAAAGTGCATATTCCATTGGCGTGGACGAGCTTGGCTGACAATATGGGACAGGGTTAAAATCCCACAGTACAGTCACAAACTGATGCACCGGAAGAGAGTGACCTGTGAACTGCATGACAGTTATTTCTGCTCGATGACGATCAAACATGTCATTCCAGAGATATTGAGTGGGCGATTGAACTATTATATAACTCGGTGAAGACAGGAAGTCAGTTAGTTTGGAAACCAGATCAGTTGGAGAAAATGATGCTGTAGAGAAAACAGCACCCAGCAGAAGGGGCCTTCGGGACCCCCGATTGAGTTTGGAGAGAAGATGCGGTAGAGAAAAACAGCACCCGGCAGAGAGCTGGGCCCCCGGGCCTCCGGTTGAGCAGCACTGGAGAACGGGAAAGAAACGCTGATGGCCATAAGAGTGGGGAGGTCAATATGTTGCAGTTCTGTTCGGTCTCCAACTCCCTCTCACACACAAAACTTTCAAATAAAGTGAGAGGTATATTTTTCTAAAAGATTGTGTCGCTCGTCGTCTTTATTGTGTCGTCGTTATGATTCTTCATGCATATGAGTATACAACAAAATGAACCAAATGTGTTAGAGCAAAAATATTTTCATACTGAGAGTTACAATTGTAATACTGCAGTAGTATTTCAATGAAAGTCCAATAAGTGTGAAGAATAAAAACAAAAAAATAAAAGGGAAAATATGAACGATCATGGTTAAGAATCTGACACTAAATGTCTCTGGGTATTCCGGTTCACGTGACAGAATTTTTTTTTTTTTTTTTTTTTTTTTGCAAAATAGTTAAATAGCGTTGTAAGAAATGGATAAATGAAGAGCCGTTATTTAAAGTATTGATTGTTCAATGAAAAAGAACATTGCTGTTTGAGGTGAAATTTGGTGCGTACAAATTCATAATAATCAAGGGTAAATCGAGCAAATCTTTCTAAATCTACGTTCGTAGGTTTTGTCTTATTTATCATTGTTATGGTCAAGGGGAGGTCCAAATGATAACACGACTCGGAAATGTGTGATAAGAAATATATTGGAAGAAAATAGTACATACATAAACGGTAGCTGGGAGAAACCCAAATAATTGTTTATTTATTTTCATTTTATTCTTTTTTTCTTCAAATCTTTTGTGTATATATATATATATATATAATGTGTGTGTGTTAATTAAAACGTCTTTAGCGTAGTATCTAAGTGAAATTGTTTTTTAAAAAAGAGAAAAAACTTTCTAAATTCATGTCCGGAGATTTTTTTTTTTTTTTTAGTTTTGTGCACATATATTTCCTGGCAGCGGTCGTGTCGATACTGTTGTATGGATGCACCACTTCAACGCTAACAAAACGGCTGGAGAAGAAGCTAGACGGAAATTACACAAGAATGTTGCGAGCAATATTGAACAAGTCCTGGTGGCAACATCCCACAAAGCACCAACTATACGGCCACCTGCCTCCCATCACGAAAAATATCCAACTTAGGCGAGCCAGACATGCAGGACACTGCTGGAGAAACCGGGACGAGCTCATAAGTGATGTACTCCTACATATGGCCGAGCAAAAGCGGGATGACCAGTTCGAACATACATACAGCAACTATGTGAGGATACGGGATGTAGCCAGAGGCGATGAACGATAGGGAAAAGTGGCGAGAGAGGGTCAGGGATATCCGTGCTAGCAACAACCCCATCGATGCCAGTGATGAAACAGACATCACCACTTCCTTTAAAAAGAACCATTTTCAAGCAGTTTGCAAATTCTAAAAGAAAAACGTTGAAAAAGTTGAAGAAAACGAAACCAATATAGATGTTTTTTCAGTCAAAAACAAAATCAAAAATGTAGAAAAAATTGAAGAAAAGAAAAAGGACTTTATATTAAAGGTTAACATTAACAACTTCAATTTGGATATGCAAGCAATTCCGGCAGTAAGGTAACGCTTATACCAAGAAATTTCTGGAAACGCATTGAAAATCCAACTTTACGAAAGAGCAGTTTACAACTCCGCCAATTTGATGGGTCGGTCATAAAAACCTTAGGGTACTTTGAAGGTTCCTTGGAGTTAGAAGAAAAATTTTAATACCTATAATTGTCACAACTTGTAAAAAGAACCACTGACTTCTTGGAAACGATTTGCTTAACATAAATTCTACCAAATTAATTAATGAGATAAAAATATTAATAAAAACTGGAAAGTTAAAAAACTATAAAGTGAGTTTAAAATTTAAAGAAAATGTTACCCCCTCTTATTATGAAGCATGAAAATTACCAGAACATTGTTGCCATTTTTAGTAGCAAAACTACAAAAATTAACAGAACAGGACTTTCTTGAACATGTTCCCTCTGGCGGTAGCAAGTGAGCATCATCCATTGTAGTCAGATGGAGACATACGTCTCTGTGAAGATTATAAAATAGGCGTAAATCACAAAGTTTTCTTGGATTCATATCCTATACTTAATGTTGAAGTTGCATTTCATGCACTGGCAGGTATGAGCGTTTTTACAAAAATAGATTTTTTACAAAAATAGATTTGAAAACGGCATACCACCAAATACCAACAGACAATAACTTCAAAGAAGTAACGACAATAAATACGCCAATAGGTTTACGGAAATGGAGAAGGATTCCGTTTGGAGTAAAAACAGTAAGCGTCATATTTCAAAGGGCCATCGAACAGGTTCTAAGAGAAGATATAAAAAATATGGCTTGTTGCCAAGACGATATATGAATAGGAGCTACTAATGAAAGAAAACTGACATCGTTTTGAATAGTGTAAGAAACGCTGGAATGACAATAAATGGAAAAAAATGCGTAAACAATAGTTATAAAATATCATTTTTAAGTTATTCCATTTCAAAAGAAGGTATATCACCAAACCAAACCTTGATAGAAAAAATACAAAAAATAGCTACACCTACAAATAAAAAAGAACTTAAATCTTGGGGGGGGGAATTTCTACAGGCGATATGTACCAAAATATACGGACTTGACTGAGCCGTTTGCAAATATAAGAAAAAAAGAATATTGAATTTATCTGGTCAGAGAAACAACAAAAAGCTTTTGATAGATTAAAAGTAATCATGGCAAAGAAACCAGTAGTGAAAATTTTTTATCCGAAAATGGACATAACGTCAACGACAGGTGCTAGTGAACATTCAATATCTGGAATATTATCACAAGAAGGACATCCAATAATGTATTTATCAAAAAGACTAACGAACGATGAATTTAATTATTCAAGTATAAGGAAAGAACCATTGGCCATTGTGTGGATAACCACTAGAGCTCGACAATTTTTAATTGATGGGTAAGAAGATTAATGGCATTTGACTTTAATATAGAATATGTCAAAGAAAATTCAATTCCACACGTAGATGCACTATCAAGATTGCGATTTTACAAAGAGTCAAAAAATAAAACAGAAGAATTTGCAGATACATTTTTACATTGGGTAGAGACTGATGTTTTATCTTCAGATAGAATGGCTGCGGAAGCTAGACATGATCCAGTACTTAGTAGGATAACATCGAGAATAAAACAAAACATATGGTGAAAGTGTTCCCGGGCGGAAAGACCCTACAAAGAAATAAGACATAGGTTAAAGATAAAACATGGAGTGATTTGTAATGGGGATCTGATAATTCCCCCAGAAACACAAAGAAGATTGGTAATAAAAAGTGTACATGATGATATACACTGAGGAGTAGCGGCCACACAAAAAAGGATAAAATTAGAAGCATGGTGGTTGGGATAATCACGAGATATCAAAGAATATATAGAAAGATGCAAAAAGGCCACAATACAGCTATAATAAATAAAGAAAAGAGGAACAGTATATTAGCCCATGCAGATGAAATAAGGCCCCAAGGCGAATATGAAGAACAAAATGAGGAAGAAATCTCAACGGTTCCTTCCGTTAATGATTTATTGGAATAACCTTTACAGAATGAAACATCATAAGACGAAATAATGAATGATCTGGTGGACCACAATGAGTTTGAAAACTTGGATGAAGATCAAATAATCCAAGAAGACGAGGGAGGTAGAGTGATACTGGCAATTAAACTGCCTAATTTGAATAAGTGTAAGAGGGAGCCAATATAAGTCTCTCACTGAGAATAACTGCGAAGCCTGACCCGCTTTTTCTTCGTGCAGAGGCTTTTCAGCTGACTATCTGGGATTCGTGTCAGATGGTTAATTTCCTCGAGCCTCAGGGGGTCGTCTCCCCAGGCTTTAACCCTCCTCGGAGAGATTAGGCTTATCGCGTAGCGCCTAAGGCACCCCTTTTTAGGGGAATGCCGATGGGACCTGAAGCATTTTTGGAGCCGCCGGGCGTGTCCGGGCCACGGTCCTGTGCCCGGAACCACCTAAAAAGGCCTTGTGCCACACTCGTCCATCTGGTGGGACGTTCGTCAAATATCGCCCGATCAGCCATTGTGCTTCGCGGTTTTTTTGCATCCTGTCTGGCATCCGTGCCGGACAGTCAATGCTCAATGGCAATCTTGAGGCCGAAAGGCCCTCAGCTTCGTCTGGGTCACCTTCGGATGGGTGAGCTGCATCATTGACACCTTTGTATAGCACTGGACCTTGCTGTTCAGTTTAAGCTATAATCAGGAATACGTGCCTGGAACCAGATTTGGGTCCCTGTCCAGCTAGGCTCATCAGGCTCACATTGCACTAAGTGGGCTGATGACCAGCATAGACCTGTAGGGCTCGAGTCTCGACTTGTACTTGACCTTCTCCTCCCCTAATTTCCACTATAATCTGACCTTCAGGTCTATGATCTTGTGTCAAATCCTGTCTGGTGGAAGGCAGACAAATACAGCCCCCAGATGCCCAGTTTAAGCTATAATCTGGCATCTGTACCGGGACCATGTCCAGCTCTGCTCATCCGGCCCATATTACATTATATATATATATATATATATAAGATTGATTAGCCACTAACTAGTGCTTACTTTACACATCACAACTGACAGCAAACAGGAAACTCATACAAGTAGAAATGAACAGAAAACCAGTAGAAATTTACAAAGCTCTTTGCTTCGATGTGGCACAAGGCCGAATGAATGGGGCGCCTAATGAGACTCGAACTCACTCGTGTAGGTTTGCTAGTCCAATGAACAGAAAACCAGTAAAATTACAGCTTGATACTGGCTGAGACTTAACAATAATTTCAAAAGAAATTTGAATAGGAATGGGGAACCTAAAATAGAAAAGAATTATCGCGAGGCTTGTGTTTCTGGTTCAAAATTTAAAATAGAGGGCGTAATTAATTGCGATGTCTCCTTTCGGAACAAAACTGGTAAAGTAAAAGCCTACATTGCTCAAGGACTATCCTTGGATTTATCTATTGAGGGGTGGACAGGTTACAATTTTTTTACTTAAGGGAGGAATCAATTAATTCCATTTGTTAGTCAGTAAAATTTACGGAGAAAAATATTTGAATTTCAGAAAAGAAAATGAAACAGAAGTACCAAGATTTATTTATTGAGAAAGTCGATGTTTGCTCTAAAGCAAACTCATTCCTTTTATGGCTACACAACCCTCGGGGTATGCTCTAAGGCAAAGGCGTCTTTACATGTAAGTGAAAAAGCTAAGAAGTCAAAATGCGTGTTGCATAAGAAGACAAGAAATAATGGCAGAGTCTCAGCCAAATTTGGATATTGCTGTTGTAGCTGCTCATTACACTATTTTTATGTTCAAATTAATGACGTTCCACCAGGCGAATTTATGTTGGGCAACAAAAATCTAATCGTTCATTAATTCGGTATAGAATTTTTATTGAGCAAGGAACGTGAAAGAAAATATCTTTGATACGATGAAAGAAGTAACTTCTATGATTTTTAAAAAAGGAAAAAAGGGAGGGGGGGTAAAGTGATTTTTTTAAAGACAGGTAAACTTACATTTCTAAGCCCCCATTTTGTTCTTGTTATAGAAAAAAATAGTCAATTGTTCGAGTATGAATCTCCCTTAAAAAGAAAAATGCTGGTCTCCAATTTTGAGAAAAATGTTTATTCTACCCCCTGCCCTGTTTCCAAAAAATTCAACTCCTGTGTCCGTCTACAGTAGCTAAAGTTTCAGCAGCAACTTTCAAGGGGAGGTTACTTTCTGTTCCCTAAACAGATCCGTCTATTGAGTATGCTCTCAAGGAGAAGAGAAAGAAGGCAGAGACAGTAGGAGTACTAGATATAGAAATGTTAAGGAGAGTGGTATTGGAAAGACCAGGTATTCAGATGGTCAAAATGAAAAGAATCAATCTAGATATTACAGTTGGAATTTCAGTAACTAATTTTTGACTAAGATGAAAGTTGCAGACAGAGTAAAAGATAAATAAAATAAGCACATCCATATTTCGAAAAGTCTCTGTTTTTTACGGTTTATCGGATGGAGTACCTATGACTCTATACTATCGTTAGAGCAGCGGTGTTAGATGTTCCTATTACAACCACCGGTTGTTTGACTTACAGAGGGAGATGTAGGAGTGGACTTGTCCACCCTTAATATAAAGTGGAAAGTTACCTCGTTCAATGTGTGTGACAAATCAGCATTCACCTGAGTTAGCGTGTGACCGGAAAGCAGTGAGCCGAGATGTGAACAGGTAGTCTTGTGAGAGGAGTAGCGAACAGAGAGTAAACCAGGCTGGCACAACTCAGAATCAAGCAGTAAAGTGTGACTTACTATGGCGTATAGTCGTTCCCAATAGTAGTACGCGAGCAACGCGTTACAACGCAAACTTATCCAAAAATCATTAATTGCTAACTAGACGTCAAACTAGGAGTCTACGAAGGAAGAACTTGATGCAGTATTTAAAAAAATTGAAAACAGAAAAGCTGCCGGCACCGACTAAATATAAAGGAAATTTTGGAAAACAAGAAAATTTGACGGCATACTTCGACTATGCAACGCTGTCAGTCGTCGTAGGAAATGAACACGGCGACACGAGTTCAAATCCTGGACGAGACTGGTTGCATTTCATATAGCACTAATACCCTTTGGAGAGGTATGAATCCAATTATTCTCCCTCCAGCTATGGGTAAATAGTAGGACAGACTGGGATCTTTAGCCTTGGTGAGGCAACTAGTCTTGGAGAAGGAATACTCTAAATTCAAACCTGTTAAACTCCGCATAAAAATTGACCTTGTGTCATATCCTGCCCGAGCGGAGGGGTTGGTAAATATGATAAACAAAACACAATATCGAAATTGAGGAAAGGTTACATACTTCCTTTTCCCAAGAACGGTGACCTTGGAATCACAAAGAACTACAGAGATCCGCTTCTCAATCGTATCCGAATCGAGAAAAATCTCAGAAAAAAATCAAAACAGTTTTCAAAGGAAACACTCCTCATCCACACAGATTCTGACAACCTGTCGAAACATCGAAGCAGTACGAGTAAAGAATCCCGGGGTAACACTACTGTTCGTAGGTCGCTTAAAAAGCATTCGATTCCCTACACAGAGAAAAGATGAAGCAAATACTATTTGCATATGATCTTCCCAAAAAAAAAATGTTGCAGCTATAATGATGCTTTACGAAAGCAACGGTTTGCTCACTTAATGGAATACCAACTTATTCGACATAGACGCTGAAGCCTTGCTAAGAGATACACTAGCACCATATTTATTTGTACTCTGCCTTAACTATGTACTCCGAACGTCAATAGACCTAAGAAAAGAAAATGGTTTCACATTTTTAAAAAAAGGCAAGAAGCTGACGATATCCTACAGAAACTATGACAGATGCAAACTATGCTGATGACCTAACGCTTCTCACAAACACACCAACCCAAGTAGAATCCCAACTGCATCACATAAAGCAAGTAGTCGAGAATATTGGCCTCTATGTGAATGCAAATAAGGCAGAGTAAAACAAAAAAAATCATCTCCACTTTAAGTGGCAAGCCTCTAAAATTAGTGGACCAGTTCACATACCTCGGCAGCAATATCTCATCTACGGAAAGTTATGTCTACATCCGCCAAGTGAAGGTGTGGAATGCTATTGACAGGTTATCGATCGTATGAAATTCTGATATCTCCGATAAAATAAAAAGAGATTTCTTCCAAGTTGTAACTGTATCCATACAACTATATGGAGGCACTCGTTAAAAAAAAACTCGTAGAGAAAAAGTTAGACAGGAACTACACATGAATGCTGCGTGCTGTCTTGGACACATCTTGGAAGCAACATCCCACAAAACCGTGGCTGTACGGCCACTTACCTCTCATCTTACAAACCTTTCAAGTTAAGCGAACAAGACATGCGGAACACGGCTGGAGAATCGATGTTTTCTTATAGACGTGCCAGTGTTAGTCGACCAGCAAAGACTTACTAATATTAGTTCTGTTCGGATACAAGATGCAGCCAAGAAGACCTGCCAGGAGCGATGGATGATAGAGATGAATGACAAGAGTCAGGAGGAGTCCGTACGGCCAGCGTGACTTGATATATATATATATAGAGAGAGAGAGAGAAGAGTGGTAATTTACTAAACTTTTTGCTTAGATGTGGCACAAGACCATATGAAAGGGGCACCCAATGAGACTCGAACTCACTCGTGTAGGTTTGCTAGTCGAGCTTGCTAACCATTACACCACCAGAGGCGCCTCGAGAGAGAGAGAGAAGAGTGGCAAAGTAAAAATGTCAAAACGTTATAGATGTTGGAAAAAATTACAGAAAAGCGATATAAATTAGGACGTGATAAAATATTGCTTTAAGATGAGACATTTTATTTTTATGAAATATGAAAATGATAAGTAAACATTAATGTAATTTAGTTCACATGAAAAAACTGAAGTTATTATTCTTCTGTATATCTAACCTCATTTTTTACACTATGAAGTCTATTGCATGAAGCAAAGCGCAAATTCTTAGCAATTCCCTTGCTATATTCATCTTAATAGAATGTTCCATCATGTCGACTTGAAACTTGTAAGGTGATATTCTCTTTGGTTTTGTAAGCGTTAGGGTAAGGATTTGCTTTTTGTTTTTTGTTTTGTTTTATTTTTGTTGCTTTTTTTATGTTGTTGTTTGGGGGGATTTTTGTTTGTTTTTGTTTTGTTTTTTTTAGTTTTTGTCTAGTTTCTGTCAAGCTTCCCCCACATCGTTACGGAAATATGCACGGCACTTTTTTGACTTTTTTGGGGGAGGTACTTTCTTGTCATGTGACTCTTGATTTTTTTATTTTAATTTGTCATGACACTTTTTCAGACTGTCACTCTTTCAACACACACACACACATACATATATATATATATATATATATATATATATATATATATATAGTGCTCCATACCAACCCGTAGATTAGGATAAAAGCTAAAATAAATGACTGTTTACTCACCCTTTGGTGTCAGTTTCGTGTGTGTGTGAACAATAGATGAGAAAAAATATGTGAAAAAAACAATCTTTTAAGAACGTTGGATTAAATGAAGTGCTCTCATACCGGCAAGCAGAGCAATATAAAAGCAAAAGTAATTATCAAATCTTCCCTAGCTCATGCGGTTTTTATTAATTTCATGTGTGTGTTATTTTTTCTTTTTTTTTTTTTTTTTTTTTCTTTTTCTATAAAAATATCCTCGAACAGGAGTTTTGGGAAGTTGTAAATCTTTTAGATGGGCTAAGAAAGTTGAGAAAATGATATTTTTAGTTTATATATAAACTAAAAAAATTATCCCAACTTTAGTTATATATATATATATATATATACCATTAAGCAAAGATATCCTCAAAACACCACTTTGAAATAGGATATATTGACGCAACACACCTCAGTAAAGAAATGCCTGACAAAAGTATCGTGGCCAATTTGAAACACACACCACCCAGGCTTAAGATAACTCCCAAATGGAGAGCTCAATACCTGGTGTCTACGAGAGCAGATATCATATGTCGGTTGAAGTTAGTTGGAGACCTAAAAATAATTTTCTTTCAACGAATGGATATGCTTCGTTACCAGTTCGTTTTCGTCGGTTATTTTATAACATATCAACTATTTTAAAAAACTTTATTTTAATCTTTTCTTAACAAAATCTTTTCGCCTAATTGTGTAGTGGTTATCGTCATAAGAAATGGACACGGTTATGAGAGTTCAAATTTTGGTCGATGCAGTTTGTATTTCTTATAACGCTAATACTCTCGAGAAAGGTACGAATCCAGCTATTCTCCTTCCAGCTATGGGTAAATTTAGTTGATCTTAAAGCTTGGTTAAGCAACCAGTCTAGGAGAAGGAAAACTCTGAGTTCAAACCAGCTAAACCCCGCTTAAAAATTGACTTTGTGTCACATCCTGCTCGTGTGGAGGGGTTGGCAAATAGACACACACGCACACACACACACATACACACACACACATATTGTAATAGTAGTGACCATAGTTCTCTGTAGTCTTTATTTCTTTTGCTATGTGCCTATTTTTCATAGTTATAAATGTAATTTAAAAGTTTTGGAATTTCGATTCGGGGTGCTCACATTCCTATGACAAACTACACATGAATCTACTTTTCCCTATGATCAGTCCTATCGCTAGATAGCTTAATAAAATGTCTCATCACTGGCATACCACATTGATAGGGAAAATAGTGGCTTTGTGGGCACCTGGAAAAACAACTCCTCTATGACTACCTTAGCTCTTTAGATGGCAGCATCGAAAAATTGCCATCCCCATAGTCATTCTTGTCAGGTGGTTGACATATTTTTCCTCTATAGTATCTTCTGTTCTGTTACGATCGTTAAATAAAAAATTTCGTTTGAGTCACCGTTAGTCATTTCCCACTTATCATTAAACAACTTGAAACCCAAAGCGACTAGTTACTTAAGGCGGTCTTCTTTTTTCTTTCTCCCCCCCTCTCTCTCTCTCTCTCTCTCTCTCTCTCTCTCTCTCTCTCTCTCTCTCTTTCCTCACCCCCGTCTTCGTAATTTCCAATTAGTAGTCAGTTCAGAAGGATAGATAGATAGATTTGAACAAACTGAAATAGATAATGAACAGACTTGGATAGATAGATGTGATTCTCTTTATGCTCATCTTGGTAGCAATACAAAATTATGAGAAGTGTTACATTATCAAAAAGAATTTAGGAGACTTACATTGAATGAATGATTGTCAGTGTTATTTTACATGCAGCTTCCTTGCAATTTGTTATGAGGTTAAAAAAGAGGCCAAAGTAAATAACATTAGACAGAATGCGTACGTTCAACAAAGAGAGCGTGTTTAGAGCTGAGACTTCTTTTTTTTTTTAATCTATACATAAAGAGATTACTTTGAAGCCGAGTCACCAAAACCTGGTAGCTATTTCATAGCAACAAAAAAAATGCAAACTGAAAAAAAAAAATCAGGGAAAATACATCTTTCAGAAACGATCCATAAAGAAGAAGAATTCTTTGAGTCAAAAACAAAACCGTTTGAAAGAACACTCGTATGCATAAGTTGTTTAGAGGTTTGCATTTATTTGCATAATATAACTTTTGTTTTGTGGTCTACTCTACCGTCTATATTAGTCATAAATTTCCAAAAAGAATTTTTCTAGTAAAAAAAGATAGATAGATGGTTTGGTTTGTTGGGTTTTATGGCATATCAACCTTTGTAGGTTAGTTAACGCCAAATCCATTTTTATGTAGATAATCTGTTCTATTTCAAACAATTCAGTTTAGCATAAGTTCAGTTTAATTGTCAAAAACATTTCTATTTTAAACTATTCAAGCAGTTATATATAACAATTCAGTTAAGTGAAAATACATTTTTAAAGTCGAAAAACAGTTCTATTTCAAATAATTCAGTTAAGCATAAGCACGCAGTTTAAATATAAGTACGGTTTAATTGTCAAAAACATTTCTATTTTAAGCTATTCAGTTTACTCAAACAATTCAGTTTAGCATAAGTATGCTGTTAGTTCTATTTAACCCATAGATAGGGCCCTATCAGGTGCTACCACTCCGGGCTCGAGTGGACCTGGGAGTGATGGCAATGAGGGAGTACTCAGCATTCCCCAAAGCTCCAGCACTGCTGGAACCTCACCATCAGATTATTCAGTGTCATATCCAGGACACACGTTGGGGGGGTCTTACCCCTCTGCAGAGAAGCAGTCGGTGTATTCTATAGCCCCAGCCGACTGGGCAGATAGATAGATATTAACAAACTAAGATTGACAAATAGATATAGATCTCGGTCTGTTCATTATCGATGTCGGTTCTTTACCTGCCTTTCAGTGTTCAAATCTATCAAGATAGCTCATGATTTTCTATTGCTATCAATATAAGTATAAAGATTCACATCTAAGTCTGTTTATTAGCTTTCTCGTTCAAATCTATCTCGATATTCTTCAGTTTTTCTTGCAAAATATTTTTCTTGCACTATTTTCTTCTATATTATTGGATTACTTTTCTCTTTACTGAATTTTATAGCAAATTCGGCTCATGCTATATATTTCTTTTTTTTTTTTTAAGTGCAGTAATCTCATTTAGTGCACTAGCAGACCCTACTTCATATCTTAAGACATTGTTACTATCTGCTTTGATATTATATTTTGTAATATCAGAAGGTTTGAGTTTTTTCATTCTTTCTTTGAAATCTGTTTTTAACAGATTTTTAATGACACTATTTCTCCTTCAGTATTATGGAATAACTTGCTTCCTTGTAGGAATAAAATCTTAGAAAATTCCATTACAAATGCTATTCTTCTGTTGCAGCGCAGCAATTTAGTGCAAACAGACCAACAATTATGAAATGAATTTATAACCAATTTACGATGAACTTTTTATTTGTAGAAGATGGAAATTCAAAAATCGATTCCTCTCACCTTTCCTCTCCTACTTCCGTTCCTCTGCCATGACGACATTTTGCGAAAATCATTGAGTATTTATATACCATTCTTCCCCCTTTCTATTCGCATGTCTCATCGGGTGATTGCTTTTTTTTTAATCCATGAAACTAGTAGTCATGAGACCGTCATAAGGAGGTGCTTGCTTGATTGACTGATTTTTAACGGCATGTCAACCCGTCAGGGGTTATTTTATTCCAAGAGGTTAAGGAAAACTGTACGTCTTACGTCTACATTTACACTTTTTAGTTAATGGTTTAATCGATCTGTTAATATCGTCGGGGATCGTGTTGAGGGATTACTTTATGTGGTATTGATCAGATTTACGTTTACATATTTTTGGTATAATTTTGTTGCTCTCGAAAAGGACAGAATGACATTTCTGTTGACATTCTCAAATAGATCTTTTATATTACTTAAGTTGAAAATCCTTTTCTGAGTCAGCTCTTTCATTTCCACTCACTTCAATGAGGCTTGGAAGCCAACATTTAAGAATCTCTTTAGAGTTAGACATGGAGTCTAATCTACTCAAGAGTTTAATGATATGCGAATCTTTTGATTTTTGGTTTATTAGTTTTAATAAGACAGAGAGCAAGTCATGGTTGGTTGGTTGGTTTTAATGGCATATCAACCACTGTTTACGCATATTATATGTACGATTTGTAAATACATAATTTAATGATACCATACTAAAACCAAACAACTCATTTACTCGCATATGAGTAAATATTTTCAAGTATTTCTATATGACATTAGTTTATTTAGCGATAATAAGAGAACGAGTCAGAGAATATGATAAAGTTTTCGTGGTTGATTTCATAGACAAGGTTAAGAGCGAGGTCTTAGGTTCGGGTTTCAAGGTGATGTTTTTGGTATGATACTTTCTTTCATGTATACTGTTGGGACAAATTTTAGATTCGAGGATTGGTTCCATTCGAAGGCCAAAATGTCGTATTGATTTCTTTTATTTATTTTTTTTTCGAAACACTGCTTGTTCCTAAGATTGAATATGTACTCACAAACTGGGTTAGATGGGCAGGATTTCTAGTATTCGATGGCCAGTCTTTCATACCTGACTTATCGGGGTGCTTCGTGAGACTCGGCATATAGGCTGTCAACTGGAAAATTTATGAAAGCTCCTAAGACTCTTCTTAACCCTTCATGGTGTATAGGGTCGAGCTCTTTGAGGTAGGACCTCCTGGCAAACATATAGACAAAATTGACGTAGTCAAGTTATGAACGGATCAGTGATATATATCGTTTAAGGCGCATTTGTTGGTCAGCTCCCCATTCTATATACACAACCACGCGTAAAAGGTGTTGTGCTCCGGTGGTTCTTAGATATTTTATGTGAAAGATGAATGTTAATTTTGGCTGGTTATGACTCCAAAGAACTTATACTTGTCAACGGCAGATATTTCGGTTTCCTCAAGTTTAATGACTGGGTCGTCGTGCACTTTTCTCAATGAGTGAAAATGCACACACTGGATTTTGAACCTTGAAAATTTGAGAACTTGAAGACGTTGTCTATTACCCATTTAATTATTTTTTAATACTCAATAGCAATTGTCATTCTACTAGTTCTACAATGTGAATGTAGGTGGACCTAAAGCAGATGAAAAAGTTGTTGACGTAGAGAGCGCAGTTGAATGTTGATTCTATAATTCAGGCATTTAACAATATTATTGATTTTTATGAAGAAGAGAGTAACAGATAGGATGTTTGCTTATGGAATACTTTCTTCTTGATTTTGCTGGTCAGAAAGAGTGGATCCCAAGTGTTCCATGAAATTTTTATAAAAGAGAGTTTTTTTTTATGAACAGTGGCAGTCTTCCTTTTAAGTCTAGATCACACAGGTCTCTAAGGACACCATACTTCCAAGTGGTGACATGCCTTCACTAGTTCGAAAGAAAATTGCTGTGAGACGTTGCTTTTTTTATGAAAGCTTCCCTGATGAAGGTCTCCCGGCACATCAAATGGTCTACAATTCCATTCTTTTTACGGAATCTTGTCTGAATGTTGGTAATTAGGCCGTTTGATTCTCGGTACCACGTCAGACTGTTGTTAATCATCCACTCTATTGTCTTTCAGAGGTATATATACACACACACACACACATACATACACACACATACTCACATACTCATAAACACACATACACATAAACACACATACACATACACACACATACATAAACACAAATGAGGAGGTGAGTAAATATTAATTTATTTTAGGTTAATGGTGTGTCTATATTCTTCTAAGAAGTGCCATTTGTGTTCTAAGAGTTCTTTACGCCGATGAACTCATTTTTTATGTTGATATATTACAGCCGGTGCATACTACGGGCTTCGTCATGTTTGTTCACCTAAAAAAGGCTGATGAATGAATTGATCGAAACATTGTGGAATAAATATGAATAACGCAAAGCAGATAATATGCCCAGACGAAATTAGAAATGTTGGCCTCATTTCTCTCTCTCTCTCTCTCTCTCTCTCTCTCTCTCTCTCTCTCTCTCTCTCTCTCTCTCTCACACACAGGTTCATTTTGAAGTCCTACTGGTTGCTTTAAGTGGTGTTTTCTTCTCTTTGGTTTTTTTTTTAAATGTATTTCTATTTTTATTTCTATATTTTTACATTTTCATATATTTTTATATAATTTTTTATTATTTTGATTGCTATTTTATTTAAGATTACCGCCCCCCGATAAACTATGTTTGTGTATCTCCCTTTGCATCCCATATCCATATTTACCAATCCCTCCGCTCGGGCAGGATATGACACAAGGTCAATTTTTAAACTGAGTTTAACAGGTTTGAATTCAGAGTTTTCCTTCTCCTAGACTAGTTGCCTTACCAAGGCTGAAGAACACAGTCTGTCCTACTATTTACCCATAGCTGGAGGAAGAATAATTGGATTCGTACCTTTCCCAAAGGTATTAGTCCTATGTGAAATGCAATCAGTCTCGTCGGGGATTTGAACTTGTGTCAACATAACCATTTCCTACGGCGATAACCATTACACCACGGGCACCTCCATCCGATAACCATTACTCCACGTGCACCTCCTTTGCATCCCATATAAGAGATCGGAAGAGACGAGTGGCTTTTTGCGATTTGTTGAAATAAATTAATAATGGCATAGTATCTTTCCATTGAGTTTTTTCCTTGATATTACAGATATATTTGCCTTTTTTGAGAGTTTTTAGATATATATATTCTTATATATTAATAGCCATACATAAAACACTCAGTTAGAATTATATGAAACTTCTCATATATGCTATATATGAATTATTCCAAACACATCGTCCCTAAACGTTGATTTGTATAACTTATATATATATATACCTGTAATTTTTTTCTTTTTTTGTAGGTCCAAAGAGAGAAAAAAATAAATATTTCAAAATGAATAGGTCCACTAAGAGATTTGTATTTTTTAAGAATTATTTATCTATTTCATTCTTATATCACCGATATCAATCACAAACCCACAGACACCCAACAACACCTCCACTTCAATAGCCACCACCCCCAGAACTGCATAAAATCCATCCCTTACACTCTAGCACGTAGATTATACACCATAATCAAGGATAAAAAACTTCAGAAAAACGCCTTAAAAAACTACACACAACCTTACATTAGAGAGGAAACCCAACCGGGACATTGGCCCAGCGGTTAGTGTTCGCCAATGGCCCGAGAGACCTGGGTTCAATCCCAGGTCGAGTCATACCAAAGACTTTAAAAATGGAACTTGATACCACCTTGCTTAACACTCAGCATTATAAGGTACGGTTCAAGGGTAAAGTGGAGCAATCCAGGAAATGGAGTAGCGCCCTCTCCTATACCTTGGTGTAGTAGCTATCGAAAAGGGAGCCTTCGGGTCACCCTCGACTATGGTCGCTAACTTTACTTACTTTACTATATTTAATTGAATTGTTAATGATGCATAGCAATAATTGGAACCATTTAACTCTGTGCAAACGAATGAGTTATGTTGAATATAATTTTAGTGTTGAATTGCAATACTTGAAACCTTCTGTATGCCTAAGTTAAATTATTGGTTTTATATAGAAATACTTGGAACCACATAACTATGTACAAGTCAAATTCTCTGTATGGAATACTTGAAACCGTTTAACTGTGTGAAAAAATTGAATTATTGGTACTACATAGAAATACTTGGAATTATTTGATTGTGTGTTAATGAATGAAGAGTTTGGAAAAAAAATCTTAGTGTTCGATAGCAATACTTGTAACCACTTCCCTGTGTACAAACAAATGATTAATATTAAATAGAAATCTTAGTGTTCGATAGCAATACTTGTAACCACTTCCCTGGGTGCAAACAAATGATTAATATTCATATTTACCAACCCCTCCGCTCGGGCAGGATATGACACAAGGTCAATTTTTAAGCGGAGTTTTAACAGGTTTGAATTCAGAGTTTTCCTTCTCCTAGACTAGTTGCCTTACCAAGGCTGAAGAACCTTGTCAGTCCTACTATTTACCAATAGCTGGAGGGAGAATAATTGGATTTATACCTTTCTCAAGGGTATTAGTGCTATGTGAAATGCAATTAGCTTGGTCCAGGATTTGAACTCGTGTCGCCATGTCCATTTCCTACGACGATAACCATTACACCACGGGCACAAATGATTAATATTAAATAGAATAATTAGTGTTCGATAACAATACTTTTAACCACTTCCCTGGGTGCAAACAAATGATTAATATTAAATAGAATAATTAGTGTTCGATAACAGTACTTTTAACCACTTCCCTGGGTGCAAACAAATGATTAATATTAAATAGAATTATTAGTGTTCGATAGCAATACTTGTAACTATGTTCAGACAATAGCAATACCTAATTGTGTGCTAACAAATTAGCTCTAACGTTTAAAAATAGAATAAAATTACCTGTAAACTATTAACTTACAAATCATTTATGTATAACTATTTAACTGTGCAAACAAATGATTAAGAGTAAATAGAATTACTAGTGTTTTATAGAAATACTTGAAACTATTGTACTGTTTACAAACAAATAAGCACTTTGTTATCAAATCCTATATATTTAATATATATGAATAAACATGATTTGGCACTAAACAACCTACAATGTTTAATATTTCATAAAACCCAACCAACCAAAATCATATATATATATATATATAAAGAGGCTTCGGCATTAAATAACCTACAATGGTTGATATGTCATAAAACCCAACCAAATCAAATCGTATATATATATATATATATATATATATATAAAGACTTCGGCATTAAACAACCTACAATGGTTGATATGTCATAAAACTCAACCAAACCAAATCATATATTTATATGTATAAACAAGATCTGGTATTAAACAACCTAATGAATGTACAATACACGCCGTTTCGACGGGTCGATATGCAGTTAAAATCAATTAAAGAATGTACACAGATGATATAGATTTTTATGCTGACTAAAATTGGTTTAACTTTAAAACTCGGTTAAACTAAATGTGTCAAAATAGCCAAAGAACCTTTTATTGGGTTTGCTTTAAAAGAACTTTTTTTTTTTTTTTCAGCCTAGTTACACTTGGATTTTCTGCTGGAATTTTCAAAAATGCCTTCAGAGAGGGAATCAACAGCTGTAAAGCTTGTTATACAAACTATTAGTTTCTCACATATTTTCCATGATTATATATATATATATATATATATATATATATATATATATATATATATATATATATATATATATATATAATTTCAAAATGAATAAGTCCACAAAGATATTTGCATTTTTTAAAGAATTGTTTATTTCGTTCTTACATACGTGTTTGTTTCCAGTTTGTTGCTTTCATCAATTCAATCAAACATCAATCATTTGTTGCCCATAATTAAATGGTCAAACAGTTCTATTTAACCCACAAATGGGGACTCTATCAGGCAGAGTGGACCTGGGAGTAATAGCAATAAATGGGTACTCCAGATTCCCTAAAGCTCCAAGACTGCAGCCTCATCATCAGATGCAGTTTATTTCCATATCTAGAACACCAGTTGAAAAGGAAAAGGTCTAAACCTTCTGCAGAGATGCAGTTGGCGTATTCTAGAGTACTAACTGATTGGGCTGTCCTTTGTAAATTTTGTTCATTGTTATATAGTACCAAATATTCCTGTCTAATACAAATAATTTGCATACAGTTATATGGTTTTGAAGTAACTAATAATAATCCTTAGTTGGACTATAATAGCTCCAAGTAATTATTCTTAAAAAAAAAAGAATTTACAATTATATGATTTCAAGTATTCCTATGTAATATAGATAATTGGCAGACAACTTTTAGGGTTTCAAGTCTTTCTATTTAATACTAATATTTATATGATTTCAAGTAATTATTTCTTTTTGATGATAGCCAATTGTTTGCACACAATTATATGATTTCAAATAACACTGGCGCATTGGCCTAGTGGGTAGAACGTTCACCAGTGGTCCAGGAGACCTGGGTTCAATTCCAGATCGCGTCATACCAATGACTTTTTAAAATGTTACTTGATACCTCCTTGCTTAACACTCAGCAATATAAAGTACTTATCAAGGGTAAAGTGGAGCAATCCAAGGAAATGAGTAACGCCCTCCTCTACACCTCGGTTTAGTAGCTATTGAAAAGGGAGCCTCCGGGTCACCCTCGACTACAATTATTCTTAATGCTGATTATTTATATGGTATCGAATATTCCTATCAAATATGAATAATTCTTAAATATACGAGGATCATTAAATAAGTTTCCAGACTTTTTTCGTACGGCCGCTTTTATTGATAGTAAACACATGAAACTCTAGTCCCCCTTCGAAGTATTCTCAAAAACATGATTTGAGCAAAGGGGGGAAATATGAAGAACACTGACGCGATCAAACCAAGCGGAACTGTGCCTAACAACATGATAACAGCAAAACACCCAAGACACGTCTACAAATGAGGAGAAAGCTTAATACTGACCAACGCAATCCGAAAGACCATAGAAGAGCAGCGGTGAGCAACTCGTTACATTACAAGTAATTATTTTTATTAAATAATAATCACTTGTTTGCACACATTTTTATGGATTCAAATTAATCATAATAATACTTTATAAACAATTAGAGATTTAAGTGATAAATAATTTACAGTTTACGGTATAAAGTATTCTTATTCAATACCAATAATTTTCAAACAGATCTGTTCGAGTCATATATGAGACCTTCAGATATACCACCACTCCGAGTCGGAGTGGACTTGGGAGTAATGGCATTGAAATGCTACTCCACATTCCCACAGATCTCTAAAACTGGACCCACACCAACGGGTTAACCTGTCGTCTAGTCAAAGTAAATATCAATTTGAATACTTTTTTTCGAAAAACATTCGTTTTTGCTGGCCAATGGTTATATATATTATAAAAAGGGAGTCACTCAATCGAAGAAAAAGAATAGAAAAAGGAATCCAAATTAGTGGCAAAACAAATACTTTTTTTTAAATATTTGCATAGAGCAGGTCTTTAGAACCAAATAAAACAGCAACATAGATCTCACTGGAAAGATGTTCTTAAAAACTTTTAATGTTTATATATATATATGTGTGTGTGTGTGTGTGTGCGTGTGTTTACTACCCCCTCCATACGAGCAGGATGTCACACAAGGTCAATTTTTAACGAAGTTTAACAGGTTTGTATTCAGAGTTTTCCTTCTCCTAAACCGGCTGCCATACCAGGGATAAAGAGTCCAGTCTGCCCTACAATTTATCCATAGCTAGAGGGAGTATAGTTGGATTCATACTTTTCCCAAGAGTATTAGTGGAAAATGCGAACAGCCTCAACTGGGATTTGAACACAGGTCACAGTATCCATTGCCTACGTCGACAACCATTACATTTCGAGCGCTTCTAATGTTTTATATATATATATATATATATATGTGTGTGTGTGTGTGTGTGTGTGTGAGTATGTATATATACTGTTATCCAGACTGTTTCTTTGTATCATAATTCTTAAGTGTGACTTGACACGCGAGGCCGGCCGTACACAGAGGTAACCCGAAAGCTTCTTTTCGGTAGCTACTACACCGAGGGCGCCACTCCTTTCCCTAAATTACTCCACTTACCTTTGATCCGTACCTTACAATGCTGAGTGTTAAGCAAGGAGGCATCAAGTACCATTTTTTGAGTCTTTGGTATGACACGACCTGGGATTGAATCCTGTCTCCCGGTCCATTGCCGTACACTATATATATATATATATATATAACAACTGTAAGAATGGTTTTAGCATTGAATAACCCACGAAGATTGTTATGCTGCCATAAAACAAAGAAACTAAACCAATATATATATCATCATCATCATCATATCGTGCTGGCAGCACGGATATCCCTGACCCTCTCTCGCCACTCCTCCCTATCGTTCATCGCCCTAGGTAGGTCTTCAGGACAACAACCTGTATCCTCACATAGCTGCTGAATGTACATTCGAGCTGGTCGTCCTGCTTTTGCGCGGCCATGTGTGGGGATCCATAAGAGTACATCTCTTATGAGTTCATCTCTGCTTCTCCAGCAGTGTCCTGCATGTCTGGTTCGTCTAACTTGAATAGTTTTCGTGATAGGGGGCAGGTGGCCGTACAGTTGGTGTCTTGTGGGGTGTTGCTGGCAGGACTTGTTCAGGATTGCACGCAGCATTCTTGTGTAATTGCCATCTAGTTTCTTCTCCAGCCGTTTTGTTAGCATCCATGTAGTGCATCCATATAGCAGTATCGATGTGACCGCTGCCTGGAAGAAACTGCGTTTCATTTTATCGGTTAGGTCTGATTTCCATATAATCGATAGCCTATTGATAGCCGTCCATGCTTTCGTTAACCTCGTTTCGATGTCCTTTTCAGTTGATTCGACGCTGCTTCCTAGGTATGTGAATTTGTCTACTAGTTTAAGTGGGGTTCCTTCTAGAGTGGAGATGTCCCCCGTTTGGTTATAGCACATATATTCCGTTTTGTGTGCATTAACATGGAGGCCTATGCTTGCTGCTGCTCGTTCCAAACGATGCAAAAGTGTTTCGGCTTGGTCAGGTGTATTTGCCAGTACTGTTTAAATAAATATGTATAGCTTTGTTCATACCAACATCTTACTTTTCGTCGAGAATTAGGATATTGACTGAGAAATGTACATTTACAGCACTTATTTTGACACAAGATCAGAATTATTGAAGACCCATTCCGAAAAAATATCGCCACCAGCGTTCACCTACTCTACCTCGCGAATCATTGCACTAGGTGAAATTATTGGGTAATATGGTGAATTTTTTACACTTTTTTTCGAAAGAATGAAAATATAGAATTTTCGATACTTACACTCATCGATTCAATACACAAAAATATGTACAAAATATTTTCAATTGAAAAAGTTTCTTTAATTCAATATGTTATGAACAATGCAAGTCTTATTCCCCATTTAAAGTTAAGAAATAGTTAGTGATTACCTTACTCTTACAAATAAATACTTTAATCATTTTAGTTCTACGTAGTGAAAGAAAGTCATTGTTTTCACCGACACCTGTTTTTCCTGTAACTATATTTTGAAGTACATATATAACCCAATGCTAGACAGAGATAATCTAATTCGATCTTTTCAACGTAAAACGATATATGGAATATATGCAATATTCCAGTTATTGTATCTTCACACATATATTTCACAAAAAGCAACGCACAAACATATTCGTGACATTAAACAATTTTTTTTGTGGCTATAACCATGAAAAAAAATACTTAAACACCCAATTTCCAACGTCTATTTCGAAGGAGTGCCTTTCTCGTACTCATAGTATAATGGTTTTCATTATAAAAAGTGAATTCGGCCACCCATGTTCAAATCCTGAACTATTTGTATTTTGGAAAAGTATGAATACAAATATTCTCGCTCCAGCAATGAATAAATAGTAGAGCAGACTGTGCTCTTTAATCTTGGCTATGGCAACCAGTCTAGGAAAAGGAAGACTGTGCTATTTAACCTTGGCTATTGCAACCAATCTAGCAAAAGGCAGACTGTGCTATTTAACCTTGGCTATTGCAATCAGTTTAGGAAATGGCATACTGTGCTTTTTAACCTTGGCTATGGCAACCAGTCTAGGAAAAGGAAGACTGTGCTATTTAACCTTGACTATGGGAACCACACTAGGAAAAGGCAAATTGTGCTATTTAACCTTGACTATGGCAACCAGTCTAGCAAAAAGCAGACAGTGCTATTTAACCTTGGCTATGGCAACCAGTCTAGGAAAAGGAAGACTGTGCTATTTAACCTTGGCTATGGCAACCAGACTAGGAAAAGGCAGACTCTGAATGCAAACCAGTTGCCGACCTGGAGAGATATGGACTCACCAAGTTTTTCCTGCCTGAGACAAGCTACATGAATTACAGTACCATGACCAACCCAGGTCACAGGACAAATTAGTAGAGGTTGGTTTGGTTTCTTTATTTAATGGCATACCAGTCTTCGTGGGCTATTTGATGCCAAAGCAATCTTGGAAAAAGTATGTCAATATCCTTGGAAAAAGTATGTCATCCCATCTATGTGTTAAATAGTACTGATATTGTTCTACAAAGGGTATTAGTCCGAATGTCAACGTAGTAGATCGACTGGAGTTGAAGCTACGATGTCGGAGTCCAGCACATCAGCCATTACTCCCAAGTCCACTCTGACTAGGAGTGGTAGTATATCTTAAGGTCCCATCTATAAGTTAAACAGATCTGTTTAAAATCATGAATTTTCGATAGGAATACTTGATGCCATATAATTGCAAATTACTTGTATTAAAATTAGTTTATGGGGTTAGGTGATATTTTCTTGGTGTTATTTGGTTTGTTTGTTTGTTTGGGTTGTAGTCGTTTGGTGTTTTGATATTTGACTTCATTTGCTTTGCTCTCTACCCCATTTAATTCATTGACTGTCTTTTTGTCTGTGAAGGCTGCAATAGAATTCCTGAAAGAAGGAAGAAAAGAGACTTAGATACCTTTTAAATTTCAATCTCAACTTTATTTCTGGGTTCAACAATTATTCTGTGGTTGTGGAAATTCTTCCTGAAACCAAAATGGAAACGGTCGCATCTCCCAGACTAGTTTTTAAATATACTGGTCGCTTACAGTGGTTTGATAAGTCCAAAGTCGTGTCCATGGGTGTTTTTTCTTATATAATACTTGTTTCGACTCGCTAGCAGCAGACATGAGTAGGTATTAGGCTAGAAAACCTTATCTGCCATGTGTTCGCTGCTAGCGGCCGCGCGAAAGTGGGTCCTTACTGTGCTACGGTGGAGGCTGAAGTGAGCTTCAAGGTCTACTGGAGGGAAAGTGAGCCTGTGCGCCGCTAAGCAGACATATGGCTCTCCACACCAGCAACAGGAGAAAAGAGGTCTTTCCAGTCCAAGTAGTCACTGCTGAATGAAAAAGAAAATCTTTCTCGTATAAGTAAGCCTATTTCAAGCATGCGCAGATTTCGCTTCCTGTCAGAGGTTTCTTAAAGCTTCTAATTATTTACGAAAGATTATAATTAGCAACTGGAAATCATATAACTGTGCGCAAATAAATGAATATTATTAAATAAAAATAATTACTTGAAACTATATAATTATTAGTATTAGATATAAATACTTGAAACCAATCAACTGTCTGCAAAATATTTACATTAGATAGGAATACTTGATATCATATAACTGTGAAAAGAACTATAAAGAAACAACTACGCAAAAAATATAAATATAAATGTATAAGGAATGTGATTCCTTAACCTCTTGGCATAAAATAACCCTTGATGGATTGACATGTTATTAGAATCAATCCATCTATCAATCTAAAAACTTTCAAACAACAAATATTAAAATATGTCAATCGCTCTAACAAGCTCCATATGTACACATATTTTGAGGCGGTCAGGGGATTAATTTTTTTTTTTTTTAATTTTTTTTTTTGTATACAAAAACAAGTCCCCGATTATGTATTGATGAAAGATATTTGTTTATTAGTAATGGACGCAATCTCAAAAACTTGAAATTCACCTAACTTTCGAGTAGGACTTCCCATATAATCACGTACATATGGACGGTTTCCACTGAAATGTTTTTGTCTTTAGATTTCTGTAATTACGAACAACAGTCCAAGTACCATGCGTATAGGAAGTTTACGAACTTACAAACTGGCGCCTTTTGTCAATGGTAATTTTTATCAAGACCGTTTAACAGAAATCGAAAACATATGCCTAATGCGGACGACGAGTACAAAGAGATTATACATCTCGATCTTTTGGTCAAATAATACCGTCAAGAAGTGTTCACTTGGCAACGATATGCAAAACTAACGCCCATTAATTTGGGCGTTGTCTATTCTAATTAAAGTTTACTTCCTTTTCATTTTTTTCTTTTTGTAAACACGATAGATAAAAGTACGAAATTGTTACTCAATAAATTAATATCATCCAATTCACAATTCGAATATTTCCTGCATTTAATTGATTCCATAAACATCAACTATTTAAAAAATTCTCTTGTGATGTTTGCCTATAAAAGAGATTAAAACTGAATTACGCTTAAATTTGATCAAATTACTTTCACTGTTTGAAGTGATATTAAAATTTTGAGTGTCTGGTTGATTTTACAGCATGTCAATCCTTTTAAGATTATTTTATGCGGAAGTAAGTTGGGGGGGGGTGTTTTGGGGGGGGTGCTTGTGATTATATGATTTCAAGAAACTTTTCCAATTCTAAAAAATAATAATTTGCAAACAATTTTAGCTTCAAGTGATTATTCTAAATACTAATAATTATAGTTTCAAGTAGTCTTATCTAATACTAATAATTTGCAAGCAATTATACGGTTGGTTGGTTGGTCGGTTGGTTGGTTGGTTGGTTGGTTGATTGGCTTTGCTACATTCCATATTCAGTTTACCAATTATGGTCTCAAATTATATATCCTCCATATTACTATTTAGATATTTCGTGATCCAATTAACTCCATAAACCTTAATAATTAAAATATTGATTGATTGATAGATTTTAACGGCATTTCAACCAGTCTAAGGTTATCTTATGCCTAGAGGTTAAGGAATAACATACATTGTACGTTTATATTTACATTTTTTATCGTTTCCAGAAATAATAATCCTAAGGAGACAATTATAACTTCAATTAACTATTCTTAATATAAATCTACACAGAATTATAAGGTTTCAAGTATTTTTATATAATATCAATAATTTTTAAATTAATCTGTTTGATTCATCGATGGATACTACCAATCAGAGTAGAGCTGGAAGTAACAGCAACGAAGAGGGACTTCATACAACCCAAAGCTTTAAAACAAGAGCTTCATTATCAGAAGTACTTTAGTTTAATGCTCAGGACATATCTTTGAGGGGTCTTACCCCTCTGCAGAGGACACAATCCAAGTATTCTAAGTCCCACCGACAGGCAGTTGTTTACTGAGATGTTTGCTAATAAAACGGATAAGAAGCAGATTATCCTTAGATTTAGCCAAATTATTTCCCATTCGGAGTGATATAAAAACTTTGATTGGTTAGTTAGTTTTACGACATGTCAACCTTTGTTCGGTTATTTAATGCTAAAATCAGTTTATCAATTATCGTCTCCAACTATATACTGTACAAAAATACATCTTCACAATCATTCTAAACAAATAAACACTTTATAGTAAGTTAGTAATTTGGCCGACTGTAATCGAGGGCAACCCTATGGCTCCCTTTTCAATAGCTACTACACTGAGGTGTAGCGGAGAGCACCACTTCTTTCCCTGGATTGCTTCATTTACCCTTTATCCGTACCTTATAATGCTGAGTGTTAAGCAAGGAGGCATCAAGTACTATTTTTGAGTTTTTGGTATGACTCCTAGGATTGAACCCCGGTCTCCCGGGTGAACACAGTACCCATATGCAATGAGCCGCAATATCAATGTTTTAAGGGCCTCTGAATTAATGTAGTTCAGAATCATTTTAAACATTATTTCAAACAGATCTATTTGACTGATGGATAGGATCCTGATAGCTCCTCGTGGTGAGAGTGGTCTTGGGAGTAATTACAACAAAGGTATAACTCGATACACTAGAGCTTCAGAACTGGACCCTCATAACAAGATGCAGGTTAGTATTATACCAAGGAGACGAGGGAGAAATCCCAATGGTGTAGTGGCTAACGTGCTAAACTGTAACATCGTAGTTAACGAGTTCGAACTCCAGTAATGCAATCACGTTCACTTTTGGACTGTCGACCGGACCTGAAGAATATACAGATTGCATCTCTGCAGAGGGATAAGAAAACCCAACCACCCCAAGCGAGTGTCCTAGATATGACACTAAACTGTTTAATGATGAGGCTCTAGTCCTGGAGCTTTGGGAAATGTGGAGTACCCCTTCATTGCCATTATTTCCAGGTCCACTCTGACCCAGACGTGCTAGGGTCCCATCTATATGTTATAGAACCATTCCATTATTTACTATACTTAAAGCCATTTAACTGTGTTCAAATGATTGATTAATATTAAATACAGTTATTAGTATTTGATAAAAATAATTGTAACTATTTGAATGATTAGTATTGAATTTGATAGGAACATTTGATGAATAGAATTATTAATGTTACATAGCAATACTTGAAACCATTTTACTATGTACAATCAAATTATCGATATCAAATAGAGTTATTAGTGTTGTATGACAATACTTGAAACCATTTAACTGTGTGCAAACAAATTAGGTCTGGCCTGTTTAAAAATAATGTTACTGACAAACTCATCACTGACGAATCCGATGAATATGTAAAACAGGATTTGTTATTAAATAACCATCAAGGGTTGATATGCCATTAAATCAAATTGCCTAATAATCTAGTCTAATAGATCACTGAAATCAATAGAACATTCGTTAATCTCAGATTATCAAATCATTATATATATAATCTCCAGTTATATGCAATAAAAATGTATTTTCATAATCATTTTAAACGGGTAAGCACTTTATTTCAAGCGGGTGTATTTGAACCAAAAAAAATAAAATAAAATAAAATAAAATAAAACTATAATCAAGCAGATTTGAATGAATAAAACATCCTTCATTTGGACAAAACTAAAAGTTGATTGATTGGTTAATGTTATAAGCATGTCAACCCCTATTGGGTTATTTTATGCCGATGTCAATTAAACAATTATGGTCTCAAGTTATAGAGTGTACAAAAATATATCTTCACAATTAGTTTAAACAAGTAAACTTTTCAAATTTAGTAGCAATGCTACATAGCCAGATATACGGATGTATGAAATAGACATAATGTTCATAAAATTTCATAAACATATATAGGTATCCGAAAATACGAAAAACTTTACGACTTCTTAGTTCAGGCACGAAACTTTTTATTACCTTTGAGTTAAAGGTAATTCAACATGAGGAGAGAGAGACACAACCTTTCTATGCTTACTGCTTTTACATCGTCAGCTCTCAACCCAACCAACGCGCGGCGCCCGTAGTGCACAAATTCGTCTGGTCTCGCCCAGGTCTGAATCTCAACTAACTTGTTCGGAGCCAGGAACTCAACTCGCTGCTTTTTCTCAAATCTCAGCCCACGCTTCCGGTGCGTAACGTCACCCACATCCCCTGGTCCCAATTCTCATCTGGGATTTTTATTTTGACATCTCTGAATGACACATCCTCACCGCGCGCGCGTAAACACCTGCGTTAATGTTGCACCTAACTAACTCATGCGCTAAGCGAAAAGTTCTCATCCTAACTAAACCGTAAGGCAAGATATACAAAACGAAATCCCTCGGCAATTATATTACAGCAATATCAATATGTCTTAACATATTGATATTGCTGTAATATAATTGCCGAGGCACTGTGATAATGTCGTTCAGAATCATTTTAGACATTAGCTCAAACAGACCTCAGCAGCAGCACAGATTCCTTCAAATCTCCCCCCTCTCTCTCTCTCTATATATATATATATATATTGACTATAGCATTGTGCGAATCATCTAGAAGGTATCCAGTATCCACACAGAGCTGATGAATGTAAGTTTATACTGAACGGATAATACTGGTGTGTCCATGTGTAGGAGTCCATCGAACATCGCTGATGAGTTTATCCTAACTTTACTACTAATGCCCAGTATGCCTTGTTTGTCCTTGCTCCGGCGTCGAGGCCGACAGCATTAATTTGCAATTGGCTTTGACCCTAACGGGCATTATTCAGCAAAGGCAGACTTGAGGCTGTATGCCCCCCCCCCCGCTTCGGCAGAGCCACTTTCTGGTGGGCGAGCCTTTGTATAGCACTGGACCTTGCTGTCCAGTTTAAGCTATAATCAGGCATTCGTGCCTGGACCCAGATTTGGGTCCATGTCCAGCTAGGCTCATCGGGTCCACATTACACTAAGTGGGTCAATGATCAGCATAGACAAACAGGGCTCGAGCCTTGGTTCGTTCCCGACCTTCCCCTCCTCTAAACTCCCACTAGAATCGACCTTCGGGTCATTGACCTTGAGTCAAGTCCTGTCTGGTGGTAGGCAGAGACAAATATGCCTTGTTCGTCTTTCTTGTATAGTTTACGAGATGGATGGTAATTTGATGTATAGTAGCAGCTTTGGGGGTGGGTACAGCTTCAAAAATTTGTTCAAAACAACGTGCTGCATCCTTGCGTAGTTCCCATCTAGTTTTTTCTCCAAGTGTTTTATTAGAATCCAATTAGTGCTACTATACAGTAGCATTTATACGGCTACTGTTGATTTCCAGAGTTGCCAAACGGAATTTTTTAATCTCATAAGCAGAAAATTACCCAAACGATGTGTTGTATACCGCGATGAAGAATGAACCACAACATTTCTTTATAAAAAATAAATGCCTTTTTATTCTTTTGTAAAGGGCTGAATCTCTGTAGTGTGTGAGAGATAGATAGAGACAAGGAAACCAAGACAGACTGCCATATTGACCCATAACTTCTTCACTTGACCATAGCACGCTGTGTTATTTTCAAGACCCCACGTAGCACTTCTTCTGCTTCTCGATCGGGGATACTCAACTGGAGGCCGCTGTGGGCCGCTGCTCCTAGCGGCACACTCCCAGTGACTCCAAGCTGGATCTGAGACAGACCCTCACTGACTCCAACGGACAAGCAGGCATCTGCATTTATTATTTCTTAACGCCCACAACTTCCGATAAATCACGTGACTGCTTTCACTCATTTACACAGTTGTGTCTCTGATAGACGACTCGGTCAAGGGTCACTATTCAACGGATGTGCCCACTTTGCAATTACACAAGCCAGAGCTCTGTAAGTAGCAGACAAGGGGACAAGACATAGTTAGGTACAGTCACTGGTATTTGTCGAACGCTCCACGTACGTGCGAATTTGGTAAAAGGCTTTTTTTTATTGTGATACCAGGCTCAGGACCCTTGCCAACACTCTCCCGGAGGTTCGAAAACTGCCTTAAACCCCGTCGGCATTCCTCTGATAAGGCGCCAGCGGTAAACCTCTCCCTCACCGGAGAGGATTGGAGCTAGGAGGGACGGCCCCCTGAGGCTCAAGGATGTCGGTCTCAGCTGTAAGACGCGAATTAGGGCCTCCCCGGCACCCTTGTCAGGTGGCCTAAAAAGACAGCCACCAAGCAAAAAACACACCCGATCTGATCCGTGTAGCAGTGAACACGACCAGCCAAATTATGTCCCGGCCCAGTGGGCTAGGACTGAACTAAGCGTAGTCACTGGTATTTGTCGAGCGCTCTACATACGCGTGAGTACGACACAAGGCCTTTTTTATTGTAAGTAGCGGGATTCCACTAAAAAAGAGAGCTTCAGGTGCCAGGCGAAAAACCTTGCCCCACAGGACTCAGGTAGTTCCCACCTCCGGACCTACCTTAAAAAATGCCCTGTGCCGTAATCACCCGTAATCAGCCGGTCCAGTAGATGGGACCAATGTAGGCCGGCTGTGGCACGACGGTGCGAATCTGGTCGGGTGTGTTTTGTCTTTGTCAGCGGCTATACGGTCGAGGCAGCCTGACATGGTCGCCAGGGAAGACCAGCATTCACGTCATGCGGCCGACGCTCCTCGAGCCTCAGAAGGCCATCCCTCAGGCTCTAACCCTCTTCGGTGGGGCTAAGTTTATTGCTAAACGCCTGAGATGCCTCTTTTCAGGTGAATGCCGACGGAGCCCGAGGCATTTTTCGGAATCCCACTTTAAAAAAGGCTTTCGGCCGTACTCGCTCGTCTGGTGGGGCATTCGACGAATACTATCGTAACTGGCTACGCCGACTTGCTCAATTCAATAAAAGAAAGAAAGAAAGAAAGAAAGAAAGAAAGAAAGAAAGAAAGAAAGAAAGAAAGAAAAATTATAGTAGAAAGAAAGAAAGAACAATTATAGTAGAAAGAAAGAAAGAAAAATTATAGTAGAAAGAAAGAAAGAAAGAAAGAAAGAAAGAAAAATTATAGTAGAAAGAAAGAAAGAAAGAAAGAAAGAAAGAAAGAAAAATCTTATAAAAATGAGATATGTGAAATAAATGAATGAATCGAAACAAAAAATAAGTTGAATAAAAAATCAAATTAAAAAAAATAAGTTAAAACGACAGAAAGAAAAAAGGAGACGAAGGTGCTTCAAAAAGAAAAGGGAAGCAAACCTTGTAGTATTGGGAGAAGGAAAGATGGAATTTGGTAAGGAATTTTTTGTCCAGATTCCAAGATTTGATCATAATGAATAATCACGTAATAAATAAAAAACGATTTTAATGTTTTGAGTAATCTAGGTCAATAGGCTCAGTGCCATAATTAAACTGACACTATCAAACTACTTTATTTACGAAAATTCCAATAAAAGGTGAATAGAGATGAACACGAAATACCATTTCCTTCTTACAAATATCCTATATAACATTAAAAGGTTCACTTTTGGACTAATACTCTTGGAAAAGTTATGAACCCTCTTATCGACCAGGTTATGGGTTCAATAGTATCACTGTTGCTCTACGAAGATGGCTTTAGCATTTAATAACCTACGAAGAGTGATATACCATTAATAACCTATGAAGAGTGGTATACCATAAATAACCTATGAAGAGTGGTATACCATAAATAACCTATGAAGAGTGGTATACCATTAATAACCTATGAAGAGTGGTATACCATTAATAACCTATGAAGAGTGGTATACCATTAATAACCTATGAAGAGTGGTATACCATTAATAACCTATGAAGAGTGGTATACCATAAATAACCTATGAAGAGTGGTATACCATAAATAACCTATGAAGAGTGGTATACCATTAATAACCTATGAAGAGTGGTATACCATAAATAACCTATGAAGAGTGGTATACCATAAATAACCTATGAAGAGTGGTATACCATTAATAACCTATGAAGAGTGGTATACCATAAATAACCTATGAAGAGTGGTATACCATAAATAACCTATGAAGAGTGGTATACCATAAATAACCTATGAAGAGTGATATACCATTAATAACCTATGAAGAGTGGTATACCATAAATAACCTATGAAGAGTGGTATACCATAAATAACCTATGAAGAGTGATATACCATTAATAACCTATGAAGAGTGGTATACCATTAATAACCTATGAAGAGTGGTATACCATTAATAACCTATGAAGAGTGGTATACCATAAATAACCTATGAAGAGTGATATACCATTAATAACCTATGAAGAGTGGTATACCATTAAAGAAAAAAGCAACCACCCTAAATGGTGCTAAAATTTACAATTTTTCGATTCAGGAAAATCCATATACTAGTAACAATATGTTATAAATTTGGTTGTAAATTCAATTTTTTGTTTTTGTTGTTTTATTAGGATGGGTCTGGATAAATGGGATATTATCCACTAGACGAAAGAATAACCTACAAAAGTTAAGATAGTTGGTATTATTGGTTTATTGGGATTATTGGTTTACTTAAAGGATTACTATAGACAATTCACCTACCTAGGAAGCAATATTGAACAAGTCCTGGAGGCAACACCCCACAAAGCAGCAGCTGTGCGGCGACCTACCACCCATCACGAAAACTATCCAAGTTAGACGAACCAGATAGGCAGGACACTGCTGGAGAAGTAGGGACGAGCTCATAAGTGATATACTCCTATGGACCCCTTCGCATAGACGTGCAAAAGCAGGGCGGCCAGCTCGAACCTACATACAGCAGCTCTGTGAGGATGTGAGATGTAGCCCTGGGGACCTACCGGAAGCGATGAACGATACAGAGGGGTGGCGAGAGAGGGTCAGGGATATCCGTGCTGATGGCATGACAAGATGATGATGAAGATGATGATATCCGTAATATACTAACAACTTAGAAAAACGGGGGGAAAGACTAGAAGAACGAATCCATATGTAGGAAATCAATACGAAATATATGCTCAATACACACAAGATGACGAGAATATATCCCAGCAGGTGGAATTAGACACACATATGTGTACCCACGCATGTATTATGTGAAAGGAGACAAGATAATAAAGTATCTAGTGTGGATCGAACTCGCTACGCCGGAGTAACTGACCTGTGATACTAGCTGGTTAACCTTTACTTACAACCAATTTTTAAAAAAAGGAACCTGGATCCTAATAACACTAGAAGAGAAGAAACTACCCTTACTCGACTACGCATTGGACACACTCGACTGACTCACTCCTTCATTCTTAAAGAAGAACCATCCCCAAAATGTCCATGTGGAAACCAATACTCAATCAAACACATTTTGATAGAATGCACAAAACTAAACCACACCAGGAAAAAGTTTTATCATATCATATTTACCAACCCCTCCGCTCGGGCAGGATATGACACAAGGTCAATTTTTAAGCGGAGTTTAACAGTTTTGAATTCAGAGTTTTCCTTCTCCTAGACTAGTTGCCTCACCAAAGCTGAAGAGTCAGTCTGTCCTACTATTTACCCATAACTGGAGGGAGAATAATTGGATTCATACCTTTTTCAAGTGCTATGTGAAATGCAATTAGTCTGGTCCAGGATTTGAACTCGTGTCGCTATGTCCATTTCCTACGACGATAACCATTACACCACGGGCACCTCCAGGAAAAAGTTTTATAAGGCAAACAGCATGAAGGAACTATTTAAAAAAATTGCTCTCAAAAACCTAATCAACTTCTTAAAAACAATTGGCCTCCTATTAAAGATATAGACTATGTTACCAACATCTTCGACCATCAAGTTTATACGAACAAAAAGCTTTGACATTTATATATACACACACATACATATCAGAATTTAACACTCAATGACCCTTAAGAGGTCAATTTGCCATAAAACCCAACCATCACCAACCTGAACATTTGCATTTACAAATCATATATATAATATATGTGTAAAAAGGCTCTGGCATTAAATAACCTATAGAGGTTGATATGCCATTAAATCCAACCAACCTTTACACTGCAACGAAGGATCTTAAAGAATATGATATTATTCCTTTACCATATTTGTGCTGTGACCTAGAAATACATATATTCGGGTCTCTTGAATTCCAGCCGAGAAATCCCCATTTCTACATCGCTTTTGCCCATAAAATGTTGTGATTTCTATTACCACAATTTTTAGATTCCTTTTTATCTACTTTTCAGACAGTAGCCAAGAGTGGGGGTTGTCACAGGTGTGTATGGGCTCAGACTGATCGATTGATTGATCTTAACGGCATATCAACCCGTCAAATTTTTTTTTTCTTGTCTTGAGGTTAGGAAATTGCGTTCATTGTGCGTTTATATATTTACAACTCCCGCCAATTCAAATAATGAATTTCAATCATCAATACTGGAAGCCTTGTTTTTAACGAAACATAAACTGGAATTGTGTTTTCAAAAACAATTTTACACACCATTACTTTTTAATAACCTCACGGGACCACGTGAAGAAAACATTATTATTGCCCAGTCGGCTGGGGCTGTAGAAAAAAACGACTGCTTCTCTGCAGAGGGGTAAGACCCCCCTCCAACGAGTGTCCTGGATATGACACTAAAAAATCTGATAGTGAGGTTCCAGCAATGCTTGAGCTTTGGGGAATGCGGAGTACCCCTTCATTGCCATCGCTCCCAGGTCCACTCTGGCCCGGAGTGGTAGCACCTGATAAGGGTCCTATCTATGGGTTAAATAGAACAAAAACGTGCTTCTTTCACTATACTGATTTTTGCATTTAAACTGCGTATTTATGCTAAACTGAATTGTTTAAAATAGAACTGTTTTGACATTGGAACTGCGTACTTGTGCTGAACTGAATTGCTCGAAATAGAACTGTTTTTGACGTCTAAACTGTGTACTTATGCTGAACTGAATTATCTGAAATAAAACTGTCTGACATTTAAATCTGTGTATTGCTCAGTCAGCTGGAGCTGTAGAATACACTGACTGCACCTCTGCAGAGGGGTAAGACACCCCCCAACGAGTGTCCTGGATATGACACAAAACAATCTGATGGTGAGGTTCCAGCAGTGCTGGAGCTTTGGGGAATGCGGAGTACCCCTTCATTGCCATCGCTTCCAGGTCCACTCTGGCCCGGAGTGGTAGCACCTGATAGGGCCCTATCTATGGGTTAAATAGAACTAACAGCATACTTATACTAAAATGAATTGAGTAAACTGAATAGCTTGAAATAGAAACGTTTTTGACAATCAAACCGTTTTATGCTTAACTGAATTATTTCAAATAGAACTGTTTTTCGACATTAAAACTGTGTTTATACTTAACCGAATTATTACATATAACTGCTTGAATAGTTTGAAATAGAAATGTTTTTGACAATTAAACTGTGTACTTATGCTAAACTGAACTGTTTTCAATAGAACAGATTATTTACATAAAAATGGATTTGGCGTTAAATAACCTATATAGGTTGATATGCCATAAAACCAAACCAAACCAAACCAAAACATTATTATCCACGCCAACTCTTCTGGCTTACGGTATTTTTTTTATTAATTTTCTTCCTCCCCCACCAGGCTTTTTCGATGGACAATATCCCATGTTAATATATACATTTTTGTGTCGTTGTTTAAGTTTTGTTGTTGTTGTTTTTTTTTATATATATATGATATCGAGTATTCCTATCTAATACAAATAATTTGCATCTCATTTTCTTGAACAGATTCTGGTTTGTGCATATATCATTTATCAGAATAGTCACAAAGAAAGAAAGAAAGAAAGAAAGAATGAGAGAGAGAAAGAAAGAAACATGGAATTTGGTATGGAATTTTTTGTCCGGATTCCAAGATGGGATCATAAAAAATAATCACGCAATAAATAAAAAAAACCTTTTTTGTGTTTTGAGTAATGTAGGTCAATAGGCTCAGTACTAGCAATTTAAAATGGTACTCTTGCACAATTCCCAGAGGATCACGATTTCCTACCCAGCCATGCCTACTCTTTTATTCCTTTTGGGCTAGTTCCCTGCATTCGTTTATGTGGTTAATTGTTTTATATTTGTCACCACATAACCTATACTTCCTTTTCTGTCGTGCATTATCAGTTTTTACTTTGATATAATTCATTTTTATGATATTATTTTGTGTTGCTATTAATAAAGATTCGTCCTGCTGCTGCTGCTGCTGCTGCTGCTGCTGCTGTAAAGCTAAAACCTAGACACGCTAAGCATCTTATTCCTCAGCTTGAATAAGTGAACTAACTGGTTCTCCTGATTTGATGCCAATCTGACTTCTATTTTTTTTTTCTTTTTTTCTTTTTTTTTTTTTTTTACTTCTGAAGTGTTAAGTTACTCAAAATAAATTAAACGGTCGGTTTTTAAATTTGGAACTGGTCCAAAGTCAGAGTATTTTTCAAAATACTTTTTAATACACTCGCTAAAAGGCTCTCTCACACACACACACACACACACACACACAAAAGCATCCTAACTTTGTGCTGCAATTAGAGTGTGTTAATTTCCTTCAGTCATGTTCTTGTGAAAGGTGACAAAACGAGCCAAACCTATTCCCACTTTGCTGTACCTCCCCAAATTCATCAAAGGTGTAGGGAATGTTCTAGATCAATATCTCAGTGACAGTGGTCACATGTACATTTTCTATTTGAGGCCTCGTTTATGAGTACATGTCACATACAATGAAGCCGACAGTTTTTTCCTCCTAACAAGATTGGCGCAACATAGCCTTACCCCTTCCATTTGATCTTTTGACAGATTGATCTTAAACTAATAATATAAATCTTGGTCGCTTCATAGAAGTCATTTGAAAGCTATTCTCGTTGACCATTATTAGTATTGCTTCGTCTGAAACACAGGATTCAGGTTACCTACGTTATGTACTGGTTACCCATTTAAGTAATGAGCAGGCTTAACTTCTAAGGCTTGAATTAACTTGAATTAACCGTAGCTCTGAAACTTTGTTTAAACAGTCACATCGGCCTTATAGGCTGGGTAATATATCCAGGACAAATTGCTGCAGAAATTAAACAGTGTGTTTGGGTGACTAACAAAAACTATATAAGTAAGTAAAGTTAGCGACCGTGGTCGACGGCGACCAGAAGACTCCCTTTTCAATAGCTACTACACCGAGGTGTAGGGGAGGGCGCTACTCCTTTCCTTGGATTACTCCACTTTACCCTTGATACATACTTTGTATTGCTGAGTGTTAAGCAAGGAGGTATCAAGTACCATTTTTAAAGTCTTTGGTATGACTCAACCTGGGATTGAACCTCGGTCTCCCGGACCGTTGGCGAATAAGATGCCAAAAGTCTACTAAAAACATTAGATGGAACAAGTTCAGATATCTTGTTAAAATTTAATAGTTTATATCTATCATGACAGATCTTCGAACTACTCTCTAGAAACTCAAGGAAATAGTTCGACGCGCCAGCAATTCTGGTTAAAATATCATAAGTTGTTCTCGCAAAAGGGCATGTTTGGTTTTTTCTCAGACTTGCTCAAACTGTAAAGGTGTGTTTGTACCAACATATCAAATTTACCAGATGAGACAGATTCTGATTACAACAACCAGAAACAATGGTTTGCTTTGGCTTCTTTATTTGATGGAATATCAATCTTCGAGGGTTATTTAATGCCAAAGCTATCCTTGAAGAAGTATCGTAGTGATATTATTTAACCCATAGCTGGCAGGGATAAATGGGTTCATACCTTTCCCAATGGTATAAGTTTGAAAATGAACTTAATGATTGAGTGAAATTCGAACTCTCTTACGACGATGTCTCGTTCCAGCTCCTTAGCCGTTACGCCACAGGGACAACCTCAGTAACAATATGGGCTATGCCAGTAACAAAACGTTGATATTGTGAAACCTCACTAATTAGGATGAGTATTTCATAATGGTCCATTAGCCTATAGTAGAGTGTTCGCCACGGGTGTGAGAGACCGGAGTTCAATCCCAAGTCGCGCCATACCAAAGAATAAAAAATGGTGCCTGATACGTCCTTGCTTAACACTCAGAATTAAGGTACGGATTAAAGGTAAAGTACAACAGTCCAGGTAAAGGAGTAGCACCCTCCTTACACTTCGGTGCAGTAGCTAATGAAAAGGAAGCCTTCGGGTCACCCTCGGCTACTGTCAGCTAACTTTATATTACTTATTTCATGCTTTGCTTGATAATTTACTTTGAATTTATTATTTGTGTTTTATGTATCATTGTTTTATAATAAATGTGAAGTCTTACTAATTAAGATGGGATGGTTATCTTTTAATGGGAAGAAACAGTGACAAAAAGTCTTCTAGATAATGTCTTTATTATTTCCAGAGGCCGATTGAGGATACGAGAGGTCCATTGGGGATACGGGTGGTCCGTTGAGGATACGGGTGGCTACTTTCTGTAATCCATCCTGCCAAATGAATATAATAATCAGAATTAATATAGTTTTAATTAATATATATTAATATTAATAAGACTAAAAAAAAATTGCATAATTTTTCAAGAATTAAAGTTAATATACTTCTAATTTATTTTCTCCACAAATAGTATTTTGGGTATTTGACATTGTGAAATTAGACTTGATTAAAATAACAGGCCATTTAAAAAAGGGAGGTGGAAGCAAATTCCTTTTTCTAGGTTAAGCTTCTAGGCAGTGAATGTAATTGGACATCTCTGGAAAACAGTTAAATTGATATGGCTTCAAGTATTCCTATATAATATGAATAATTTATACACATGTCGATTAGAGTAACTATTCCTATTTAATAGTTATTTGTTTGCACACAAATATATGATTTCAAGAAATTATTCCTCAGTAAACAATTGTTGCGTCAAGTAACTATTCTTCATATAAATAATTGATAGTTGTATATCAAGTATTCCTATCAAATGCGAATAATTTTAAACAAATCTATGGGACTCTAACAGATACTACCACTGTAGGTCAGAGTTGACCTGGAAGTAATGGCAGTGAAGCAGTACTTCACATTTCCCAGAACTTCTGAACTGGAACCTCATCTTCCGATACAGTTTAGAATTATACCCAGGACACCCTTCGGCGGGGGGGGGTCTCTCACCTCTTCAGGAAGATACAGTCAGTATTATTCGAAGCACTGACGGTAGGGCAGAAAGATGGTCGGAGGCTGACGTCAGTAGTGGTAGTAGTGGTAGTATAGTTGCCCAACTATCTAATGTATTTCGTATTTTAAATGTTAATGTCAAAAATAATCAGTATTTTACATTTTTGTCGAAAACGAATTTTAAAAACTTGTTTTACTATTTCGGCTTAATTTCTTGGCATATCAACCTGAGTGGGTTATCTAATACCAAAGCCATCTATCTAGAAGAACAGCAGTGATTCTATTTATCCCATAACTGGGAGGATAAGGTGGTTTATACTTTTCCCAGGGGTATTTGTCCGAAAATGAACGCAATAGCGCGACTAGAGTTCGAACTCGCTTACAACGATTCCATAGTCCAGCGCTTTAACCACGAGGACACCCCCTTTTACTATTTCCTTACCTTATCTGTTATGTGATCCAATGTATTTTGAACTCGGGAAATTCCTTCAAGAACAAAAATACGCATAGAACCATATTACTTGTGATTACTGACGACAGTAGTGCAATGTTTCTCAGACATATTTCGCCTTGGAACTCTTTTTTTTATTTTGACACGAAACCTTTTAATATTATGTTCCACAGCTGAGACCCAATTTACGTGATAAGGATACAATTTTACCTTCAGATTAAGAGTTATCAATTTCTTTTCCTGGCTGTGATAAACAGGATTTGCTCAGTTTTGCAAAAATACCAGCAATGTATGTATTTACCAACCCCTCCGCATAGGCAGGATGTGACACAAGGTCAATTTTTTAGGCAGGGTTTAACAGGTTTGAATTCTGAGTTTTCTTTCTCCAAGACTGGTTGCCTAACCAAGACTGAAGAACCCAATCTGCCCTATTACATAACCATAGCTGGAGGGAAAATAAGAGGATTCATACCTTTCCCAAGGGTATTAGTGCTTTGTGAAGTACAATCAGCCTCGTTCAGGTTTTGAGCTCGTGTTAACGTGTCCATTTTCTGAGACGATAACCATTACACCACGAGCATCTCCAGCATCGTGTTACAGTTTGGTTTTTTTAATTTTTGTTTCTTTTTCTTTTCTTTTTCTTTTCTTTTATTTTTTGCAATATGATTGATTCGTACTAGAGTGACAATCACTTTTCCTATCATCATCTTTATTCAATCGTTATATATTGTGATACATTTATCCCAGCTTATACTTAGGGTAATGATCAACGTCGTAAGAAATGGACTCAGCGACCCGAGTTCAAATCTTAACCGAGGCTGTCTGAAGTTCACAAAACGTTAATATCCTCCAACTATGAGTAAATAGGCTCTTTAACTTTGGTATGGCAACTGATCTAGGAAATGAAAACTCTAAATTCAAACCTATTAAATTCTGCTTAAAAATCGACCTTGTGTCACTGCCTGCTCATGCAGAGGAACTGGGTGTATATATATATATATATATATATATATATATATATATATATATATATATATATACTCGGTCCTGCGTGATTGATTGTTCCAGAAAGCCTTGATGTAACGCGATGAAGTTAGAATAGTCTCAGTCTTCTATAAATATATGCATTTACCCTCACCACAAACAGGATGTGACACAAGGTCAATTATAAGGGGAGTTTAACTTGTTTGAATTCAGAATTTTCATTCTCCTATACTGGTTGTTATAGGAAGGTTAAAGTGCCCATTCTGCCCTGCACATGACCAATAGAAATCTTCACCATACGTTATCATAGCAGCATCCGGGTATAAAAGAAGAAACGCCAAGCCAACTTTTTATCTTTCATCATTGCATGGCCAGATAGCTGTATGCCGTTTTGTGCCTCGGGCCTTTGTCGCCAGTTGACCTCATGAGGAATCATTCACGACACTATACAGTCCTGCTGGCGGGGCTTAGAAGACGCTGTCTTTATTTCCTGCAGAGTGGTATGATCCTCACAAAAAAGATTGTCCTAATATGACACTAAACTGCATCTGGTGGAGAGAGTCTGGTTCTGGAGATCTGAGGAGTATGGAGTACAACTTTGCTGCTATTACTCCCATGTCCACTCTAAACCTGAGTGGTAGTATCTTTTAAGATTCCTTCTATGGGTCAATAGATCTATTTGATTTATTTATATTAGATTGGAATCATCATCATCATCATCACCATTTCGCGCAGTTAGCACGGATTTCCCAAATTCTCTCTTTCCATCCGTCCCTATTATCCATCGTTTCTGGCTGGTTTTCCAGACTACTGCCTGCGTCCGCGCAGAGATATCATAGGTAAGTTCTTGCTGGTCGACCTACACTAGCACGACCATGTGAAGGGGTCCCTAGGAAAATGACACTTTGGAGCTCGTCCTTACTTCTCCAGTAGTGTCTCGCATGTTGTGTTCGTCTTACTTGGATGGTTTTAGAGATAGGAGGTCAGTAGCAGTACAGCAGTTATTTCAAAGTCGATAAAAAAAAGTCTTGAGCTAAATAAATGGAACTATAAACGTACAATGTACGCAATTTCCTAATATGTATGCATAAAATAACTCTAGGCGAAGTAAAATCCCGATAAGATCAATCAAATAAATCAATCACTTTACCCACTAAAGCGTATGTATTTGATTCAAGGCGATATTTCACATCATCTAACATTATTTTTAATAAATTTTTAAAATCCAATAAAAAAAGATATCTTATCTCGGCAAACCTGATAATATTTTCAAGAAACCCTCTTTGAGAAACACAGTAACGATTGACTGTTCTGGTCGAATGCTGTGCATCTTATTTGATTTTATTATTTATATTGTGATCGAATTTAGTAAAAAGAAAAATTAAGACTTTTTCAACTACTCGAGTTTTTATGAGAAAAAATGTTTTGTTTAAATTGCTTGCTGAAAGAACCACTCCAAAATTCATTCTATTCATAATTTAACATCTCGTAATAAGTCGTGTATAACACGCATTTGTGTATAGTATACTTTCAGCTACAGAATTCAAGAGAAAACCATCTCTCGTGTATAATACGTATTGATTTTTTTAGAGTTTTTAGCAGTTAGATTTAAAGAAAACTTAATAGTGCATCTCCGTGGTGTAATGACTAGACTGAAGTCTCGAAGTAAATGAGTTCGAACTCCAACCGTGCTATTACATTCACTTTCAGTCTAATAAAGTAAGTAAAGTTGGGGACCTTAGTCGAGGGTGACCTGAAGGCTACCTTTTCTAATAATTACTACCACACTGAGGTGTAGAGGAGGGCGCTACTCCTTTCCCCTGAATTGCTCCACTTTACCTTTGGCGGCATCAAGAACCATTTTGGAGTCTTAGGTATGACTCGACCTGGGATTGAACCCCAGTCTCCCGAACTATTGGCGAACACTCTACTCAGTTGGCCAATGGCCTGGTATAAACTTCTTATCCCCCCTCCAGCTATGCGTAAAAAATTATCACTGCTGTTCTTCTAGAAGGATGATTTTAGCATTAAATAACCCACGAAGGTTGATATGCTATTAAAAAGACAAAGAATAAAAAAAAAAGAAACAGGACACTGCTGGAGAAGCAGGGACGAGCTCATAAATGATGTACTCCTATGGACCCCTCCCCATATGGCTGAGCAAAAGCCGGACGACGAGCTCGAACATACATACGGCAGCTCTGTGAGGATACGGGATGTAGCCCTGAAGACCTGTCAGAGGCGATGAACGATAGGGAGAAATGGCGAGAGAGGGTCAGGGATATCCGTGCTAGCGGCACGACATGATGATGGTGATGATGATGAATTGTTGAAGCACAGGAATGACCAAAAAAGAAGGTTGGTGGATGTCTACAACGTACATTGACAGCTTAACATATATAAAGTGCAGAGAATTTCTTTCACTTCCACAGAATGCATCTTAAGGAAATCCTTGTCCTTTTAAACAAGTGAAATATGAGTAATCTCGTAGCACAGTGGCTAACGTGTTGAATATCGTGATAACCTAGTTCGAACTCCAGACGCACTATTGCGTCTATTTTCGGATTAATATCCCTGGGAAAGGCATGAAATCCCTCAGGTATTGGTTAAAAAGTACCACTGCTAATCTTCTACGAGGATTGCTTGAGCATTAAATAACCCACAATGATTGATATGCCATTAAAGAAATAAACGAAACCAAGTAATTCTATATATCTGTATAACAAATGCATACACTTCTTTGGGTTTCAATTGTATATAAATGTAATACCCAAGTTGTTATATGCTAAACTGAATTATCTAAAATAAAACTGTTTTGACATTCAACTCTGTGTATTGCCCAGTTGGCTGGGGCTGTAGAATACACCAACTGCACCTCTACCGAGAGCTAAGACCCCCCCCCGCCGACAAGTGTCCTGGATATGACACTAAACAATCTGATGGTGAGGTTCCAGTAATGTTGGAGCGTTGGGGAATGCATAATACCCCTTTATTGCTATCGCTCCCAGGTCCACTCAAGCCCGGAGTGGTAGCACCTGATAGGGACCTATCTATTGGGTTAAATAGAACAAACTGCATACTTATACTAAACTGAATTAGAACTGTTTGACTAAACTGAATAGCTTGAAATAGAAAGGTTTTTGACAAGTGAAACGTACTTACATTTAAACTGCGTGCTTATGCTAAACTGAATTGTTTGAAATGGAACTGTTTTTGACATTGAAAATGTACTTAAACTAAACTGAATTGTTTTATATAGAACTGTTTTGACATTTAACTGTCTGCAAAGAAAACTTGTACTTATATTAAACTGAATTAGCTGCTTGACTAAACTGAATAGCTTTAAATAGAAATGTTTTTCACAATTAAACTGTACTTACATTTAAACTGCGTGCTTATGCCAAACTGAATTGTTTGAAATAGAACTATTTTCATAAAAATGGATTTGGCGTAAAATAACCAACAAAGGTTGGTATGCCATAAAACTCAAACCACCAGCCAACCAACCAAGTTGTTATTAGGGTAAAATCCGGCTTGTTACTTTTAAAAAAACAATACGCCATAGAATAGCAAGTGTACATGATGTCGTAAGATAATAAACGAATGCAACAAACTGGCACAAAAGGAATGCAAGACTGTGCACAACTCGGTGAGAAAGGTGATCAACTGGAAGATGTGCAAAAGATTAAAATGAGAATCATAAAATTCTGAGGGACTTTCAGATACAAACGGACCACAAAATCTCGGACAGAAAACTTGACCTAATGCTAATTAACAAGAAAAGAAAGAACTTACCAACAGGCGAATTTGGCCGTTCCAGCGGAGAACCATAGAGTAAAAATGAAAGAAAGCGGGAAAATAGACAAATAGTTGGATCGTACGCGAGAACTGAAAATCCAATGGAATCTGAAGGTGACGGTGATACCAACTGTAGTTGGTACACTGGGAATGATTTCTAATGGTTTGGAAAGGAGACTGGGGGAACGGGAAATCAGAGGAAGACTCGAGACCATAAAGTCTACTGTTTAGTCGGAATACATAAAAGAGTCCTGACTGCATTTCACATTGCATTAATACCCTTGGGAAAGGTATGAATCCAATTATTCTCTCTCCAGCTATGCGTAAATAGTAGGGCAGACTGGGTTCTTCAGCCTTGGTGAGGCAACTAGTCAAGGAGAAAGAAAACTCTGAATTCAAACCTATGAAACTCCGCTTAAAAATTGACCTTGTGTCATATCCTGCCCGAGCGGAGGGGTTGGGTAAATATATAAAAGAGTCCCGGGAATCTAAAGAGACTTTCAGTTGCTCAGATTTCAATTGAAAACCAACTGGTGTGAAATAATGGAATATTGGATTGTGAAAAATGGTATACACATCAAGCAGAACAATAACAGAAGCCAAAAAAGCTGCTATTCTCAGGGAGTTTTCTATCCAAACTGATTGAAAAATAAAGAACAATAGATCAGATATTGTTGTTAAGGACTGATAAAGAAAAATATGTCTTCTAATTGATATGTCAGCGTCAACAGATAATAAAGATATCAGTCAAAGAATAAAATATGTAAATACAAAAACCGAGAAATAGAAATCAAGAAAATGTGGCACCTTAAAACTACCAGTAATGCCATTAATATCGAGAGCACTGGATATGATCAAGAAATAGACAGATAAACATATTAACAAGATACATGACAGTCCCAGCCTATATGAAATAGAAAAAAATTGCACTTTGCGGAACTGCTCATTTTCTTAGGAGAGTGAATGAAAAATATCACCCAAACGAGACAACAAAAACATAAATCTAGAGAATAATCGCTACTTTTTCTCGCCCTAGGTTTCGAATGTAATATAATCAAGGATGGTTATTATATTAGTTATATTTTAATTGGAGTAATAAATTGCTAGTAAGCTAAAAACTTTGAATTGAAGTGTAAGTTGCATGCAAAGGTCAAATAGTGCATGTGTCACTCGGAATAGCAGGATATGAAATTGACAAGTTGTTTTGAAATAGGTTGTAGACAGGATGTTGAAAAATAAACATAACGTCGGCTAAAGATTGAATGAGGGCGCATGGCAAGAAAGTTTCAGTAATGATGTAACACAAGAAAGTTTTTAATAATTACGTAACCTGTAATTAAGAGAAATATAAGAAAATATAAAAAGAAGATTTCGAAGCGAATTCAGTTAGTTCTTCAGAGGGTCGCAGAGTCAGGACAATTGGCCGGACAGTTTCGGGTCCAAGGGACGAGCAGCCCAGTGGGGATAACGGTGGGGAGTAATGAAGTCATTGTTTTGATAGTTCGGCTATGAATGAAATTATCTGCTTTTACACCAGTAAATCTTTCAACCTTTCTAAAAGAAAATTTGAAGTCGTTTCATATTTGTGCGCCTTACAACTTGCAATAACATAACACTTATGTTTACTTGGTCGCTGTAACGTTACATTGAGAAAAGACCCGGTAAATGATTTAAGAAACCGAAAATAAGGCTGAAAATTTAATGATAAAAATGTTGAGATACAAACGGATTACCTAATCTCGGCCAGACGACCAGACCTAGTTATAGTCAACAACAAAAAAAGAACCTGCCGAATAGTCGACTTTACTGTTCCGGTTGACCATGGGATAAAAGACATGGAAAGCGAAAAGAGAGATAAATACCAACACCTACCAGGAGAATTGAAAAAACTATGGAACATAAAAGTGACAGTGATACCAATTGTAATTGGCACACTCAGTACTGTCACCAAAAAAGTGGTACAGGGAATGGAGGACTTGGAAATAAGAGGACCAGTAAAGACCATGCAAACTACAGGAGAGTTGCTCTCACTCAGACTCCAGTGGAAAATAATTAGCTAACGCTGGGGTGACAAACTTGCGAAGAGTAAAATAATAGAAATACAGGAAAAATTCACAAAAGAATACCATTCCAGTCCCTGGTAGCAATGGCGAAAGTTTTTTACTGACACTGCCTTCAATTGGTTTGTAATAACATGTTTCATTTTCTCCAAGGTTTTTAAATGGTGACCACGAAACTGAATTTTTATTTTCGAGAACTGGTTTCAAATCCGCTGGGTAAGTAGGCTGCGGTGCCACAGGAATATACTTTTCAGACATAAACTCGTTCACAGTGTCTTTTTTTAGAAAATAATGATATTTTTTGTCTGGTTGACAAACCTGATTGGAAATTGATTGACTAATTCATTACCCATCATTCTTGCCGTCAAACGTCTATCCAATTTTATTTATCTCTCTTTTCGCTTTCCGTGACTTTTATCCCGTGGTCAATCGGAACGGCAAAGTCCACAATTCGGCAGGTTCTCTTTTTTTTTGTTGACTATAACTAGGTCTGGTCGTCTGGTCGTCTGGTCGAGATTAGGTGATCCGTTTGTAACACAAAATTTTGTTGCATTTTCCTCATTTCGTAAAGTGACCCCTCGATGAGAATGGGTTTCATCTTCCACAGTCTCTTGCCTATCCAAAAATACTTTGCCCCAAACTAAAAAAACTATTCCTGAGATATAGCTTGATCTCCATAAGCCTATGCAATAATCCAATATCACTCAGCTAAATTTGAATTCTAAGAAGCAAATATGAACCGCGGGTTTTTATACGAAGTCAAGATCAACAATGATCAAGTGATTCTCAATCAAGATTCCCAACCAGAAAAATAATTCCAACTTTCGTCCGACCGCTTATATCTGCTTGGGTAGCGTATAAAACATATGGTAAGTTTAATGTAGGTCCAACGTGCCACTGGATTAACAAGGTTAAACATTGTCCCTAGTCCTATTAGTGGAGCTAAGAATTTGCTGACTGTATCCTCTGCAGAGGGGTAAGACCCCAACTCCCAAAACAAAGGAGTGTCCTGGGTATAGCACTAAACTACATCTGGTGATGAGTCCCCAATTTTATAAGTCCAGAAAGTGTGTAGTCCTCCTTCATTGCCATTACTCCCAGGTTCACTCTGACCCAGAGGGGTAGTAATCGTTAAGATCCAATATATGAGTCAACTAGATTTGTTTGAAAATTATTTGCATCCAATTAGACCGCGTGCAAAAAATCTTATGAATCAACTACAAAAAAAACTGTAAATATGTTCGTAGAATTCCTTCACCTCTAAGTATAAAATAACTTGACAAACCGTTAAATTTGATCAATTAATCATAAAAAATACTCCTAAACATTGTGAGCACTGTCACGATGACATTGGACTGACCCATTCCTCTCTCTCTTTAATGCAATGAAGTGGTTCTTCTTAAGGGTTGGAAACCACAAAAACAAGCTTACCTCGTGTTTGTCTTTTTTTTTATTCATTTTTTCTCTTTTCTGGAGATACCTAAAGGTTCAAATCTTTAAAGTTTGCCAGCAGGCAAATGAAAATTCCTTTTGCCATAAAATCGCAGTATTACCAGCGGCAATTATTAAGAGAGCGCTGCAAAACTTCAGTGTCAGGTTTTAGGTGAATATAGCTGGTGATGATAAGCAATTTGAATGATATAATTTTAAAAACAAAGTGATTACAATTTAATATGGCAAATATTGTTCTTTCTATAAAATTAATTTTTAAATATGGCAAATATTGTTCTTTCTGTAAAATTAATTTTTAAATCGGATATATGTAGCCTTTTTATGTACGTTCCAAATCCGACATGTCATTCTGTCAGATCCTGTATAAAGATTAGACCAGTGGAAAGTAGCAAGATAGATCCGTTATCCAATGCTACTTATGAGGAATTGTATAGAAAACAATAATACTTAGAAGATAGAAACTTCGGTAGATACAAGAATGAGTCAAAAGTTTTGCAATATTTCGGTAACGTGAGACATAATTCGACAGCTTTTGCTGAGTTGTAAAGATGACGAAGCACACTGGACTGTGAGATGCCGAGCTCGCCTGATACTCTCCTAATGTTACTCGCTGGATTTGCCGAGGCTGTGAAGGTGACGAACCACACTGAACTGTGAGATGCCGAGCTTGCCTGATACTCTTCTAATATTACTCGCTGGATATGCCGAGGCTGTGAAGGTGACGAACCACACTGAACTGTGAGATGCCGAACTCGCCTGGTACTCTCCTAATGTCACTCGCTGGATTTGCCGAGGCTGTAAAGGTGACGAACCACACTGAACTGTGAGATGCCGAGCTCACCTGATACTCTCCTAATGTTACTCGCTGGATTTGCCGAGGCTGTGAAGGTGACGAACCACACTGAACTGTGAGATGCCGAGCTTGCCTGATACTCTCCTAATATTACTCGCTGGATTTGTCGAGGCTGTAAAGGTGACGAACCACGCTGAACTGTGAGAAGCCGAACTCGCCTGATACTCTCCGAGTGCAACTCGCTAGATTTGCTTCTGTAGTTTAAAGCACGGCCTCGGAATCAACCATTGTAAGTTTTCCAGACCTTGCATGGTCGTCTTGGTTCTGTAACCCGAGCGAAATTTCTCGAACGATCTGGTTACTGTACTGTCATATAATGCACTTTCATCTTTAGCACAACAAATTTTTTTGATTGCTTTCGCTGTCCTATGGCGTAATTCGAACTCGTAAAGCTTGAGTTCCTAAATTAAACTAGATTGCATCTGTACAACTTTCAAATCACATGCAAACTGAAGCAATGCACAATGTATCAACACACCAACTACCGCGGTACTTTCCACGGGTCGACGTTCTTCTGTCTCTTGGTGCACACGCCACAAACTAGCGAGTAGTAAGATATTGGCAAGCTTTTGGATTAACTACGTAATTAGAAGATAGAATTTGAAAGAGATATAATCTCAACAGAAAACCATGCTTGCATGAAAAATTGGTAAGATATTTATTCCTGATAGAAGTCTTGTATAGATCTCTCAACAGAAAGAGATAGCAAAAATAATTCCTCTATTCTTACGTATAACAAACTGAACACAAATCAATTATTCATGAAAGATAAGCTTGGAGTATCTGCAGACAACCGTGAGTCAGAGTAAACCATCTGAACTTTTCATATAAACATCTCTACGGATTTCAAGAAATTCTTCGAATTTACTAAGCTTTACTGAGTCTGACACACAGACTTCAGGTTGCTTACAGTACCTAATGCTTCTTAACATTAACCCATCAGAGTTCTGAGTGGGTTTATCGTTATTTAACTTCGTTGATCTGGCTGAAATATGTGTTTTCAGAATGACTACGCTTAGATTTAATATTAAATCACAAATAGTGGGTACCTAATAAAAATAGAACTCCTTACCCAGCCTTAAATGGTCGTCAATTTTAACTTGGTAACCATTACACAATGGCGAGCTGCCCCAATTACTAAACGTGGCTTATGGACTGCGGAATCGTAGTACGCGAGTTCGTACTCCAGTCGCGCTATTACGTTCACTTTCGGACAAATACCCTTGGGAAAGGTAGAAACCCCCTTATCCTCCCAGCTATGGGTTAAATAGTACCACTACTGTTCTTCTAGGAGAATGGCTTTGGCATTAAATAACCTACAAAGGTTGATATGCCATTAAACAAAGAAACCAAACCAAACCTAAACGTGGCTTAGATTTGCCACTGGGACGCAGATATAGATAATTTGGGAAGATCAAACTTATTAGTAATAGATCTGCAAAACTAGCTTGCCCCCGAAGGTTGATATGCCATTAAACTAATAAACTAAACCAAGAAATTCTGAACATCTATGTAAGACAAATGCATATACTTGTTTGAATTTCAATTGAATATATGTAATACTCTACCAACTAGGCCAATGGTCCGAGGGACAATCCCAGGTTGAGTCATACCAAAGACTTTAAAAATGGTACTTGATACCTACTTGCTTAACATTCAGCAATACAAGGTACGTATTAAGGGTAAAGTGGAGCAATCCAGGGAAAGGAGTAGCACCCTCCCCTACACCTCGGTGTTGTAGCTATTGAAAAGGGAGCCTTCGGGTCGCCCTCGACTACGGCCTTTAACCTTACTTTACTTTTATATGTAATACCCAAATTGTTATTACTTGTATTTACATGATTGCCAGCTCTGTGTCTTTGGGTCACACCTGGCTAGTCACTTTAAAATATGATACGTAAGAGAATAGCCACAAAGGTTGATATACCAAACCAACAAGGTATCAGATTTTTTAGGTATTCTTAATTTCAGTTTGAGTGTTAAAACGAGATAATTGTAAAATAGCTTTCAACTTCAAATATTAGCCACGGAATTTCACACTGAGATTGTTTGTTTTAATTTAAACTACATAACAGGGATTATTTTATGAATGATTGATAACAAAGTGAAAGATGGAGGTGGTGTAATGCTTATCGTCGTAGGAAATGGACATGGCGACACGAGTTCAAATACTGGACCAGGCTAATTGCATTTCACATAGCACTAATACCCTTGGGAACGGTATGAATCCAATTATTCTCCCTCCAGCTATGGATAAATAGTAGGACAGACTAGGTTCTTCAGCCTTGGTGAGGCAACTAGTCTAGGAGAAGAAAAACTCTGAATTCAAACCTGTTAAACTCCACTTAAAAATTAACCTTGTGTCATATCCTGCCCTAGTGGAGGGGTTGGGTAAATATGGATAACAAAATGAAAGAATTGTCATGTAAATAAATCCAATAAACCAAGAAGCCCAAAAATGAGTATCGATTTCCCTAAGAAAATTTTTGAACAACCCTAATATATGTATAGTACTCTATTATCCGGAGGAAAGTCCTCGTCGTGTAGTGGAGAACGTGTTGGACTGTCGACATCTTATTAAGCAAGTCCGAGATCCAGTCGCGCTGTTACGTTCACTTTCGGACTAATACCCTGGGGTAAGATATAGAGTATCTCTCCATAGCTATTACCCAAGATCCAATCAGACCTGGAATAGTAAAACCTCTTAGGTTCCCATTTATCGGTCCCTTGAGAACTCCTTATCCCCTAACTATGAGTTAAATAGAACGTTAAATCGAGCCCCAACTATTCTTCTATAAGAAAGGCTTTGTCATTAAATAAACCAGAAAGGCTGATATGTCTAAACCAAAACTGAAACCTCTATTATACGCGAGGCGTTGGAACCGATTCAATGCGGAGAGCCTTCTATACAATCAAACAAAATGTCTATATCCGTTCTTCTTGTATTTAAAAACATAGCGAGATTCATCATGGTTTGTCTTTGTTCAGATAAGATTGGAATCTAATTAAATTAAAAACCATATTGAAAATTACGACAAATTTAACTAATCAAGAAAGCAATATTTAATTCTCCAAGTAACCGCCTTTTTATTGTCAATATCACTATTTATCTGTTCTGCTCATATTTCCTCGTCTTTATATCGTATGATATGACACTAAATTGCATCCAGGGGTGAGGCTCCAATTCTGGAGATCCAGGCAGTATAGAGTCACCCGTTCGTTGATATTACTCCAAGGTCTACTCTGACTCGAAATGGTAGGACCATCTATAGTTCAAACAGATCTGTTTAAAAACGTTTATCGTTAGATAGGAATACTTGAAACCATATAACTATGAGTGAATTGTTTGTATTAGATTGGAATACTTGATGGTATACAAATTATAAATCAAATAGATCTGTTTAAGATAATATCTAAAATGATTTTGAAATATATTAGTACTTAAAACATTTGTAACAAAGTACGAAGTGTTTCCCTGTTTAAATAGATCTGTTTGAGACGTTTAGAATAATTGTAAAGATGTATTTTTGTACTGTGTGTGTGTGAGAGAGAGAGAGAGAGAGAGATCCAGAAAAAAGTTATGAACACTTGAAATTCTTCACTTTACGTCTTACATGATAATCAAACGGAAAAGGTGTTGATAACTAAGGGTCCCTTTTCCGTCTGATGAATGAGCACTCCACATGAAACGGACTTCTAGTGCTCATAATTTTATATTTTTCTGAGGTTTATACATGCTTTGCTGTAGTAGTGTCGAGCACTTTTTCTTGCAAACTGTTTTTATTTGTAATTATATTAGAAATATATTTTTCCTGTGTAAAATAAAGGATTGTTTTCATCATTAGGTTATCACTATATCTAGATCTCTATACACATATGATCTCTTCATGTTTACGGGTATATATATATATATATATATATAAGATGTTTTGTTCCTTAGTTATAATCACCTACACATACAGAAATAGATAAAGAATCTTTTCTAACAATAAATAAACAATAAAATAGCAAAATAAGATACACAGACGACTAACATCCGGTAAAAACAACGCGCTGCGCATCTACTTTCATATACACAGGCACTGTATACCACTCACACATACACATACGATAATACGGAACTACAACCCAGACATACACACACACATACGCACACCAATGTACACATTCAGACACACATTCACAAACACACACACACACACACATTCACACACGCGCACTTACAATCACACGTAAAGATTCCTTCAAAATCCCAACGGTTTTTGACTGTATTTTTCGATTTTCGATTCATTTCATTTTGTTAACTGCCTGATGATTGTTGTTTTGTAAAAACTCCATGAAATCCGGGGTCGCAGTCTAAATTCCATAGCAATAAATATATTAATCTGATATATATTTATTTATTATTATTATATTACATATATATTACCCATAAAAATGATGAGATCATTTAAGAATAAATTAGCACATATCCCTCCGATCACATTGTTCATTCTCGGTACCCCTGCGTATTATTAGAATGTAGTATGTGCACTCAGTGAAAATAGAAACACATATACACGTATACACATACAAAATATATGGATGGATACTATATATGATTTATATATGCGAATATATGTGCGTTTGCGATTGTGTATGAATATACAGTGTAGGAGGTGCCCGTGGTGTAATGGTTATCGTCGTAGGAAATGGACACAGCGACACGAGTTCAAATCCTCGACGAGACTGATTGCATTTCTCATAGCACTAATACCCTTGGGAACGGTATGAATCCAATTATTCTCCCTCCAGCTATGGGTAAATAGTAGGGCAGACTGTGGTCTTCAGCCTTGGTGAGGCAACTAGTCTAGGAGAAGGAAAACTCTGAATTCAAACCTGTTAAACTCCGCTTGTGTCATATCCTGCTCGAGCGGAGGGGTTGGATAAATAGGATGAATATACAGTGTCGCCCATAAATAAGTATATCTTCTAAACTAAACATAAAGAATTTTTTAATTAAATATTATTTATTACTGATTTGTCCCGGGAAGGGATCTATTTTATCGAAGTAGCTGAGTGGTTTGGCAACTGTAACAGGCGTAGTACAATCAAGTAGGTTGGTAATCGTACTGGTACTAGATGTGTGTTCGGACCGACACTAGACGTTCGTAGACGTACTCGTTGTCATTGTACCTCTACATATACTGTATTTATAGCTGACACTAGCCAATCATATTACTGTGACGGGGTCGGGGGTGACCCAGGTGTATGTGTATTCATAACATCAATTACCAAACTCTACCGTATCGAAACTCTGTAATCAAGAATAAAATTGCATAGATAAATTAGAGGTGAACTTATTTTGGACTGTTACATATTTATATTTTTATTTTACAAATGATGAAAATGCTATTGACTTTATTGATATATAATATTTTATGATATCCGTCTTGACTAAATAGTATTCTCACAAGAAACAATACAATCCTGGTATGTTTCATTTAGAATATATCAAATAAAAAACAGTTAAGTTGCACTTTAATAGATAGATAGATAGATAGATAGATAGATAGATAAGAACAGACTGAGATAGATAGATAGATAGATAGATAGATAGATAGATAGATAGATAGATAGATAACAACAGAGATAGATAGATAGATAGATAGATAGATAGATAGATAGATAGATAGATAGATAGATAAGAACAGACTGAGATAGATAGATAGATAGATAGATAGATAGATAGATAGGAACAGACTGAGATAGATAGATAGATAGATAGATAGATAGATAGATAGATAGATAGATAGATAGATAGATAAGAACAGACTGAGATAGATAGATAGATAGATAGATAGATAGATAGATAGATAGATAGATAGATAGATAGGAACAGACTGAGATAGATAGATAGATAAGAACAGACTGAGATAGATAGATAGATAGATAGATAGATAGATAGATAGATAGATAGATAGATAGATAGATTTTATATCATACATCTTCACTGATGCATCGGGATGGGTCACCAGTGATGTTTCCTCTGGGTTCATGGGGGGTTCGGGTCTTGCAACATGAGACCCCCTCGCCCAAATGACCCAGTTGGCATTGATCCTACTCCAACTCCCATCCTGGCAGCTAAACTGCGCATCCACACAAGCCAAATGACCACAGAAATGACTCTATCACTTTAAATTTTACAACAGCCAATCAGAGCTAAGCTCTTCTGATGACTTCTGAATCTTTCCTTTAAAATCTGGAGGCCATTTTGCTCTTGCTTTCCGGCCGCCATGACATCTTCATTCGGCTATTTGTTCACTCCGGTATGTAGTTTCTTTTTCATTTTTCTTTCTTTTCCTTTTTTTTTCTTTTTTTTTTTCGAAACTTACAAATAAATAAATAAATGAATAAATAATTTTTTTTTTAAATTCTGTACATAAATATAAAATTGCGATTAAAACAAACAAACTCCTATATAAAATTGAAATATACGTTTAGTTTTTTGGTTGTTTTTTTTTTTAACTTATTTTCATTAAACACTGTACATAAATATACAATTACGAACTAAAACAGACGCCACGCATTACTATATGTTAAAATTTCCTTATCGAACGATTTACGAAAGAGAAAAAAAAACGAACAAACAGAAAAACCAACACTTGAGTAATACGTTGGAATCTTCACGAAAACATTGTCGTTTTAAATGCTATATTTACAAACTGGCTAAAACGTCTAAGATATTATTAAATAAAATGAATTGATTTCAAATGAACGCTTAAAACCGAATACAACCACACACCTTCACGCAAAAAATTTTAAAAAATAGATAAAAATAGATTAAAATATATGACTAAATAAAATCTTACAAAACGTATATATCGTTCAAAATAAGTTGGACTTTTCTTTTTTTTCAGCTATCTACAACCCCAACAATCTGCCCTTCGGATCTACAACCAATTCGTTGCTCTTTCTGCAGCACTGGTAATATTTTTCAGGGCCTTTCTTTTTACCGCTCCTGAAATGCCGATGCTTGTTAACGCTTTACTCATCGACATTGCATTAAATCCGCGACACCCCACTTCGACTACCTGGCTTATTGCCTGCCAACAATTCACTCGACATTGCTCTACTAGCGGTTCATATTTGGCTTTCTTTCGTGCGTGGACTCCATGTTTTCTTCCCATGGAACCGAAAATTCACACATTATCACTTTCTTTGTGGAATTTGAAAACATTACTATATCTGGTCGGAGCTTTGCCTCTACAATATGTGCTGGAAACTTTCTCTGCCTATCCAGGTCCACTAACAATTGCCAATCTGGCGCCGATGATAACAGCGTTACGTTATTTTTTGTCTGAGGCTGTTTCGAGCTCTCCGCTCTTACAAAAATAATCTTATGTCTTTCGGGACTGAATCTATTCGATTTTATTGCCTCTTATTCCACTTCAGCAATAGCTTTGAGGACCTGATCGTGTCGCCAACGATAACGCCCTTCACTTAATGATCTTGCGCATCCTGAGAGCAAATGCTGTAACGTTCCTTTACCCCCGCACAATTGACATGCTGGGGTATCACTTTTGCCCCATGTGTGAAGGTTTGATGGGCTTAGAAGAACATCGTAAACTGCCTGGATCTGGAATCTGAGATGGCCGAAGTCGGACCTCCACAAGTCCGACCAGGTTATTCGCCGCCGAACATAATTTTCCCATCTGGTCCAGGCACCCTGTTGGGAAAGTCCTACCATCTTTGCCAGCCTAGTCTCTTCCATGCCTTCTCTTACTTCTTTTTGTAAGAGCGCCCTTCTTTCTTTCCCTCTGGCGTTGTCTATCCTGGGACTCGGATAGTATCCCAGGCCTCTTGTCCTTCTGGCCTCTGTAGCGACCATAACCTTCGGCTGCAACCTCTCTCCCGCAACCTTCAGTTCCTTGGCAGCGCTCTACTTCCTTCCTGTGCGGATTTCAATACCTGCTCCTGATACCTTTAGAGTTTCTATACAAAATCGCCTCTCTTGTGCGTGTCACCACAAACTCTACTTTGAAACCCCTGAAAGGAAGTTGGATCGCGTTGGTGGTCTCGTATAATGCCGCGCTACTTAGGCTCTTTGGCAAACCCAACCATCTCCTTAAGTAACCGCTAATTTTCCTTTCCATTCCTTCTACCGTAGTAATAGCTACCTCGTATAACATGAGTGGCCATAATATCCGCGGCAGAATTGCATGTTGATACAACCACGCCTTAAACATGCCGGGCAATCCTGATTTATCTATCTTCCTTAGCCAATCATCAAGGTCGCCCCCTATTCCTTTAATTGCTGCTTGATCCTTGGTGTAGAACCACTTGCCAAGGCTCTTTACAGGCTTCTCAGTCACAGTTGCGATGAATTCGCCGACGATTGTGAACCGTGCCGTGCTTTTAATCTTTCCCTTTTGTAGTACTAGGGGCCTAGATTTTCCTTGTTTAAACCTCCTGCGGGCCCATACTATGAGTTTTTCTAAGGCCCTTACTATCCACTGACAGCCTATGACTGATGATGTTGACACTGTAATATCGTCCATGTATGCTCTCAATGGAGGCTGCCGTATCCTCGACTTTGCCCTTGAACCCCGACACTCCACTTCTGCTGACTTGATTATTATATTCATCGCAAGGGAGAAGAGAGTGGCTGAGATCGTGCATCCAGCTATAATTCCCCTCTCTAGATAGATAGATAGATAGATAGAGAGAGAGAGAGAGAGAGAGAGAGAGAGAGAGAGATTATAATGTTTCGTTCAAGGGGTAATCTTCGCCAACTGTTTATGATGTTTCCACTCTCATATAATGTCAAATACCAAGTAATGAATACTAAATAGAATACAGACTGCTATGCAATGCTATACAACACAATACAATCGGACTTCTATTTGAATGATTTACTATTCCTGGTCACGTGACCACCGGGAACACAATCTATTTTCAACTGCAGTATTTGTTGCCTGGAGATCCGTGTTCGACCACACGGGTCGGTATCAGCACATTCTTCTTATATATATATATATATATATATATATATATATATATATAAAGTTCTTATATGAACTGAGGACATTTTAATATTTACACATCGGACTCTAGGATGGTGTAGACTTTATAGGGTTATTTTCCTTGTAAGCAAAATTGGGATTCCTTTAATTAAAAAAACATTTTATCAACAGCAACGTAAACATTCAAACTATGAATAAGAAAAATATTTGAAATTAGAAGAAATTTCTGGCTTTCTTAAAACCTCCGTGTTTTTCAATTATTTCAACGGGTATATAATTCAAAATCACTTCTTTTGACTCAAAATTTTCTGAAATAATGTATAGGTAAAATATCTGAAAATCGAAAAGAAATTAAACGGGAAAACCAATCGAATGGAGAGTTTATATATTCATTTTTAAATTTCTCTCGTTATGAACTTCATCAGAAAAAGGTTGAGAAAAAAAATAATTGATTTTCAGAAAATTATTGGAGAACGTAACAATTGTCTACCAGGTTGTTATGGCAACGTAATCAGAAACTCCGATTGTTATAAAACCTTAAAAAGTGGAAAAAGAAAACCGTTCGAAGTTACGTTAGTGACCGTTGTTTAAATTGGAATCTCTCGTTATTTTGATTATAAATCAAATATCCTCAAGCGATATTGATAAACACGTTAATCGAATAGTGAAAAAAAGAAAATAAAACAGTGCTGGAATATGTGTAACTGAAAATTAATTGGGATAGAAAGAGAGAGACGGACGGACGAAGGAGAAAGTGGGATTCAGGCTGACGATCAAAGAAGATAAGAGAAATGACCATGTCCCTAAACAAAATATAACTTTACAGAATCTGTTAATCGAGGAATATGAATAACAAGGGTCCCGTATTTAAAAAAAACAGTTTATGCATTGTTGATTCGCTTCTCTCGCTAGACAATCACCCAAATACTGCTTTGCTTCTCCTAACAGCCTGAAGGTCTCCCCTGCTAATCACTGTCCTCTATGCAACAAGACAAAATTTTTAAAAGACACAACACTGAGAGTTTGAGCCTTTCTAAAACAGTGTACAATTATTCTTTACAATTATCATTTATAACTGAGTTAATGTCAAGCACTAGTTTTTACAAAACCAATGATTGGATGTCAAAGAAGGTCGAAATGGAAAATTAGATTAATGAGGATTTGTAGTGTCGTCAGTAAATTAATGTCCGTAGTGTTGCCATCCAAATGAAAATCTGTTGTGTTTTCAACGTCGACTGCTACGTTGGTGAGGTTATTTGTTGACTTGGAAAGGGAACAAAGACTCAACTCGACTTACGGTGTCAGGACCTTTCGTTGTCGTATTCTCTTCATACAATTTCTAAGGCCGTGGAAACCGAAAGAAATGGCCAATGGACACTACCTGGTCGCTTCTTCGTAATTTAAGAGACTTTCTCATCTCGGATCTTTGCTTCTTCGTTCTACGATCACACCTTTGCCACCTTAAGAGAAACAGACACCCAATCACGAAATCCATGATATATATACATATATATATATATATATATATATCATGTCGTGCCGCAGGCACGGATATCCCTGACCCTCTCTCGCCACTTCTCCCAATCGTTCATCGCCTCTGGCAAGTCTTCAAGTCTACATCCCGTATCCTCACAGAGCTGTTGTATGTATGTTCGAGCTGGTCGTCCTGCCTTTGCCCGGCCATGTGTGGGGGTCCATAGGAGTACATCACTTATGAGCTCGTCCCTGCTTCTCCAGCTGTGTCCTGCATGTCTAGTTCATCTGACTTGGATAGTTTTCGTGATGGGAGACAGGTTGCCGTATAGTTAGTGCCTTTGGGGTGTTGCTGCCAGGACTTGTTCAATATTGCTCGCAACTTTCTTGTGTAATTGCCGTCGAGCTTCTTCTCCAGCCGTTTAGTTAGCGTCCAAGTAGTGCATCCATACAGCAGTATCGATACGACCGCTGCCTGGAAGAAATTGCGTTTCATTTTATCGGTCAGGTCTGATTTCCATATGATCGATAGCCTATCGATAGCTGTCCATGCCTTCGTTAGCCGTGTGTCGATGTCTTTTTCAGTTGATGAGACACTGCTTCCTAGGTAGGTAAATTTGTCTACCAGTTTCAGAGAGCTTCCGTCTCGTGTGGAGATGTCGCCTGTTGGATTATAACACATATATTCCGTTTTGTGTGCATTGACATGGAGGCCAATGCCTGTGGCGGCTCGTTCCAAACTATGCAGTAGTGTTTCGGCTTGGTTGGGTGTATTTGCCAGTATCGCTATGTCATCGGCTTAGTCGGCGTCGGTAATTGTTTTTGCGGTGTACCTTCTGCTTCTTTTCAATGTCAGCTCGAAGCCGTTTTCTCTGATTTTATCAATCGATGTTCTAAGCACGTAGTCTAGACAGATGATAAAGAGGTATGGGGCTAGCGTGTCCCCTTGTAGTACTCCTGCAACAATGTCGAAGTATTCTGTGTCTCCATCTGGTGAACGTACTTTCACTTTGGTGTTCCTATAGAGAATCGTTATTGCTGCGACTGTCTCTTTTGGTACCCCCGTATGCTAGTAGGATTTGTTCCATCTTCCTCTGTGAATGGAATCGAAGGCCTTGGTAAAGTTGACAAATAGTAATGTCACCTGTAGGTTTTTTTGCCCGGACGCCTTCAAGGATTCTACGGATGGTCAATATTTGTGAGGTCGTCGATCTATTTCTTCGGAAGCCATTTTGGTTTTTCCTAAGGATGTTGACGATTTTTGGGTTCTATGCGGTTTCGTAGAAGGGCATTGTAAGTTTTGGCTGCTATGGATGTAAGTGTTATGCCTCCGTAGTTCTTGGCTAATCGGAGGTCACCATTTTTAGGGAAGGGGAGGATGCATCCCTTCATCCATCTGTCTATCGGATTTTGGTTATAGACTGCGTTGCAGTGTCAGAGCAGTATGTCGTCGAATTGTCTGGTCTTCCATACTTCTGGGGGAATCTCGTCCAGCCCTGCAGATTTCCTATTTTTAATTTTTCTGAGAACCGAGTCGAGTTCTTCTTGAGTGAACGGTTCTAGTTTAATGTCAAATTGCTTACTAATTATTCTGGTGATTGGTTCATCCGTTACTTTCGGTGGGTTTCCTAGTAGATTTTCGAAATGCTGTTTCCACAGTTTTATTCTTTCCTGTTGGTTTGCAGCTTTCAGTTTTGCTTTGACTGTGCTCTTCCTTCTACTCACTTCGTTTATTGTTTGCCAGGCTATCCTAGATTGCCTATCTTCCACTGAGTCTTTAATCTTATCTATCTGATTTTGTATGTATTCTGTCAGTTCCTTTATATATATATGCCTGCTAATTGATATTGTGCCGTTTTTAGTTTTGGGGCATTTGTGTTTGTTGGGTTTTTTCGGTAGTTTTTAGAGGCTGTTTTCCCGAGTGCACGTTTTTTAGGGTGTCAACTTATTTCCATACAAAAGGTGTGCTAATTAAGTTAAAAATTTTGGATCTGTATTTTTGAATTTATCGACCAATCAGCGCTTACCTATTAGTTTTAAATTTTCTTGAGATACTTTGCAAGGGACAAAATTCAACTTGCTGCGAAAATTTAAAGGATCAAAATCCATTATCATTTAAGAAATCTTTTCCCTACAAGAATGTCAAAAATACAATTTTTAACCAATTAGCAAAAGTTTTAGCAAAATGATTGATAAATTAACTTTTTTATATGCTTTGGAGCCTACCTCAATCGTTTGAATAAGCAAAGGAATGAGTATTTCTTCAATAAGTCTAGAATTAATTTATACTAACTCAACTTTCTGTTTATTTCTTTTGAGTAATAATCTATCTATTGTACTTTCAACAATTTTGTTTCAACATTATTTAACAATCTTAGAATTAAGTGGATATGTTAGGGTTTACATAGCTTTATTAATACGAATATTACAGCCGAATCTTGCCTGTGAAAACACCAGCAGCCGCATAAACTTTTAATGCATAAACACGTTTTTCTCTCTCACAGAGTAGCATACTCACACAAAGATTTTTTACACACACAAAATATATCCCTTAAACTTAACTAACAAAACCTGCTGAATTTTATTGCAGGAATCTTATCAATCTCTCTTTAAAAATATATACGCTTTGTCTGATATTATCTTTGCTTACAATAAAATATTTTGTAACTTCTGTTTTTTAGTAAACTTTTCACTCAATTAAAGAAATAAAATTTATAGCTTTACACTTTTATCCGATATATATATATATATATATATATATATATATATATATATATATATATCATACTTCTACCTTGGGTGGGTGACACTTCTGGTCTTCGTCACTACTTACGGACCCTGGTCTGAAAGCGTATCATATTAACGTTGGCAATATGAAAGAAAGATTGAACTCTATCAAATCACATCCCGAAAGCTATTTGCTTAAAATGCTAGAAAATTTCGGGGTTAAAGTAATATTCAATTTTCAGAGGAGAAAAATGGGGAAATGTCTGACCAACTAAGAATTATATCATCTGGCGCAAAAGCTCGTCTGTTGAGACAATATTCAAATCTTCTAAAAAACAAATAAAACATAAGTTATATGGCTTTCTTCTAAGTTTAATATAAAAAGTAGCTTTTTTGTTACACCCCAAACCAAAGCTTTCCATAGTTTTTCAATTGGCAATACACTTTATGAAAATTAATTTTTGGATGATGTATTACTTTTTGTTATCCAAGCCAAACTCCGTTCGGTTGGGTTTCGTTGTTTAATAACATATCAACCTTCCTGGGTAACTTCATCCTTGCAAAAGAACAGCAGTGATAACTGGGGGAATAAGTGGATTCTTACCTTTCCCAAGGGTATTAGTCTGAAAGTGAATGTAATAGCGCGACTAGAGTTCGAACTTGCTTACTTCGAAACCACAGTCCAGCATGTCAGCCATTACACCATGGGTACTTCCCCTCACCAAAAAAACCGTAAATATTCGAGTAATGAACGACTTCGTGTAAAGAATGACTCCAAATTTTTGCCACAAATATATGTTTTTATTATATATTGCGTGTAATGAATGACCAACAAAAATATTCCTTTAACGTTCAAGAGAAAACATTTAAACATTTATTTATGCTTTCAAAATTGTAACAATGGGTTGAGTCATAGATAATTATCAACAAGTTGCAATTGGGTATTTCAAACTTTTAATTTTTTAAACGCAACCGGAAATTACTTGGTTAATGCGTGTCGTCATTGGTCATTCTCATTTCAGAAGTGAAAGAATGCGCATTATATAATCTAATTCATGATCTCTTGTCCCCAAAATGGAAGATCTTCGATATGTCATGAAACGAGAAGAACAAAAACACAACAGAAATAGCTCAGAAAATTTCTAATGTTTATGACCAAGGTGTCATTACAGACCGCCAAATCCGAAAATTTCATTCTGGTGATGCATCATTGAGGAATAAACCCAGACCAGGACGCTCATCAAAACTCGACTAAGATGCTCAAAAGAAATGATGGAATGCAATACATTAAAAAGTACGAGGGGATTAGTACTTGATTTCAACACATCCCAATCCACAATCTGTCGCCACTTGAAAAAAATAGGAAAAGTGAATAAGATGGGCATTTCGGTTGATCACACTTTTAGTGAAAAAAATGACAAAGTTTGTATATCCATGGCAACAAGTCTTCTTTCAAGGCAGAGGAATGACCCGTTTCTCAAGAATATCATTACAGGTGACGAAAAATAGGTCTTTTATGACAATGTTCAATACAAAAAGTAATATATGGACAAAAATTATGTATGTGTGATGGGATCATCGTGGTATTATTCTTTTTGAATTTTTAAACCTCAATCAGATTGATACTACCAACAACAGCAACGTGTGTAATAAAATCTAAGAAAACGTCCAGAACTCGCTGCTTCTCTATGATAACACAAGGCCACAATCAGAATCACGAAGGAAAAATATTGGATCTAATCTACTCTATTCTACACCATCCACCACATTCACCAGACCTTGCATCAAATGACTTCCATCTTTATCGTCCTTTACAAAATGCTCTGAATAACAAAAAATATCGGATATAGTCGACTCTGTCCTACACCATCCATCACATTCACTAGACCTTGCATCAAATGACTTCCATCTTTTTCGTCTTCTACAAAATGCTCTGAATAACAAAAAATATTGGATCTAGTCTACTGTATTCTTCATCATCCCCCACATTCACCAGACCTTGCACCAAATGACTTCCATCTTTATCGTCCTTTGCAAAATGCTCTGAATAACAAAAAAATGGCTCTAGTCTACTCTGTCCTACACCATCCATCACATTCACCAGACCTTGCACCAAATGACTTCCATCTTTTTCGTCCTCTACAAAAAGCTCTGAATAACAAAAAATATTGGATCTAGTCTACTCTATTCTTCATCATTCACCACATTTACCAGACATTGCACCAAATGACTTCCATCTTTTTGTCTTCTACAAAAAGCTCTATATAACTAAAAATCTTCGCAAGAAGATCCGATGAAAACATTTATGTAAAACTTCTTTTGAAACCAGGTGAATTTTACTCCAGAGGAATTAATGAGCTACTTGATAAATGGTTAAACGTGATTCAAAACTATAGCGAATGGACTATTGATTGAAATTAATTCATCATACAATTATTCATGAATAAATTATATTTTACTGAAACGGAAATTATTCATAACTCAACCCATTAAAACTGAAATCAATGTAATACTTTAAATAAACAATGTAGTCTAGACTTTGATAAAGCCTACCGTATTTACTTGGATATTTCAAACATAATAAAAAACACATATACACAATAACATTCACGATATAATAATTGTAGAGTTATCCCCCTTGCACAACTTACTGACTTCCTGTATGATATTAAAACACAGACAAGCTGCCATCTTGTACATATCTAGATTCTCGTTCCGTCTTTCCATTACACTTCTTCACACAACAGATTTACGCCCAAAACATCACATGGTGTCAGGAGTGGGATAAAAAGATGGAACGAGAATTTAGATATGTTATATATATATATATATATAATTGAAAAAACCCAACAAATCGTCATTTAGCTAATATAAATTTATTTCGGCTGGCACCTCAATAAGAACATCAGTCTCATCTGATAGCCATCACACAACGGAGAAAAAAAATTTGAATTTTCAATTTTTTCATCAAAATTTCCTCTGAGATTTAATTTTTTTATTTATTGCGGACTTTTTGTTCTCATCTTGGTAGTTTTTTTTTTTGTTGTTTCTTCTCACTACGTTTCGGATAGAGACGTTGAGTCTCTACGGTTCCAGGTGAGCATTGTCAGGAGATAGCGGTTTCAATTCCTACCCAAGCCGGCCAGAGGTTTACTTGATCAAAAAACGTGGTGCGATAGATAGGGGGAGACCTTCGCAAAACCTAGTATGCTTCTACCAGTACCCAAAATATTGATCCCATTCTAGGGAGACGTCACAGAACACTTCCAATTTCCACAACTTTTCCAAACATCGAACCCGTCCCACAGCCTTAACTACGGATCCAATTTATTGATTAAAAAAAAAGAGGACGACAGAACAATGGAAAAAGACAGAAAAAAAAATAAAGAATAAAAGAAACATGAACACTGTTGAACACAGCATAAAAAAGAAAGAAAAAAAACGAACATTTTTTGGGAAAATAGACAGTGCATAGATTGTAACATAAGAAAAACTGAACATTTATTTGAACTTTGTGAACTTTAATTGTGGACATATTGTCAATATTATTTTGACTTGTTCAGAATGGTTGAAAAATTAGCAAAAAAAAAAGAGTTTGTTTGAGTTTAAAGGTGACATTTGAATTTTTTTTTTCTGTTTCATATTAAGAAATTTGACGTAAACCATTAACAGGAGATTTAATATTAGGTTTATGAAGATTTTAAAATTATGTTGATTCTAAACTTTTTGGGAATATTGGGTTTTCGGGGAATAGAAAATACTTTTTTTAGTTTTTTTTTTTTTTTTTTTTTTGGTTTCTGTTTTTGAGCGAATCGTCAGCTGACTCGAGATTAGAACAGAGATTCATCCAATTTGTGTTACAGATTGTTTTGGGCATACGGTAAGAAGTAATTCTATAGCGGAATTCACCGTCCCATGGATTTGTTGATGGCTTGTGGTGGCCAGTATTTTCAGATTGGAGTTCCAAGTTGATGGAATAAAGGAAAGAAAGGCGTGGCCTACTTCAATATTTTGTGGATGATGTCTGAATCTTTCAGTCCAGATGATGTTTTGGATTCGTGCGTGGTTTGGCGAAGTGAAATGAATCTAGAAAAGACGAGGTGCCTATATCTTAGTTGCCACGAGGGTTCCTGATTAAATTGAAAAGCAACCCAGCGAGGGTGTGATCAGGTAAAGCATATTCCTCAAGGATTTACAGACCAATAGGCACAGCAACAGAAACTTAATAATGAAAAAAAATGAGTAACATATTGATAATAAATATTTTGCGTGGTATATTTTTGGTGGTTTACTGCATGTGTCTCAGATTGTGATACATTTGGATGTATTGTCATTTTATAGAATTGTGATGCATTGTTTTGAGCCATGATTTTTGTGGATTTATGAGGAATGTCTTGGGCCTTGAAGATATTGTTTTTTAGTTTGTGGAATTCTCCAGTTACTCCAGGTAGGAACCTGTTGAGCGAAGGACTTGAGCGTGGTCATAAGGAATCCAGGCGAAATGTATTGCTGGAATGACCAAAGTCACTAGGTTTGTGACCAGGATCTGAGACCAGAGTATGGTCCTTTTATGGTTTTGAGATTCTTCAAGGAATTGCAGAGGGCCTTATTGTGTTTGGGGGATGAAAGATGTATAAGTATTGTACTTTGATGCACGCATGTCAAGATAGCCAACCGCACAAAGAATAGTAAGAAACAAATTTAGATAATAATTAGCCTGGGCAAGTGTTACATATTGAGAAGGTCGCCTTCTAAGTAATTTCTTTTTGTATTTTTGCTGTTGCTGTCCTTGAGCATTAATTGTAAAATATGTGTGTGAGGGGGATGGAGACGGATGTGAAGAAAATGTCCACATGTGGAATTTTGAAAAATAAAAATGGGATGATTGTTATATATTGATCCTCGACCGAGCTGTCAATCAAGAAATGCACCTGTGTAAATAAGCGGAAGAATAGCGGAAGCAGGTGGGTGTTAAACAATAATATAACCAGGTGCACAGACAGTTCGAATCAGTCGGAGACAGGATGCCAGCGTGAAGAACCAGCTTGCAGACTAAGGGCTTTGCGGCCCTCAGTGACCCACGGTTGAGCAACCCCAGCCAAGATGAGGAAGAAGTGCTTCTATGGGCCAGGAAGAACTTGGGTCAAAATAACAGTCCGTCCTTGTCTCCACTCACCTCTCACACACAAGAAACATCACCCTTTCGAGAATAAAGTGTGAGAGATATATTTTTAAAAAGAAGTGTATTCGTTCGTTATTGAATTCGTTCATTACCGGTTAATGATGTTTCTGCATGTAAGTGTATATTTGTAAATGTACACGTGTAGTTGTATTATGGATATACAACACTATTCTTAATATGGCTGGCATGCTTAAGAAAGACAGTTAAAAATTCTCAAATTGGAATACACGTACCACTAAAGATACGCTAAGAGTACGAAATACCTGTAAAACACCCGGATTTCGAAGTATGAATTTACCCAACCCCTCGATCACAGAAGAAATGGGAAATTTCTAAGTGGAGTAAAGCTGGTTTGATTTCAGAGTTTTCCATCTCCTAGACTAGTTGTCTAAGTCTAAATAACCCAATCAGCTCTTCTATTTTCCCATAGCTGAAAGGGGAAGAACCGATGGATTTATGCCTTTTCCAAGGGCATTTGTGTAAAGCGAAACTCAAACAGCCTCGTCCATGACTTAAATTCAGGTCGCCAATTCCATTTCCTTAGATGATAACCATTAAGTTTATTTTGAAGTAATACCAACTAACTAAATGTAATTCATAAGAAACGTTTGCAATACTAGATAAATCAAAACTATCGTAAACTCAAACATCTCTGGTTGGTATATACATCAGCGCTGCCAAATATTTTTGGAAACATCTTCCTTAACCAAATTGATGTGTTCTATGACGAGACTTTTGCTTTTCCCATGTACTTACCCTAGTATAAAGGTTTGGTTTGGTTTGGTTTGGTTTTACGACACGTCAACCCGGCATGTCATCCTATTTAATGCCAAAGTCTGTCCACTTTTTTCCTTTTTTTAGCAAACAAGTATCTGGTTTCAAGTAACTAATTATAATAATCATCAGTAAACAATTATTGCTTCAAGTAATTATTCTTATACAAATAATTTTCACAATCTTATAAAGTTTCAAATAATTTCATATCAAATAATTTGCTCACAGTTATATGGTTTCAAGAACTCCTATCTAAGACAAATAATTTGCAGTTATGTGGTTTTAAGTAATCCTATTTAATACTTATAATCTTTACACAATTATATGGTTTCAAGTATTTCATGCAATTACATTGTTTCATGTAACTAATATTGATAATAATCTTTTTGTAAACTATTATAGCTTTGGGTAATTGTTCTTAATACAAAAAATCTGCACATATTCATATGATTTCAAGTGTGCCAATCAAACACTAGTCATATTCGAATGGTTCAATTAAATGGGACATAAACAGGTACTCCGAGTCAAAGTTGACTACAGAGTTATGACGGCAAAGGGTTAACGACACTCCCCCAAACTCCAAAACTGAAGCCTAACTACCGGATGCAGTTTAGTACCATATCCAAGACAAATACATAACAGATGATAAGAAGTGAATGTGAACACAGGTTGTGGATAATTTTCAACTATGGCAAAAGTAACCTGAGAGACAGGTTACCTTCAACACAGCTTTCAAAGCACAAAATAAAGAGCACCTCGAAATAACTCCTGTGTGAAAATCGGGCCGGTGAAAAACTGACTACACAGAAAACGTCCCTAATTTTCACGTATATCTCCTTTTTTTTTCACGCTTCCTTTTGTGTTCTAATTCCAGATCCGTTGCAGACATATGTAATGTGAGGACCTGGAAATGACCCCCATGTCGATGGGTGCAAGTTGGGGAAATGAAGGAGAAATAGAAAACACACGGAGAGAAGTTGGCTCATAAACAATATGTGACACTATGGGTGGTATCCGTTTCTGTGTGTGTGGGTGCCAGTCAGAGAATCCTTTTGTCTGTTTTGGCGCGAAACTCTCACAAAGAGCTTGCGCATGAGATCTCCTACGAAACCGAAAGGACGAGGGAAGGAAGGTCCCAGAGAGGAGTCGACAGAAGAGAAGAGAAGGAGACAGTCAGCAGAATGGAGCAGAAGAGACGAGTTGGCAGGAGAGAACAGTCAAGAGAAGGTCAATCAGGAGATGAGATTTAGGCAGAGAGGAGAACAGTCAACTGAAGTCAGCATGGCTAATGGCTTTGTGAGAGTTTTCGCTCGAGTACACGCTCGCGTTAGCTCAGAGAATGCACAAAAAGTTTCACAGACTTTCCCCTCTTGCGCTTGGACCTGACCCAAGTCCGTGTTTGTTCGTTTGTTCTTTTCTTACCCCCTCTCGGTTGTGTTTTGCGTATCTGTAAAGAATGTGAGATGCCCCCGGCCAGAGATGAGAAAAACCACAAGATGAATCACTGGCCATGAGTGGTTTAAGGAAGCTGAGATGGTGGGGTCGGCTGGTGGATATTGGCACAAATATATACAGTACCGGAAGCCGAGTTTGTATAAATATAAGTCCGACGTTCTGGAGGCGGACACACGCGCAAACATCGGTAAAGAAGGCAGTGATACACGTGCCACCCAGAAAAGAACACACGACTCAAAGATACGAGATAAAAGCTGTTTAGAATTAATAAGCAACTGAAATTTCTTCTCATCCAGTCATTTGACCAGAAAACCCAATAGTTGTGTTCCCAACGCTTCACCCTTAACTCCAACTGGTCCCTGGAAACAATAAAGTCATCCCGATGTAGACAATGCAACAATTAATTCTTATTCCTAAAACTTGGAAAACCATTTTCTAAATGCACTTGTACTCTTTACATCATTTCCTATGTACCTATGTCCCCCACAGATATGCTCGCACCCACATGTATATATAGACCTATACGCTACTAGTATACGCATACATACTCATATAGGTACACTCACACTCACACTCACACGCATATGCATTATTGTACCAAAATATCTGCACCTCGGGACAGAAGGGCTTATAATGTGAAGAGTCTCGAAATAATGATATTTCATACAATTTTTAGTAGATATTTGTGTCACTGTTTCATCCTTCCCCAAGAAAATCCCCCCGATGTTCCGCTGTAAACGGCAATAAGAACGTTGACGATTTGGTCAATAGAAACAAGATGTTTTTCTTTTGATTACTATAAATTGCGCCGTACAAATCGACCAGGCATATAAGTAGACCGCAAGATTTTGAGTTCAAAATTCTAAGTTAAGTGCATACCTGTTGTATAGACAAACTCCAAAACTTATGATTGGCTACTGATAGAATATATGGAACATGCAAATCTTACACATTACAGTTCATGTTCATATGAATTCACAATGCATTATATTATCATAAAATTGCATAGATAAACAAAATACCGTAATTATCTGTCCGCCCGGGTGCAGTAACATTCTGTTTAGCGTTTAAAGTCAATACATCAGCCGTTAGAAATAGCGTGTAATATAGCGTTTATAGAGTACTTAACTTGTATTACAGTTTTATCATTTTATATTAATCTCTGTGTTAATTTGTGAAATATGTTCACTAAATACTTGTTTAAGCTGGAAATGTTTATGTCAGTTAGCTGGAGTTACAGGAAATGGTGTCTATCGATTGTTAGGAGTACTGTTCAACTGACTAACCACGATGGAGTAAAGATTTGGACTTTAGCCCTGCCCAATAAATCGACCCTTAGTTTTGCAGAGATCTTTTCAGGCTTACGCCGCATTTTACGGTATTTTAAAATTATATTTTCTATAAAAAAAATGGGTTTATTAACGTATAGATCGGCAGACAAAGGTAACTGGATTAATTCATCTCACAAGGACAATCCGTATCTCCAACTGGACCCCGAAAATAATAAAATCAGTTCCTATATAATGGTTTAGAAGTGTTGTATTATAAGTAAATGATACGTGGTTATCAAAAAAATAGCAACCGACGGAAAGATGATGTAACTTGATACGCTTGATCTAGCATTCCTAGAGTCGGTCAGCAAGGACTGACAAGAGCTGGAATCATCACTAACACAAAGTGGAAGTAGGGATGGAATGTGTTCTGTGAACCCCGATATAAATATCATATGATCTTGTGATTTGTTCTATTTCTCGTGTGGTGGGCTGTGAACGCAGAACGAGACTGTCTCTTGAAAAACGTTGAAACTACTTCGTATATCCATTGTCATAGATTCATTCCGGACCCGTGAATACGCTACACATATTCATTTTTTGTTTCCATGACTAAAAATAATAGCAACCGGAAGAAAGGCGAGTGGACAAAGTTCAACATCTCTTCCAAAGAACTAGATGTGACAAAATATATTTGATAGAGCACCCCGGACCCAGAGTCTTGCCGGTGTCACCAGATCTGAGAAGGGATGGGTTCTGATTTGGTCACCCACCCGAGACGGAAGTGGATATGGGGTGTTCTGTGAACCACAATATATATAAGTGTGTATGTGTGTGGGGAGAGAGAGAGAGAGAGAGTTTGTGTTGTACCACGGCCTCCTGGTTTGGATTTGAGGACCCGTTTGTATGTCAGTCCCAGAGAATTTTATGCGTTTCATTTCCAAGGACAGATTGTGGATTGTATATGTACCATTTGTTAGTATGATGAAATTTCAGCTTCTTGCACAATTCCTTGTAGACCACTTTTCCCACCCAGTCATGCCTTAGTATTATTATTTGTCGCTGCCTCCCACCAGACACGACTTGACACAAGGTCAAAAGCCCGAAGACCAATTAAAGTGGGGATAAAGGGGAGGGGAAGGTCGGGAAGGAGCCGAGACTCGAACCCTGCTTGTCTGTGCTGCTCATAGGCTCACTTAGTGCAATGTGAGCCTGATGAGGCAAGCGGTTTCACGAACCCAAATGTGGGTCCGGGCACGTATGCCAGTAAACGGCTTAAACTAGACGCTTGGTCTAGTGCCGTACAAAGGGGACAAAAGTGCAGCTCGACCACCCGAAGGTTGCCCAGCCGAAGCTGGGGGCCTATTCGGCCCCGAGTCTGCTCTTGGTTTCGAGCACCCATCCGGCACGAATGCCAGACGGCCCAGCTAAAAAGCCGGGGAGCACGCCCACCCAGTCATGCCTGTTCTTGTATTTCTTTTATGTTAGTTGGCTGTATTCACTTATTATGTGATTAATTGTTTTATCACCACATAGCCGATACTTGCTATTATTATTGATGTTGTGGTTGTTGTAGAAGTGTAAAGCATAAAGCAAGACAAACTAAGCATCTTATTTTTAGGCTTGGCAGAGTTAACTAGCTGGTTGCTTTGATTTGATGCTAGTCTGCTCTTTTTTTTTTCTTTTCTTTTCTTTTTTTTTTTTTTTATTCTAAAGAGTTAAGTTACACAAAATATATCAAACGACCTGCTTTTTGTTCTTTTTTTAAAATTTGGAATTGTTCCAAGGAAGAAACATTTTCGAAAGTATGCTCGGATCTACAACCATATGCTTTATTGCTCCTAAATATATGCACTCAGTGACTGAAGAGCTAATAGGGACACACAAAGATACAAGATAAAAAGAAGGTCTACCCGAAGTTAGAACGAAGAAATAATTGAAATCACCTTTCATCCGACCTCTTTAATTTATTTTGATACTACTATCCACAAACATCATGTACATACATACATACAATGTCAATGCTCCACACATATGCGCATATTCACATACACATAGATACATACTTATAGTGACCAGCAGTCTTAATTCTCTTACTTAGATGCTTTATATGATGGGAGATAAGTGGCTGTTCAACTGCTATTTTATCAGGTGCTGTTTCCAGGATTTGTTCATATTAGCACGAAACGACCTTGTATGGTTTTCATTTAGCTTTTTCTCCAAACGTTTCGTCAGATTTGGTTTCTTTGCTTAATTGCATATCAACCTTCCTGAGTTATATAATGCCAAAACCATCCTTGTAAAAAAGATATTAATTGTACTATTTAACCCAATAGTAGTAGTCCAAAAGTGTACGTAATAGCGCGACTGATGTTAGAACTCGTTCAATACTACGTCGCAGTCCAGAACGTTAGCCAATACGTCACGCGGATTCCCTTTGTTTCGTAAGAGTCCAAGTGGTGCAAACGTACAGTAGTACTGACACAGCTATAGCTTGTAAGAATTCCCGTTTTATTTTATCAAAGAAATCAGATTTTCCAAAGATTATTATGATTCCAATTCAAACCAGAAAGACATAAACTTGTTAATATTTTTAATTGAAGAAATAATTACAAATCCATTGTGATCTCAATATGATGTTTGTTCTGCTTTAATTTACTCATTCAAAATTAATTGTAAACAATCAATTTCATAATGTTATTGTCAAGAATCGTGTTAGTGTATCTGCTAAATTGCAGGGTCCGTTTTGCCGCTCAAAAAAATACAAACAACATCGTCTTGAACGCAAAGACATTTGGACAAACAACAATAAACAATTATGTTTTTTTTTTATTTGTATTTTTTTCATCATATTTCTGGAGAGAGAAAAAAGATTAGCGAGCTCAAATCTCTTCGCAAACTTAGTCCTTGTTTTCGATGTGCATTACTAAATAACGAAGTGGGGGATGAACGGTTTGAGAGCAACGATAAAAATCAATAGAAATAAGATGAACATGATACTGATAAAAACAGAAATAATAATTCATTTATTATTATTCATGAAAACATAATGGAGACAATTAAACAAACAGAAAATGCGAGTGTCCTTTGATAAAGGAGGTGATTTTTTTTTAAATAGGGTTTTTTTCAGAATTCTTTTTCATAAATTTAAACTCTACATTGTTTGAAATTGGTTTATAACAAAATTCATCTTAATCTCGTAAAAATATTTGTTTTGAGGCTATTCAAAATGGCGAAAAACCAAACGGCTAGAACAGAGATCTATCAACAAATTTTTGAAGGTTAAAAATGGTAACCATTTGAAATTTACAAATGAATGTGTGTGAACAATAAGGTATGTTTTAGTTAATAAAATTCTAATAAATGGGCTAGATTGTTTAAAGAAAGTCAAAATAGTTTTCAAGATGACGACAGAACAGGTAGGACCGCAATGGTTAGCTCACCTGAAATGGTGGATTCATTAAATGTACTGATTTTTGCTGACAGAAGAGTTACAATAGAGGACATGTCTGAACAAATGGGAATTTCTATGAGTACAACACAAAATTAGGCATGATAACCTTGCCTTTTATAAGTTCAGTCGTCATTGACCATAAGGTTTTATACTGCAGCAAGAGTTGGGGAAACCATAGGTCAGTTTGGTTCGGAAACGCTTCCACCTTCTTCTTACAATCCAGATCTGTCCCTCTCTGATTTCCACTTGTTTAAGCCCTTCAAAGAATTTCTGCAAGAAAGTTTTCAAGCAATGATGAAGTGAAAAGCACCATGAGCCAATGGCTAAAAGCAACGTCCAAAGATTTTTATGCTGAAAGAATACAAAAAGCTGGTTTTTCAATGGGAAAAATATGTGTTAAAGAAAGGAGATTATATTGAAAAATAAAGCCAAGTTCTTTTCCCGGGAGAAATGAGTAGTTTTATTGCAAAATTCATTTACTGAATGACCTTCGTATAAAGGAAAAAAAAGACAATTTCTCTTCGTTGAGCAACTTTTTCTACGGGGTGATTTTTTTATTTAAGTCTCGCATGTTTTAAGAGTAAGTTATGTCTCTATTTGGTGCATTATACATTATTCCAAAGATAGCTTCGTCCGAAAATAATAACATTTATTTCTGTGCACTTCAGCATGGAACAATGTTTATCAAGCTTGCCTCACTACATACATTGTGCTCCAAACTAAACTTACATTTAGTTTGGTTTCTTTATTTGATGGCATATCGACCTTTATTGAAAGCTAAAGTCATCCTTGTAGTAAGTAATGTGCTAAACTTAGTAAATATAAACGAATTTTACCTATACGTATATGAATTCATCTCTATTGATAAATACATACAATTTAACATTTGTTAGTGTGGGTGTTCTGTGGTGAAATGGTTATCGTCGTAGGAAATAGACACGGCGACCCATGTTCAAATCCTCGACGAGACTGTTTGTATTTCGAATAACTCTAATACCCGTGGGAAAGGTATGAATCCAGTTATTTTCCTTCTAGCTATGGGTAAATTGTAGGATAGACTGGGTTCCTAGGTTGGGCAACCAGTCGAATAGAAGGAAAATTCTGAATTCAAACCAGCTTAAAAATTTACCTTGTGTCACATCCTGCACGTGCGGAAGGGTTGGGAAATACAATTTAACATTTGAAAAGTCCTAATTTAATGAAAACGGTTTGCAAGCAAATCTTGCAAATCATTGTCACTGAATGCTCTCTAATCGTGACCTTGTGTCATATAAAGTTCTACATTCTATGCAAATTAAGATGTTTCTCTTCGGAAGAGAGTTAAACTGTTTGATAACAGCGTTGATTGAAATGACAGAGAAATGTGCTCAACGTCAATCAGATGAAAGATGACACAATGTAAACAGGGATGTTTAGACTTAGAAGAAATTTAAAACTTTAAAATGAGAATATTTAGTCGTGATCACCATGTCGTCGGTCCAATGGGCTAAAGAGACTAAAATTTGAACATGCTGACTGATGCTATATACACAAACCAGAATCTCTCCTAGGAAAAGAGATCCATAAGATTCTCTGGGACTATTCAGATACAAAGAGAACACTCAATCCAGTCAAGAACAGACTAAGAGTTAATTAGGAGAATCATTAAATAAGTTTCCAAACTTTTTTCGTATGGGCACTTTTATTGATAATACACACATGAAACTTTAGTCTCCTTCGAAGTAATCTCCTCCGGCTGCAATGCACTTTTTGTAACGTTCCAACAACTTCTGGAAGGCCCCATGGAAGTCCTCTTGTGTGAGCGTGTCAATGACCTTCGTCACAGCCTTTCATCTCCTCAGTTGTCTTATAACGACAGCCTCTGAGCTTAGGGAATAACCAAAAGTCACAGGGAGCAAGGTCTCGACAATAGGGAGGATGAAGAACTGTCTTGATGCTCATCTTGGTCAAATAGTCTGTGACAAGGATGGAGTTGAGGACTGGTGCATTGTCCTGCTGGAAATGCCACTGACCCGATTTGAAGAGTGCTGGCCTCTTCCCTAGAAATCTCTTGCTGAACTCCCTTAAAACCTCAACATAGTAACCCTAACCCTAACCCTTTGGCCAATCAGTTCTGGTGTTTGACTTCCTTACTCCTCCCACACCTCTCATCATCCCTCACAGACTCCCTGCCCTCCTTGAATCTCTTATGCCACTCAAAATCTCATGCTCGATTCATGCAAGATGAAGCATTCCATATGTTTCTGTGGCATTTTTCCCAAGTTTAAAACAGAATTTTATTGCATATCGTTCTTCTAATGTGTCAGATTGCATTTTTGAAATTCACCAGCTGTGATAATCAGTCTTTAGTAGGGTATATTCCAATTGCTGCTGTAGCTGTTCATTTGAACCTGAAATCATAAAAATTGGTCAGTCATCTCATAACATGTATAGCAAGAACATACTGAATTTTCAAGATTACGACAATTTTAAATGCTTCTACAAAAAAAAGTCTGGAAACCTATTGAATGCACCACGTAACAAGAAAAAAAGGACTTATCCTCTAGTGGATTTTGCCATTCCATCAGATCTCAGAGGGAAAATAAAAGAAAAAGAAAACATTAATAAATATTTTGATCTTGACAGAGAGTCGAAAAAGTTGTGTACATAAATGTGACAGTGATGCCGATAAGAGATAGTGCACTTGGAATTTTCGCCGAAAACCAGGAAAAAAAGCTTGAGAGAACTGGAATTAAAAAAAGGTTACTCACAGTCGTAAACTGAAGTTGTTTTCAATGAAACCATTTTATGTATACGTGTAGACACATGCACACATAGACAACTGACCAAATCTATAAATAAGTTGGGTTTTTTTTTTTTTTTTGTTATTGGTGTGCCTTTCAACTTTCTGGAGAAAGGAGAATTGTGAGTTCGAATCCAACCTCAGGCTTATTCCGTGTTTTCAACCGGCGTTGCTTAATAACGACGTATAGACAGCACGTCCTCCAGATTGACCCCCGTCCAGTGTCAATGGCTGCTAGTTGACTGGATCAACAAGAGATGGCTCCAGCGCCGTCTCCGGTGGTTCGGACACACAGATCGACGTCCAGAGGGAGAGCTCATCCGCGATGTATTTCTTCCTCCTTCTCTTCCTAACTGGCGAAAATGTGTCGGTGGGCAGCTGAAGACGTGGGCCAGCACAATCAAGGATGACCTAGCAACACTATCAGGTCCCCAAGTAGTTGGTCTTCGGCGATGGAATCGCGATTGGCTCGACATTTCGTGTGACCTGGCTCAGGATCAGCGAACGTGGGCTGCGATGGTTCGAGATGCTGTACTTGCTCGGGAGGAAGCCGGTTCAACCCCACCAGGGTGAAAGCCGATACAAGTACAAGTAATAACGATGTATAATGACGGTCTGAGAGAAGCGATAAAAATCATCAGAAAAAAGAAATACCTAATTCTAGTTAAGAATCAATAACTACTTCATTTATATTTATGAAAATCCATTAGATAATAAAAAAAAACATCAGAGTAAAATGAAAAAAAAATGAAGCAAAGGAAATAATAACTCGTAATAACTAATTTATTTAGAATAAGACATAATGAGAACTAAAGTTCTTATTCTCTCACACTTATTTCCGCTCTCTCTCTCTCTCTATATATATATATATATATATATATATTTACCAACCCCTCCGCTCGGGCAGGATATGACACAAGGTCAATTTTTAAGCAGAACTTTAACAGGTTTGAATTCAGAGTTTTCCTTCTCCTAGGCTAAAGAACCCAGTCTGCCCTACTATTTACCCATAGCTGGAGGAAGAAAAATTGGATTCATACCTTTCCCAAGGGTATTAGTGCTATGTGAAATGCAATCAGTCTCGTCCAGGATTTGAACTCGTGTCGCCGTGTCCATTTTCTATGACGATAAGCATTACACCACGGGCACCTCTCTCTCTCTTTCTCTCTCTCTCTCTCTCTCTCTCTCTCTCTTTATCTATCTATCTATCTATGCACAAAAAATGAGCCAAGCTGATCTTTAATATTTATTGAACAAAAAACATATAGCAAACATTACAAAATAAATTTGAACAATTATACTGTAAGAAATAAACTTACATCGCATTGACAGATACATATAATCAGTATGAACTGAATTTAATTTCAAATTTTTCAAAAAAGAAATTCTCTTTGGTATGCTCTCAACCAGCTTCTTTCACTGTGATGAGATCATGTTCCATTCACTCTCTACTACCACCCATATTTTTATAAGAAAATGTGTTTGTTTTTTTTCCTTATAGAGAACAAGAAATAATTCACCAAATATTTTCAATTGGATTTAAATCGGGTCTTTGGTCAAGCCAGAACATTAGCTCTAATGAATTTTCTACCAAAAACTTTTTACTCACTTTTGCAGTGTGTGTTAGAGCATTATCCAACTGAAATATTATTGTTTCTGTCATCATGATATGTTGAACAGTTGGTAGAAACTCTTTTTCTAGTATTTTAATGTACTCTTTTAAATTTATTAACCCTTCACATCTTATCAGTTTACCAACAACTGCCGCAGTAAAGACTCCCTACGCCATAATCCCTCCATTTTCAAGCTTCACAGTCGTTTTGCTGCAACTTGGATGATATTTTTCACCTAATTCTCTAATCCAAACTTCTGGGACATCACTAAAAAGACAAAATCGCGATTCATCAGACCAGATAACATTGCTAAACTACTGAATCTTTCTTGCCATAATAGGAAGCAAATATCTTTCTGTCAGTGATGTTCTTTTTTGATTAACAAGGGCTTCCGAGCACAGCTTTTTGAAGAGAAACTGATTTCATTTAATCTTTTAGATACAGTCATTCTAGAAAGTGAGTTTCCATTCGTAATTTTAAATTCTTTAGACATCTTAGATATTAAAGGATATTTTCCTCTCTTTCAAGACTGTCAGTTTTAGCCCGTGGTCATCCTTGCTTGTGGAAGCTCTGGGGCAGCCAAATCTCGATTTTCTACTAACAGAACCAGCTATTTCCTATTTCAGACCATTCTCAACACAGTTGACAAGGATGTTTTAATATTTTCTTTTTTTTTTTTTTTTTTTGATACAGCAAAAATCTCCTGATAAGTCGTCTTTTCCTGCCTTAATCCCACAATTCTGTATTTTTTTACTTTCTCGTCAAGATGTCTTCTTCTTTTTCTGGAATTCATTTTTTTATGAAACTTATTTTATGGAACAATGTTACAAATTTGAAAAATGTCAATAACCAATTAATATTGAGGCAAAAATTGCAAAATGACGACATATTCAATTTTTTTTTCATAATATAACTTTGGCTCATTTGTGTGTGTATGTGTGTGTGTGTGCAGGAGTGTATATCATCATCATGTCGCGCAGCTAGCACGGATATCCCTGACCCTCTCTCGCCACCCCTCCCTATCGTCTATTGCTTCCGGGGGGTCTTCAGGGATACATCCTGTATCGGCACTGAGCTGTTGTATGTAGGTTCTAGCTGGTCGTCCAACTTTTGCTCGTCCATGTGAAGAGGTCCACTGGAGTATATCACTAATGAGTTCGTCCTTATTTCTCGAACAGTGTCCCGCATGTCTGGTTCGTCTAATTTGGATAGTTTTCGTGATGGATGGTAAGTGGCCGTGCAGCTGCTTCTCTGTGGGGTGCTGCCTCCAGTACTTGTTCAATATTGCTCGCAACATTCTTGTGTAGTTGCCATCAAGCTTTTTCTCCATACGTTTAGTTAGCGTCCATACAGCAGTATTGACACGACCGTTGCTTGGAAAAAACTGCGTTTTATTCAATCGGTCAGGTCTGATTTCCATATGACCGATAGCTTATCGATAGCTGTCTATGCCTTTGCCAGTTGCGTGTTGATGTCTTTCTCGGTTGATGAGACACTGCTTCCTAGGTAGGTGAATTTGTCCACTAGTTTCAAAGGACTGCCCTTTCGTGCGGAGATGTCGCCTCTTTGATTAAAGTACATGTATTCTGTTTTGTATTCTGTTTTGTCATGGAGGCCTATGCCACCTGTCACACGTTCCAGGCTATGTCGCAGTGATTCGGCTTGGGCGGGTGAATTTGCTAGAAACCCTATGTCATCGGTGTAGTCCAAGTCCGTAATAGTTTGTAAGGGGTAACTTCTGCTCCTTTCCTTTGCCAGCATAAAACCTTTTTCTTTCATTAAATATATAGACGTTCTAAGTTCGTAGTCTAGACAGATAATAAACAGGTATGGGGCAAATGTATCTCTTTGCAGCACACCTGCTATGATGTCGAAGTAGTCTGTCTCCATCTGGTGAGCGGACTTTAACGTTCGTGTTTTTATATAGCATCATTATGGCTGCGACGGTTTCTTTGAGGAAATCGTAGACAAGAAGTATTTGCTCCATCTTCCCTCTATGTATGGAGCCAAATGCCTTGGAGAAGTCGACGAATAATAGTGCTGCTTCGAGATCTTTTGCACGTAAACTTTCTAGAATTCGACGCAGTGTCAAAATTTGTGACGTTGTGGGTCGATTCCAACAATGTAAATATTTACCATGTGATATTTACCATGTGATATTTACAATGTAAATAATTAAAACTAAATACAATTAAAGTTGTTATTACTTAGAATATTCGGACTATTGATCTCATCTTTATTGTTATGCTCACAATGTTTCAGCCGATATGTTCTTCGGCCTACTTCAGGTGTTTCATGTTGAACTCCGGAATCCACAAAGAATCTCGAACTGAACCCTTTACTTGAACCGCAAAGGTAGACTACAACAATTTTTAAAACCATGACCGGGTACAAGTGTTCTTACCTCTTGTTGTGATTAAACCTGCCGAAGTATTTTGTAGCCCAAACTCCTTATCCTCTGCGCTATGTGTCCTATGTGGACTCCTGAGTTCGAAATGCTTGTATGGGTATTATATCTCGAATTAAATTTATATGTGTCTAGTTACGCAAGAACTTGTATTAAATAACAAGTACTATATATATATATATATATATATATATTAAGGCCTTGTTCAAAAAGTTCTGAGTCTAGCCTAAAAAGAAGACCAATTGCTGAAAATTATTGTTGTGGCAACACACTACCCCTTCTTATATATATATATATATATATATGTGTGTGTGTGTGTGTGTGTGTGTGTACATTCAAAGGTGAGAGGGGTCAGTTTATCAGTCTATCAACACTTTGCGGTGATGACCTTAGGTCGAAACTGGTAGGAATAAAATTTATAAAATTCATTTACTTTTCTTCGTTCATATTCTCTCTATCTCTCTCTCTCTCTATATATATATATATATATATATATATGTGTGTGTGTGTGTGTGTGTGTGTGTGTGTGTGTGTGTAAATACATATATATATATGAAGTGATTGATAATAAAAACAAGATAAATCTTGATTGATGAGGACTCGAAAAGTTTTTGTCGAAAAAGTTTCTGATTGAAGATAAAGAGAAATTGAACTGTTTTTTTTTTTTTTTTCCAATCATCGTTTAAAAGGTTTTATCAATGGACTAAAAATACAAATCAAGATTTATCGATCAATTACCATCACTCACTCACTCACTTAAGAAATTTGACAATGAAAAAATCCGCAAGAGATGAAATTAGAAGCCATTACAAAGGGAACGCCTTTTCTAATCCTCTAGCGGAGTCTCATTTAACCCCCAACCACCCACCTCCCCATCACCAACCATTTTTCTCTCCTCTGGATCCAAGTTCATAGAAATCATCCAAGGAAGCTGTGATAATTGGATTTAGAAATAAAATAATCGGATTTTTATATTAAAGGGATTTTCAATGTGTTCTTTCTCTGAGGTATTCGATTAAGAATAGCGTTAGATTAGTCAATCTCAAAAATGCTATCAGTTTTGTGCCAATATAGCCACACTCTTTGGCTTACATCATACCCCATCCAAAAATTAGTCGGTTGCCTTTCCTTTTTATTTGTTTTCAATAGCTCATCAACTTTTCGTGGGTTATTTAATGCCAAAGCCGTCCTTGTGGAAGAACTGTAGTGGTACTATTTAACCCATAGCTGGGTGGATTAGGGGCTTCATATCTTTCCCTAGGGGTATTAGTCCAAAAGTGAAAGTAATAACTCGATCGCGTTTACTATGGTGTTGCAATCCTGCACAGTATCCTCAACGCCATAGGGATGCCACATCCCTGTGATGAGAATCTTGATAAATATTTCTACAAAGTTTTATATGAGTCGGATATTTTGGATGAGTTCTAGTATCACTTAAGACTACAATTGCTGATATGTTTTTGGGCGTGTTTTTCGAGCAATTCGTTTTATCTTTTTTTTTTTTTTTGTTTTGTTTTGTTTTTGCTTTGGGGGTGTTTTGTTTGGGGGGTTGGGGGGTATTTACTTGTTTTTTATTTTTTAGAGGTTTTTAACCGCTAAGTTTATTTTAGAGTACCTATGATATAGTAACATTTTCACACATATAAAATACATTTTCTTCCGTATTAATATGCCTATCTCCAAGATCAAAATCTTAGTAACTTAAATCCTGATAGTCACTAACAATATTCTGAATATATATGAGCGTCATTCTATGAATAAAGTTAATTTTTCAAAAGGAATTGGCAATATGAAGCATTGTTTACAGTTGCACATTTTTCAAGGAAATCAATAGTTATGAGTCCTTTTATGTCCAAGAAGATTATTAGCATGATTGCTGCCACATGACCTTTTTTCTTTATCGGAGATTCTGCTTGTTTCCACTCTATAGACTGTCTTTTCAAGTTGAACTCCTTGGACCAAATCCATGTTTAGTAAACTAAACCCAATAGTAAAGATTTTTCTTTCTACTAAAACAAGCTTCACCTCTCAGACACCAAAAATTTGAGGACAGACCTTTGTTTGATTTGCCACCATTTTGAATAGCCTCCAAACAAATATTCTTTACGAGATTAAAATGATTTTTCTCGTGAACCAATTCAAAACAATTCAGAGTTTACATTTGTGAAAAAAAATTCTGATAAAAATCTATTTTGCTTTTTTGTAAAAATTTCCCTTATCTAGTGAATAACCTTTGTAAATATATATATATATATATGTGTGTGTGTGTGTGTGTGTGTGTGTGTGTGTGTGTGTGTGTGTGTGTGTGTGTGTGTGTGTGTGTGTTCAGAGACCGATCAGAAGGGGTTTATTAACCAGAGGGAAAAGAAATCGATACGGATTTTAGAAGAATTGAGAAATACATACTGAATGTGTAAAGACGTAATGAATTTTTGAAGGGTAGTGTAGAAAAAATATATTTTGTTTTTATGAAAAGGAATTTACGAATTAATTTTGATTTCAAGGAAAATTGTCGTAGAAACTGAGTTATTTTGATGACAAAGGGAATTTTGAAAACAAAGCGATGACACCACAAGGTTATTGTCATGTGTTCAATCAAATATTAACGTCTGCAAAGTCAAAGAAAAGTCTTGTTCTAAATGAAGGCGCTGATTGATCAAAAAACGAAAAATATAGATTGAAGTTTAAAAGCTTTAGGAACCCTTTTTTGCACAAAAAATTAACGCGTGTCTAGTATAGAAATCAACTGATTTTCCATATATATATATATATATATATATATATATATATATATATATGGGAGGGATATGATAGAAAAGCTGATATAATTTGTAGGGTATTCAAGGAAGAGCAGTCTAGTTTGTTCTGCGGGGTGATTTACGTAGATATATTGTAAATTAACAATAAAATGAATTGATAAAATGATAATGATTTGCTCTATTTATAAATCAGTGATCAATATCGGTGATAGCAAAAGCAGATCTGTTAGGATAGTATAGCTCTCCTGACACACACACACACATACACACATATATATATATATATATATATATATATATCTTTGGCAAGGTGTTGTATCGGCAAGCCTCCCCCAGAATATTTTGAGAGTTGTTTCTAACGATGAAGCAGGTAAAAGAGGAACTACCGTAATGGTTTCATTCCCAATGACTTTAAAAGTGGAAAATGACAATGCTAGAAAGTCGAGAAGAAAAAATTTGAACAACAAACTCCTTGCCAGCAGCCCCCACAAGAATTATGGTAGATGGGCAGACCGAGCCCATTAGCCAACGTTAACAGCTGGTCTAAGAGAAGAATATACTGATGTGATAACCAATACCTGCAGAATTCGCTGTCACAGTCCCAGTTTGCCATATCAGATAAACCAAGATTTGTACTCAACATGCCGACTCTATTTCCAACGACGATAACTGTTATGCTGTACGTCAGAATATTTATTTTAAACTGGTAGGAACGTGCTTATTTTTAGGCAATACTGTAGTCTTTCAAATTTAACTCAATTCAATCGAGTCAAACCTTTTTAGAAGATCCAACTTTCTCGCCTGCTGATGTAATTAAAAAGAAATAAAATCTTTTTTCACATTGTTTTATATTGTTGATTTTTCGAATATTCAACTGAATTTTTATCAAGAGAAAACTGAGTAGAAATTAACAAAACAAATGAATTTATCGACTTATTAACATCAAAACCAAAAATATTAACTCTGTGTGTTGGGGGGTGAAATTAGTTCCCCTTAACCGAAAAAGCCTTCATTCTCTTGGCAGTCACTATAGTGCATTAAACTTCATACGATTTTTTTTTTCTTTTGGGCGTCTGTGTGTAAGAATTTCAGAGAATAGCTATGGGCGGATTGAAATGAATTATAGAAAAGAGATTTTAAAAATTCCACTGAAAATACAGGATACTTAAAAAAGAATGAGTGTCATTTGAAATATACAGGAGGTTTCAGAAAAATTGGTATCATTTCATAATCTAATAACTAAAACCAATTCTCGTTCAAATGATTTTAATTTTAACAGCGTGTACAGAAACCACACAAAATTCTGTTTAATGGTTTACAGTTTTTCTTTTCAGTTATAAAAATGACATTCAATATAAAAGGAACAACGTTTAAAAATGAAACATAGAATTTTGAGTTGTTTCTACACAAAATTATTTGTTTAATATTTTACAGGTTGTTTGTTTGTTTGTTTGTTTGTTCTTTTAAGGTATTTTTCTACACATGCTGTTAAAAGCCAAATGGGTTGACATGTTGTTTAAATTAATCCGTCAGCCATCCAAAGAGCAAGAGCTTCGGGATTTTTTTAAAGTTAAAGGATTTGTCAATAATAGAATGTGCATCGAAATTAATTTTCTTTAAATTTTGTTTATCCCTTCAAAAATATCAAAAGTTCTTCAATATAAGAACTTTGACATCGCAATTGCTCAACAACCTGTCTCTTAAACACGGGAACAACTCAACTTCCAGATACTTTATTAAAGAAATAAAATAAAGAAATAATGAATTTCGTAAAATTCAATTATACGAAAATGACAGTAATTACAAAAAATTGCATTAATTAAAAAATCTCAACCTACGGACAAATGAACAATATCACCTTTTAAATGACATCGGGATATTTTCAAATGACAACAATCATAAATTTTAAAAAGTAATTTTTAAAATCCCAGCAATAATAGGATTTTTTTACATCTCCTCAAAATGTCTCAGCAGCAGAATATATATTTACCCAACCCCTCTGCAACAAACAGGATGTGACACAAGTTTAATCATGAAGCAGAGTACAGCTGGTTTGAATTCAGAGTTTTCCTTCTCCTTGACTGGTTATTTTCCGAAGGCAAAAGAACCTAATCTGTCCTACTATTTATTCATAGCTGGAGGGAGAAGAGGTGTATTTAGCCCCTTCCCTAGGGATATTTGTCCGAAGTGAAAGGCAAACAGATTTATCCAGGGTTTGAACTCGGCACACCGATTTTATTTGCGACGACGATAACCATTACGCTAAACGCAGTACAAGAGCTTAGTAACCTGTGATTGTTATTGAAATTCAAAATTTATGCTGAAAATTTTACAATAAAAACTTTGAAAACAATTTTGTGCGGAAAAAGTGATCATAATGCGATCAGCAGTGCTACCCGATCTTTGTGTCGGCAGAGCAGAGAATATACTCACTGTGTCCTCTACAGAGGATTAAGAATGACGACCCAAAAAGGGGATCCTAGGTATGACTAAACTTTAGTTGGTTATGAGTTTCCTGTTCTGGAGTTCTGGGGAGTTTGGAGCACCCCGTTCTAATTACTTCCAGATCCACTCAGGCCCAGAGTAGTAATATGGTCTCAACTATAGGTCAAATTCTGTGTCTCCATCCGGTGATCGTATTTTTACTTTAGTGTTTCTATAGAGAATCATTATTGCCGCTACGGTTTCTTTAGGTATGCCGTACGCTAGTAGGATTTGTTCCATCTTTCCTCTGTGAATGGAGTCGAAAGCCTTGGTAAAGTCGACAAATATTAATGTCGCTTGTAGGTTCTTTGCCCGTACACCTTCAAGGATTCTGCGGATGGTTAATATTTGTGAGGTCGTGGATCTATTTCTTCGGAAGCCATTTTGGTTTTTTCTAAGTATGTTGTCGATTTTGGGTTCTATTCGGTTTCGTAGTAGGGCATTGTAGATTTTGGCAGCTATGGATGTAAGTGTTATGCCTCGGTAGTTTTTGGCTAATCCGAGGTCCCCCTTTTTAGGGAAGGGGAGTATGCATCCCTTCATCCATCTATCTATCGGATTTTGATTGTATACTGCGTTGCAGTGTCGGAGCAGTATGTCGTCGAATTGTCTGGTCTTCCATACTTCCGGAGGAATTTCCTCCAGCCCTGCAGCTTTCCTATTTTTAATTTTTCTGAGAACCGAGTCGAGTTCTTGTGTGAACGGTCCTAGTTTAATGTCTAATTGTTTGCTAATTGTTCTGGTGATTGGTTCATGCGTTATTTTTGGTGGGTTTCCAAGTAAGTTTTCGAAGTGCTGTTTCCACAGTTTTATTCTTTCTTGTTGGTTTGCTGCTTTAAGTTTTGCTTTGGCTGTGTTCTTTCTTCTGCTCACTTCGTTTATTGTTTGCCAGGCTATTCTAGATTGTCTATCTTCCACCGAGTCTCTAATCCTATCTATCTGATTTTGAATGTATTCTGTCTGTTCCTTTATATATATGCCTGCTAATTGATATTGTGCAGTTTTTAGTTTCAAGGCATTTGTGTTTGTTGGGGTTTTTCGATAGTTTTTGGAGGCTGTTTTCACTAGTGCACGTTTTTCTCTCACCGCTAAAGTTTCCCATGAGACTCTATATTTAGTTTTAATTTTTGTTGGAATGTGTTTTGCTGCTGCCTCGAGGTGTGCATTGACGAAATTTTTATATTCGTCGTTTGGTGTACTTTTTTCCGTCTTTTCTTGTAGTGTTTCGAATCTGTTTCTTAATTCTAATACGTATTTATCTCTTATATCTTTGTTGTTTAATAGGGCCCAGTCATAGTGTTTGGTGGTCGCTGTTCGTTTGGCGTTTTTTCGTAGGCTTAATCGTATTTTCGCCGTGACTATTCGGTGATCGGTGGACACACCCTCAAAAGAGGAGTATGCCTCGCAATTCAATGCACTATTTTTCCATTTCTTGTTTATAAGGACGTAGTCTATCTGAGCTTTAGTATTGTTTGCGTACGTGTATGTCCATAGTTTGCCCTCTCTTTTTTGGTAGTTTGTATTGAGGCATGCTAATCTATTTTCTATCATGAAATCTGTTAGATGTTGCCCATTCCTATTTGACGTGTTGTGGAGGCTGTATTTGTTGTTTCCGTTTTTCCCGATTTGTGCATTCATGTCTCCGCCAATGACTAACATGTTGTGTTTCGGGATGCTACGCACTAATGAGGATAACTCATCGTAGAAGGTGACTAGTTCATTTTCTTCACTAACATTGGTGGGGCTAAAAAAAAAACAAAAAAACATACGATCACCGGATGGAGACACAGAATACTTTGACATTGTAGCAGGAGTACTACGAGGGGACACGCTGGCCCCGTACCTCTTTATCATTTGTCTAGACTACGTACTTAGAACATCGATTGACAAAATCAAAGAGAATGGCTTCGAACTGACGAAGAAAAGAAGCAGAAGATACCCCGCAACAACAATTACCGACGCCGACTACGCCGATGACATAGCGATACTGGCAAATACACCTGACCAAGCCGAAACACTTCTGCATAGTTTGGAACGAGCAGCAGCAAGCATAGGCCTCTATGTTAATGCACACAAAACGGAATACATGTGCTATAACCAAACGGGGGACATCTCCACTCTAGAAGGAACCCCACTTAAACTAGTAGACAAATTCACGTACCTAGGAAGCAGCGTCGAATCAACCGAAAAGGACATCGAAACGAAGCTAACGAAAGCATGGACAGCTATCAATAGGCTATCGATTATATGGAAATCAGACCTAACCGATAAAATGAAACGCAGTTTCTTCCAGGCAGTGATCACATCGATACTGCTATATGGATGCACTACATGGACGCTAACAAAACGGCTGGAGAAGAAACTAGATGGTAATTACACAAGAATGCTGCGTGCAATCCTGAACAAGTCCTGGCAGCAACACCCCACAAGACACCAACTGTACGGCCACCTGCCCCCTATCACGAAAACTATTCAAGTTAGACGAACCAGACATGCAGGACACTGCTGGAGAAGCAGAGATGAACTCATAAGAGATGTACTCTTATGGATCCCCACACATGGCCGCGCAAAAGCAGGGCGACCAGCTCGAACGTACATTCAGCAGCTATGTGAGGATACAGGGTGTTGTCCTGAAGACCTACCTAGAGCGACGAACGATAGGGAGGAGTGGCGAGAGAGGGTCAGGGATATCCGTGCTACCAGCACGATATGATGATGATGATGATGATAGGTCAAATAGAACTGTTTAAAAATTATTCGTATTAGATAATACTTCTACCAATAGTAGATGGATTGTTTAGTCAGCGTTTTACCTAACTGAACCAAACAAAATGAGTTCCCATGGTAAAGTGGCTAATGTGTAGGACTGCAAGATCGTTGTAAACGAGTTCGTATCCCAGTTGCGCCATTACATTTATTTTCACACTAATATCTTATGACGCCCCCCCCCCTTGTCCTTCCCAACTTTGTGTTAAATTGTACCATTACCATTCTTCCACAAGAGTCGCTCTAGTATTGAATAGTCCAAGAAGATTGATATGCTATTAAAAACAAAAAAAAAACGAAATCAAAATGCCTTCTCAACAGCTATAGTTTTTGGCATCCTGACTGAAACTTGAACACCTGGTAGTGCCGAAAGTCTTAAGAATAAATATTAAGTGTTCCTCAGTAAACCTGTTTTTCGGGAATAGCTTGAATATCAGCCCTTTTGGATGGGCTTAAACTATGCAGATTGCATGCTCTACAGAGAGTTAAGACACCCCCCCCAAAAAAGGGATATCCAAGATACGATACTAAACCATTCGGTATTGAGGCTCCAGTTCCGGAGCTCTGGGAAGTGTGGAGTACCCTTTTATCACCATTACTCCTAGGCTCACTCTGACCTGGAGTGGTAGTACCTGTAAGCGTAATATCTATGAGTCAAATAGATCTGTTTGGAAATTATTTGTATTCGATGGGAATACTTGATACTATATAACTGTGGGTAAATTATTTATATTAATAATTATTTCAAGGTGTAATTGTTTACTAAGTATTATTATTATTATTATTGGTTACTTGCAACCATATTACTGTGTACAAACAAATGACAATTGTTAAATAGAAATAATTACTTAAATCCTTATGATTATCTTACAAGATAGGAATGCTCAAAACTATACAACTGTGTTCAGACTATTTGTATTAGATAGGAATACTTAATATCATATGACTGTGCAAATTATTTGTATTAGATAGGAATACTTAATATCATATGACTGTGCAAATTATTTGTATTAGATAGGAATACTTAATATCATATGACTGTGCAAATTATTTGTATTAGATAGGAATGCTTAATATCATATGACTGTGCAAATTATTTGTATTAGATAGGAATACTTAATATCATATAACTGTGCAAATTATTTGTATTAGATAGGAATACTTAATATCATATGACTGTGCAAATTATTTGTATTAGATCATCATCGTCATCATCATCATGTCGTGCCGCAAGCACAGATATCCTTGACCCTCTCTCGCCACTTCTCCCTATCATTCATCGCTTCTGGCAGGTCATCAGGGATACATCCCGTATCTTCACATAGCTGCTGTATGTATGTTCGAGCTGGTCGTCCTGCTTTTGCTTGGGCATATGCGGGGGTCCATAGGAGTACATCACTGATGAATTCGTCCTTGCTTCTCCAGCAGTGTCCTGCGTGTCTGGTTCGTCTAACTTGTATAGTTTTCGTGATGGGGGGCAGGTGGCCGTATAGTTGGTGCCTTGTGAGGTGTTGCCGCCAGGACTTGTTCAATATTGCTCGCAACATTCTGGTGTAATTACCGTCTAGCTTCTTCTTCAGCCGTTTAGTTAGCATCTAAATAGTGCATCCATATAGCAGTATCGATACGACCGCTGCCTGGAAGAAACTGCGTTTCATTTTATCGGTCAGGTCTGATTTCCATCTGATTTTCCAATGTATTAGATAGAAATACTTAATATCATATGACTGTGCAAATTATTTGTATTAGATAGGAATACTTAACATCATATAAATGCAAATTATCTGTATTAGATAGGAATACTTGATACCATATGACTGGAAATTATCTGTATTAGATAGGAATACTTAATATCATATAACTGTGCAAATTATTTGTATTAGATAGGAATACTTAATATCATATGACTGTGAAAATTATCTGTATTAGATCGGAATACTTAATATCACATGACTGTGCAAATCATTTGTATTAGATAGAAATACTTAATATCATATAAATGCAAATTATCTGTATTAGATAGGAATACTTGATACCATATGACTGGAAATTATATGTATGAGATAGGAATACTTAATATATAAATATCAATTATTTATATCAAGAAAAGTTACTTGAAGTTATGATTGTTAACTAAGGATTATTATTAATTACTTGAAACCATGTAACAGTGTGCAAACAAATAATTATTATTAGATAGAAATAATTACTCAAAACCACATAATTGCGTATAGATTATTAGTATTAGATAAGGAATACTTGAAACAATATAACTTTGAGGAAAGAATTTGCATTAAATAAGAATACTGTGTGCAATCAAATTTCGGCGTAAATACCGATATGGATTTGATACGCTTTTAAGCAAATAAGCTTTTTTTCTTCTTTTTTTTACTTGATCTGATTCTCTTCTTTCCTTTATCAAGTGCAGAATTTCAAAGAGAGTTTTCGACGATGAAGAGTATTAAGTTATCAAAACGATACCTACAAAAACATGAAACACTGGGTGGATTACTCAATCTCTCTTTGTTGCCATTACTCTCAAATCCACTCTGACACAAAATATGGTTTTGGTTAGGTTGCAATTTATTGGACAAATAAATCTAAAAATTATGAATATTATATTGGAATACTTGACACTATATAACTTTGTACAAATTATTTGTATTAGATATTTATTATTATTTGTATTGAAACCCTATAAGTGGGTGCAAATTATTATTTTTAGATAATGCTTGAAACCGTATAACTGGATGTAAATTATTTGTATGAGATAAGAATACTTTAAACTATATTAGTGTGCAAATAAATGATTATTATTATAATTTTTTTAAACGCAGTTTCTTCCAAGCAGCGTTCGTGTCGATACTGCTATATGAATGCACTACATGGACGCTAACTAAACGGCTAGAGAAAAAGCTTGACGGCAACTACACAAGAATGTTGCGAGCAATATTGAACAGGTCCTGGAGGCAAACCCCACAAAGCAGCAGCTATACGGCCACCTACCACCCATCGCGAAAACTATCCAAATTAGACGAACCAGACATTCAGGACACTATTGGAGAAATAGGGACGAGTTCATAAGTGATGTACTTCTGTGGACCACTTCACAAGGCCGTGCGAAAGCAGGGCGACTAGCTAGAACCTACATACCGCAGCTCTGTGAGGATACAGGGTGTAGCCCTGAGAACCTACCGGAAGCGATGAACGATAGGGAGAGGTGGCAAGAAAGGTCAGGGATATCCGTGCTGGCGGCATGACATGATTATTATTATTATTAAATAGGAACAATTACTTGAGTATAAATCAATATTAAATTATACACAATCATATGGTTTCAAGAATAATAATTAGAAATCATAAAGTTGTGTATAAATTATTATCGTTAAAGTGGAATAGTTGTGTGATCCTTTGCTAGTCACGGAGCCCAATGTGGTGTGACTACTAGTCACAGTACTTGTTGTGGCTATTGTGTTCGTGACTACCACATTAGCTTCCGACTGTTTGCTTTGTCAAATCCTTTCGGGCCCACGTTGTGTTTGAAAGATCCACGGAGTGGGATTGACACAATTCAGCCGGATCTTCTTCTGACGGTCAGGTAATATGAGTGGCTAGATTGTCTAGCAACTCAAAGAATAGAGAAAACTCGTTGTTTAACAACAACAAAAAATCGTTTTTATTAAAACACGTTTGTGAGACAAATAACAAACAAACGAGGTTTGCTTTCCTGGCAAACAGAAGAAGAAAGAATATCGAGAGAGGAAGAGTGACGATGGGGTGCAATTAGAGTAACACTGACGTCTCTAAAGTCTGAGACTTTGAAATTTTGTAACGTCTGAAGGTTGTTCGGAGTACGTCGGGTCTAGAAAGGAAGAGATGCTTCTTTGGCAGCCTTGAGTTTCTTCCTGGTCCCTTTTTCTTATCATCTCTGAGGATTCGTTTAATTATCCCATTTTTTATAGATCAATATCTGGACTAAAAATGGTTTCTGAGTGGTTGTCCAATTAGAGACAATTAGGAGTCATATTCCCATTGGTCAGCCAATCCTAATTCAGAATTATATCTTACAGGTATAGGGGAAACCCTTTTTAGATGCTTTGACCAATGGGAACAGGTCTAGAGCAATGGGGTTGAACAAAAAAATTCTCAGCCTAACCTAATGGATGAGCCATGCCCAGCTCACCTTTATTTAGGGTGGAGCAAAATTAAATCTCCCTTTTTACGAAATGGCCCGTTTCATCATTGTGATTGATGAAGTTAGTTGACAACCGAAAAATTAAATAAATTTGCTAACCTTTAAAATCAAAAACAATTGTCTCGCACTTAACTGACCTTTAGAAACGACCAACCAGCTTTTCAGGTCAATAAGTGTGACGTCAAATTGACTAAAATCCCAAAACGGTACTTTATTTTCGCACGTGTGAAGACGGGGCAGGTTGGCACTTGATCCCCAATAGAATAAGTCCTCGTTCAGAGTTTTTCTCTCAGGCATATAAGACCTGGCATACTACGTGAGGGATTAATTTAGGGCCAGACCGACCGCCGCTGGCAAGGGGTTCCAAATTTCACACTATCCACACACCCACCAGGCCGCTTTCCTTCCTTCCCCTAGACAATGGAAGATATGAGCCTATAGGTTTTAGTCGTAATAATATTATATTGTAGTAGTCGGCAACTCCGGTTTCCCGTGTGATATTTTAGAGGAATTTATAGGACAATTTTAAGCAAGATAACATAAGGCGAATAGAAGCTGAAAAGGAAATGTGACACAACAAATTCGTAGCAGAACTGCCAAGAACAACTTAGACCACGTGGTAACATAAAAATACAGGAATCCTTTACTGTACAAAGCGATACACTTTCAAAGTGTCAAATATATAATAAATGGACAGTCCACGAATATAAATGTCTTTTCTTGACTTTTGTTTTTCTTCAAATTGAGAGAGAGAGAGAGAGAGAGTGGTATATATAAAATTTGGGTATATAGGAGAAATAGCCCCAAAGTTACTCATCTTATTTTTCGACGGGGTTCCACTGGAGAATCTTTCTTCTTTCACGGGCTAATAGACTTTATTCTATTTTTTTACGCTGGCTTGAAGAACCTGGGGTCCCTCGTGTCTCAGATATTCTTTTGTCTTCAACCCGGAATACTGGCTTTGGTCCGTCTGCCCGCTACGAACCCTGCCAAAAAACTTTTTTATTTTTTTTTTTTTTTTCGCCGACGGGGAGAAGGGTGCCACTTCCGTTTTAGGGTCCCAGCCAATCATTTGGCTTCTCTCTCCTTCTCACTTCCGGTGTCCGGCAACCTGAGGTTACTAAGTACCAACACCTGTTGATATCCCCTCTGTGACCTACATTCTTTCTTAACGGTCACTTTTTTGACGGGTTGCCACTGTTCATTCCAACGGGAGGATAGTATTAATCTTATTTCTATCGTCTCCGTGGTATATCACGTGACAATAAGATACTTATTAACAAAAAGATACTTATTTTAAGGATCTTTTTTGTTTTTGAGATATATATATATATATATATATATATATATAATTTTTACATATAAATTAAATACTTAACCGCACGTCGTGCCACAGTTATACAAAATCATAAAAGTTGAGTATAAATTATTATCATTAAATAGCAATACTTACTTGAAACAATATGATTATGTATAAACTAATACTAATTTATACACAATCATAAGGTTTCAAGAATAATTTTTTTAGCTTTGTACAAATTATTTGTATTAGATAAGAATACTTGAAACCCTATAGCTGTGTGCAAATTTTTAATTTTAGATAATGCTTGAAACCATATTACTGAGTGCAAATTATTTGTATTAGATAAGAATACTTGAAACCATATTAGAAATGCTAATTTATACACAATCATAAGGTTTCAAGAATAATTTTTTTAGCTTTGTACAAATTATTTGTATTAGATAAGAATACTTGAAACCCTATAGCTGTGTACCAATTTTTAATTTTAGATAATGCTTGAAACCATATTACTGAGTGCAAATTATTTGTATTAGATAAGAATACTTGAAACCATATTAGAAATGCTAATTTATACACAATCATAAGGTTTCAAGAATAATTTTTTTAGCTTTGTACAAATTATTTGTATTAGATAAGAATACTTGGAACCCTATAGCTGTGTGCAAATTTTTAATTTTAGATAATGCTTGAAACCATATTACTGAGTGCAAATTATTTGTATTAGATAAGAATACTTGAAACCATATTAGAAATGCTAATTTATACACAATCATATGGTTTCAAGAATAATTACTTGATGCTATAATCGCTTATCACTGGACCGTTGGCCTAATGAGTTGAGTATTCGCAGATGGTTCGGGAGATCGGGGTTCATACCAAAGACTCAAAAAATGGTACTTGATACCGTCCTGCTTAACACTCAGCATTATAAAGGATCAAGGGTAAAATGAAGCAATCCAGAGAATGGAGTAGCGCCCTCCCTTACACCTCGGTGTAGTAGCTATTGAAAAGGGAGCCTTCAAGTCACCCTCGACTAAGGTCGCCGACTTTACTTTACTTTACTTTATAATCACTTATAAATTTTTATGATCATTCGTTACTTGAAGCCATTGCATTAAAAAAGAACTGACTTCAGTATTAAATAACGCAATAGGGGTTGAAATGGCATAAAAGCAACTAATCAATCAAGTTCAAGTGAAAGAAAATCGATTGAAAATACGACTTATTTGTTTATAAGAATATCAACTGAAAACCATTTCCTATAATGAAAACAATAGTTGATATATTTTAGAAATTTGTCAAAACAGAACAAAATTTTTTTCATGATCAAGGATGTGTTCAGCAAATTAATACCGCAGTTTTACAGTCTTTCTGATATATATATATATATACATATATATATCAGAAAGACTGTAAAACTGAGAGGTTAATTTAATCAGGAAAAATCTTTCTTTTATTATATATATATATATATATATATATATATATATATATACACACTACTACTATTATTACTACTACTACAACTAGATGATGTGTGAACCAGTAGATTTCACGTTACAACTGTGTTCAGTATTGATATTTCTATTTAGAAATAGCTCTGTCAAAAAAACACTGACTGTATCATCTGCAAAGGGTTGAGAGATCCATCACCACCAAAAAAAAAAGTAGTTGTTCTCGTTATGATCAAGACAATCTTCATTTTGTGTTTTCAAAGCTGTATTGAACGTAGCTTGTCTTTCACACCCCTGTCACCACAGTTGAAACGTCTTACCCATGACTTGTGTTTACACTCATTGCTTAGCTTCATTATTAATTTTCTTGAATATGACTCTAAATTGCATCTGATGTTGAGATTCCAGTTCTGGAGATTTGTAAAGAGTGGGATACCTTTTCATTGCCATTATTTCCAGGTTTCATCGGATCCAAAGCAGAAATAGCTGTTAGGGTCCCATATTTAGGCCAAATAAATCTGCTTAAAAATCATTCGTATTCGTTAGAAATACTTAATACCATATTATTGTAAATAATTTGTATAAAGAATAATTACTTGAAACTATAATTGTTTACGAAGGATCATTATTAGTTACATGAAACTATATAATTGTGTGCAAAAATATGAATGCGATTAAATAAAAATAATTACTTTAAACTATACAATTATTACTATTAGATAGGAGTACTTGGAACCATTCAACTGTAAGTAAATTATTTGTATTAGACAAGAATACTTGATAGCATATAACAATGGACAAAAATCACTTGAGAAACAACTTCACAAAAATGGTAATATAAATGTACAATGACTGTAAATCCTTAACCTCTAAACAAAAAGAACCCCACACAGCCTAAAATGCCATTAAAATTAATTCAAAAAATCTATTTAGAACCTGTAGATTTGTAATTAGCATTTCATTGTTATCTCCATTGCATCGAGAATTTGTACGGTTAAAAAATGACCTTTTGGAACAACTAAATCCACACAAAATTATTATTCAGTGACAGATTTATCTAGAAATTGTTTCATTCTCTGAGAGGATACTAATAAAAATCTCGCTATGATATGTCATTGTTGATGAGTTCTGATCTTATGCACACACACAAACACACACACACACACACACACACACACACACACACACACACACACACATATATATATATATATATATATATATATATATATATAATGAAAATGTTTGCAAGATATATCAGTTGTTAAAGATCGCAGCAAAAAAGTTTATAAATATTATGTTTACTAAGGATTATGTGAATACTTGTATGAATAGCGAGAAAGAAGGATAAAGCAAAACAGAAACTAAAAAAATAGTTTTCAGAGAGCGAAGTAAAGATTATGTATATTTGAGAGAGTGAGAGAGAGAACATAAAACAGAAACTAAAGTGAAAGTGAAAGTAAATATTGAAAATAGTAATACCATCCGAGAGAAATGAGGAACATCTCAGACAGCAAAATGTTACGTTCTCTGTTCATGTTTTAACTAAAGCTAAGGCTCGATTTAGCTCGATGATTTATTCATGCTGAAATTAAGTGAAGTTACGCAAATTCAATCCGCCATCTTTCTCTGCAAAACTGTAGTTGTTGCTGTTGTTGTTGTTATTGTTGTTGTTTCTAAGGGTTAGTTGTTTTTTTCCGTTATTTCTGAGACTTTCAAGATATAAGGTCAGACAATAATATCACGAAGATCAAATTTCAAAAGAATTAAGATTTATGAAAATTTTGCAGAAAAACATGTTTACAATATTAACACGAATGCGTTTGCATAAAAGGAATTTTTTCTGCTTAAAGTATATTTTTCCGAAACGCATGTTTTTAAAGTTGCTCGTGATGTAACAGTTATCTTTGTAGTAAGTAGACTCTGCTACCCGAGTTCAAATCCTGAACGAGATTGTTTGCATTTCACTTTGCGCTAATACCCTTGGGAAAGGTATGAATCCAACTATTCACATCCATGTGTCTATGGGTAAATATTTGACCTGACTGAGATCTTTAACTTTGATATGGCAACCGGTCTTGAAAAAAAAACTCTGAATTTAACCCTCGAGAGGAATGGGCTTCGTGAGGCTAATTCTGTGTGGCTACATGAGTACCACCCCCACGACCAACCGGGTCACGAGACCAGCAAGTGATTGAGAGTGCACCTGTGTTTATCCAATTTACATGTTTTGACAGAATTTTGATGTTTAATAAGTTTGAATGAACACGAAGACACGATAATGAGACACCTAGTGAGAATCAAAATCACTGTTGTAGTAATTATCAGTGAGAGGAAATTGCAGGGATTCGTTTTTATCTCTAGACAAAGTATGGTGTATGTATTTCCTTAATCGATCAGGTGTTTCCGGTCTTTCAACATCAGACTTCCTTTCCCATGTGACCCAACTGGATTTATAATCTCCCAGCTGCAACAATCCATGGACTCGCTCTCTTAATCCAAAGACACCGACTATATTTTGTTCCAAAGACCCTTTTTTTAGCAGCCCCTGTTATACCAAATCTAATAAAGCCGTGCCGAGAGATAACTCTCTGGAAACTCTGACAGCCCACGTCTGTTTGCTCACATAAGGCCTGCTAACTCTGGATTTTACACTGTTCTACCAGTTTCTGCAACTTGGAGAGTTTCCTCTCGTAAGCTTACTCCAGATACACTTCCTAGAGCACTGTTTTATTTTCCAAACCTCGTCGCTGTGAGGAGGGTATGACACAAGGTCAATTTTTAAGCAGAGTAAGACGGTTTGAATTCAGAGTTTCATTGTACTAGATTGGTTGCCAAACCCAAACTAAAAAAACAGCCTGCCAAACTATTTACCAATAACTGGGGGGATAGACTCGTGCCTTTTCAAGGCTTGGTTTTTTCTTTGTTTTTAATGGCATATCAACCTTTGTGTGTTATTTAATTCCAAAGCCATCCTTGTAAAAGAACAATAGTGGTACTATTTAACCAATAGTTGAGGGATAAGAGGATTCGTAGTTTTCCCAAGGGTATTAGTCCAAAAGTAAACGAAATAGCATGACTAGAGCTCGAATTCGTATACTACGATCTCGTTGTCCAGCACTTTGACAATTACATCACGGGGTCTACTACCTTTTTCCAAAAGCAGTTTTCCTTTTCCTAGACTGGTTGCCATACCAAAGTCAAAGAGCCCATATTTCGCTATTATTTATCAATAACTGAAGGGAGAAAAGTTGGATCCATACCCTTCCCAAGGGTATTGGTGCAATGGGAAATGGAAAGCCTTGAACAGAATTCCAACTCGAGTAACTGAATCCCTTTCCTACTACGATAACCGTTAAGCTATTAGCGTAAACGGAGAGCCGAGTAAGTGAACCCCAGGTATCGGTCAATCCTATTTACCAACCCCTCCGCTCGGGCAGAATATGACACAAGGTCAATTTTTTAAGCGGAGTTTAACAGGTTTGAATTCAGAGTTTTCCTTCTCCTAGACTAGTTGCCTCACCAAGGCTGAAGAACCTAGTCTGCCCTACTATTTACCCATAGCTGGAGGGAGAATAATTGGATTCATACCTTTCCCAAGGGTATTAGTGCTATGTGAAATGCAATCAGTCCAGGATTTGAACTCGTGTCGCCGTGTCCAACTCCTGCGACGATAACCATTACACCACTGGCACCTCCAAGGTATCGGTCAATAAGCGATGAATCAGTCGAGTGAAGCATTTCCATAAAAAGAGAGAAATAAAAATGTCATGTTAAATGCAAAGAAAATACAAAGTAGACAACAAAGTTTCCTTTCGTTTCCTTTCGTTTCGTTTTGTTTCTTTGTTTAATGGCATATCAACCTCCGTGGTGAAATGACAACACCCACCAGATGACCAGTTCTTTTTTTTTTTCATGTTAATCATCACGACTTCATGCCTTTTGACAGTGATTTTCCTCAGGTAATTTTTTTCTTTTAACGAATTTTTTGCACCAGTTTATTACTAGTGGTTTTTCACTGAAGTCTAAGTGATAGCAAGTCTCTTTAAATCTCTAGGACTCGTACAAGTATCCTTGTTGATTTTAGTAGTACTGTTGTCTGAAGGGTCTCGATTCTTCCTCTAATCTCCATTCACTCCAATCTCTTTTACAGTTTTTTGGGAGCTGTTCCAAGGGCTCTAACAACGATTGATATCACTGCCACATTCATGTTCCACACCTTTTTAAGCTCTCTAGCAAGGTCCAAGTATTTGTCTATCTTTTCCCTTTCTTTCATTTTCATTCTGTGGTTTGCTGGACTGGTTGGTTGGTTTCTTTGTTTAATGACATATCAACCTTTGTAGGTTATTTAATGCCAAAGCCATCCTTCTAGAATAATGTTTTTCAAAGTGGGTGGTACCGCCCCCGGCAGGGGGCGATATAAACTTTCAGAGGGGTGCCGGTCTGTAAACAGTCGGATGGAGGCGTTGAAATTGTCACATTTTACTGTAATTGCTCCAACGAGCAATTACAGTAAAATGTGACGTTGGTGTTGGTAGAAAGGCCGGAAAAACGAGGCGATTTAATTAAGCGTCCCTCATGCGCGGCAACTGGACGTACGTGTCACGTCTGTATCCAGAACTCTCTTCGTAAGGGACAATTTTCCCCTGGTCACCGCTTTCCCCTTTGTTTACTTCCCGTTTTCTCGCTGCGACGTTAAACTTTCTTCCCCTTTTTAACTCCGTTACTTTTATTTCTCATTTCTTCTCCCCTTCTTAATTTCTCTTTCGAGTTGCCTTAAGCTCTGCTCTTGGGAGTTTATCCTCTCTTTATTAATTAATCCCAAACTCTCGGCATCGCGAAAGCTACGAGACTTATTCTTCTCGGCGGGACTTTCAACCATTCCGCCAGACATTTTTCTTCCCGACAACACACATTCTTTCCTTCCTGCTTCAGTCACCCCTTCAACATGACTCTGGTATGTTTCATTTGCCTTATCTCACCTACCTCCAACTTGTTGCCTTCAATTTAGATATTATCGGAATATTATTCCTATTTGTCATGCTACTTGTCTCGCTTTTACCCGCTTTATTACTTTGTAGTAAACTAAAATTTTACTGGTTACAGTCGCCTTACTTTCCCTATCTTCCTCTCTTTCTTCTTTGCCTTTCTCTTTCTCCCCTGAAATTTCTACTTATTTCTTCCCCTTCGTCGCAGTGAAAACTTCTTTGTTTTTATTTTTTTCTTTCAGAAATTTACCTGTCTCACGCTCGAATAAGTTTCTCTTTCATAATTTTAGAATTAGTTAATGTTCCTTTATGCGTGAGTCCGAGTTTATTCTGACTGTCTAAGCAAGATGTTTATTAAAATTTGGCGAAGGTAGCATACATAAATGGCAACCAAAGGAGCATCGAAAAAGAAGTGTAGGCAATACTCTGTGGAGTACTTGAAGTGTGGATTTATACAATCACCGACCAATCCACAACAACCCATGTGCTTAGTTTGTGAGAAAAACTTTTCTAATGAAGCAATGAAGCCGTCTAGGCTCCTCGAACATTTACAGAAGATTCATCCCGATAAATCTAGTAAAACACTGGCGTTCTTTCATTCTCTTCGAGATCAATTTTTGAAGCGAAAAACAATGAATATGTTTACTTCCTCATCGAAAAATTCAGATGACGGTCTGAAGGCTTCTTACAACATTTCTTTGCTGATAGCGAAAGCTGGCAAGCCCCACACTATTGGAGAAGAACTAATTCTGCCTGCAGTTAAAGAGATTATTAAAACAGTCTTGTACAAATCTCCTGAACAAGTCATAAAATCGATTCCTCTCAGTTCAACGAAGAGTAGACAAAATGGCTGAAAACGTCGAAGAGACCCTCAGTAAGATGTTGATGACAACTGAGTTCAGTTTGCAATAGGACGAATCCACTCTTCCGAGAAACGAATCGCTATTTCTCGCATATGTACGCTTCATCAAGGGTGAGTCACTGTGTCAAGAATTATTGTTTGCACGTCTCCTGGAAACAGATACCAAAGGAGAATCAGTGTATCGAGCTGTGGAGGACTATTTCCAGAAAAAAAGCATTCCACTTACAAACATCATCTCATGTGCTACAGATGGCGCCCCGTCCATGGTTGGTCGCCACCGTGAATTTCCAAGTTATTTGAAAATAGCTGTTCCGAAAGTCCTTACAGTTCACTGTGTGATCCATCGACAACACTTAGTGACAAAGAATTTGAGTGAGAAGCTACATGAATCCTTATCGACTGTGATTACTGCAGTCAACAAAATCAAAGCGAATGCTCTCAATTCTCGACTGTTCCATCAGCTGTATATTGAAAATGACGAAGATTTTCAATGCCTGCTTTTCCATACAGAAGTTAAGTGGTTGTATGGGGATTTAAGAATTAACAATAAAACTCCCAACCGGATGTTGACTCGTCGGCTGCCACATACAAAATGTATAAACGCGTCACCACGCATAAGGCTCCACGCATCCATCCGGTTAAAAAAAATCAGAAAAAAAGAAAAATAATAAAAAGTAAAGTAGCCAATGGGAAGCGGTCACGCCAAAATTAGAAGGATTTTAGAGTGGCGAATTTGGAGCCGGTGGAGAGAGATAAATACTCAGGTTTTCTGTGAACCGAGTCAGTGAGGACAAAAGAGACCCAAGGAAGCACGTAAATACGATAACCAGTGGAGAAGTAACGTCCGCCCTCGAGTTAAGAGCCGAAACTACCTCTCAGCTAATTCCCCTGCCTGACCATAAAAGAAAGAGAAGAAAAGAAAAGAAAAGAAAAGAAAAAGGAATAAGTACTCTTTAAAATACATTCTCCTCCTTTCCCCTTTTTTTTCTTGATATCTGACTTTCCACCACTTCGAAAATTTACTACTTGCAAAGGGGAACTTGTGAACATTCAAATCCAAGTGGACGTTTTTTGTTTTATAAAAATTGTTTAAATATTAGATGTTCCTTGTTTGTCTTGTGTTAAAAGAAGTTTTTTCTCATTGTATGTAGTAACACTCCAAAACCCAACCAACAGGCCATAGTTGTCGAAAGGTAACTGTTTAAAAAGGTTTTACACACTGTTTAACAGTGTTCTGGATTTTTTTCAAGAATCCAACCCTAAGCTTTACGACAAACTGAAATCGAGTAAGACAGATATTGCTTACCTCACTGAAATGTTTTCCAAATTCAATGAAGTGAATTTGCAGCTGCAAGGTGATGAGAGTTCATTAATCAAAGCAAAGTCTGCCCTCTCGGCATTCCTCTCAAAATTACTGCTCTACAACAGAAACTTTGGACGCCGCAAATTCCGTCAGTTTCCTTGTTTGTCTGACTTGGAGAAGAAAACAGGAGTGAAGGCCGATGACATTGCTGTGTATTGCACTCATTTAGCGGAACTCCACAGGGATATATATGTCAGTCAGATTCAACGACCTATTTTCTCTTGAAATCCCTGGTTGCAAAATGACGAGGATCTGAAACCAAAGTTCAAAAACTCTTACCAAGCCTTTTGAATGCAAACAACGATCCCAAAACGCTACCCAACCCTGTGGAAAGACATTAAGTTGTTTTTTATTGCTTTTTCGACTTCCTACCGGATTAAGAGGGGATTCAGCGCTGTGTCCAGGCTCCTCACCAAACAAAGAAACAAACTCAACATAGCAGAGCGTGGTGATCTGAGACTGCTCCTGACAAACCTTCATCCTGATGTTGACAGTTTGATTGCAATGCATCAAGCCCACCCATCTCATTAAGCAGGGTAGTTGTTAATGATTACTCGTTCAGTTTTACAATTTATTTCATGTTCAGTTCAAGGTGTTTGTGATTGAAAAATAAATGTTAACCATTTTTGTTTGTTAAAACTGTTTTTTATACTCTTCAAACTGTTTGTGATTGAAGAATCAACCAATTCTTATGATATTTAACATTACCGTAATTCTGGCGTTCGTTGGAAGAGGGGGGCGCTGACATTTTGGTCCAGCGGTGAAGGGGGTGGTGACAAAAAAGTTTGAAAACCACTGTTCTAGAAGAACAGTAGTTGTACTATTTAACCTATAGCTGGGAGGATAAGGGGGTTCATACCTTTCCCAAGGGTATTTGTCCGAAAGTAGTTTGCTGGAACAGCAAATCTACAAGATGACAAGAACTTTTCTTCTTGTTAATTAACATTAGATCGGATATTCTGGCCGGGATTGGCTGATCCGTTTGCATCTCAAAGACCTCAAGGAATTTTATGTATATCATTTTATTATTATTATTATTATTATTATTATTATTATTATTATTATTATTATTATTATTATTATTATTATTCACTTATTAGAGCTTTTCACATCAGCGTTAGCCATTGGTTTTTCACTGGAGTCTGAATGACAGCAAGTCTCCTCAAGTCTCCAGGACTCTTCTCAGTATTCTGGCTGTTCCCAATAATGCTGTCGTTTGGATGGTCTCCACCTGTTCGCCAACTTCCAAGTCCTCCGGTCCCTTTAGTAATCCTTAGTTACTGTTCCAAACGCACCAATTACAATTGGTATAATTGTCTCCTGCATGTTCCACAGTTTTTATTATTATTATTATTATTATTATTATTATTATTATTATTATTTTACTCCTTGTGAGTGTTACACACCAGCATTAGCTGATGATCTTTCACTGGAGTCTGAGTGACAGCGTCTCCTCGGGTCTCCAGGACTCTTCTGAGTATTCTAGCCAATTTTAACAATGCTATATTCGAGATGGTTTCGATTCTTCCTCTGATTTCCAATTCCTTCAGTCCGCTTTCAAATCCACTGAGCACTGTTCCAAGTGCAATAACTACAATTGGTATCACCGTCACCCTTTATTCTCTAGCAAGGTCCAAATACTATTCTCTGTTCTTGCTTTCTTTTATTTTCATTCTGTGATCCGCTAAATTCATAAGACGGCAAGATTTCTTTTCTTATGTAAGCAATAAATCTTATCTTCTGGCTGCGATTAGATTATCCATTTGTATCTCAAAATCCCAGAGAATTTTATACATCTCATCCTCTAGAACAGATTCTGGTTTGTGCATACACATTTGGTAAGAAAATCTAATTTCAGTTTCTGGCATAATTCCCAAATCACCTTTCTTACCGATTATCATTAGAAATATTTTTCATTATTTTTCATTGGAATAATTATCCTAAACCTTATAATTGCTTGAAAAAATGACTGATTTTGGCATTAGCTAACCTAAAAAGGATGAACATTACTGAAAGCTCCAGGACTGGAACCTCACAATCAGATGGTTTAGTGCTATATCCAGGATACTCGTTGGAGAGGGGTTTTACCCCTCTACGGAGGTGATATCGGCGTATTCTATAGCCCCAGCTGACAGGACAGTCTGAAACCATATAATTGTTTGTAAATGATTATTATTAGATAAAAATAGTTAATTGAAACCCATAATTGTTTTGCACAAAAAAAGATTGACTTTGATATTAAAAACAGGAAGAATAGTTGGCATTGCTGTAATACCTAACAGAACAAACTCCAAATTCATTGTCTGATTAGACAAACGAGGCCGTCATCATTCCATTCTGTTTCAAGTTTATTCTCTAAAGAAATGATAATCATGGCTTCTTTGTTTAATAGCATATCAATTTTAGTGAGTGATTTTATTGCAAACCCATCCTTATAGCAGAACACAAGTGATATTATTTAGCCCATAGCTGGGACGAGGGGGGTTGATAATAGAGTTCATACTTTTCCCAATACTATTTGACCGAAAGTGAACGCAATAGGGCGGCTGGAGTTCGAACTCACAACGATGTCACAATCCACTATGTTAGTCACTAAGCCACTGGGTTCCCCATTTTTTATCATTTAAATGTTTTTTGCGCATGTATATATATATATATATACGAGGATTATTAAATAAGTTTCCCGACTTTTTTCGTATGGGCACTTTTATTGATAGTACACACATAAAACTCTACTCCCCTTTGAAGTAATCTCCTCCGGCTGCAATGCACTTGTTGTACCGTTCCAACACCTTCTGGAAGACCTCATAGAAGTCCTCTTGTGTGAGTGTGTCAACGACCTTCGTCACAGGCTCTTTCATCTCCTCAATTGCCTCATAACGACAGCCTCTGAACTTAGGGAATAACCAAAAGTCACAGGAAGCAAGATCTGGACAATAGGAAGGCTGAGGAACTGTCTTGATGCCCATTTTGGTCAAATAGTCTGTAACAAGGATGGAGTTGTGGACTGGTGCATTGTTCTGGTGGAAATACCACTGACCCGATTGAAGAGTACTGGCCTCTTCCCTAGAAATCTCTTGCTGAACTCCCTTAAAACCTCAACATAGTAACCCTAACTCTAACCCTTTGGCCAATCAACTCTGGTCTATTGACTTCCTTACTCCTCCCATACCTCTCATCATCCCTCACAGACTCCCTGTGTTCCTTGAATCTCTTATGCCACTCAAAAACTGATGCTCGATTCATGCAAGATGGTCGAAAAGCAGTCTGAAGCATTCCATACGATTCTGTGGCATTTTTTCCAAGTTTAAAATAGAATTTTATTGCATATCGTTCTTCTCAAGTGTCCTCACATCCAGATTGCATTTTTGAAATTCACCAGCCGTGTCAATCAGGCTTTAGTAGGTTGTATTCCAATTCCTGCTGTAGCTGTTGATTTGAACCTAAAATCATAAAAAATGGTCAGTCATCTCATAAGACGTATAGCAATAGCATACTGAATTTTCAAGAGTCAACGACAATTTTCAATGCCTGTACAAAAAATGTCTGGAAACCTATTGAATTCACCACGTATATATATATATGTACTTTCACGTACATACGAGGGTCATTCAATAAAATAGGTGAATTTTGCCTCAAGTGTTGGCAATAGGAAGCACTGTCTATAGACCTTTTTTCAAGGAAATCAATAGTTATGGGTCCTTTCATGTCTCAGAAGTCTGTCAGCATTGACTCATTTACTATCTGCAGCGCCCAGAACTTTTACTTTACCAGAGAGTCTGTATATATCCGCTCTATAGACTGTCTTTTCAAACTCGTAGTGGTTAACCTATGTTTTGTTAACCAAACCAATTTATGGAGATATTTTGCCAAAAACATGCTTTTTTGTACACATCACACATTCTTCTGTAAGTTTCACATGGTTTGCACTTCTCGACCACCAAAAAATCATGACAGACCTCTATTCAAGCCTGGAGTACTCTGTTTGATTTGCCGCCATTTTGAATAACCACAAAAGAAATAGCTTTGCAAGATCAGAATAATTTTTTGCGAGAAACCAATTCCAAACAATGCGGAGATTATATTTATGAAAAAAATTTCTGAAAAAAATGTTTTTCAAAAAAAATCCCGTAACCTATAGAATATATATATATATATATATACGTAACAGTTGATTACTCAGTCATATGATGGCGTATACTGATAGCTTTTTGTCTCGACTGGTGAGTTGTGTACATGATAACAATTTTTCTCAAGAAAGAAAAACTGTGGATATAAACATACCCATGCCCTCATATATATTTGATTTCATACAAATAACATGAGAACAACGTGGTGGGGGAGTACCTGTGTGGTGGTGGCTAACGTGCTACATTGTTAAACTCTTTTTTTTTTCAAAGCAGATGTTTATTTAGATGTCGAGTGCGCAATAACTTTGCTGAAACATCTACAAAGATTTATGCGAAAGAAAAAGATATTGTGAAAGAATAAAAGAAAGAAAGAAAGAACTGAGGTATATTGAAAGAAAGAAAGATAGAAAGAAAGAAAGAACCGTGGTATATTAAAAGAAAGAAAGAAAGAACTGTGGTATATTGAAAGAAAGAAAGAAAGAAAGAAAGAAAGAAAGAAAGAAAGAAAGAAAGAAAGAACTGTGGTATATTGAAAGAAAGAAAGAAAGAACTGTGGTATATTGAAAGAAAGAAAGAAAGAAAGAACTGTGGTATATTGAAAGAAAGAAAGAAAGAAAGAAAGAAAGAAAGAAAGAAAGAACCGTGGTATATTAAAAGTAAGAAAGAAAGAACTGTGGTATATTGAAAGAAAGAAAGAAAGAACTGAGGTATATTGAAAGAAAGAAAGAAAGAAAGAAAGAAAGAAAGAAAGAAAGAAAGAAAGAACTTTGGTATATTGAAAGAAAGAAAGAAAGAAAGAAAGAAAGAACCGTGGTATATTAAAAGAAAGAAAGAAAGAACTGTGGTATATTGAAAGAAAGAAAGAAAGAAAGAAAGAAAGAAAGAAAGAACTGTGGTATATTGAAAGAAAGAAAGAAAGAACTGAGGTATATTGAAAGAAAGAAAGAAAGAAAGAAAGAAAGAAAGAACCGTAGTATATTAAAAGAAAGAAAGAAAGAACTGTGGTATATTGAAAGAAAGAAAGAAAGAAAGAAAGAAAGAAAGAAAGAAAGAAAGAAAGAAAGAAAGAAAGAACTGTGGTATATTGAAAGAAAGAAAGAAAGAACTGTGGTATATTGAAAGAAAGAAAGAAAGAAAGAAAGAAAGAAAGAACTGAGGTATATTGAAAGAAAGAAAGAAAGAAAGAAAGAAAGAAAGAAAGAACCGTGGTATATTAAAAGAAAGAAAGAAAGAACTGTGGTATATTGAAAGAAAGAAAGAAAGAAAGAACTGTGGTATATTGAAAGAAAGAAAGAAAGAAAGAAAGAAAGAAAGAAAGAAAGAAAGAAAGAAAGAACTGTGGTATATTGAAAGAAAGAAAGAAAGAAAGAAAGAAAGAAAGAACTGAGGTATATTGAAAGAAAGAAAGAAAGAAAGAAAGAACCGTGGTATATTAAAAGAAAGAAAGAAAGAACTGTGGTATATTGAAAGAAAGAAAGAATGAAAGCACTGTGGTATATTGAAAGAAAGAAAGAAATAAAGAACTGAGGTATATTGAAAGAAAGAAAGAAAGAAAGAACTGAGATATATTGAAAGAAAGAAAGAAAGAAAGAAAGAAAGAAAGAAAGAAAGAACTGTGGTATATTGAAAGAAAGAAAGAACTGTGGTATATTGAAAGAAAGAAAGAAAGAAAGAACTGTGGTATATTGAAAGAAAGAAAGAAAGAAAGAAAGAAAGAACTGTGGTATATTGAAAGAAAGAAAGAAAGAAAGAAAGAAAGAACTGAGGTATATTGAAAGAAAGAAAGAAAGAACCGTGGTATATTAAAAGAAAGAAAGAAAGAACTGTGGTATATTGAAAGAAAGAAAGAATGAAAGCACTGTGGTATATTGAAAGAAAGAAAAAAATAAAGAACTGAGGTATATTGAAAGAAAGAAAGAAAGAACTGAGATATATTGAAAGAAAGAAAGAAAGAAAGAAAGAAAGAAAGAAAGAACTGTGGTATATTGAAAGAAAGAAAGAACTGTGGTATATTGAAAGAAAGAAAGAAAGAAAGAAAGAAAGAAAGAAAGAAAGAACTGTGGTATATTGAAAGAAAGAACTGTGGTATATTGAAAGAAAGAAAGAAAGAAAGAAAGAACTGTGGTATATTGAAAGAAAGAAAGAAAGAAAGAAAGAACCGTGGTATATTAAAAGAAAGAAAGAAAGAACTGTGGTATATTGAAAGAAAGAAAGAATGAAAGCACTGTGGTATATTGAAAGAAAGAAAGAAAGAACTGAGGTATATTGAAAGAAAGAAAGAAAGAAAGAAAGAAAGAAAGAAAGAACTGAGATATATTGAAAGAAAGAAAGAAAAAAGGTCAAATCCTGGACACGGGGATTTTCGTTTCCTTTCACTAATATCCTCGAGAAAGACATGAATCATTTTATTCTCCCTTCTGCTATGAGTAAAGTATGCAAAGTTCTTTATCCTTGATTAGGCTACAAGAATTGAAGGAAAACTCTGAATTCAAACCATCTTTACTCCACTTAAAAATTGGCCTTTTGTTATCTCCTGTCCGTGACGCAAAGATTGGATAAATACGAACTTACATTTTGCCTATAAATATATTGAAAAATACAATTTTTAAAGTAGGTGTCTATTTAGATGGTGAAATATCTGCTAAAATTCATGCACATATCACGTTACACACTGCTATGGTGAGACGTGCCAACTTAAGAAATATTATTTTACAAAATAACCATCTATTAAAATAAATGAAATCGTTGCATGGCTCTTCCAGTTCGAACAGGATTATTGACCTGCTGAAATATGAACTATGGGTCATGACATTTTGGCGAAATAAATTTGCTTTTCTTGGTCTAGTCACTTATCTCGGCAATATGGAATAGCATTTTTCCATCGTGTCTTACAGCATCTGAAATCAAGAGATTATCATCTACACTTGCCGGCTTTAAAAAGGATTCCTTTGGTAATGGGAGGTCATGGCAGAAATACCGGAAGGCATATATTCAAAATGTGTGCACTCCAGATTTAAATTTACACATTCGCCCGATTTCAATTTACATTGGTGTAATTCTGAAGAAAGAAAGAAAGAAAGAAAGAAAGAAAGAAAGAAATTATCTTTTTTACTCTTCTTAATATGACACAATGATTAAGGTATATTAAGATAGATAGATAGATAGATAGATATGAACAGACTGTGAAAGATAGATACATAGATATGAACAGACTGAGATAGATAGATATGAATTGACAGATAGATAGATAGATAGATAGATGCAAGGAGAAAAAAGCAGAGTAAAATAAAAAAGAAAGAGAAATCTGTTTTGTAGTTGTGATATTTTTTCCTATGCGGATCTTCGTCTAAAGAGACGAAATACTCGTAATCTAACTTCTTTCGTGAAAATGGTCGCACAAGGATCAAGTAATTTTTCCGCTCTCGCGTTAAGCTGCCTATATGTCATATTCTACGCACGTGGAAAGGAAGTTAGATATCGACTGCAACTGGCCCTCTAAGAGACTAGATTGTGTAAAATCAATAAAAAAAAAAGTCGTAAAAGGGAAAGAGAAAGTCCCAAAAGGAATGTGATGACGTATGTCACATCAGAATGTGCTGGCCTAACACTTTTTCATTTTGTATAGTAGTCATTTGAAATTATTTTCTTTTGGTTTCTTTGTGTAATGGCATATAAACCTTCCTGGGTTATGTAATGCTAAAACCACCCTTCTAGAAGAGCAGTAATGATTCTTTTTAATCTATAGCTGGAGAGATTAAAGGGTTCAATATCTTTCCGAAGGGTATTTATCTGAAAGTGAATGTAATAGTGCAACTGGAGTTTGAAGTCACTTACTTCGATTCCGTAATCCAGCTCTTTAACCATTACGCCATGGGTTCTTCTCCCCCCCATTTTAGTTTTGTTCATAAAGGAAGCTATACTCTTTCAAAATGAAAATAAATTAGATAAAGGAAATTTAATGGATGCGCTCATGATATAATTGTTATCGTCGTAGGAAACGGAGACGATAACCCGGGTTCAAATACTGGACGAAGCATTTTACATTTTACATAACGTTTATACCCGTGGAAAAGGCATGAATACAGCTATTCTCCCTCCAGTTATGAGTAAATAATAGGGTATACTGGGCTTTTTAGCCTTGGTATGGCAACCCGTTAAGGAAAAGGAAAACTCTGGATTCAAACCTATTAACCTCCGCTTAAAAAATTGACCGAGTGCCACATCCTGTTGGTCTGGAGGGGTTGGGTAAATTCAAATATTTTTTTTTTAAATTTTAAACTTAACTCGTATTTCATTTAACCAGAATTTAATACAGCAAACAATTAAAGTTACAATGATGAATTGCAGATCGTAAAAGTTCTTCTATAGTGAATGACGTATGAGTGCTGAAAAGTTAAGCTAAAATTTGAACCACTCGACTAATTACAGAAGTGATTTTCGTTTTTTTAGTGGTGAAGACTTCAGCAGGTACGAGCCCCGTGTTTTGGATGAGCTGATAACAGAAGAACGATGAACAAGTGGGACACAGATTCTCCGAACAATACTCTTCAGGTTTTGAATTCAGTGTTTTTCCTTCTCCTAGAATGGTTACCCTTACCAAGGCTAAAGAGCCCCGTCTACCCAATTGCTGAAAAGGAAAAGAGTTCATGCCTTTCCTAAAGGCATTATTGCGAAAGGAAACGTAAACAGTTTTGACCAGGGTTTGAATTTTGCTCACCGAATAAATTTTCTACGATGCCATAGGTTAAAGTGTAAAATAGCATAAAAAAATGTGCTACAATAAAGCATCCCTGTGTAGACAACGACCATATTGCTGTGGTCATATGAATTCATCTTAAATTGATAGTTCACTCTGTTGGTGAGGTTTAAAATATACTGACCCCTGTAGCGGGGTAAGATCCCTCCAGAAACGATGTGCTGGGTACGATACTAAACTACCTCAGATGGCGAGGCTCCAATTCTTAAGATCTGGAGAGTATGAGATACCCCTTCATTACCATTACTCCCAAGTCCATGCTGTGTCGTACTCGCTAGAGTCCTCTCTATGAGCCAAAAAGATCTGTTTAAAAAATTTTTTTATTCGATTGTAATGCTTGATAGTATATAGCTAAATTATTTGTATAGAATATATATAGCTAAATTATATTTTTAGAATATATGTTGCTAAATTATTTGTATAGAATACACATAGCTAAATTATTTGTATATAGAATAGTTACTTGAAGCTTTAATTGTTTACTAATGATTATTCGTTTCTTGAAACAATGAGCCAACAAATAACTATCATTAAATCGGAATAATTACTTGAAATCATATAACCCATCAGAGAAAAAGAAAGCCGTCACGACATTCCACTCGGGACCATCGCTTTAGACGAGTACTAAAGTGAGAAGTATGATGGTCACCAAAGATTTGTCGTATGAAAAGAGATTAGATTTTAATGACCATGAGAAAAACGTGACGGAGTTTCTTTGTTCATATATCTTCGACAAAAACTCTCGATAAATTTTTTCATCACTTTCTGCATACTCTTATATAAGGATTGGTATATCAAGCCAACGAGATAATCTCGTGGGCTTGATATACCAATCCTGATAAGTGTACTAACGCGTTAAGTGAAACCTTTAGTTCTATTCATCAGCTCCAATTAGCGGTACGATAACAAGTTAAGTAATATATCAGGTGAAAAAAAAAACACTCGAGACTTAAGTACATTTTTATGTGCCTTGCTAATTTATACAAACCTAAAATTTTCATATGATCTCTTTCAAAATCTCATTGCACAGTTTTCTTGATACACGTTGGTCCAGTCATCTAGGGTTGTAGAATACACCGACAGCTTCTCAGCAGAGGGGTAAGACACCCTCTAAACGAGTGTCCTGGATATGACACTAAACAATCCAATGGTGAGACTCCACTAATCCTGAAGGAGCTTTGGGTAATGCAGAATACTCCTTTATTGCCATCGCTCGCAGGTCCACTCTGGCCCGGAATGGTAGCGCCTGATAGGGTCCTGTTTATGAGTCAAATAAAACTAAACTGTGTACTTATGCTAAACTGAATTGTTTGAAATAGAATTGTTTTGATATTTAAACTACGTACTGATACTATACTGAATTGTTCGAAATAGAACTATTTTAGACATTAAAATTGTACTTACGCTTAATTGAATTGTTTGAACTAAACTGAATTGCTTCGAATAGGAATGTTTTGACATTTAAACTGCGTAATTATTCTAAACTGAATTGCTTGAAATAGAACTGTTTATACTTATAAAAATTGATTTGTCATTAAATAACCAACAATGGTTGATATGCCATAAAACCAAACCACCCAAACCAAATACACGTTAGTGATAGACGTTTGGAAACTTATATACTATCGCATAGCGTAACGGTTATCGTGTTAGTAAATGAAATCGGTGACCCGAGTTCCAACCCAAGACGAGGCTGCTTACATTTCACTTCGCACTAATGCCCTTAGGAAAAGCATGAATCCATCTTTTCTCTGTCCGGCTATGGAGTCGGGTAGATTGGATTCTTTCTCTGTCCGGCTATGGAGTCGGGTAGATTGGATTCTTTAGCTTTGGTTAGCCAACCAGTCTTGAAGTAAAACTCTTAATTCAAATCATCTTTACTTCGCTTAAAAATTGACTTCTTAACCCCCTCCCCAACGAGTGTCCTAATAAAGACACTAAACAATCTGATGGTGGGGTTCCAGTGATGCTAGGGCTTTGGGGAATGCGGAGCACCCCTTCATTGCTATTGCTTCCAAGTCCCGGAATGGTAGCACCTGGTAGGGCCTTATCTATGGTTTAAATAGAATTAAACTGCATACTTATGTTAAACTGAATCGTTTGAATTAGAACTGTTTGACTAAACTGAATAGCTTGAAAAAGAAATATTTTTGACAATCAAACTGTGTACTTATGCTAAACTGAACTTCTTGAAAAAGAACTGTTTTTAACATTGAAACTGTACTGAATTGTTTAAAATGGAACTATACTTACGCTAAACTGAATTGTTTAATATAGAACTGTTTTGACATTTAACTGTGTGTAAACAAAATCTATACTTATACTAAACTGAATTGTTTCAATTAGAACTTTTTGACTAAACTGAATAACTTAAAATAAAAATGTTTTTGACAATTAAACTGTGTACTCATGCTAAACTGAATTGTTTGAAAGAGAACTAACTATTTGTATAAAGATGGATTTGGTGTTAAATAACCTACAAAGGTTGATATGCCATAAAAGCCAACCAACCAACAACTTCCGGACGCTCTGTTCTATGTACCTACAGATAACCGCACAAATACCTGCCGCTCTAGTTCTAAGGGTTAACTTTTAACTGTGTCATTTCCTATCTTATTCCTAAACATTAGACCTCGCATTGAGCCATACAGGATTAAGGATCCTCTATGTCAATAACTGAGAAGTGTTTATTCGGCTGTCCTCCATAATCGGGTAACAGTGATTTAGAGCTAGCGATTCTAGTGTGTATACACACAGGAAAAATGAGATGTTAACTTCTTAAAATTTATAAAACTTAAAAAACTGTTTCTTTGGGTGGAGAAGGCTTTCATCGAGAAAGTGTGTGTCTTGCAATGTGTAATAATCAACAGGAAGACATGTTGCCACATGATATAAAGTATCTTACGGAATTTAAATTTCCAAAGTTAGAAAAAAAATATACACAAATATGTACAAAAATATATATAAATATATATGAAAAATATCAAAAATTATTCAAAAAATATACAAAAAACACTTTCTGAATGATAAAAAAATATACAAAAATATAGAAAAGTATAAAAAATATAAAAATAAGCAAAAATTATTTTTCAAAATGGTAAAAAAATACACAAAAATATATAAATATATACAAAAATCTATACAAAGATATACAAAAATATTTTTAATGATAAGAATAAACAAAATATTTTTTTAGATATGCAAATAATATACAAAAATATGCAAAAATATAAAAATGTAAAAGATATACAAAAATACTTTTATTTTTGATTAAGAAAATATACAAAAATGTACAAAAAATATTCAATAGGAATACAAAAATATGCGAAAAATATACAAAAATATATAAGAAAATATATAAAAATATACAAAAATATTTACTAGTCATTCAAATTCAATTAAACTTTATTAATTAGTTTATGGATTTAAATTTCCAAAGTTAGAAAAAGAATAAAAAATATATTTAAAATATACAAAAATATACAAAATATATATAGAAAAATTCAAAAATATTAAAAAATACAATAAAAATATACAAAATAAATAAATATATATATATATATATATATATATATATATATATATATATATATATATATATATATATATATATACAAAAAATATGCACAAGAATTTACAAAAAATATACAAAAATATAAAAATTTACAAAAAATATGCAAAAGGTATTTTTAATGATAAAAAAGATAAACAAAAATATTTTTACTATAAACAAAAAATATATAAAAATATATGAAAATATACAAAAATACCTACTGAGTTAGTTATTTAAATTTGATTAAACTTTACTAGTTAGGTTTATATGTTTCATTTTCCAAAAAATAGAAAAATATGAATATATAAATAATATACAAAAATATCCAAACAATATATAAAATATTCTTGACTGATAAAAAAAATACAAAACCTTAAAAATTACATAGAAAAAATATACACAAATATACACAAATACCTACTTATTTATTCAAACTTAATTAAACTTTTTAATTGTGTTTATAGGTTGCTCTTCAAGTTTTAGTTGTAAAATATGTGCATAAAATTGTTGCTTCGTAAGGATTTACAACCTGGACAAAATAAATATTTGAATCAATAAATCTCTTAAGTAACAGTGGTTTCGCCTAACTTTGAGTACGAAGAAATCATTTTATTTTCATTATAAAAAGTTGCACCCTAAAAGATATGTACTTTAGTTGTCATTATAAAAAGTTTCCCCCCAACAGATACGTACTTTAGTTGTCATTATAAAAAGTTCCACCCCAACAAATACGTACTTTAGTTGTCATTTTTATAAAGCTGTACCCAAAAAGATATGTACTTTAGTTGTCATTATAAAAAGTTCCACCCCAACAGATACGTACTTTAGTTGTCATTTTTATAATGTTGTACCCCAACAGATACGTACTTTAGTTGTCATTTTTATAATGTTGTACCCCAACAGATACGTTCTTTAGTTGTCATTATAAAAGTTGCACTCCAACAAATACGTACTTTAGTTGTCATTATAAAAAGTTGCACCCCAACAAATACGTACTTTAGTTGTCATTATAAAAAGTTGCACCCTAACAAATACGTACTTTAGTTGTCATTATAAAAAGTTGCACCCCAACAAATACGTACTTTAGTTATCATTATAAACAATTGTCATTATGAATAGTTTGCGCCGGCACAGATAAGTACTTCAACTAGTTACAGTATAATAATGTACTGAAAAATAATTTTTAAAATTTTACAAATATTTTATTTTTAAGATCATTTTGAAAATAATTAATCATTCTTGATTTTTTTTTTTTTTTGTATTTTGTATTTTGAAGGGTTTTAAATTTATCCTAAGGCCGTTGTCACTTTCAATTCTCTTTTTTTTATGTCAATTATATTTACGTCCAAATAAATCAACTATATTAAAGTTATAAATAATTACTTACATTCTGTATTATCATTGCTAAATGATGTAAAATCGGTTATATGATGAATATTTACTAGATGACCCATGAACCTGTTGTGTCCCCGTTGTAACAATGGTCCAGGATGAGAATTGATGCTCCAATTTAGGAAAGAATTCTAATGAACATTTCTTAGTTATGTCAGTTCTATGGTAAATTCATACGATTAAAAAAATGATTCATGGTCTTATTGATTTTAACGTCATGTCAACCTGTTTAGGGTTATTTTATGTCTAGTGGTTAAGGAATCACGTTCATTGTACATTCATATTTACACTTTTTGTGTAGTTGTTTCTTAAGAGTTTTTCGTCTCTGTGTGTGTGTGTGTGTGTGTGTGTGTGTGTGTGTGTGTGTGTGTGTGTGTGTGTGTGTGTGTGTGTGTGTGTGTGTGTGTGTGTGTTATTTTGCACACAGTCCTATCGATTATGAATACCTTTTAAACAGATCTATTTGACTCCTAAATGGGACCCTAACTAGTACGACTAGTCCGAGTCAGGTTGATTCTTGAAGTAATGGTAATTAAGGGATACTCTGCACTCTACAGATCTCCAGGACTGGAGCCACATCATCAGAAGCAGTTTTATGTCATACCTAGAACACGTCTTCTTAGCGGGGAAGGAGGTTTCCCCCTCTTCAGGGAATAAAGTCATCGTATTCAAAGCCCTGACGAGAAGGTGATCAAAAAATAATGTTCAATGCGAGACCACAGAAAATTATCATTCATTTACAAATTTGCTGGAAATTGATTTATTTTCAAAGTCAGAGAATTTTCAGTATTATACTTTGATACAATTCTCGCTATGGTGTGCTGTTTTTGCTGTTTTACGATTGCACACGCTCCCACGAAATTTAAAATTTAACAGAAATTGACTACTTATGCACATCACGCACCACGTTCACGGGTATGTAACGTTCTATTTTGTTTCTGTTACTATTAATCACTGAATAATTTGTATTTCAAACAATATATAATCTTATAATTTAAGTGATAGATAGATAGATAGATAGATAGATAGATAGATAGATAGATAGATATGGCATCTCTTTGGAAACTCCTACGAGTCGCGCCTATTAAAAAATTCATCGCAGAGTATTGAAGATTAGCAGACGGAATATATATACCAAAAGAAAAGAACTCTAAACATCTGGAACAATTTTGACCAATTTCGTTGCTCAATGTAGAGGGGGAAATCTTTTTCGGAGTCATTGCTAAGAGAATGATGAAGTTCGTATTAAACAATAAATTTATTAATATCTCAATTCAGAAAGCAGGAATTCCATCGAACATGCATCGAATAAAAGCGGCCCGAGATAATAAATTAGCCGAACTTCATGTCATTTGGTTAGACCTTGAAAATGCATATGGCTCTCAGTAAGGCACCCGCTTATTGAGAAATCAATGGATTTCTTTTGGATTTCAGAAGACATTAGAAAGCTTATATCAGGATACAATAAATGTACATATATGAGATTTTCTAATGCTAAATATTCCGCAAATTGGCAGAAATCAAACATCAGTATAATGATGAGATGTGTTATCTCTCCATTAATTTTCGTTTTAGTAGTGGAGATGTTACTACGCAGTACTGAAGAAAACTGTCCCTTCTATGAAGGCTTTTATGGATGACGTGACTGTGATTTCAGTCGAAATCACACATGGAAAAACTGCTGAAACGCCTACAGGAGCTTTTCAAGTGGGCAGTAATGAAGATAATGCCTTCTAAAAGCCGCATAATCAAAGGAAGATGCAAAGAAATTGAATTTGCTATCGATGATAACGTAATCCCCACAATAAGCGAAAAAAGCGTAAAAAGCCTCGGTCGCTGCTATTCCCTTCCGCTTACTGATCGTCATCAGTGGCAAGATCTTTTAAAATAAATTAAAAGATGGATTCCTCTCCATTTATAAATGTGGCCTCATTGCAAAATATAAACTGTGGTGTGTTTATTTTGGTTTAATCCAAAGATTAGCATGGCCTATGCAAATATTTGAGGTTTCACTTGCGAGAATTGAAAAAAATGGAGCGCTTAATCAGGAAGTGCCAAAAGAAATGGTTGGGAGTTCCTAAATCCTAAACAAACGTGGCTTTATACAGTTCATCAACGAACCTGAAGCTATCCACAAAGTCACTTGTTGAGGAATCTAAATTAGGTAAAGCACGACTTTTCTAAATGCTGCGCGACTCCGTAGACCCACTTGTGAAAAGTGCACAACCTGCCATAATAACAGGCCGGAAATGGGAGGCTAAATATCTAATGGAGACGGCAAAATGAAAGAAGTAATCTGCTCTGTGGCAACTGGAAGAGGTGGACTTGGTCTTCACCCACAACGGTAGTGGTCAAAAAAGACCACAAAGAATAAACGAAGAATGGTTTCGGAAGAGATTCATCGTTTTAAGGAAAGTAAGCATCTTACCATAGCTGTGGCGCAACCCAAGCAAGGTGCATGGACTAGGTGGGAAAAACACCGACATGACAGGACTATCACATGGAGCGACATCAAACAAATGAAGCCTAAACAATTAAGTTTCCACATTAAGGCAGTTTAGGACATATTACCTACAGCAGTAAATTTAAAACTCTGGGGGTTAAGTACATCCAACCTTTGCAAAGCATGTGGGAAAATTGCTAATCTCAAACACGTTCTAACTGGATGTCAGTATTCTCTAAGAAGGTACGTGGAGACAATGAAATCTTAGGGATTATTGCTGAGATAGCAAAAATGTCTTGTGAAACTGCCAATAAAATTTCCAGTATAAAAACAAGTATACAGTTTATTAAAGAAGGAAACGTTTCGAAAACTCTAAATAGAAATAGGCACAAACCAACATTGCTTGATGGATGCACTGACTGGCACGTTACTGCTGACGTAGATCGGCAACACGCTTTTCCAACGGAAATAACATCAACTCGCCAGCGTCCATATCTCGTCATTTGGTCAGTTAATTCTTTTGGGGTTTTTCCTCCCATCCCCATCTCATAAACATTTTTGTATATGAAATAATTTTTGAAAATAAAATCATACATTACATTCGGAGTTTTAAGTAGATCTTCTCACAGAGCAAGTGTGGTATTTTGGTGGTTGCAGCATCCTTGAAGAATGACTGATTATATATTATACTATTGAATGGGTCGGCGAATGTGGCTAGCTACGGACCCTTAAACTATATAGTAATAGCATGGCCGCTCCCTTCCCCTCCCCCATAAAATTCTTGAGGCTTTATGCCTACCTTGTACATATAAGTAAATAAACGGTTAATTCAAAGAAAGTTATCATTGCTGAATTAACGATCCCTTTCGAGACCAATATCGACTGGGTGCATCAGCGTAAATTGGAAAAGTACGAAGACCTGAGGGGGCAGTGTGTTAAAAATGACTGGTCAACAGACATATTTCCTCTTGAGATTGGATGTCGAGGTTTTATTTCGAATTCAACCTCTACATTTTTAACCAAACTCGGACTTTCACCTGCAGAAAAGAGGAAATATGTAAAAAAAAAAAAAAGATCCAAAACAAGACTGTAACAGCTTCTGAGCGGATATGCAAGTTGTACAGATCAAACACCAACCAATAAATTCTTGTAGTGTTTTAAGATACTGCTGGGGCGCCCTTGGTTAGTGGTAATGATGCTTCGGTCCCGAAATCATGCCTGATCCCAGGGTCATCATCTGATGAAGACTTTATTGGAAGCAAAACTGCTATTCATGCGCCAGTTTTTGTATATAATCTTAGAGAGAGAGAGAGAGTCATAGGTGTTCCTGTGTTTATTTTTAATCTTCAAAATTATCTTTTTTTCATATTTTAATAGGAATTTGTTTAGTTCGTTTTTCTACTGAGAAGGTTTTTTTTCTGGTTGTTTATGGTAGATTATTATTACCTTTTTATGCGTACGAATTCCAATAAAAACATTCCATCCTTTTTCCTTCTGGGGTTTGAACATTAGAGATGTTGTCTCTGACTCCTACCAGGGAACCGTAAAACCACATCGCTAACTTACCCCCCCCCCAATTAAGTAACCCTTTTTTTTTCTATTTTGAATCCCTTCCACATAATTCTAGGTAAATCCACCATCGGTAAATTTATCGCCGGTAAATTCATCGTGTCAGATTAATTGTTCTTATGATATAGGGTTTCTTTTAAGCTCTTTTTATAAAATTCTCAAAGGAAATAATCAACATCTGGATTTAGCCACGAATAATTTACCTGCAACAAATTTACCATACTATAAATTTACTGGTGATAAATTTACCACATGAATTTACCGACGAATTTATCACGAAGAATTCACCGCGATGAATTTACTGGACACGCGTCCACGTAATGCTTGTTTATGCTTGTGTATTCTTTCTTTTAATACTATTTGTATCCATATTCAATATATAAAAGGTTAAATATTCTTGTATATGTAAATGAGTTTATGCTGTCTTTCCTTCTGTTTTGTTCAGTGTTAGTATATCATGGATATACTAATGCTAATATTAATCCTTGGTGAGTGGAGACTCGACTAAAACATCTTCCCCATTCTTTTTTGTATTCTTGTTGTGGTGAAAATTTTGGAGTTTTAAATCTAAAAAATGTTTTTTATGTATCCTTGATATTGTTTTTATTGAAGTAATGGAAAGTTTTCTATTTCATTCTTTTTATCAATTGTTCAATTTTCTCTCCGATTTAATTTTCTATTCTTTTTATTAGTGTGTTGTATAATTTTTGGTATTACTGTGTCGTATTATTTTCCAAGAATGATTGACATAGATATTAACTATGTTACACTTAAGTTCTCATTATTCGTTGGTATTTGATAATAAATTGGAGTGTACGAAAGAAAAAAAGTTTTTCATTTCTTTTATTTAATATAGTAGTCTATATTTCAAAGTAAATTTGAGCTTAAATGCTATATTTTATTTTATTTATTTCGCGACAATCTCACTAAATGTTTCTGTGTCATGGAAATTCTTTAAGCGAGTCAAATAATCTTTTATCGAATGAAATTTAAACTTTAACTGTTGAAAATTGATATTCAGCACAAATACAGATCCCCACAAAATAATCACCCAGATATAAACTGATCTGGAAACTGCTTTGTTTATGAGGTTTGGACCTTTTAAGTGTATTGCTCTGATAAAAATCTTGCTATGATGTACCGTTTTTGCGGGTTACGGTTACATATATACAAGCATAATGAGAATTTTAGTAACATATAGATATATTCTAGCAGAAAACACGCCCTTTAAGGAGCATTTTGATTTACGTAAATTAGTGATAGATTTATCTGCCCCACAGAAAAACTGCAGCCCCCACTACTTTGAGGAGTATAGGTTCGATACCTCACTATGTTTGTGATGGCCCTGCAGTTTCAGGAGCAAGTAGTTTTTTTTATTGGGTGAGATCCTAGCCTCACACCCCGGTTTTGAATTCAGAGCTTTTCCTTCTTCAAGATTAGCTGTCTCACCAAGGCTAAAGAGCACAGTCTATCCAACTACTTAGTGATAGCTGGAGAAAAGAGTTCATGCCTTTCCCAAGGGCATTATAGCGAAGTGAAATGCAAACAGCTTTGTCCAGGTTTTGAACTCGGATCGTCGGGTCCATTTCCTAACAGCGGTAACTATTACACCACCTGCACTTCCTTATAAACACACAACGACATCGAAGTAGTTTTAGGACGACTTATAATTTAATGAACCTCATCGAGAGGTTAACGTTTATGCCCTTATCCCTTTGTGACCATTACTCGTTCTATAAAGATAAAACATGAATTTAAGCCATGATTATCTGTTGATCAGAAAACAAAATCTTACAATATGTTATAAAGTTGGTTTCTTGCTTGTGCACTCAAGGCTTCATGTCTACTTTATACAAATAAACATCATGGACACAAAATAAGAGCCAAGTTTAGCATTATACTTCAATTATAAATCTACCCCTCATGAAAATATAAAAAGTTCTGGAATTTTCTAAAATTAAAATGTTGAACGATTCCCAATAAAGACAATTATAAAATTCGCTACGGACTCGACTATGGAAGACCAGATAAGGAGTACAAATAATTGGATTTATGAGACGAAAAAATCCAACCTTGATCGCCCTTCGGAGCCCGTGGCGCATGCGGATAGAGGCGTTGAGTCTCTACGATTCCAGATGAGCATTGTCAGAAGATAGCAGTTTCAATTCCTACCCAAGCCGGCCAGAGGGTTACTTGGTCAAAACGTGGGGCGATAGACAACAACAACTATGGAAGGCAGTTATTACTGGGGATACGGTTACAAGACTCAGCATTCCTATCCGAGGTCGCGGTTAATCACCTGAAGATGGCCAGAGGTGAAATTTGGCCGAAACATAGTGAGAAAAATAACAAGAACTACCAAGATAAGGACCAAAAAAAGTCCGCAATAAAAAAAAGTCCGTAATAAAAAATTAATACTTAAAATGTTGAACTCACACTTCTATGTTATCTAACCAAATCCTCCACCACAATTTAAATTTTAAGCGGCGTACAACTGGTTTGAATAATTGATTGATTGATTTTAATGGTATTTCAACCCGTCTGAGGTTATTTTATGCTTAGATGTTCTGGAATAACGTTCATTATACGTTCATAGGGTACATTTTTTGTGTTGTTCTTTCATACGGTCTTATCGAATAGGAATAATTTTTAAACAAATCTGTTTGACCCATAGATGCAATAATTGAGATTATATAAGAAAAGATAATTTTGAATTCCGAAGTCAGTCGAAAGTCGGCAGTTGGGTTGGAAAGTTCGTCGGTCGAGTTCAGAGCTGAAGAGTGAGCGCCCTCTGGGTGAGAGGAGTGAAAGGATTTGGGGTCGGGTGTTATGTTCATCTGTCTCACACGCTAGAGACTCTCACCGGATTCATGCAAGAACAGCAGACCTTTTACCATATCTTCCGCTCTCGTGTTTCGATGACTGCTTGAAAGACAATGATGGTATTAAACTTTTCGGTTCGTATCTAAACAACGAGTCGCCTTGTATTTTACGAAGTGTAGCGCCTACTGATATTCGAGACGGTGCTGGGTTGGTGAGGCTTCGTCATACACGCGTCTACTTAATATGCATACAGGAACATAGTCAACGCAATAAAGACGAGCGGACACAGTTCTTTAGAAAAATATACCGCTCACTTTATTCGAAAGGGTTACAAAAGGGTTACGAAAGCTTTATGTGTGAGAGGTGAGTTGGAGACTGAACAAAGACTGCAACATATTGACCCCCAACTCTTCCGGTAATAGCAGCATTTCTTTCCCGTTCTCCTGGACTCCTCAACCGGGGGCCTGGGGCTGGGACCTAGTTCTCACTCCTCGAACTGGAACACTGACTCCAAACTCTGATCTCTAACTAATCTGACTTCCTGTTGCACCCGGGTTATATAATTATTTGACATCCACCTGCTTCCTGTGGCGTCACATTTCACACTCAATTCAACCCGTCGACAGTCAAGGTTATCCCCCGATATCTTCGACCGGATGCACCTGTTATTTACACAGGTGCATTTCTCATCTGACAGCCTGGCCGGGTCGGAGGTCAATATGTTACACGTGTACTATCACTCCGATTCAGAGTGGACCTGGAAGTAATAGTAAAGAGTTACTCCGCGTAAACCGAATCTCCAGGATTGGATCCCCACCATCAGATGGTTTAGTGTCATATCCGGGACACATATGCTTTTTTATGTGGGGGGGAGTTACGTTGCGTTACAGTACCAAATAGAAGTGTGCAATATCATGGAGCCAGGAGGGAAGTGTGTAACATAGAGGGACTAAGTAGATGCGTGTGTGACGTAGCCTCACCAACCTAGCACCATCTCGAATATCAGTAGACGCTACACTTCGTAACATACAAAGCGACTCGTTGTTTAGATACGAACCGAAAAGTTTAATACCATCATTGTCTTTCAAGCAGTCATCGAAACACGAGAGCAGAAGATATGGTAAAAGGTCAGCTGTTCTTGCATGGATCCGGTGGGAGTCCCGAGCGTGTAAGACAGATGAACATAAATCCTTTCACTCCTCTCACCCAGAGGGCGCTCACTCTTCAGCTCTGAACTCGACCGACGAACTTTCCAACCCGACTGACCTCGGAATTCAAAATTATCTTTTCTTATATAATCCCAATTATTGCATCAGCTAGTCATGATCATCACACGTGTCTTAAACTTTTATCTAATTCAAATGCGTCCGATTTGTTTACTTTCAATATCCGTTAGCTAAATCAGTTCACACTGAATTCAAACTTAAACATCCAGCCCGACCACGGATCTTCAAAACAACCTGTCGTTCAATAATCTGCCGACACTTATGACATTGCACTATATAATATACACATGAGACGTACATTTCTATTCGAAGTTTTTTGCTAATTTTATAATTTTTCTGATGCAAATCAAATAATTATCTAATATAATTATCATCCTTAATTATATAACAGTTACTCTTCTGTAAAGGATATACTCATCGTATTCTAAGCACTGTTGACTGGTTTGACTAAGAGTTTTTTTTTCCTTCTCTTAGACCAGTTACCATACCAAGGTTAAAGAGCACAGTCTATCCTACTATTCACTTGTTTCTAATTCATGCTTCTGTACGCCAACAAAAAAATTGAGGGTCATAGATATTCAATATTTCGCTATTTAAATCGAGATACTAATTGAAATAATGGTTAACAGTATAGAAACAGGAATCGGTCAAATGGAAACATTGTAAACAAATGTTACCGTGGCGAGAATAGAGTAAAACGTCGTCGATGTACGACTTATGTACTGTAGTAACCGTGAGGGACAAATGGCGGTGAGTTTTTGGGAATGTATGCTGCATTTTCAGTGTAGAACTACTGAACGGAGAGTGAAGAGTGAAATACACAAAATACAACTCAGCTCCACACCTGTCCTTTTCGACAAAGAGGATCAAATTCGCGTTCGTTTCTTGTACTCCTAAAAAAAACAATCAGGTTCACTATTCCTTTCTAGGTGAAAGGTCACGATAGAACTAACCGATACCAACACAAGGAATCTTATTTCACTGCTATCTTTATTATTTGTTCGTAAATACAATTGACTTTAAACGAGAGAGAGTGGGAGAGTGGTTAACAGGTCTTTCTCGTGGCATGAACTGGTACGAACTGACGACTCGTCGATTTCGGAAATCAAAACTTCTAGGGTCGAATACTAACTATGACGATCATTAATCATAATTATCCCTTCTTTTTTTCTTCTCTCGTTCGCATCAACGTGAATTTCAAAGGGTCTCTTTGAAGGTTCCGTGTTTACATATCCCATTTCTAATTCGACACAGACCACTCTTTTCTTTTCTTAAGATCCTAAATATTATTATAAACTTTCGATTCGGAAGAGGAGGAGGTCACTTTCAACTACAAATCCTTGGAATTATTTTCACCAGATTGCCTGCATAATTTCAAAGAAGCTGCTTTGAAGTCTCCAAGTTGTCTGTAATTTCTTCTTTATTCTAACTTTGTGTGGTCCAAGTGAGGGGTTCGTTTAGTTATCTATTCATTTATCTTATTGCTATATTGACTCGCACTTTGATTCGTTCGGCCAACTGGTTCATTCTTTTATTTCTTTCTTCATCTAAAACAATCTTAAAACAAGCCGTACCATCCACAACCGCGACCCGCGATATAATGTAACAAGATAAGTTATTAAAAAAGCCAGCAAACGGGAAAAAAACCAGTCGACAAAGTTCAACATTTCGTCCAGTGGGCTTGGTGCAACAAAATATGCTCGATCTAGCACTCTGGGCCGGGTCTTCCCAATGTCACCAGGTCATAGCGGTGAAGGAAGCTGGCCGGACGATGTCACTCTCCAGAGGTGAAACTGGGGGTTGGGTGTTCTGGGAACCTTAATATAAGACGACGGATTTCGTGATTCTATCTCTTTTTCTCTCTTAGTGACCGGGGTACGGGGAGACAAACATTTGCATGATTGAGGAATATATCAAAGATACGAAAAGATTTCACAAAAAGTCATTCTATTGTCGAGAGTGGGTCCACACGAAGCGAGATTCATGCGTTCCCATCGCAAAAAAAAAGCTTGATCCCCTCAGAATTCCTGTTTAGGGGTGCCTTAGACGCCAAGCGATAAACTTAACCCTACTACGCAAGTATTGCCCGGGAGAAATTCACCTGGGACCAAGAGATCAACTTAATATCGCCCACCCAACGTGAATGTCAGGTAAGCTATGGAATGCCAGTTAAGTATATTTTTTTCTGTCTAATGTTCCACTTATAAATAATAAAATTTTGATATCTTTGGTTTGAAAGAAAATTAACTATTTATAAAAAGTTATTCGGAGTGTATTCATCTTTTAACAATGCTGTATTTAAAAAGTTAGTCTGGTACATGGTCACGTATTTCTGGGAGATACTGTAAATAATTTATGCAGTTATGTAATTTTATAACTTTTATCCTTCATGTATATTCAAAACTTTGGTGGTTCTCAGTAAAATAAATAATTTTTATGATTATGTAATTTTATGACGGGGGCGCTAGTTATGTAACGAGTATCTTCACTAAAATGTATTTTAAATGATAAACATAAAGAGTTACTCACATAGCAACAAAAAACCTAAATTATAAATGTAAATAATCCGTTCCCTCCCACGACCTCGATTACGACCAACTAAAGAGTCAAAGACAACTAATGCAGCCATACAGTATCTGTTTATAGATCATTCTAGCCATGTGACTTACTTAACTGACTGTGATTGGCCTTCAGCGTTATGACGTCATGAATTAAGATAGTCGCGCTCATGACTGCCACTTGACAACACACTCTTATTTTCATCTTTATTCTTCAGTTTCTCAACTTTTCAAAACGATTTCATGGGAGCTCAAAGGCTTGTTCTTGAATTACCGACGAAAATGTTAAGGTGATATCAATCCAAAGTCAGCCGACAAACAACGTATATACATATATTTAGAATAAACATGACTCGAAAATCAGAATTTAGTGGAGTATGTATCTATTTTATATAATATTTCCCTCATTATTTATTGTTATATATATATATTATTTTAATCCTTGTGAGTTTTTCAAACCATTTTTAATAAGTGGTTTTTCACCATAGTCTGAGGAATAGCGTCTTCTCAGTCACCAGGACTCTGCCAAGTATTCTGTTCGGTCTCAACAATGATGTGATATATACAGTCTCGATTCTAACTCTGATTTCAAATTCCTCCTGTCTTTTTTTCAGGAGGCAGAAACTACAGTTGGCATCACCGACAATTTCAGATTCCACATATTTTACAGCTCTCTAGCAAGATCCAAGTGTCTATCTATCTTCTTGCTTTCATTTTTAGTCTGTGGTCCGCTGAAACAGCAAAATTCCTTCGATGACAATCTTTTTAAAATAACTCTAGGTCTTGTCTTCTGGCCGGGATTTGGTGATCCGTTTGTATACTAATGTCCCAGAGAATTTCATGAGTCTTATTTTCTTGGACAAAAGCTGATTTGTGCATATGCCATCATTTAGCATGGTCAAATTTTAATTTCTTGCACAGTTCCCAGTGGATCACCTTTCCCATCCAATCGTGCCTTGTGTTGTTCTCCTTTTGTGCTAGTTTGCTGCATTCGCTTATTATGTGATTAACCGTATCATTACTGACACTATCTGACATACTCTTGCTAATCTGTGGCATTTTAGAATTGGTCCTTATGGCATTATTTTGTGCGGCTATCAAAAGAGATTCAGTTTCTCTCTTGAATTTTCTCTTTTTCAACAATTTCCATGTCATATCGTGTATAATTTCTTTAGACATCACAAAGAAATATAATATAGCCACAGTAAAATTATCCGGCTTTTAAATTACTAAATCATGACCCGGTGTTGTAGTACCTGCTAGTATCATCAATGGGCCGAATAGATCTGTTTAAAAATCATTTATATTTGATAGGACCGTATGCAAACAAAAAATCTTAAGAAACAACAATACGAAATAATGTAAATATAAACGTACAGTGTACGTGATTCCCAAACCTCAGAGCATAAAATAACCCCCGACAGGTTTATATGCCGTAAAAATCAATCAATCTCGAGTACAATTTTATTTATGCTATTATCATTTGTATTATTGATATTATTATATACTTATATTTGTTTAAATATATCCTATTTATTTATATTATTCACTTATTTGCTCATTATTTTATGTTTAAATAAATACTCAGCCAAGTTTTTGATTTTCGAATCATATTTTTTGCGTTCAGTCGGTCATTCATATTTTCTGAGAATTCATCACATTTTTCTCATCACTTACAATGACCCTCGTAGCCCAGTCGGCTGGGGCTTCAACTGCATCTCTGCAAAGGGGTAAGACCTACACCCCAAATTGTTTCCTGAATACGAAACTGCATCTGATGGTGAGACTCCAGTTCTGCAGCTTTGTGGAAAGTGAATTACCTCTTCATTGCTATCACTACCAGGTCCACTCTGAACCGGAGTGGTAGAACATGTTAGGGTCCCATCTATAGATCAAATAGAAATATTTAATCATTTACTATACTTGAAAACATTTAACTATGTGCAAACAAATGATGAATGGTAAATTGAATTATTAGTATTACATAGCAATGCTTGAAATCCTTTAACTGTGACAAATAGAATTATTTGTGTTAGATTGTAATACTTTAAAACATTTAAGTGTGTGCAAACAATAAATAGCAATATTTGAAACCATTTGTCTGTGCGGAAATAAATGTGCTCTGGCTTGTTTAAAAATGTTACCTACGAACTATTCGCTTACAAATCATATATATGTATAAATCCTGGAGGCAACAACCCACGGTATCTGTACGGCCTCCTACCACCCATCACAAAAACTATCCAAGTTAGACGAACCAGACATGTGGAACACTGCTGGAGAAGTAGGAACGAACTCATAAGCGACATACTCCTGTGGGCCCCTTCACATAGACGAGTAAAGGCATGATTACCAGCTAGAACCTATATATAACTGTTCTGTACCGATACAGGATATAGCCTTGAAGACATCCCGGGAGCGACGGACGATAGAAACAGGAAGACCCGTGCTGACAACGCGACATGATCATGGTGATGATTTATTACTCTCGTAAACATTAATTATTTGCCGCATAAATATTACTTACGTTCAATTTTTTCTTACAAATATTTTTCAGACTAATGTGTCTCAGAATTATTTATTTGTTTCGGTTTGGTTTGGTTTATTTTGGTATCTTTGTTTAATGGCATATCAACCTTTGCAGGTTACTTAATTCCAAAACTATTCTCCTAGAAGAACAGTAGTGCTACTATTTAACACATAGCTGGGAGGATACGGGGGTTCATACCTTTCCCAAGGGTATTTCTCCGAAAGTGAACGTAATAGCGCGACTGGAGTTTGAACTCGCTTACTACGATTCCGCAGTCGAGAGATTTAACCATTACACTACGAGGACAACCCCATTTATCACGTAAACATTACTTACTTGTCTCGTACGAATTATTTTCGTTCTAATTTGTCTAACAAATATTAGATTCTAACGACTTTGTCTCAAAATTATTTATTTGTCAAGTAATCATTGCTTATTTGTCCTGTACAAATAATTTTCGTTGTAATTTGTCTTACAAATATTGTTCTTACTCATTTCTCACTATTTATTTTTCTCGTAAACATTGTTTATTTGTCTCGTAAACATTGTTTATTTGTCTCGTAAACATTGTTTATTTTTCTCGTAAATATTACTTTCGTTCTAATTTGTCTTGCAAATATTATGTTCTAGCTATTTTGTCTCGGAAGTATTTATTGGGCTTGTAGTATCACCTCCCTTACAAGGGTCAGTGGATGAGGCAGTCAGTGCTACCTCAGCGGAAATCTTGGTCCTTGCTTCCACCTCGGCCAAGGAGTGCTATCCCAGAATCCATCGCTTCTCACTCTTCTCTCTTCCCTTCTCTCTCGCTCTCCCTCTGGCCAATCAGCGGAGATAGTAGCAGTTGCCGAAGACGACCCAAGAAGAGAAGAGGAAGCAGTTGCTGAAGAGATTCCAAACACTAAACACACGTGTTGACCGCCGGACATTTACTAGCCAACACGTGGCGTTGTATACGAAGAATAAAATTCCTCTTTTAAAGTTAATATTTGTACTTCTCATTTATTATCTCAAATAACATAACCCAAGTACATATATTACAGGCTCATAAAGAGTGTATAACAGTCGCGTAAATATTACATTTGTTATAACTACTCATACAAACATTAAGTTCTTATTAATTCGCCACAAATTTTTATTTGTCTCGTAAATATTGCTTATTTTTCTCGTAAATATTACGTTTATTCTAATTCGTCTTACAAATATTGATCTTAATTATTTGTCTCAAAAGTATTTGTCACGTAAACATTGTTTTTCGATTTCGTAAATTTTACTTTCGTTAAAATTTGTTATATATATATTATGTTCATACTAATTTATTCGTTCAAATTTATCTTTAAAAAATTATATAATTTGTCTCAAAAGTGTTCATTTGTTTTGTAAATATTCTGTTAGTGTAAATTTGATGTTAAATACTATAATCTTACTAATTTGTCACAGAAGTATTTATTTATTTCTGAACCATTGTTTACTTGTCCCATAAACATTACTTTCGTTCAAATTTGTCTTACAGATATTGGTCTTATTAATTTGTCTCGGTATTTATTTGTCCCCAAAACATTGCTTACTTGTCCCATAAATATTACTTTCGTTCAAATTTGTTTTACAGATATTGTTCTTATTAATTTGTCTCGGTATTTATATGTCCCCAAAACATTGCTTACTTGTCCCATAAATATTACTTTCGTTCAAATTTGTTTTACAGATATTGTTCTTACTAATTTGTCTCGGTATTTATTTGTCCCCAAAACATTGCTTACTTGTTCCATAAATATTACTTTCGTTCAAATTTGTTTTACAGATATGGTTCTTATTAATTTGTCTCGGTATTTATTTGTCCCCAAAACATTGCTTACTTGTCCCATAAATATTACTTTCGTTCAAATTTGTTTTACAGATATTGTTCTTATTAATTTGTCTCGGTATTTATTTGTCCCCAAAACATTGCTTACTTGTCCCATAAATATTACTTTCGTTCAAAATTGTTTTACAGATATTTTTCTTATTAATTTGTCTTGGTATTTATTTGTCCCCAAAACATTGCTTACTTGTCCCATAAATATTACTTTCGTTCAAATTTGTTTTACAGATATTGTTCTTATTAATTTGTCTCGGTATTTATTTGTCCCCAAAACATTGCTTACTTGTCCCATAAATATTACTTTCGTTCAAATTTGTTTTACACATATTGTTCTTATTAATTTGTCTCGGTATTTATTTGTCCCCAAAACATTGCTTACTTGTCCCATAAATATTACTTTCGTTCAAATTTGTTTTACAGATATTGTTCTTATTAATTTGTCTAGGTATTTATTTGTCCCCAAAGCATTGCTTACTTGTCCCATAAATATTACTTTCGTTCAAATTTGTTTTACAGATATTGTTCTTATTAATTTGTCTCGGTATTTATTTGTCCCCAAAACATTGCTTACTTGTCCCATAAATATTACTTTCGTTCAAATTTGTTTTACAGATATTGTTCTTACTAATTTGTCTAGGTATTTATTTGTCCCCAAAACATTGCTTGCTTGTCCCATAAATATTACTTTCGTTCAAATTTGTTTTACAGATATTGTTCTTATTAATTTGTCTCGGTATTTATTTGTCACCAAAACATTGCTTACTTGTCCCATAAATATTACTTTTGTTCAAATTTGTTTTACAGATATTGTTCTTATTAATTTGTCTCGGTATTTTTTTGTCCCCAAAACATTGCTTACTTGTCCCATAAATATTACTTTCGTTCAAATTAGTTTTACAGATATTGTTCTTACTAATTTGTCTCGGTATTTATTTGTCCCCAAAACATTGCTTACTTGTCCCACAAATATTACTTTCGTTCAAATTTGTTTTACAGATATTGTTCTTATTAATTTGTCTCGGTATTTATTTATCCCTAAAACATTGCTTAGTTGTCCCATAAATATTTCTTTCGTTCAAATTTGTTTTACAGATATTGTTCTTACTAATTTGTCTCGGTATTTATTTGTCCCCAAAACATTGCTTACTTGTCCCATAAATATTACTTTCGTTCAAATTTGTTTTACAGATATTGTTCTTATCAATTTGTCTCGGTATTTATTTGTCCCCAAAACATTGCTTACTTGTCCCATAAATATTACTTTCGTTCAAATTTGTTTTACAGATATTGTTCTTACTAATTTGTCTCGGTATTTATTTGTCCCCAAAACATTGCTTACTTGTCCCATAAATATTACTTTCGTTCAAATTTGTTTTACAGATATTGTTCTTATTAATTTGTCTCGGTATTTATTTGTCCCCAAAACATTGCTTACTTGTCCCACAAATATTACTTTCGTTCAAATTTGTTTTACAGATATTGTTCTTATTAATTTGTCTCGGTATTTATTTATCCCTAAAACATTGCTTAGTTGTCCCATAAATATTTCTTTCGTTCAAATTTGTTTTACAGATATTGTTCTTACTAATTTGTCTCGGTATTTATTTGTCCCCAAAACATTGCTTACTTGTCCCATAAATATTACTTTCGTTCAAATTTGTTTTACAGATATTGTTCTTATCAATTTGTCTCGGTATTTATTTGTCCCCAAAACATTGCTTACTTGTCCCATAAATATTACTTTCGTTCAAATTTGTTTTACAGATATTGTTCTTACTAATTTGTCTCGGTATTTATTTGTCCCCAAAACATTGCTTACTTGTCCCATAAATATTACTTTCGTTCAAATTTGTTTTACAGATATTGTTCTTATTAATTTGTCTCGGTATTTATTTGTCCCCAAAACATTGCTTACTTGTCCCATAAATATTACTTTCGTTCAAATTTGTTTTACAGATATTGTTCTTACTAATTTGTCTCGGTATTTATTTGTCCCCAAAACATTGCTTACTTGTCCCATAAATATTACTTTCGTTCAAATTTGTTTTATAGATATTGTTCTTATTAATTTGTCTCGGTATTTATTTGTCCCCAAAACATTGCTTACTTGTCCCATAAATATTACTTTCGTTCAAATTTGTTTTACAGATACGGTTCTTATTAATTTGTCTTGGTATTTATTTGTCCCCAAAACATTGCTTACTTGTCCCATAAATATTACTTTCGTTCAAATTTGTTTTACAGATATTGTTCTTATTAATTTGTCTCGGTATTTTTTTGTCTAGGAAACATTGATTCCTTGTCCCGTAAATACTACTTTCGTTCAAATTTGTTTTACACATATTGTTCTTATTAATTTGTCTCGGTATTTATTTGTCCCCAAAACATTGCTTACTTATCCCATAAATATTACTTTCGTTCAAATTTTTTTTACAGATATGGTTCTTATTAATTTGTCTCGGTATTTATTTGTCCCCAAAACATTGCTTACTTGTCCCATAAATATTACTTTCGTTCAAATTTGTTTTACAGATATTGTTCTTACTAATTTGTCTCGGTATTTATTTGTCCCCAAAACATTGCTTACTTGTCCCATAAATATTACTTTCGTTCAAATTTGTTTTACAGATATTGTTCTTATTAATTTGTCTCGGCATTTATTCGTCCCCAAAACATTGCTTACTTGTCCCATAAATATTACTTTCGTTCAAATTTGTTTTTTCAGATATTGTTCTTATTAATTTGTCTCGGTATTTATTTGTCCCCAAAACATTGCTTACTTGTCCCATAAATATTACTTTCGTTCAAATTTGTTTTACAGATATTGTTCTTATTAATTTGTCTCGGTATTTATTTGTCCCCAAAACATTGCTTACTTGTCCCATAAATATTACTTTTGTTCAAATTTGTTTTACAGATATTGTTCTTATTAATTTGTCTCGGTATTTTTTTGTCTAGGAAACATTGATTCCTTGTCCCGTAAATACTACTTTCGTTTAAATTTTTTGCAAATACTATTATTGATACTTTGTCTCGTGAGTATTTATTTGTGTCGTAAACATCGTTTATTTATCTTGTCAATATTAGTTTCCTTCAATTTTTTCTTGCAAATATTTTTCTTACTAAATTGTGTCTGAAATATCTATTTCTCTCGTAAATATTGCTTTCGTTCTAATTTTTCTTACAAATTTTCTCCTTACAAATTTGTGTATACAGCATTTATTTGTTGTTGTTTTTTTTAATAGTTTGATAAATATTACTTTCGTTTTACTTTGTCTTACAAATCTTGTGTTCTTACTATTTTCTCTCAGAATTATTTATTTGTCGAGTAAACATTGAATATTTGTCTAGTGCATTTTATTTTCGTTCGAATTTGTCTCATAGATATTGTTCTTACTAATTTGTCTCGGTTTTTATATGTCTCAGAAACATTGCTTATTACTCTGTGTTTATTTGTCTTGTTAATATTACTTTCGTTCTAATTTGTTTTATAAACATTAAGTTCGTTCTTATTTGTCTCAGAAGTGTTTATTTGTCTCGTAAATATTACGTTCGTTTTAATTTGTCTTACAAATACACTTCTTCGTAATTTGTGTCAGAAGTATTTATTTGTCTCGTAAACATTGCTTATTCGTCTTATAAATATTACGTTCGTTTTAATTTGTCTCACAAATATTATGCACTTACTACTTTAATTTAGAATTATGTATTTGTCTCGTAATCATTGCTTATTTGTCTCGTAAATATTACATTCCTTTTGATTTTGTTTTACGAATATTATGTTTTTACTACTTTGCCTCAGAATTATTTATTTGTCTCATAATCATTGCTTATTTTTCTGGTAGATATTACTTTTTTTCTAATTTATTTCGTAAATATTACGTTCTTTCTCATCTGTCTCAGAAATATTGCTCTTTTCCTAATTTGTTACGAAAAAGATTCCTAATTCATCACATAAATACTGTTCTCTCTCTCTCTCTCTCTCTCTCTCTCTCTCTCTCTCTCTCTCTCTCTCTCTCTCTCTCTCTCATCTGTCTCGCGAAAATTGTCTGTTTTTTCGTAAATATTACTTTCTTTTTAATCTATCACCCAGACGTGGGGGGATACTGTCAGTGTATTCTAAGCCTCGCCAAAAGAGCACCTGTTTTCTGAGGAGCTAAATGTTATTCACTATATTTTTAAGCAGTGTACAGCCGCTTTGAATTTCCTTCTCCTAGCCTGGTTGCCAAACCAAAGTTTAAGAAGATGGTTTGCCCAACTATCCATCCATAGCTTTGAGAAGAAGAGATGTAATCATACCTTTTCCCAGAATATTTGTGCGAAGTGAAACAAATAGCTTTGTTCAGGATTTGAAATCGAGTCGTCGATTCCATTTTTTCCACGATAACCGTTTGACTAAACGCTTCTCCTATACTACTATACCTGTTAGTCTACGAGCGCTGTGTTGAATCGTCTACCAAACGATTCTCCTAAGTTCTTCATGTACTTGTTATCAAACACATTTCTATTATCTATGAGGAATGATCTCGGCGTGCCAAAAATATGATAGTCAGGAAATAGTAAAGGTATTATTGTATTTTCTTTTTTTTTTTTTTTTTTTTTTCATTACTGCTGCTGTGATGCAAAAATGTCTTTGCAAATTAGCCGGAACCGGGATGTAGACATCATGCCAAGACACCTGTCTACCGCCTCAAATTCGTTAAACGAAAACGTCAGCAACAAAGATACCTCAGATCGAGACTGTGTCTTTTTACATTGAGTTCACACATCACAAGCCTTTGAGATTTCTATTCGTTCTTCTTTGTATTTTGTATAAATTGGTAGATAATTCAACTTCTCATATGAGAGTCGTACGAACAACTTATTTGTTTGTGATTTTCTACTCATCACATTTTATAATAATAATGATAATAATTTGATTGATTGATTTTAATGGCATATCAACCTGTTTGAGCTTATCTTATGCCTAGCGGTTAGGGAATTGTGTTCATAGTACATTTATATTTACATTATTTTTGTAGTTGTTTCCGGACAGTTTTTTGTTTTTGTTTTTGTTTTTGTTTTTTTTTGTTTTGTTTTGTTTTGTTTTGTTTTGTATTTTGTTTTTGTTTTTTTATTTTTGCACACAGTTATATGATATAAAATATTCCAATCAAATACAAATAATTTTCACCAAGTTGTTGGGTTTTCACGTATTTCTATCTAATACTAATAATTAAGTCTTTTCAAGTAATTATTTCTATCTTACCGGACATTGGCATAATGGTTAGAGTGTTCGCCGATGGCCCGGGAGACCTGTCATACCAAAGACTCAAAAATGGTACTTGATGCCTCCTTGCTTAATACTCAGTATCATAAGGTATGGATCAAGGATAAAGTGAGGCAATCCTGGGGAAGGAGTAGCACTCTCCCCTACATCTTGGTGTAGTACCTTTTGAAAAGAGAGCCTTCGGGTCACCCTCGACAACGGTCGCCAACTTTACTTACTTTTGCTTATTTCTTTTTTATATAGAAACATTTATATAGTTTCCAGTAATTAATAATAATCCTTAGTAAATAATAATAGCTTCAAGAAACTATTCATGAGGCAAATAATCTTCAATTATATGGCATCAAATATTTCTATCGTATACGAATAATATTTAAACAGATCTATTTGTCTAATAGATGGGATCCTAACCGGCAGTATCTCTTCCACCAGGCCACAGAGAGAAAATAAAAGAAAGCGAAAAGACAAATACTCTGATCTTGCCAGAGAGATGAAAAAAAAGCTCTGGAATATGAAAGCGGCGGTGAGTAGTTGCGGAACTTTAGAACTATTCACAAAGGTCCGGAAAAGAGACAAGAGGAACAGGAAATCAAAGGCAGAAACGTAACTGTCCAGACCACAGCGCCGCTAAAATCAGCTCGAACACTTACAATAGTCCTAGAGACATGAGGTGAATTTCTGTCATTCAGACTTCAATGAAAAACTACCAGTTAAATCTGATGTGAAAAACTCAAAAAAAAAAAAAGAAAGCGATAATCTCATTAGCAATTTTTACATCCACTTCCACTGAGTAATGCTGCCAGATGAATAACTTAACATCACATATTTTACCACCAAAAATCTTTATTCGCATGATTTGTATTAGCAGTGCTTACCGCTTTCAGATAGAATATCGGTTTCAATAGTCAGTTAATCTTTTACCGAAATTCGTTCACAATTAACGTCATAACCAAAATGACCAACACTCCACCGCTTTCAGCGAAATAATCTTAAATGTATGTTTGGGGAAAATAAGATAAAATAAAAAGAATAAATAAAATAACAATAAAGAATTAAAACAAAAATAAAATTATATTTTTCCCATGATACAAAAAAACAAAATGGCGCGAAAAAGGTTTTTTGGTTATCTGCCCATGTTTATGACCCTACTTCCCCGAAAGGAGATAATCAGTCTCTTTCACTTTATCAAAGTATTGTGTTCAGACGTGCTTTCAAGAGCTCATAATAAAGGATTTGTGAAGCAGGTACACCACTTTTGATACTGGTTCGTTTTTCTAACTCATCACAATGCTGACTTGAGTTTAACTATTAGCAACATCCTTATTGATATCATCCTAAATTTGCTTCTAGCCAAAACTTAAACAGAAAAGATATTTCCGACCAACAAAAGATTTTAAGAATTTTGTCTCTTTTGAGTTTTATAAAAAGTCTGTTGTAAAAGACAAGTTTTTTGTCACTTCTTTATTTAACAATTGTTTTTTTATACGTTAAACACGTACACACACCTACATGACTTCCACTAAAACTATTATATGTTAAACCTCAAATACAAGACCTTTCAAACCTATCATTGGTAACCCCGCGTTTTAAAAGAGGCTAAATTTTTTTTAATTAAAAAAAGTACTCACGCTACTCCAATCCAAACCTACAATCCGTTATTTTACCTTGCAACTTTAACAACCGTCGTCTTTCGTGGTTGACAAAAACGAATTTCACTTCGGTTGCAATTTTTCAATAACCTACATAGAAATAGTAATTCCTGGAGTTGTGACACTGTGTTGGCCATTCGTTGTGTTGATGTGTGTGTGTGCGCCGGTCAGAGAATCTTGTTGTCTGCTTTGGTGCGAAACCCACACAAAGGGCTTCCCGCGAGACCAGAAGTGAAGGAGGGAAGGAAGATCCCAGAAAAGATAGAGAGAGGCAGTTGACAAAGGAGGGCAGAAGAGAACAGTCGGCTTGAGATAGCTGTCCAGAGAAGGATACAGTCAGCAGAAGGAGGCAGTGAGAAGATGGAAGCAAGGCAGTCAAGAAATGAGTCAGCATTCCTAGTGGCTTTGTGGAAGTTTCGCGCAAAATACACGCCAGCGATAGCCTGCAAATGCACGGAGAGCTACACAAAAGTGTCATATAGACTTTGTTCGTTTGTTCTTTTCCTCCGCCCTCTCGGTTGTGTTTTGCGTATCTGTAAAGAAATGTGTAATGCCCCTGGTCGGAGATGAGAAAAAACCTCTAGATGAATCACTGGCCATGAGTAGTTTGGTTTAAGGGAGCTGATATTGTGGGGGTCGGCCCGCCAGGGGTGTTGTCACAGAGTAAATACTACTAGTATATGGTCTCTTCAAAGAAACTGTTACAGCTATGATGACGCTTTATAAAAACACGAAAGCTATGGTTTGCTCTCCTGGTAAAAACTCTAACTTCATCGACATTGTCGCTGGAGTTTTACAAAGAAATTTACTAGCATCATATTTGTTTATAATCTGCCAAGACTACGTACTTCGAACCTCGATAGATCTGATAAAAGAAAATGTCTTTACGCTAAAAAAAAGACAAGAAGACGACATTCTATAGAAACTATAACAGTCGTAGACTATGCAGATGATCTAGCACTTCTTGCAAATACACCTGCACAAGCTAAATCCCTACTATATAGCCTAGAGCAAGCTGCAGTAGGTATTGGCCTCCACAGAAACGCAAATAAAACAGAGTTCATAAGCCATCTCAACTCCAAGTGGAAGGCCTCTAAAATTAGTAGACGAGTTCACATACCTCGGTAGCAATATCTCATCCACTGAAAGGGATATCAACATACACCTAGTGAAGGCGTAAACTGCTATTGACGGGTTATCGATCCAATGGAAGTCTGAGCTATTCGATAAAATAAAACGATTTTTTTCTAAGCTGTGACTGTATCGATACAATTGTATGGATGCACCTCATGGACGCTGACAAAATGCATGAAGAAAAGTCTACATGGAAACTATAAAAGAATGTTACGAGCTATTTTGAACAAAACCTGGAAGCAACACCCCACAAAATGCAGCCACTTACCTCCCATCTCAAAAGTCAGACGAACTGGAGAAGCAAGGACAAAATCATAAGCGACTCTCTTTTATGGACCCCAACACATGGACACATCAATGTTGGCCGATCTGCAAGGACCTACAACTCTGTATGGACATAGGATGTGGTTTGGAAGACCTGCCAGAAGCGATGGATGATAGGGACAATTGGAGAGAGAATGTCAGGGAAATTTGTAGTGTCGATGCGACTTGATGATGATGATGATGAGGAGGAGGAGGACAAGCCAGTTTACAACAAACAATCAAATATCCCGCGGCATTTTCTATCAGGTAAGCGTTTCAAATACTCAAAAGCTTAATACACATTAAAACAAACGTCAGTCATCATTTCGCAAGAACATATGGTTACATTTTTCGACTAATAATACATATACTTTATCACTAATAATTTCTACAATCACTAACTCAGACGTCACTAGTCTAGACTAAAGTTAGATACATTGTAATTACTCATTTTTCTTTAGGCAAATCTGTATAATGTGTCTATATTTAAGTTTTGTTTTTTTACCAACACTCATATTCCAATTTAGTTTTAAGTTGTCTATAATAAATCTCAGTATAATTGGGTAATCGTCTTTAGAAGCAAATCAATAGCAACAACAACCGGTTCTTGAATAGATTCTTTGATGTTTATTCTTTCAAAGGAATGTTGAAAAGGTGGAATGAGATAGATATAGATCTCGTGAGATAACGGGATAGATATAGATCTCGTGAGATAATGCGAGATGTAGGATTGTTGGTTGGACTCACTTTTTCCCGTATCTCTGATGCCCATTTTTCTTCTTTTTTTTTTATTATTCTTTCATTTATAAAAAAGCGTTTGTTAAAGATTTGATGATTCAAATCTCTCTCTCTCTCTCTCTCTCTCTCTCTCTCTCTCTCTCTCTCTCCATATATATATATATATCCTTTAACAGAAAGCTTCAGTCTACATCCAGTGCTGTCTGTTGTTACGTCACAGTCTTCAAGTGGCGATCACGCAGCCTCCACATTCCTATTTTGAGTTTTTGAATTCATTTTTTTTATATTTTAGTTTAGGTTTGGTTTGATTTTATGGCCTATCAACCTCTGTTGGTTATTTAAAGCCAAATCCTGTTTTTACATATATATCAAATATATGATTTGTAAACACATTTTGTACATACACCCAGTTAAATAATCAAACCGTTCTATTTCTAACCATTCAACTTAGCATAAGTCAACAAAGTTAAATAGTTCCAAGAATTGCAATGTATTAGTAGCAATGCAATTAAACACCACTCATTCGTTTATACACAGTTAAATGAACAAAACAGTTCTATTTCTAACAACTTACTTTCGTATAAGTCATTTGTTTGCACTCAGTTTATATGTCCCATAGATTGGACCCTATCAGGTGCTACCACTCCGAGTCAGAGTGGACATAAGAGCGATGGCAATGAAGGGGTACTCGGCATTCCCCAAAACTCCAGCATTACTGGAGCCTCACCATCAGATTACTTGATATCATATCCAGGACATTCGTTGTAGGGGTCTTACCCCTCTGCAGAGATGCAGTCGTTATATTCTACAGCCCCAGCCGACTGAGCTGTATTTTAGTTTTGTGACACCAGTCAACAGATGACCTTGGTGTACCTCTCTGTCATTTAAATAAACTATGATGTGCCATTAAACAATGACACATTAACTTTCGTCGATTATTTAACACTGAAGCCATACTAGTAAAAAGACACTAGTGGTGCTATTTAATCCACAACTGAGGAAATAAGAAGGTTCATGCCTTCCTAAAGAGTATTAGTTCGAAAGTGATTGTATTTACGCAACTGGAGTTCGAACTCCTGTCCGACGATGTCGCAGACCAGTACGTTAGATATTACGCCACGGGAACTCTCCCTTTTTTCGGCAACAAATAAAGGCAGCAATTCACGAAAGTGTTCAAAATCATTTAAAAGCGTTCAGAATTAATTACGTGGTGCCCTCAATAAGTTTCCAGACTTTTTCGTACAGGCATTTAAAATTGTCGTAGACTATTGAAAATTCACTATGTTATTGCTATACATCTTATGAGATGACTGACCAATTTTTATGATTTCAGCTTCAAATCAACAGCTACAGCGGGAATTCGAATTCACCCTACTAAAGCCTGATTGTCACAACTGGTGAATTTCAAAAATGTAATTTGGACGGGAGGAAGAACGATATACAATAAAATTGTGTTTTAAACTTGGTAAAACTGCCATAGAAACGTATGGAATGCTTCAGGCTGCTTTTGAAGCATCTTGCATGAATTGAGCATCAGTTTTTGAGTGGCATAAGAGATTCAAGGAAAGCACGGAGTCTGTGAGGGATGATGAGAGGTGTGGGGGGAGTAAGGAAGTCAATACACCAAAGTTGATTGGCCAAAGGGTTAGGGTTAGGGTTACTATGTTGAGGTTTTAAGGGAGTTCAGGAAGAGATTCCTTGGGAAGAGGCCAGCACTCTTCAAACCGAGTCAGTGGCATTTCCACCAGAACAATCCACCAGTCCACAACTCCATCCTTGTCACAGACTATTCAACCAAGATGGGTATCAAAACAGTTCCTCAGCCTCCCTATAGTGCAGACGTTGTTCCCTGTGACTTTTGGTATTTCCCTAAGCTCAGAGGCTGTCGTTATGAGACAATTGAGAAGATGAAAGAGGCTGTGACGAAGGTCATTGACACGCTCACACAAGAGGACTTCCATAGGGCGTTCCAGAAGTTGTTGGAACAGTACAACAAGTGCATTGCAGCTGGAGGAGATTACTTCGAAGGGGACTAGAGTTTCATGCGTGTACTATCAATAAAAGTTCCCATACGAAAAAAGTCAGGAAACCTATTTAATGATACTCGTATGTGCTCAGAATTGGTTGGTTAGTTTTTTATGGCTCATCAACCCTTGTAAGTTATTTAATGCCAAATCCTGTTAATATATATATATATATATACATATATATATAGGGTGATTTCTGGGAGTAATGGCAATGAAAAGGTACTCCACTTTCACCAAAACTCCAGGGTAGGAGTCTCACCATCAAATGGTTTAGTATCATATCTAGGACACCTGTTTCGGAGAGGAGGTCTTACCCCTCTGCAGAGATGTGGTCGATGTATTCCGCACTCCCAGCTAACTGGGCAGCTCATAATTGGTTAAAAGTATACAAAATTAGCTAAAGGTGTCCACAATTGGTTTAAAGAATTCAGAATTAATTAAAATGTGACTCAACCTCGACTCTTTCTAAAATGAAAAGAAAAAACAGCATTCAAACTAATTATTTTTCATTTTAAAAAATGCTGATAAATAAGCCATAATAAATAACCCAGAATGTTCCAATATCTGAATTCAATAAGAAACTTATTATTTTCACTCTCTCCAAGCGGACATATTTGTATTTATCATAATATCAGATGATCATAACAGTCTGTTGTCTTTTCATTACAAGCAAATAAAACAAATATTTTAAGGCACCAAATTGTCTAAATAACACCATGTGGGATAAAATGGCTCCAACGATATAGCTAAAATAAAGTGATCAATTAATTCCTAATTAAATAACTGTTTACTATTAATCTAATTAGACAGGTGGGATTTACAAAACTTTCCATAGTCTAGCTCACAAACTTCAGGTCGCTGGCAGTACTCGCTATTATTAAGTGGTTACTCATTTGAGTACTGAACATGCTCATTGCTGCTTAACTTCGGTAATCTGGCAGGAACGGGTTCCTTGACCGTAAATTATCAATTTGGAGAGCTGGTTAAATCAGGGAAAGGTTGATATTTTGAAATTAAAGTCGAGAAAATATTCTTATATGTCCCCTGAGTAAATTGTAATTATCATGTGTGGCTTTAGTTCTTATATTGATATAAACAAAGAGTCTAGAGTAACTAGGTAGTTGACCCGAAGAAAATCGGTTCAACTTCTTTCTTGAAACCTGTAAGAACTAGTTTAAACTGAACCTAGTTTGGGTGGTTGGTTGGGTTTTATGGTATATCAACCCTTGTCGGTTATTTAATGCCAAATCTTGTTTGTTCATATATTTGATATATATGATTAGTAAACGGATAATTTATAGGTAATATTTTAAACAAACCAGAGCTGATTTGTTTGCATAAAGTAAAATAGTTTTAAGTTTTCTTATCTTGTTGGGGGACATGTAATTGTTTAGTGAATATTTTTGGTCCCCCTGAATTTATGTTTGTATATTTGATAAAAAGGGCAAAGGAGGCGAATGAAGTAAAGATGTGAGAACGATATGAAAGATGTGAAACGACGCGGACAAAAAGAACATTCAAGACAAAGTGGTACAAACAAATTCAAATTTATATTTCAACAATAAATGCAATTAAATATTTCAAAACATTAGTGTTCTAATACTGTTTGTTAAGTATTCCTCTGTGTGTGTGTGTATGTGTGTGGGTGTGTAACTAACACTAATACTACAAAAAAGGAACTAAATAGCAAAAGTGTCCTATGCGTATTGACTAAGTATTTTCTATAGAATCTTAATAGTGTATATTAGGAGGAACGTGTCTTCTCTGATATTGTTTCTTTCTTTCGGTGGTTTGACGAAATTTCTGTTATTTTTGAGGCTGAAAAAAAAGGTGTAACAAGTAAGAGAATGGTTGTGTGGCATATACATTTTTATGGCGGTATACTGTTGTTAGTTGAAATCATAGAGTGATAGTGTTCACTCTGGAAGTCACACTGGAGACAGTGTGTTGGCCCTGTAAGTGGAAATGTGAAAAGAGAGAGAGTGTTGGAAGATGAGCGTATTTAGAGAAAATTCTTGCCATGGAGTAGGCTACAAAAACGTGGGACGAAATTGAAGTGGCGGACGTAGTTTTGAGCACTGACCACGTGGTTCTCCTGGCCAATGGGTTCCCGAGACTGATTGTTTACGTGTGTCCGCCATCTTCGTTTCAGGAACAAGTGGCATAACGGCCATTTTGAAATAAGAGTGTAAGTTCTATAATCTAACACAAATAATTCTATTTGATATTAATCATTCATTTGCATACAATCGAATGGGTTCAAGTGTTGCTATATTACACAAACAACTTTATTTTGATATCGGTTATTTGTTTGCACACAGTTAAATGGTTTTATATATATATATATATATATATATAACTTGTAAGTGAATAGTTTGAATGTAATTTTGTTTTTAAATGAGTTAGAAATGATTTGTTAGAACTTTGTTAAATGGTTTCAAGTATTACATTCTAACACTAATAGCGTTATTCAACATTATTCATTCATTTGCACACAGTTAATTGATTCCAAGTATTACTATTTAACACTAATAATTCAATTTAATAGTCATTTTTTGCACACAGTTAAATGGGCGGACAATTCTAATTGACTCATTGATGGGACCTTTACAGGTACTACCATTCCGGGTCAGAGTGGACCAAGGAGTAATGGTAATGAAGGAGTACTCCACATTCTCCAAAGTTCCAAGACTGAATCCTCACCATCATATTGTTTAAATTGTTTGGGTTTATGGCATATCAACCTTTGTAGGTTATTTAACGCCAAATCCATTTTTATACAAATAAACGGTTCTATTTCAAACAATTCAGTTTAGCATAAGTTCACAGTTTAATTGTCAAAAACATTTTTATTTCAAGCTATTCAGTTTAAACAAACAGTTATAGTACAAACAATTTAGTTTAGTATAAGTATGCAGTTTAGTTCTATTTGACCGCAGATAGGACCCTATAAGGTCCTACCAATCCGGGTCAGAGTGGATCTGGGTACGATGGCAATGAAGGAGTGCTCAGCATTCCCCAAATCTCCAGCATCACTGGAACCTCACTATCAGGTTGTTTAGTGTCATATCAGGACACTCGTTGCGGGGAGGGGTTTACCCCTTTGCAGAGAAGCAGTCAGTATATTCTACACTCCCAGCCGACCGGGCAAAGATGGTTTAGAGTTATATCCACAACCCTCCTTGGAGTTGGGGGGGGGTCTTAACCCGCTGCAGAGATGCAGTTGGCATATTCTAAAACCCAAGCTGACTGGGCTACAATTTAATTGATCGACCCCACAATGATTAGGCTGGCTGACTGGCTTTAATGCATGCCAACCTTTGTTTGGTTATCTACTGCCGATTTCACTCTTTTTCAAGCAATTATATGGTTTTAAATACATACATACATACACACACACACACACACACATATATATATATATATATATATATATATATATATATATATATATATATATATATATATATATTGAAACCAGGATAAAAGGAAGGATCTAACAACTGCTGAAAAATAGAAGATAACAAAGTTATTGAGTGAGGAAATGTCCACTTTGAAGATATCAAAGAAGCTTTACAGAGATCACCGAACGATTAAGAAGGCTGTCGAAAATATAGATTCAGAACTCAAAGCAAAAAAAAAACGGCCTTAAGAATTTACTTTGTTGAGATGAATGTAAACTAAAACTACTTCTGATTCGTGCTCAGATTTTTGAAAAGGCTGAAATTAAGGGAGTCAAGAAGGACAAAATGTGTGGAATACTATATGAATTAGGATCTGTAAAATAAATCGCCGAGGCAACGTGCTCTCACTGAAGCAAATATTTTAAAGCGTCAAAATTGGGCAAAGAAATACATGAAAATTGACTTTTCTTTAGTAATTTTCACGGACGAATCTTGAATGACATTTAATGGACCTGATGTACTAGCAAAAAGATGGATTTTATCCAACTCAAGCGTGCCTGTGACTAAAAGAAGGCAACAAGGGGGCGTAGTGTAATGATCTGGACTAGAATTGTCCACCAAACCATTATTGGACCATTCAAAGTCGATGGAGGAGTTAAACTGAACAGTGATAACTATTGCGATTTTATGGACAAGACTTTCTTTGCATGTGACAAATACAAATCATGCAATTTCAAAATGAAGTGTATATTTATGCATAACAATGCTCCATCTTGTGTATCCCAGCTTACCAGTGAATTTTTTTTAACTACCTTGTCAAATAAAAAAATTAACAAAATCAATGTATAATAGATTACTGACTGTTGTTGAGAACAAAGGTCTCAATATTAAAACGTAAAAGATTCAAAGACTTATCATACGTGGTGCATTCAATAAGTTTCCAGACTTTTTTGTACAGGCATTTAAAATTGTTGTAGACTATTGAAAATTCACTATCTTATTGCTGTACATCTTATGAGATGACTGACCAATTTTTATGATTTCAGATTCAAATCAACAGCTACAGCAGGAGTTCGAATTCACCCTACTAAAGCCTGATTGTCACAACTGGTGAATTTCAAAAATCCAATCTGACACTTTAGAAGGACGATATGCAATAAAATTGTGTTTTAAACTTGGAAAAAATGCCACAGAATCGTATGGAATGCTTCAGACTGCTTTTGGGGCATCTTGCAGGAATTGAGCATCAGTTTTTGAGTGGCATAAGAGATTCAAGGAAGGCACGGAGTCTGTGAGGGATGATGAGAGGTGTGGGAGGAGTAAGGAAGTCAATAGACCAGAGTTGATTGGCCAAAGGGTTAGGGTTAGGGTTACTATGTTGAGGTTTTAAGGGAGTTCAGGAAAAGATTCCTTGGGAAGAGGCCAGCACTCCTCAAATCGGGTCAGTGGCATTTCCACCAGAACAATGCACCAGTCCATAACTCCATCCTTGTCATAGACTGTTTGATAATGATCAGCATCAAGACAGTTCCTCAGCCTCCCTATAGTCCAGACCCTGCTCCCTTTGACTTTTGGTTTTCCCTAAGCTCAGAGGCTGTCGTTGTGAGACAATTGAGGAGATGAAAGAGGCTGTGACGAAGGTCATTGATACGCTCACACAAGAGAACTTCCATAGGGCGTTCCAGAAGTTGTTGGAACGGTACAACAAGTGTATTGCAGCCGGAGGAGATTACTTCGAAGGGGAGTAGAGTTTCATGTGTATACTATCAATAAAAGTTCCCATACGAAAAAAATCTGGAAACTTATTTAATGATACTCGTAAGTGTTTGTTATTTGTTTAATTATAGGTGTTGGTCAATTTCTAATTTCATTACCTTTTTATTGAAGTAAAATGTGATTATTTGGTCTTGCCTAACAACTTCAGACGGCAGTTTTTTTAGAATGCATCAAAGAACTATAATAAAACATTGATTCTACCTAAAATTTTAACTCAGGTTTTCTTTGGACATCTTGATTATTTATTCAAAATTTTACGACTTCTTTTTTTTTTCAAATCAAATTTGAATTATTGAAGTTTATGTAATTTGCTTAATAACTTCTGACTGGGTGAACTACCAGAAACTTACGCTACCTATTGTATATAGATGATTTTAAAATTATATGCAAAAAATAATGACGATTTAGAAGGTCTACAAAGTATTATAAAAGAATAAGTGACGACATAGGGGTGTATTTTGGTCTGGGAGAATGCACGAAAGTCACATTTAAAAAAGCTAGCCTGTACAGTCGAAAAACATTAAACGAGATGCAAACACGGAAATTACAGAGTTTGAACACAATAAAACCTATGAATATTAAGGAATTAATTAAGTGAATGGTGTCAGTCATACTATAAGAGCAGAATTGAATGCAAAAAATAAAGTTATAGCTATTAACACGTTTGCAATACTAGTAATGACCTGTAGTTTTAATATAATAAACTGGACGTTAGCTGAAACAAAAGAAAAACAAAAGATAGGTACCAAAGTTAGGAAACTAATAACCTGCCACAGAATGAATCGCCCAAGAACAGATATAGAACGCGTCTACGTCAAGAGAGAAAATAGTGGAAAAGAATTAATCCAATCAGAATTGACCAGTAAAACATCCACAATAGGATTAAAGAAATAATTAAACGCTACAACAGATTGAATGCTACAGTTAGTAAACACATTCGAGAAGCAGGAGAAAAATATTCTATTAGTAAAGAAATAATAAATTTGCTAATCAAGTCGACCTCACACCGAAAGAAATAGACATAAAAAATAAAGCAACAGTGAAATAACGGAAGGAATAGAACTACCAAATCAAGAAAAAATCAGGGGTGTCCTCGTGGTGTAATGGTTAAAGCGATGGACTGTGGAATCGTAGCACGCGAGTTCGTACTCCAGTCGTGCTATTACGTTCACTTTCTGCCAAATACCCTTGGGAAAGGTATGAACCCCCTTATCCTCCCAGCTATGGGTTAAATAGTACCACTACTGTTCTTCTAGGAGAATGGTTTTGGCATTAAATAACCTAAAAAGAGTTGATATACCATTAAACAAAGAAACCATCAAGAAAAAATCAGAACGTCCAGTGAAAAAAAAAACTTACAAGTACTTGGGAACAGTGGAAGTGGACAACATCAAACAAATGGAGACAATAGAAAAAAATTAAAAAGAGTATCTCAGATAAACGGGGAAAATTCTCGAAACCAAATTCTATATCAAGAATCTCATGAAAGGGTTAAATACTTGGTTGGTTCCCCGTGTAAGATACTCAGGACCATTCTTGAAATGGAGCAGGGAAGAACTTCACTAAATGGACCAAAGAACAAAAAACACATGACGATGCATAAGGCCTCACATACGAGAGATGATATAGACTGACTATATGTGTCAAGAAAAGAAGGAGGCAGAGAACGCGCCAGCTTTGACGATTGGGTCAATGCAACGAAGACTACGAGGTGCATACGATAAGTTTCCAGACTTTTTTCGTATGGGCACTTTTATTGATAGTACATACATGAAATTCTAGTCCCCTTCGAAGTCATCTCCTCCGGCTACAATACACTTGTTGTACTGTTCCAACAACTTCTGGAACGCCCTATGGAAGTCCCCTTGTGTGAGCGAGTCAATGACCTTCGTCACAGCCTCTTTCATCTCCTCAATTGTCTCATAACGACAGCCTCTGAGCTTAGGGAATAACCAAAAGTCAAAGGGAGGAAACTCCAGACTATATGGAGGCTGAGGTACTGTCTTGATGCTCATCTTGGTCAAATAGTCAGTGACACGGATGGAGTTATGGACTGGTGCATTGTCCCGGTGGAAATGCTACTGACCCGATTTGAAGAGTGCTGGCCTCTTCCATAGGAATCTCTTCCTGAACTCCCTTAAAACCTCAACATAGTAACCCTAACCCTAACCCTTTGGCCAATCAACTCTGGTCTATTGACTTCCTTACTCCTCCCACACCTCTCATCATCCCTCACAGACTCCCTGCCCTCCTTGAATCTCTTATGCCACTCAAAAACTGATGCTCGATTCCTGCAAGATGCTCCAAAAGTAGTCTGAAGCATTCCATACGTTTCTGTGGAATTTTTTCCAAGTTTAAAACACAATTTTATTGCATATCGTTCTTCTAAAGTGTTAGATTGCATTTTTGAAATTCACCAGCTGTGATAATCAGGCTTTAGTAGGGTGTATTCAAATTCCTGCTGTAGCTGTTGATTTGAATCTGAAATCATAAAAATTGGTCAGTTATCTCATAAGATGTATAGCAATAACATAGTGAATTTTCAAGAGTCTACGACAATTTTAAAGGCCCATATGAAAAAGTCTGGAAACTTATCGTATGCACCTCGTAGAAGACAAGATAAAAGAAAAAGAGTAAAGAAAGACTAATCACAGCGACCAGAAAATCACTGATAATATAATGACCAACAGAAAAGTAATAACTAAAAAAACAGAAATGAGAAGAAAAACAACTGCATGAATATTGCATATAAAAAACTGGTGAAATCTAACACGAGAAGAATTTGGATATGGCAAAGAAAGAGAAACATTAAGAAAGAAACTGAATCTCTTCTGATAACAACACAAAACAATGCCATACAGACCAAGTATATTAAAGCTTAAATAGATAAGACGTAACAAAATAGCGAATGTAAGTTATATGGTGATAGAGACGAAACGATCAATCATATAATAAACGAATTCCACAAATTAACGCAAAAAGAGTGTAAGACGAGACATGACTGGGTGGGGAAGGTGATCCACTGGAAATTGTGCAAAAAATTTTAATTTGACAACACGAAGAAATTGTATATGCACAACTCAGAATCCATCCTGGAGAATAAGACAGAAACTTCTCCGAGATACAAACGGATCACCTAGTCAACAAAAAAAAAGAACCAGCTGAATAGTGGACTTTGCCGTCCCTGCGGCCACAGAGTGAAAATAAAAAGGCGAAGAGAGAGATAAATACCAAGACCTTGCAAGAGCACTAACAAAAACTATGAAAAAAGAAGGCATCGGTGATACTAATTATAATGAGAGCGCTCGGAATGATCCTCAAGAGCTTGGTAAAGGGACTGGGAGATTTAAAAATCAGATGACGAGCGGAAACCGTCCAGACGACAGTATTATTAAGATTGGTCAGAATAATGAGAAGAGTCCTGGAGACTTGAAGAAACTTGCTATCACTCGGACTCCAATAAAGACCATCGGCTAGCGATTATGAGAAAAACTCGCATAATGATAATGTGGTTGCACATTATTATGACATCAAGTATTCCTATCTAACCTCAGAATAATGGGGGGGTTTTGTTTAATAGCATATCAACCTTTTTTAGGTTATTTAATGCCAAAGCCATTCTCCTGGAGGAACAGGAGTTGTACTATTCAACCCATAGCTGGGAGGATAAGGGGGTTCATACCTTTCCCAAGGGTATTTGCCTGAAAGTGAACGTAATAGCGCGACTGGAGTACGAACTCGCTTACTACAATTCCGCAGTCCATCGCTTTAACCATTACACCACGAGGATATCCCCTCGGAATAATGACAACAAAAGGATGACTTTACACTCTCCAGAACCAATACTAATGATTTGCGCACAGTTATATGGTTTCAAGTATTTCAAGTAATTATATAGTTTAAAGTAATGAATGATTATGTTCCTTTGCAAAAAATAACACCTTTGTAGCAGAAAGAAAGAATTTCAAATTATTATTTAGTGCGGGAATTGTTTTGGCCGTTGGAGCTTCGAATTTATATATTTCGTCCAATGAGAATGACTGATGCCATTCTGCCCGGGGAGATAACCCGAGCAACATAAAAAGCTGCGCTAACCATTCTCGCCCTCTTTTCGCTTTCTCCTTGCTAGCAGCAAGATAGACCAGGACATTTTCCCCCTCTCTCTCTCTCTCTCTCTCTCTATTCCGGGCCGATTGCAGCAGCAGACAGATGGACATCTCAACACGAAAGAGCACATTCAACATTTGTTCCTCTGCTTTCTTTAGGAGACTATTCCTTATCAATTATTTCTTCCTCCTCCTAAATCAACTGGATCTCAAAACTTCTGTCTGAAAGCTAAATTCCTGCTCAACTATTTACAACTGTTTGCTTCTACTTGTGACTTACAGCACAAGGGTTCCTTTTGTCTCAAGCTGTTAATAAAACTTTCAAATTGAAAACTATCAATATCTTCGCCAACTCATTTGTTCTTCCTTTTAATATAACAAGAGTCAACAGAACTCAACAACCTCAACTGCCATTTTGTATAAATGGTAATATTATCTGCCCTCATGTTATACCTTCAAGTAACTATTCTTAATATGAATAATTTGCATAAATATAGTTTTAAGAATTCCAACTTAATAATTTTAAAACAGATCTCTTAGGTCCATAGATGGGAGCCTAACCTCGGAATAATGACAACGAAAGGAACTCTTTACATTCCCAAGAAGAAAAAGAAGAAAGATTTCCTCGGAACCAACATTTAGCTAAAAGGAGAAAAAAAGAAAGAAAGAAAGAATGCGACATGCCTGGTACACGAGATAACTAATTAAGTTATTGACTCATAAGATAGAATGTCATGTCAAGTGTTTCCTCGCTAACTCTTTAGACACGTCAGGTCCGGCCCGACTTCATCCTTAAATTCTCGCACAACTCTCCTTTCTTCCTGTCCTGTCTTTAAACTATTATTTGTGGCAAAATAAATTCAACAGAAAAAATAATCTGTGGTCGTTTTCTTTGTCGATGACATTATCTAACGTGTGGGCTTCTGGTTCGTGGTTGCATGGTATGGTATAGAATTATGACTTATGATATGGTATGGAATTAGGACTTATGGTATGGAATGGTATGGAATTATGACAAATGGAATGGAATGGTATGGAATTAGGACTTATGGAATTACGACTTATGGTATGGAATTAGGACTTATGGAATGGAATGGAATGGAATTAGGACTTATGTTATGGAATGGTATGGAATTAGGACTTATGTTATGGAATGGTATGGAATTAGGACTTATAGAATGGAATGGAATGGAATTAGGACTTACGTTATGGAATGGTATGGAATTAGGACTTATGTTATGGAATGGTATGGAATTAGGACTTATAGAATGGAATGGTATGGAATTATCCAACTCATGACTTATCTGCTTTTATTTGTTTGTTTGGGTTCTTTTTTTATATGTTTTGTTTGTTTTTTATTATTTTTATTTTTATTTTTCCTGAAATGAATTCATAGAATAAAAGAAATATTGGCTTGTTCGTAAGTAAGAAACGAAACGCAACGAGACTTTTTCACAAATTCAAAAAGCTTTTCTTTGCCATAATTATTTGTGTATAAGACGCACTATTTTTCTAGCTTATTCAGCCTTAAAGTGCGTATTATACACGAGAACAAAATATTAACATTTTTTTCTGGCCATGTGCTTCACCCTATTCGGGACCACATGACCTAAAATAAATTATATATATGGTCTAAACCAGATGTGGGCAACTGCGGCCCGCCAAGTGGCCATCGCCAACATTGATTTTTTTTCCCAACCATGCACTAATTTCAATTTTTTTTTTTCAAAACTGTGAGAAAACTTTTACTAGGGTAGTCGTACTGTAGATAGATACTGATGCCTCAGAAAATCTCGATTTTTCTATCCGCCCCTTAATTTGAAACTGCGATTAAATTATGTAAAAATAATCAGTTTCGTTTTGGACGGTGCTGATTCTATGTAGTAAACATTTGTATTCAATAAATAAGGAAAACTTTTTTGTAAAACCTTATAATATTCATTCTTTTAAATTTTAAAGATAAATGTGTCAAAATGGAGTTTGTGTTGTACGTAATAAATGCATTAGATTTTGAAATTTTAACTAAGCTACAAAATGTTTTAATTTTTTCAAAGAATCACTCAAATCTCTTCTATTAATTTAATTTTTTAACTTTTTTTCAAATTTTAACTAAAATTTTAAAACCTAAAAATCAACTTTAAAAAATTGTTTGAATTTTTAAAAATTCAGTTTTATTTTAAAGTTGAGTTGGAATTTTAAGTTGTTCACATGTTTTTCATAGAAAAACTAGAATTAATTTCCTTCTGAAAAATGATATTATTAATGAATTAATTGAAATTTTAAAAAATCTCAAGATTTTTAAAAAAATTCAAATTACTGTGCTTACTTATATTGAAAAAATAAAAGTATCGAAAAAATATTTCTTGTTGAATTTGAATTTCTTATTCTTTCTTGCAAAGAAAGTTTGTTTCCTTTTTAAAATTTTAAATGATAAATAAAAAATTTAATTTTAACTTTATTCGTTGCGAGAAAAAAATGCGTTGATTTTTAAAATATTTCAGGAAATTTTTGATTTAGTTCATATCTAAAAAAAAGATCTTATTGAGAAATTTAATTAGAAAAAATATTTATGGACATTTTCCTGATGCCACCAACCACCACATCCCTCCTCCAAGGATCGCGTGACTGTCACTGCCACTTCACACTCATTTCTGTGTACACAAGTGTGATGTCACGTGTTTGTTGTCATTATTATGTTGAATAAATGTTTAATTTTTATGGCTATGGAAAGTAATATAACTATATCTTTTAAATTCTTAGTTTTTACAATTTTAGAATAATACTTTTTTTGTCATTTTGAGGCTTCTGTATTTTTAATAGTCAACTTTTTTTCACTGCTGTTGCTGATGGCAATTTAGTTTCATTTTAATTTTAGGCGCAAAAAAGGCGCATTTTTTAACACAGTCTATGAAAATATTGATTTTACTTCAAGATTTGTGAAAGATAAAATATACTTATAGCCAAATTCTTGTTGAGGAATCCTGGAAGGACTTATTCGTTGATAATAGATGTCAGATAAATATTTTTTAATTTTTGTATATTTTTGAACTTCTAAAATTTGAAAACCGAAAGTTGTGATTTTAATGATTTTCTTTTAAATTGCCATCCTTCTAATGAAATTAAAATATAATTTTCTTTTAAACAAATTTTTCATGGAGTAATGTGCTTATTATCGGCATTGAAAGATGAACATGTCGGCAGCCAAAAAACGTAAAATTGATGACGAAAGAAGTGTATTCAACTGTGAATGGTGCACAAAATTTATTATTGTCCCACATAACCAAGTTGTTTTCAACCTCGTCTGTCAAATTACAGTTGCAGTGATGAAAGAATATAATATTAAACGTCATTACACAACTAAGCACTCCTCCTAATTTGATAAAATTGTTGGTTTTGCACAAGTGGACAAAATTGAACATTTGAAAAAATCCATTAAAAAAACAAGGTGTTTTTACCACTTAGAAGAAAGAATTCAGAACTGGTGACAAAACTAAGTTTTAAGCTTTGTGAATATATAGCAAAAAAAAAGAAAGCCTTTCAGTGACGGAGAATTTAATAAGAATTGTTTGACAATATTCATAGAATATGCATGCCTGGAGAAAAAAACATTTGGCTGAACAAACTAGCCTTTCAGATAATATCAAAGAAATTTTGACAGAGAGATTGAAATCGTGTAAAGCTTTCAGTCTGGCTTTGGATGAGAGCACTGACAGCAGCCTAACTTGTCATTTTCATCAAAGCTGTTACTGCTGACTTTGATATTGTTGAAGAGTTTTTAGATATGGTAGGCCTTTCCTCCACAACCAGAGGACAGGATATTTCTAACTGCAGTTGGAGCACAAAAACGTCGTTGTAAGCTACTGCATTATTCACCAGGAGAACTTGTGCACCAAAATTCTGGATCTTGCAGAAGTCATGAGAAATGTTTTCCAGTGCTTAAATTATATTTGAGCACGATGGTTAAATCATCAGCAATTTAAAGCTTTTCTATACAAGCTTGGCAGTGAGTATCCCGATGTTATGTACTATACGTTGCCTCAGTAGAGCAGTCACTTTAAAGAGGTTCTGGAATCTGCAACAGGAAATTAAGTTCTTTATGGAGAGCGAACATTAGAATGTGTTCTTCTTGAGCGATGAGAACTGGTTGAATGACTTTGCATTCCTCACAGACATTACACAGCATCTGTCTAATCTGAACTTAAGACTACAAGAGAAAAGTCAGCTTGTAAATAAGTTGTTTGAGCATATTTGTGCTTTTGAGAAGCAATTGGAACTTTTCCAGGTTCACTTGAGTAGAGCCACATTAACCCATTTCACGTGTCTGGCAACCAGGAAAATAGAATTTCCTGATCTGGATTGTGCTAAATATGGAGCTTGTGTACAAAACCTGCGTGATGAGTTTGCAAACAAATTTCAAGATTTCAGACAAAATTAAATTAAACTGAAATTGTTTGCTCAACCTTTTGATTTGGCAGTGAAAGACAGCTCTGAGAATTGCCAAATGGAACTCATTGAACTGCAGGTTGATATGGACACCAAGAGGAAATATTCTGAAAACAGTTTGGTAGACTTTTATAAACTCTATAAATTTCTTGATTTGATCTGTCGTGCAAAAAAGAATGGCCTCCCTCTTTGGTAGCATCTACTGCTGTGAGCAATTTTTCTCCAAAATGAAGCTCACCAAAACCAGATTTAGAGGTCAGCTGACTGATGAACATTTGACCAGTCAGTTAAGAGTGGCTATCACTTCTATCAAAGCTAATATCTACAAGCTATGCTTGGACTTTAAATTTCAAGTGTTCCACTGAAATGGTCTGTAATGCAAAAATCTAAAATAGTACGACTTGTATCTGATTGTAATATTGTAATAGTGTATTCAGAAAATAATTTACTCTGTAAAAGTTATGTGCAATATTAGTATGCACAGTTTTTGAATTTGGTGTCTAAATATAAATAAAAAATTTACTCTGTATGTTAAATAAATGTATTATTGCATTGTGATAATATCTGAATTTATTGTATACATAAAAAAAAGCGAATTTTTAGTGTGGCCCGCTTGAATGTCTGAATTTGGTTATATGGCCCAATGACAAAAAATGTTGCACACCCCTCATCTAAACTAATGTACAACAAACATTTCTCTTTTACAAAGAAATAATCATTGGAATGGGTGTTTGTTTATAATTTGTTTTTTCTATTGTGAATTTATTTTCGTCAAAAGTTTGTTACATTTTCATGTGAACATACTCTTGCCTTTACTCTAAATACCGTGTAAAATTTGTGTTTTGAAACTATAATGGCGTAAAAGGATTAATCCCACTAGAGTTGACCAACAAAACAACCACTATAGGTTTAAAGAAATTGAATGCTACAGTTAGTAAACACATTCTAGAAGCTAAATAAATAAGCTATATAAATTCTTACTTTCGTTCCATACAAAATCAATAAAAAATTTAAAAAACATATTACATTTAGTGGCTAGAGTCTGCGTGAGGCAATGGCTAACGTTCAAGACTGCGACACTATAGTAAGCGAGTTTGAACTCCAGTCCAGCGATTACGTTTACTTTGGGACTAATACATTTGGGAAAGGTTTGAATACCCTTAAATCCCCACACACACACCTTAGCTATGGGTTAAGTAATATCACTACTGTTCTTCTACAAGAAATGACTTTAGCAAAGATCGATATGCCATTTAACAAAGAAACCAAATTAAACCATTAAATTTAGTATCAATTTAGCAACAACAAACGATCGATTTTTAGAAACATTCTAAAAGATAAATCTTAAAATACTTTTTAAAAAATTATAATTTGGTTGAACTCATCTATTTAATCAATATTGATACAAAAATGACACCTTTTTTCCCTTACAGGTTGGTTCAAATGTTTTCTATAACCCACAGGTCTTAAACTCATGGGTAAATTTCAATAAGTTCAATTACAAGCAGCAAACAAAAGCAAAATTTAAAGAAACATTTGTGGGGTCAGTCTACTCGGATTAAAAAGGTAAAATTATATCCGAGTGTCCAGTCCACGAATACAACATAAATTTATTTTTTTTTAAAAACGCCAAGAAACAATAATAGGAAACCCAGATTGAAATAGTTAAACATTTATATACATATTTACATTTGTATTTTAGAAACTAATTTTTTTAGTGATTTGTTGAGTTGTGGTCGTAAGAGACTAAAAGTTCAAAACTGTTCTAGTCAAGAAGTTGATATAATGTGCATGTATATGCGTGGGAAAATGAAGTTCATATTAATGGAGTGTACGTTTGACGTCACCCGCACTCTGTAGCCCAGTTTCCCATCTGGGCTGTTGTGACATCTCTGAGTGACACGTCCGTTCCGCGCGCGCGCGTGAACACCTGCGTTAATGTTGCACCTAAGTAACCCATGCACTGAGCCGAAAGGTTCTCAGCCTAACTAAACCCAAAGGCATAAAACGAAATCCTTCAACCATTATATTAAACATGGGCATTGTCTGTCATCTCAGGTACACCTCCCCATGCCAATATAAGTTGACATCTATTCCTTTTTACGTTATGAAACAAAACAAATTTCTTCATGTTCTGTTGTGAGTGTTAGTTGTCTGTCATTTCAAGTACCACCATCCATGCCAATATGAATGGTCAAATCTACCCGCTTCTCACTTTATGAAACAAGCACACTGCTATAACCTTTTAATTTGTAAGGATTCATGCATCCCTCAGGCCGAGTGTTTCAGACCCATATTATAACCAATTTGTCAGGATGCAATGTTGAATAATTCTCTTCGATGACACTATTGAAAGCAATGGTGATTACTAGTACCCATTTCCCCTCCAACTAACCTGACACATTGTCTTTGATTACATGGTACTAGCAGCAAGGAATGACTCTTCACTTGATCAGATTACTAGATTGTAACTTTCAGAAATTAATTAGCAATTATATTAAATACCTTTAGACAAAAAAAATGACAAACGCTTTGCCATGAAAAACCAAGGGAAAAAAAAGACATTGAATTGGTATAAAAAGTTTTATTAACAAAAAAGGTTATATCAAACTGGATAAAATAAAATTTTGTAATTTATCTGTCGTGCTCCACAAGCTTCAATAGGTTGAATAGTTAGTTTTATGGTATGTCAGCCCTTGTTGGGTTATATAATGCCAGTCAGTCTTTTTTGCAAACAATTATATGGTTTCAAGTAACTAATGATAAAAATCATTTGTAAGCAGTTATAGCTTTAAGTAACTATTCTTGATATAAATAATTTACACACAGTTATATGCATTTTCAATTATTCTTGTCATATCCTAAGAATTTTCAAATAGATCTATTTGACTCATAGATACTGTTGGTATATTCTAGGCTCTCCCAACAGGCTGACCATCTTTAATTGTTTCTGACCATATTGCCAGCAATTGGCCAATTTTGAATTCTTTTTTCCTCCTAAATGAGGAATTGGAAAATCTTTCAAAAATAATGAACAACAATCTAATCAGATTTTCTTTGTTTTTTCCACCAATATTAAAATATTCCTTTTACTTACCTAACCTTTTTCTCACACACATACTTCTTTTTTTTATTAAATAATATTTTCCGTTTATCAAATCAATTTTAATAAAATTCATATGAAAATCCCTCTCCGTACAAATAAAAAGATATTGTTTTACTTTGATAAAAAAAATGAAGGCCAGTCATATTAATTGATGCAGCATAAAATATTCAGATGATTTAAAATTCCCTAACGTTTATTAAAAAGGTGAGATTTAATGAATGATATCATCTTTTGTTGTCTGATTCTTGTTGAAGAAAACTGTTAACCAACGAATAAAGAAGAGGACTGAAATCAAATGAAAACAAAAAAAGTCTTAAGTTCACTTTTCATTTCATATCTATAATTCTTAAATATATTCATTACATGAATATATTTACTTCATATGAAAAGATAATAACAACTTTATAGTCTCAAATAATATTCATAGTTCCATTTTTGTTTAATTCAATTAAATAGTTCTAATACTTTCATTTATAAGACAAATTAAACTTATCTAACTCTAATAATTGTCTTAATTAAATGGCCATCAAATGGACAATTTTCACTATCATTTTTACTGATTTTTATTCAATTAATCTGAGGAAATTATTTTTACTCTGACGCAAACCAATTTTTTTTCATTTTAAGCTTCTTATAATTGCTTACATATCAAAAAGCTTATATTTCATAAAGCTTTCATTTTATAGTGTTCATATTTTAAGTGTCTAATAAAACCTTATATATTAAAAAGCATTCATTTTAAAAAGTGTACATTTTAAGTTTCTTATAATAGCTTATATTTTATAAAGCTTTCATTTTCGGCTTCTAATAAAAGCTTAGATTTCACACTTCTTATAAAAGCCTACATTTTAAAATGCTTTCATTTTATTAAACTTACATTTCAACCTTCTTAAAAAAAAAAAAAAAAAAAAAAAATTTGCGTTTTAAATTTTTTAAAAAGCTTACATTTTATAAGCTTCTTATAAAAGCATGCATATACTTACACAGAACTTGTTCCTTTGTTTCCAGTAACATTGAGTTCATTTTCCATAAAGGGTCGTTTAAGACGCATCTCAGATTGTCCAGACTCTTAAAAACGAATTAAACAGCAAACGTGGAAAATGTATTAAAAATGATGCCCAAAATTAAATTTATAGACTCTAAGTATATTTTACACACCATAATTAAATAAATGTTTTATTAGTAAAGTTTTCACAGGATTTTAAACATGTCCATATAAAAACATTAAACACACATATATGGAGATTAACAAAAGATACAATAATGAATTGAAAGAATTAAAATAAATTTCACTAACATCATAAAATAAATGGATATTTCTTCATAACTGCCATTTATATATATATATATATATATATATATACATACACACACACAAGCAGGATGTGATACAAGGTCAATTTTTTAAGCAAAGTTTAACAGGTTTGATTTCAAAGTTTTCCTTCTCCAAGATCAATTGCTATACCAAGATTAAAGAGCCTAGTCTGCCCTACTATTTACCCATAGCTGGAAGGAGAATAGTTGAATTTATACCTTTCCTAAGGATATTAGTGCTATGGGGAATGCAAACCGCCTTGTCCAGGATTTGAACTCAAAACACCGTGTCCATTTCCTACCATGGTAACCATTATACCATGAACGTCACCATGCTTCTTTTTTTAATATATGATAGAAATCAAATTGTTAAAACAGATGAATCAATCTTCCAGTTTGATGGTCATTCAAATCGGCTTTAATCTGAGGACGTTCAATGAACTTCCAAGAGACCAGCACAGAGCAAATGATTCAGAGATAACCTCTTTTATGACTCTTATTGAACAAATAAATTCATTATATATTCTTTAAAAATCAAAACTAAGTGACAGTTCGATTCTGACAAAGTGTGACGTTGCCCCCCTCAGCCCCTGCTACATCAACTTCTTCGAACCATTTCAATATTCTTGGCCAGTGATCATCTAGTGGTCCCGATAGGGGCATCGCACATTTCTTTACAGCTACAAGAAATACAATTGAGGGAGTGGGGTTAACTCAAAGTGCAAGACAAGGAGTTATGTAACACTCTGCATTCCTGTGAGCATATATAGACTAACGCTAGCGTGGATTTCTAGCAAAAATTTTACAACCCATGAGGAGTGCTGACTCATCTTGACTCGTCTTCCCTCACTGCTCTGGACCTCATCTCATCCGACTGGTCTCTCTGCTGTCCGGTGTCGACTGCCCTGTCCATCGTCCATCGCCAACTACCTTCTTTGAGTTCCTTTTTCCAACTCCCTTCTCGCGTTCTCTTACCCACTTCCGGTCACGCCGAGATCTCAAGTCCAAAACCCTTTGTCTGGTTTCGCGCCAAAACAGACAAAGGAATCGTCTGCTTGGCAGACCTCCTACATAGTGTTACAAAAGTATCAATACATGAAGTGTTTCTCATGTTAAGAAATAAAAATCATAAAACTTTATACATCAAACAAGGAGATTACCAAATAAAGACTGACAAATGCACCAGCCAAAATTTCATATTATAACTAAGAAAGATTAAAATAATAATTATGCAGAAGAATAGCAAGTGTAACTTATGTGGAAACAGAAAAGAAACAGTTAATCACATAAGTGAATACAGCAAACTGGCGCAAAAAAAATAAAGAGTAGGCATGACTGGGTAGGAAAGGTGATTAACTGAGAATTGTGCAAGAGACTAACATTTGGTCTTGCTGACAAATGGTCTATGCACAAACTGGAATCTGGTCAAGAAAATAAAACAACTAAATTCACTGGGACTTTGTAACACAAACAGACCAAACATTTCCTGGCAGAAGACTAAACCTAGCATTTATTAACAAGAATAAAATAACTTGTAATCTCGTGGATTTTGCCATTCCAACAGACCATAGACAGAAAATAGAAGAAAATGAAAAGATAGACAAATACTCAGATCTTGCTTGAGAGCTGAAAAAGCTGTGGGACATAAAGGTGATATCATTTATAGGTGGTGTCTTTGATATGGTCCCCAAAAACCATGAAAAGAGACTGGAGGAACTGGCAATCAAAATCATCTGGACTACGACTCTGTTAAAATCAGCTCGAATATTCAGAAGAATCCCAAGGAGATTTGCTGTTATTCAGATAACAGTAAAAAAAACAACAACAATTAAAACTTGTATTAAAATCTTACATAAAATGAAACTAATAAGGTTTAGTTAAATCAAGAGATCAAGTATGAATGAAAAAAAAAAAAAAAAAAAAAGGTGGATTTACACTATGAAAGCTTCTTTGAATTCTTTACTGAAAATGCTTACAATTTCTTCTTTTTCATTTTTCTTTTTTTTTTAAAAAATAGAAAAAAATAATAAATTAAAGTCTTTGAAAAATTCTGAACATTCCAAAATAGAGCAAAGGAAATAATGTCAAAATATAAAGAAAACAAAAAACTTACCAGCCATAAAAACTGAAGCTGTGTGTTTGTATTTGTTAAATTCCAGATATTCTTGAATTAATTCATTGATGATTAGATTTTCATTTGAAATTGGAGGCTTTTGGGAGGAACACTCATCCAAAACACTAAACATTTCTGCTCGGATCTGGGATTTGATTCTGTCTAAAACTCCTCTCTTCTGCAGACTTTCGGAAATAGCTGTAAAAAAAAAAAAATTTTAATTTTATATATAAATATATGATTTTGGATAACATAGACAGAGTCAACAATGCTTGGTGAGTGTCAGTTTCTCACCTATGTGATCATCAAACCAAATCCAACTGTATCTATTTTATCTAATCTTTCTGCCATTGGCAGGATGTGATACAAGGTCAATTTCAAATGGAGAACAGCTGGTTTTGATTCAGAGATTTCCTCCTTCTTGATTGGTCGCCTGACCAAGGCAAAAGAACCCAGTCTACGTTTCTATTTTACCCATAACTAGTGGTGGGGAGAAGAGATAGATTCATACCTTTTCTCAAAGATATTAGCAAAAAGGGGAATGCAAACCGCCTTGTCCAGGATTTGAACTCCTGCAGCAATTTCATTTTCCATGACAATAATTGTTATACAAAACACACCTGTGAATCTAATGTAGTACAGACTTTTGCCAGTGCCATATGTGGGACCAATATGCTAGCTGATAAAAGGACTGCCTTGAAAGATGGAAATTAGGTGTAAGGGCAAGTTATAAACAAAGTCACCAAACTTTTTAAATAGCAACTCACATAATGCAAAACAGAAAAAAAAACACTGAAATTTATATTTCTTTTTTTTTATAAACCAAAGAATTAAATTCATAATCATTCAATACTTTTGTAGAAAGAAAAGAATTTGTTATCAAAATTTTTCTAATTCAATCATAAAACAAAAAGTGCTCCCAAAATTAAAATCCAGTTATTGCAACAGAAGATGAATCTATTTTTTTTAAAAATAACACAAAAAAATTGAACTTAACTGATTACAACAGAATACAAGACAAAAATCATATTACTATGATTCTAAAATGACCTGGAATTAATCATGACCCAGAAGTAGAAAAAAAATTATTTCTTTTTGCAATAGTTTGTTTTTTTTCATCCTAAAGTTACACTACAATTTGTACTTTGGCATAAAAGCAGGGGGGTGCCTAAGTTACTCACAGTAAAACTACCCAGAACAACAAGCCAGAATTATGCCTAATACAGAAATAATTTTTCTTCTCTGGATTTTGATTGAAGATAAAGAGAAGCAAGAAGCAAAAAATAGAAAGTGACTCAGAAAAAGATCCTCTTCTCTTAAAATAAAACGATGATAGCAGCAAATAACAAAAGAAGTGGTGCACTGGACCAGCAAAATTTAGAAGGTGTCAGAACTCGTGAGGTCGGAAGGTGTGAAAACTTGGTGGGGAGTAGTGGGCGCCAGAACTTGTTTATAAAGGATTATTATCAGCTACTTGAAACCATATAACTGTGAGCAAACAAATGACAGTTATTGAATTGAAATTGTAGCAGAAAAAACTTCGTATTTTTGTTTGGCGCATATATAAATTTGACCGTTATGGTCGACACATATTTTCACCCAATGAGGATGACTTATCCTATTCAGCCTGGACCATTTTTCTGGGCAGCACCAAAGTAGGGAAAGCCCGCCAAACTATCTCTTCCTCAGAATATTTCGAACAGGACAGACGTACTTACTGTCCGTTCCCTTCATAGCAGCAGCATCACAACACCATGAGGAAAGCCATCTAATTTATGGACTTCTTGAGTCTACTCTCTTAGACCAAGGGTTCCCAGTTGAACATAAATTAGATGCATTTAATCCACCACTTACAGGAACACATTTATGTCGCCTCTAACTTTAGCTATGTCTACCACGATGCGCAATTCCGCTTAGATATCCAGCTACCTCATTCCTGGGCAACATTTTCTGGAGACTTTCATGCCTCTCTCCCACAACAACCAGGACCACACATTTATGGGTGACTACATCATTGCTGTCCTTAACCAGCAAACACGACTTTTCCTACACTATGGCGACGCATAATTCCACACAGACATTCAACAATGCCTTAACTTTAGCTACGCACATTCTGCTCAGGCATTTAGCTGCTATAATTCCTTCTCAGCTCCATAACTATTTCCTTCCTTCCTTCGACTTGCAGCATAAAGGTACCTTTTATTCAGGCTGCCTTTAAGACCTTCATAAAAACTTTTCTATATCTTGGTTCAACTCATTTATTTAACCTTCTAATATAGCGAGGAACTAAAGTAACAACTCTTCTTCGGTAAAAAATAATTACTTGAAACCATATAATTATCCGTGTTAGATAGGAATAGTTGAAACCATAAATGTACAAATTATTTGTATTTGATAGGATTGAGTTGGGTTGATTTCTTTGTTTAATCAAACTTCATCGGTTATTTAATACCAAAGCCATCCTTGTAAAAGAAATCTAGTGGTACTACTTAACCAAAAGATTCAGAGATAAGTGGGTTCAATATCTTTTCAAAGTGTATTAGTCCAGAAACGAATTCGAACTCTCTCACAACGAAGTCGCAGACCAGAACGTTAACCATTACGCTACGGGTATTAGATCGGAATACTTAATATTATATAACTGTGTCAAAAAAAAAAAAACTTTTCAGAAACAATAACACAAAAGATGAAAATATAAATGTACACTGAACACGATTCTCAAACCTCTAATCATAAAATAACCAACCCTAAACGATTTGACATGTTAAAAATCAATAACAAAGCCAAGAAAAACAATTCGTCCCCAACTCCAATTCATTTAAACTGATTTTTTTTAAATGTTTTTAAATCATCGTTCATAGATGAAAAGGATAAAAATTTAACTAAATGCAAACTTACCGTAACCAAAAGATTAAGTGTTGCTAAATATAAACAAAAAGTTTGTTTTTATTCAAGTGTGAGATATATATATATATATATATATATATATATATATATATATATATATATATACAGAGAGAGAGAGAGAGAGAGAGAGATGAGTGTCGTTCAAAAAATTTGAAGCCTCACCCAGATTTTAGATTTGTTACACATTTCCAACCTTTGTATGGACTTCACAAGAAAGAAATCTGAATTATTTTTTTCTAGTTTTATAAGTGGTAATTGGTTGCTACAACACAAATGTTTAATTGTGGCTTTTATTTATGGGTGAAGCTCAGAACTCTCTCAGTCTCTTTCTTACTCCGACAATAAAGCTGCAACTGGCGACTCTCCTCGTCAAAAGCCCCGATCAGCCAACTATCTATAACAGAAAAGAGAACAATAAAAACAAAACTTACCGTTTTTTAAATCGCCAACTTGCGCCATTTTCTATTAACAGACTGTTGCGAAGGAACGGCCTGTAAAGCTAGCCGTTATTTATTTACATTAGTTTAACAATTTCATTTTCGAATTCAGAAAGTGTTTTGTAAATATAACATTTTTAAATTTTAAAACAAAATAAACAGTTAGAAATTAATTCAACAACTGAATATTTATTTAGTTATATCGTTGTCATAACTAGAAAATGATTTTACAGTGCAAGGGAGATAACTTCTGTTAGTCAGCTGATTTCCTGACTTTAAAAAATTACTTTAAATCAAAGGTTATGGATTTTCTAATATATATATATATATATATATATATATATATATATATATATATATATATATATATATATATATATATATATATATGAGGGGGGAGAGAGATATAAGTAAACTGTCGTTTAAATTAAGCAAAAATGAAAATAACACTGACATTTCTATTTATCCGATATATTTACCTAAATGACATGAAAATATCTTGAAATGCTAGATTTATGCAAAGAAATCGCCATTGGCTTCAACTACAATCTCCAGACGACTATGGAATTTCCGTCAAGCCTTTTTGACAATTTCCTTGCTTAAATCAGTAAATGGTGCCGTTATCTTTGCCCTCAGTTCATCTTTGGTGTTACCCGAAGTTTCGTTGGTCTCGCGCTCAACTGCGCTCCACTCATAACAATCAAAAGGTTTGCAATCTGAGGAGTAAAGCGGCCAGATATTAAGGGTGATATGGTTGCAGAACTTTTCTGACTGCCAACACTAGGTTCTCCTGTTTGTGTGGCATGACACAGAGTCCTGTTGCCAGGTGTCGGGTCTTCCAGCTGACACTACTTCCTCCAGGCACTTGATATAGACCTATAGGACTTTACACTCCTATAAATTATTTTGGGCGGTATGCCACTTGTTCCCACAAAGATGGCGGACGCTCAATATTCAGTCTCAGGAAACCATTGGCCAGGAGGACCAAGTGATATGTTTAAAACTAGGTCCGCGCGTAAATTCAAGTCCTGCGTTTTTGAGCAACCTACAAGACGTGTATTTTCTATAAATACGTCGTCTTCAAACACCCTTGTTCTCTTTGACCAAATTTCTTCGCAGCAGCAACACACTCCCTTCAGCGTGAATCGACAGGAGAGAAAAGCAACACCATGCATGGGTCTCGCAGACATTCATATACAATAACTATGAGACGCTTTCCAGTCTCTGAGAAACTGCCCGTTTCTAACCATAAAAAAAAGGACATTTTAAACTTGTAATTCTTTTTGTAGCTTAGTTGTGTTACACACACACACACACACACACACACACACGAGCTCACACATATACACACACTATTATTTTGTTAGTAGAGTTAGTAATATTTTTTATGTATCAATGTAAGATTTATTGTTGTAGAATATAAATTTGTTTTTGTTCGACGCCTTGTTTAAATGTTCATTTTGTCCGCGCCGTTTTACAACTTTTATTTGTTTCATATCTTTTACTCATTTGTTTCATTGACTTCCTTCATTTACTACTTTTTCCATGTGTCTATATTATATTATTCTACCTTAATTCTAAACTAAACACTCTATATCAAACCTATACATTAAACGTGTGGGAAAACATAAATATTAAACCTTATTCTAAATATACAAAATTAACATTAAATAGTCAGGGACCATAAATAAATAAATACCATAAAAACACTTTCAGTCACCCCTACAGACCTCCGTATATAGTCTAGGGCTAATGAGAAGAACGGAAGCATAATGTCACCATCGCCAGTGACCACCCTAAAACCATGCTGTGGACTGGGTGTTGGGTTTTCATCAATATGATTATGAATCTCTACTCAGATTGACATCCAAATACTCTGAAATCCTCTTTTTATGAGAATCGTAGAAATTACTTATTTATTGAGGCGCCTATTTTTTGGTTCTATGAAAAATCTTTGATCCGTTTTTTTTAGAATGTTCTAATCTATGTGTTTGCTGATTGGCTTAAAAATATTCTGAGTAAGTGAGGTTTGGGTCCTTTTTTTCTAGAATATTCTGATTTATGTTTTCTTAGTTAATTTAACTAAAAATAAAAAGTGTGGATCCTATATAATAAACAAAAGTTGATATACCATAAAATCTAACCAACCAACCAACCAACCAACCACTGAAACAAATAAAGCGTATGCGCAAAGTTAATAATTTCAAACACCGACAATTTACCAATCTCTCTCTCTCTCTCTCTCTCTCTCTCTCTCTCTCTCTCTCTCTCTCTCTCTCTCTCTCTCAAATGTAGGTCAGGATAGCAGCTGCTGCCCAAGTTAAAAATAGAAATATATCAGAAGCAAATTGGCCGTTGGTTGTGATTGGCTGAAAGAACCTCAAACGCAAAAGCCGTTAAAAATTGACTCAGGATAAAAATAAGAAAAAAAGAGTAGGTTTGGGACAAGCCACGATGATGTGAAGACGGGCCGAAAATTACGGCACCTATTTTTGGGAGTACTCCCACACTCGCCGCGAAAATGTGAAGACGGAACCAAAGTACAAGCACGTGAGAGAACTACAACAGAAAACGAGAAAGATAATATCAAGGTCTGTGTCTGCTCTCTCTCTCTCTTCTCCTCACAACGTTTTATTTCTCTCTGTATAGCTAAAGTGGTGGACTCATTTTTCATACTCCGTTTCTCATTTCTCGACGACTACTAAAAGATGTAGTAGCGAATAAACTTATGCATTCCCGAACCCAGACGGTGTTTTGTGTGCCACGTTGTCTCACGGAGAGGTTACAACGGGGGTCCAACTGAAACTTGAGGTATACTGCAACATACATAAACTAATTAGAACCGTGGTGATGTAAATGTCTATGTAGTGCCGTAGCGCTACAATGGTCTGCCGTGAACCGTTGTGTTGCAAGCGTCTATTTGATATCGTACTATTACAAACGTTTATTGGAGGACTGTACCATTACAAACGTCTGTTTAAGGACCATACCATTACAAGCGTCTATTGGAAGACTGTACCATCACAAACGTCTGTTTGAGGATTGATACATTACAAACGTCTTTTTGAGGACTGTACTATGACGAACATCTATTGGGGCCCTGTACCATTACAAACGTCTATTTGAGGACTGTACTATTACGAACATCTATTGGAGCCCTGTACCATTACAAACGTCTATTTGAGGACTGTACTATTACGAACATCTATTGGAGCCCTGTACCATTACAAACGTCTATTTGAGGACTGTACTATTACGAACATCTATTGGAGCCCTGTACCATTACAAATGTCTATTTGAGGACCGTCCCATTACAAATGTCTATTCGATAACCGTACCATTACAAAAGTCTATTGTAGGAATATACCATTACAAATCTCTATTTGAGAACTAGACCATAACAAACATCTATTTGAGGACTGTACCATTACAAACGTCTTTTTGAGGACCATACCATTACAAACATCTATTTGAGAACTGTGTCATTACAAACGTCTATTGTAGGACTATACCATTACAAACGTTTCTTTGAGAACTAGACCATTACAAACATCTATTTGAGAACCATACCATTACAAACGTTTATTGGATGACCATACCATTATAAACGTCTATTAGAGACCATAACATTAGAAATGTCTATTGCACGACCATACCATAACAAACGTCTATTTGAGAACTCCATCATTACAAGTATCTATTTGAAGACTGTACCATTACAAACATCTATTTGAGAACTATACTATTACAAATGTCTGTTTGAGGACCATAATATTACAAATGTCTATTGCACGACCATACCATTACAAACGTCTTTTTGAGAACCATACCATTACAAACGTCTATTTGAGATCGGTAGCGCTATAGTATCGAAGCTGAGGCTGAGTTTACCAAGAGAGAAATAAACTAGTTATTTACTAAGGCTAGAACTCGCTAATAACAGTTTCCTAGTGAATCTTGCTTCATTTCACAATCGGAGACGCCCCAAAAGGGAGATAAACACTGAATGAAACTTTCACTTAATTCAAAATAATCCCCTTGACATTTAACACCCTTATTCCTGCGAGTTTTCAATTGTTCAAAGCACCTCAGTTAACTCCTCATTCGATATAGTTGCGAAGGTGTGCTGTAGTATTTCTTCTAATGTTCTTCATGTCCTCAAATCTCTTACCCTTGAGGTGAATTTTCAGTTGAGGAAACAAGGAAAATCGTACAGGTTAGGTTTGGTGTGTATGGATGGAGCCTCACTTGCACAGCCTTGTGTTTCACCAAAAATTGCTGGTCAGAGAATAAAGAAAATTTCTACTGATTTGTCTAGATTTCATCTAGATATCATCCCCACGCAATACCTGCTAAGCAAAACAAAATTTATCACTTGGCGCCTGAGGCACCCCAAAAGGGGAATGCTGAGAGGATCTAGCATTGTGTGTGTGTGTGTGTGTGTGTGTGCCGGTCGCGCATCAGTCTCGATTTGTGCATGTTCCCCTCGATACATGCACATTTCATGTCAAATCTAGACGTCATCTCGTTATTTTTTTATAATTTTTAAGTTTTTTTAATTTGAAAGCATCAGTCTGAATACTTTTTAATCCCACTTCGTTTTTAGTTAGTTACTTACTAAGCTTTGCTTAGCTGTGGCACAAGCCTGGATGCATGGGACCTCCAATGAGACTCGAACTCACTTGTAAGTGTTTGCTAACCAGTTCGCCACGCGCAAGGTGCCCACTTTATATGCAATTGAAATTTACCTAGTTTTGTTCTTAGATATATGAATGCAAGTTGCTTAAAATACTTGATGTCGCTTAAAAGGTCAACCGTCTAAGTATTGATCAGGCTCATCGCTGCTTAACTTCAAGCGGAAACCAGGACTTTCAGCGTGACTTGACCGTAAGTCACACAGGGACTTGAATTAAAAAGGAGTTTTCTCCCCTTGATTGTATTTTGGACGGAAAAGAAAGATAGAACAATATCAATATAATTAACGAGATAGTTTGCTCGATTGATTATTCAGGAATCATTCTCAAACAGGAAATTTCACCATATTTTACATTCCTGTTGCAAGTCAAATATGGTCGCAATTTATTCCTTTTATTAAGATTTGTTGTTGTTGGCGGCCGTAGTCGAGGGCAACCAGAAGGCTCCTTTTACAATAGCTACTACATTCTACCCACTAGGCCAATCGCCTGGGAGACTAGGGTTCAATCCCAGGTTGAGTCGTACCAAAGACTTAAAAAATGGTACTTTATACTTCCTTGCTTAACACTCACCATTATAAGGTATGTATCAAGGGTAAAGTGGAGAAATCTGGGGAAAGGCGTAGTGCCCTCCCTTACATCTCGGTGTAGTAGCAATTAAAATGGGAGCTTTCAGGTCCCCTTCGACTACAGTCGCCAACTTTACTTTATTAAAATAACCTGACAAATTTGCTCTAAAAAAAGAACTTTATCATTTAAATCGACTTTCCCAAAATTTAATATCAGTGACTAAATTGAAATATCTGTCTATATTTCTGAGATGAGGTATTATGTACATTATTTACATTTTTCGGACTATTATCCTCATCTTTGTTGCCATGTTTATCACAACGTTTCGGCCGTTGTACGCTCCGGCCTTCTTCAGGTGGTTGGAATGTCGAACTTAGCCCTTTATTTCACTCACCGGGGTAAACTATTCTGTTTCCACAAGCCATATTTAATGGATATCAGTTATCTCCTGTTAATTTCCCCTCTGAAAGTTCTCCACTGCCTTCACGAGGTATTGAACACACACACTTTTGGGTATGTCACTGGATCTAACCAACGCTTTTATCAACTGTATCATGTGTCCTTGATGATAAACATGGTGACAAAGATGGAGACAATAGTCTGAAAAATGTAAATTGAAATATATTTCTAAAAAAATATTTTCAACAGAAAATTTAGAAAATCTCCAGAATTAGAATTTTTTATCTTAAAGATTCTGCCTTGTTTAATTTTATTAAAAAACCAAATGTTCCTAAATCTCATTCCTTTCTGTTGACAGTGTTTAGATTATGCTGTATCCTCTGCAGAGGGGCAAAAAAGCCCTCAATCCCTCACCCAACCACAAAAAAATGAGCGTCTTGGGTATGACACCAAACTGCATCTAATGGTGCAGCTTCAGTTCTTGAGATCTGGAGAGTGTGAAGTACACCTTCATTGCCATTACTCCCAGGTCTACTCTGACCCAGAGTGGAAATAGTGGAAATAGTGGTAAGAGTGTTGTATAGCCATGATTTACTCAATTCAAAGTACAAACGAAACACTTCTTTATAAAAAATATATCTCTCATTTTATTCTTTAAAGGGGCTGATCAGTTTGTTGTTAGTTGAGAGATAGATTAAGAGACATATAGAGAGAGGACTTCTTCCCATATCTTCTTTCAGGAGCCAGGGGTGCCAACACTTGCACCCCCTTGCAAGCTCATCAGAGATGACCTAACCCTCTGATTGGCTGCATGTCCCTGGTTCGACTCCCGATTCTCTGCACTCTGTCCAAATCTGACCGCGTGGTTCTCATCACATGGTCTCCTTCGAGTTACACACCTGTTGTACCCAACTGCTCTGATCGCGTTGCCCTGTTTACTAATCACTATGTGACAGCTTGTCAAAGCACATGGGGTCACTAGGAACGAACCGAAAATCCATGGCATATGTTATATAACAAGAGTATTGCCCATAAATGAGCAAATAATTATACTTGATATTCTATAACTGAGTGCAAAAAAAAACTCTTAAGAAACAACAACACAAAAAATGTAAACAAAAATATATGATGAATGCAATTCCCTAACCTCTTAGCATAAAATAACCCTTTAAATCACTCAATCAATCAATCCATAAATCTTATTATTTTATTCTAGTTCTCCCAGGTAAAATACTTTCCAAAGCTCCGGGGTAATGGCATCACTTGATATAAGGATTCAGGAGATAATGACAAAAGGTATTCCGTAACCATTGACAAAGTGTAATAAATCTGTTTATAAAGATTTTTGGTAGACTTTTCGTAAATCTTTCACAATTTGAAGGTTGTGTGTACATCTTGTTTTCAAATCTAAAAAAAACTGAAGTGTTGAAATTCAAATTCTTTATTTATGAATATTAAAAAACTTTAACAACAAATTTCTCAGTGGCATCAATATCTCATATAATTCTGAATTTTGGCTATCTGCTTGATTAACATATAATGAATTGAATGAGTGATTGATTTTAATGGTATGCCAACCCATCTAGGGTTATTTTATCCTTAGAAGTTAGAGAAGAGCATTGATTGTACATTTATGTAAACATTTTTGTAGTTGTTTCTTTAAAGCTTTTTAATACAAATATTTCAATCAAATGCAAACAATTTGCATACAATTATATGCTTTCAAGTATTCCCATCTAATACGAATAATCTATGCACAATTATATGGTATAGAGTAAACAACAGTATGACTGGAATTCAAATTCACTTATTTTGAGACCAACACTTTAGATATTATGACACAGGGACTCCCTTTGTACTTTGGTTTATTATTAGTTTTAGATAGAATACTTGATACCACATAACTTTAAATTATTTGAATTTAAAATACTTACTTGAAGCCATAATTGTTAAGAAAAGATTATTAGTTACTTGAAACTTTATCAGAACACAAACAAACGACTATTTTTAAATAGAAATAATTACTTTAAACCATATAATTATCAGTATTAGATAGGAATACTTGAAACCATACAGATGTGTTCAAATTATTTGCATTAAATAAGAATACTTAATATCACTTTATCATGTGCAAAAAAAATATTCTTAAGAAATAACAATACAAAAATGTAAATATGAATGTTCAATGAACAAGATATCCTTAACCTCTAGGCATAAAATAATCCTAGATAGATTAACATGCTATTAAAATCAATGAAATATGTTTGGTTTGGTTTCTTTGTTTAATGGCATATCAACCTTTGTAGGTTATTTAATGCCAAAGCCATCGTTATAGAAAAACAGTAATGGTACTATTTAACCCATAGCTGGGAGGATAAAGAGGTTTATACCTTTCCCAAGGGTATTTACTCGAAAGTGAACGTAATAGCAGGACTGGAGTATGAACTCGCTTACTGCGATTCCGCAGTCCATCACTTTAACCATTACACCAAGAGGACCCCCCCCATGAAATTTAGGTAAAATAAGCAATGTCATAACAGTACATCAAGTGTTTGTAAGAACATTTTATTATAAGAGATATCTTCCTTTTGTTTTGTTTTTAACTGTTGTTTGATAGTTGTTTAAACACTGGCAACTAATTGAATCATCAGGACAGAATGTGTGCAGATTCTTTCAACTTTTTTTTTTTTTTCTCTAATACTTCTCCATGTGATTTTTACTTCATTCTATAACTGTTACTGTGCCTCTTTCTGTCTACTACACAATGGCTAGTCATTCTTTATATTCAAGTGTTTCCAGATTCCTCAAATCTTATGTTTAGGGTGCACCTGGTCACAACTTTCTACTCTCTACCGCAACTGTTATGTACACAGTTCTTGTTCATGTCTTCTTTCACTAATCATACACACAAATACAAGCAGCAGACATGGTTTGTATGAGATGAAAAAGCATACAACAAAATTCAGCAACATTTCAAAAGACAACAGATACCCAAGGAAGGGTACTGTTGTAATTTGGTTGTTGAATTTTTAAGAAACCAAAAATACTAGTGACACCACTAAGCAAGGAAAATGAAAGTACCAGGTCCACCATTGTTATTTATCAAGAAAAAAAGTAGTAGGACTCTTCATTGGCAGCTGACATTTGACAGGAGTCTTGTGTAGAATTTATTACAGTTACTTTCTCAAGCAATTGTGATAGATACCCAGCCAAATTATTGTGAAAAAAAAAACAACAACAAAATAAACCAACTGCATACAAAAAATTTAAACAACCCATAATAAAATTCAATATGAAATATTTATTTATCATCTTAGTATTTTTTGCATTCTCTTAAATATTCAAACATCCAATCAAAATTCTTATACCATTTGACAATACTTACATTATTGAGTTACATGTAAATGAGAGAGGAGGATATTATTATTAGATTCATAGTAAATTTATTGTATCAGATTAATTGGTCTTATAATATAGGGTTACCTTATAATATAGGGTTACCTTTATCTTAACACTTTAGGTCTTTTTATCAAATTCTTAAAAGCATTGATTAAATCCTGAATTTATCCACAAATAATTTACTAGCAATAAGTTTATTATATGATGAATTTACTGGAAACCTTATTATTCAAATAAATTATTTTTCTTTATTCATTTTAATAAAATACAAGTTAAGTTTTATTGTATTGAAGAACAAAGTTTTCACCTAGCTCTTGGTTCTATCTATTTCTTCCAAAATAAAAAACTAATATATACTTTTCTTTTTTAATGATTTTTACAAACAAAATATTCTAGATCTACGTTTTTAAGTAAAGGAATTATATTGAGAATTGTATTACCATGACCAGAAAATCCAGTGAAACAGCTATCCAATGTTTCCATATGTCGTGCATAAGTGTTCACCGGATTTTCTGGTCATGGTAATTCAATTCACAAAATATTCTAGAGCTAATATATTCCGAACAAAAAATACTTTCAGAATTTTGCAGATTAGGTAAGTTTTTTTTCTTTTTATCAATGATATGTTTATATAAATGCTTTGTGCCTAAAAACACACTGTGATTCTAGGGTTTGTTTGTTTTTTTATCTGTCAGTATTGCTGCCATAGAATTACTTATTTTTGAAAGGGACATAAATGGTTCATTTTAAGTTGTATCCTTTATTAAAAAAAAATATATATATTTATTAGATATATTTGCAACCAATTAACAATCATCTTGATCCTTCTTATTGAACTTAGAGACTTGAGAATTGTCACAAATTTTTTATATTCAAATAAAATCCACTTTATTTAAATTCCAATTAAGTGAAAAAAATGTTGACATTTAACCGATTTAAAAAAACATCAAAATATTATAAATGTTGTTAAAACATATATAAAAAGTTTTGTCAATTCAAGTTTACATTTGACACAAAATGCTAGAAAACTTTTTTTTTTTTAAATAAAACTATCCAAGTTCAAATGAATAAAAAAACATTACAATAAATTGGTTGTAAAAATTTCTTAGATGAAATAAAAATGAAAATAAAATGCTAGAAAAAATACTGTATATACTCGCATATCATGTGACTTTCTGAAGCCTAAATTTTAATCTAATATGAAGAGGTCACACTTTACCCGAGATACAAAATAGACCTAGCCTTCGTTAACTATTTACAAAATGTGTAAATCACATATGGTGCAACCCCCTAAAATTCGACTGAAATTTACATCATAGAAAGTCACATGATATGCAAGTATATACAATAGTTAAGATTAAAGTCTATTCAAAGTGGTTCATTCTTGCAATTCAAAAATAAATCCATAAAAATTATTTAAAAATTAAATATTTACATTATTATAAAAACAAAATGTCTATGATTTATATATTTACATCTGATTATGAAATTTCATTAAGTTGAATTAATCATAAAACAAAAGCACAAAGTTATTTAAAAATATATTTTAATATTTTTTTCAAGAATATTTAAAAGAAAAATTATGAACAAATCTTTTTATGTAATTTTTCTTACAAAAATGTAGCATTTTATACACTTGCATAAATCAAATGATTATCAGCCCAAATCCATAAAGTATTTTGTTGTCTCTAAAACAATATAAATATGGAAATCAATCAACAAAAAACATGGTTGTATAATTCAAGAAAGCAGTCAACAAAAAACAAAAATAATAATTCATTTGTAAATAAAAGTATAATTTCATCGAATGATTCATTACATCTTTGATTTCATACACTGATCAAGCATTTCAAATAATTTGCCATTCCTTAAATATTGTTGGGTGTCTTCAGATCCTCCAATACAATGACCATCGACAAACACACGAGGAACCTAAAAAAGACAAAAGTTGAAATGTTAACTTGAAAGAATTTATTGTAGAAATTATTTTTGATTTTTTGAAAAGATTTGATGATCCAACTTTTCCCAAGGAAAATACATGAACTGATAAAAAAAAAAAAAAAAAAAATTTCTAATATGCACTTCATTCAGTCAAATGCACCTTTTACTGAAAACAAGTCAACAACAACTTCTAAATTATCAAAAATTCCAACACAAATGTAAAACTAAAAATAGTTACTAAAAAAATAATTATTAACATGATTGATAAGACAAAATTAGTCAATATATGTAATAGAATATTAAATCTGTATTAAAACAAGACAGATAGATAGATGGTGTTTGAAAAAAATGTTACCATTTCCATAGGAGTTCCTGTATGCTATGACTTTAAAGTCTCCACCTGTTCACCATCCTCTTGTCAAGACACTATTGGAATCTTCTCCAAGTGGTCTCCATAATATCATTTCTGCTTTTCTAATAAAGATAATCTTATAGAAATATTAACATTTTTTTAATCACCTGTGGGAGATTCTAAGAATGGGTTGACAGAGATGGTAAACATGTGAAGACTGTCTGAAATTATATTATAAAAGTACTCCCATAAGGGTGTTAATATTTTTTTAAATCACCATGTGTGTATGTGTGTGTAAATATATGTGAGTGATAGTTATATATTACACACACACACAGAGCATAAAACATTAAACTGACCAATATTTACTTATATCCTAGTAGACAGTCCCAACAAAATTACACTACAACCAAAAATGTGCAAAATATTATGTAGAAATATAATAAAGACTTCTTAAGTCAGTGAATGATTAAATATTTTTTGTTTCTAAGTCTTTATGCTTATCTTAAGGTATAAGAAATCTTAAAATAGGGTGATCAATATACAAGCTGATTAAAAAAAGTTAAGGTGTTCTTAATATACCATATTTATTCAATATCTCAGAGGTTTTCCTACTTAACAATTTTTCATTAAATCAACTTTTAAGCTATTTTAGCCACACACATAATATATATTAATTTAAGTTAGAACATTTCAAATATAAGATTAATATAGAAACCATTGTAAAACCTCCATTAAAATGAGTATTTTTTCAACTGACTAGGTGTATTTAAAATCTTATAGACAAACATACAGTCCATGTTAATCACCATCATGTATATACATCAATAATCCCATAGTCTAATCATGAAAAAAAGCATGTTTGACACAAAAATTTATTTTTTTGATATAATCCCCTTCCTTGTGAATACAGTAGTGAATATCAATTATATAGATTGAACCTTATATAATGAGTATTTCAGATCAAAATTCAGTTAATAACTGTCAGACTTACTGATCCCTCTTCATACATTTTTACTTTAAGCTTGTTCTAATAATAGGTGAACTAGCAAAAAAATTCAAATAATTAAATAAAAACTTACAGTTCTTTTGTGAGTCATATCATGTAAAACTGACATGATTTTATCTCCATCTTCTCGTTTGTCAAGTTCAACAACTTTGTAGGTAATTCCATGTTGATCAAGATTCCTCTTAGCAACTTTACAAGAAGGACAATAACTTTTTGAAAAGACAGTCACACAATTGTTTTTTATTGTCTCTTCCACAAATTGATTCTGACTAAGACTTTTATTCGTAGCTGTGTTACCCATGTTTTGAACTAGAACAAAAAAAAAACATTAAAATAATAAAAAGTCTTATGAAAATATTCTAAAGAAATTTTATACATTATAACTCAAAATATAATGTAGCATCGTCAGTGATGGTTAATTGTCAGATAGGAAAGAAGAAACACAAAAAAAAACATATCTCATCTTATGTAGTAGGACCATGTTGCTTTATTTTCTCTATTCAGTTTCTGAAGCTGTGGAAACGGGTGGAAAGGATTAACATACACAATATACAGTGTTGTTTCTTAGTTCTAATTGGAACTGATTCTTCTTGTATCTGATTCATTACTTGTTCTCTATTCCCACAAATGTTTGTTTCCTTTGTAACCCAAATCACCAAATGAAATGAGGTGATTAGAAAATTAATGTGGCTTGAAAAAATAAGTTGAAAAAAGAGAGAGAGAAAATCTAATAAGGCTGACATCTTAAAATAGAATTTATGATGGATTGATTTTAACGACATGTCAACCAGTCTAGGGTTATTTTATGCCTAAAAGTTAAAGAAATTGTGCTCAGTGTACATTTATATTTATATTTTTGTGTAGTTGTTTCTTAAGAGTTTTTTTTTGCACATAGTCCTATCAAATATGAATCATTTTTAAATATCTATTTTGACCCATAGATGTGAGACCCTAATAATGGGTCAGAGTGAACCTAAGAGTAATGGCAATGAAGTTTTACTCCACATTTCTCATATCTCTAGAACTGGAGCCTCACCATCATATGCAATTTAGTTTAGTTACATACCTAGGACACTCCTTTTTACAGAAAATACAGTAAGTGTATTCTAAACCTCACCAACTAGGCATCGGAATTTATGAGATTTTTCTTAACCATAACCTAATATATTATTATAAGCATAATCAACTCTAACAAAGTAAATTGAATCATTTTTATTAAGTCTTAATTTTCTTTACATATAACACATTCCAGAAAAATCACTTTGAATAAACAAAACTCTGTTAAAATAATCTCCCTTGCTCTTTACAAAAATGTTTTTCAAAACATCTTTTTTTCTATAAATTTTAATACTGAACTATTATCTAAATGTCACTTTGTTAACATAAAAATGGAACAGCATACTCACTGGAAGAAATCAATCAAAGTTTCTGGATACAACAAACACATGAGAAAGGCCCAAAGAATTTCATAAAAGAAAAAAAAAAATAAGAGAATATAAGTTTAAAAGACCATTGTGCATCAATAATAATGCCTTATCTTAAAATTTCAAGCAGAAATTTGCAATTAGAGATATTTAACCAAGAGAATTTATTTTTCATTAAAATAGTAAATTATGTAGGATAACAAATGGCCCAGGAATTACCAAATGGGCCAAACTAACTTATGGGTAACAAACACTTTTCTTTTATACTACTACAGAGAAATAACCACTGTAATGTGTGTTTGTTTATAATTTTTTCTTCTATTGTGAATTTATTTTTGCTCAAAGTTGGTTAAATTTTCATGAGAACATGTCCTTGCCTCAACTTTTGACTATGTAATTTTTGTGTGTCAAGACATTATATATAAACTATATAAATTTTTATTTTCAGTCAATGAAATCAGATAAAAAGTAAAACAAATGTCAAATTTAGTTTTAAATTCAACTTACAAACTCCAAAACATCAATGCATATTATACATACAATGTGTATCCTGATTTAAATTAATGTTTTATTCTAATAACAGCAGAAATCCCTAAGAGATAAGCAATCAGTGAGGATCAAACTCACTAATAATGTTGTAAAAGCTAATAATTCTGTGACAGATGGCTGACTTCCGTCATATTCTAGCAGCTACAATAATTGCTGATGTAATAAAAATAGATAAAGATGTCAGCTGTTGAACAATGGTCAACAACATATTTGTCTCCCTTGATCTGTGGTTTCATTTTTCTAAAAATTTTTTAGTTAGCCAAAGAATTAAACAATTTATAAGTTTTATTTAATAATGGTCGAGAAATACTGGTCATTTGGATTTGCCAAAAAGAAGCCTTAAAATGCTTCCTTTAAGTCAAAAGGTGAAAGTTCATAATTTAAAAAACCATATGCACAGATAGTTAAGATCCACAATTAAGAACAAATTTTCTATTGATCAGATAACATAATTATTTTATTTCATAATTAGTAATTGTTTTCTATATCTTATTGTACTCGATTTATAAATTAAACTTTATCATAGATATGTATGCCTATGATTGACTGATTTTAACAGTATGTCAATTCACATAGGGTTATTTTATGCCAAGAGGTTATGGAAATGCACATATTACCACTCCAGGTCAGAGTAGAGCAGAGAGTAATGGCAATGAAGAAATACTTGACAGAACTCTAGGACTGGAGTCTCAGCATTCAATATCTCTACAACAAGAGATACAGTCAATATATTGAAATTAATTTGAAATGTTAAGAAAAAATACAAATTAAGGATTGTAATGAAGAGACAATTAGGATAAAACTTACTTAGCTATATGTAATAAACTAGTAATCAGCAGAATAATTATCTCTCCAGCAATTACCACCTGAAAAATTGTCACCCACTCAAATTTTAGAGACATGTCTTCAGATGATCAATTCAGTTCTTTGTTTTTAAGTGCAAAAGAAAAGGATTTTGTCACGTAACTTACATTCTTGCGTGTGAGTGTGTTTTAAAAAATGTTTAAGTAATTTTGAATTTGAGGCAAATGATATTTTAATATAAAGACATCACTAAAATATTTTAAATTTTATGGGATCTTAAAGAAGTTGTATTAGTTTTTCCTCAATAAGTGTGAAGCTTTTAAGGCAGGGGTTCTCAAAAAGGTCCATATAGACGTTAAGGTGCAAATTTTGGCAGAGAGAATAAAAGCATAATTGTCCATAGAGGGTGAATTTATTAGCTTGCATTTACAAATCCCTTTATAAGAGGGGATAATTGCTGGTTCTTAGCAGAATGGCTGATTGTGTGTGATGGCCACTAGTGATATGTCATTTACATACAACCTGTTCAAATCATACAGGTCATTTAAATCAACAACACTGACTGCATCTCTGCAGAGAGGTGATAGCTTGAAATAGAAATGTTTTTGAAAATTAAACTGTGTACTCATGCTAAACTAAATTTTTTGAAATAGAAATGATTATTTGTATAAAAATGGATTTGGCATTAAATAACCTACAAAGGTTGATATGCCATAAAACTCAACCAACCAACTAAATCAACAAATGATCTGGTTCTGACATCGTTAAAACTTTTCAATATTACAAACCTTACTTAATATTCATGATCTCCTCAGTGTCCACCAAACCTAACTTTCCAATTAAAAATAATTCAAAACTTAAAAAGTGCATTTATAGTTTACAGATTCTTTTCTCATTGTAAATTGTATCAAACCCAAATAAATCAGTTATGCTTTGTAATTCAACATTTGATGAATTTATTTGGAGGACGAATGAAATTAAATTTGGTTATATAGGGTGTAGCATCAAATAAAAGGTTTGAGAAGCTCTACTTTGAGAGAAAGATAATAAATCTAATAATTATTTTTTTCATTTCTTTTCTCATTTGATACTGATTATTTTAGAATTCCTTTTTTAATACCGATTTTTTTTTTATTCCTTAAATTTAATACAGATTTCTTAAAAATTCCTTTTTTAATTTGATACCAATTTTTTAAAAATTTATAACTGATACGTTTTTCTATTTCAATGATATTTTCTAAAATTAGACTTATACTATTTTACTCCTTTTCAGATATTAAATAAAATAGTTTAATAATTAACTAAAAATTTTCAAGGTTTTTTGTTTGTTTTTTCGTTTTCTCGAAAGTTTACAGATATTAAATGAATGTATGAATTATTTAAATTGAGCGCCTTGGTTGGTGTAATGGTTAGCAAGCAAGACTAACAAATCCTCACGAGCGAGATCGAGTCTCATTGAATACCCCATTTATACGGCCTTGTACCACACACATCAAAGCAAAAAGCTTAGTAAATTACTAATAGTTGTCTATCTTTTTTCAATGCAAAATTGATGTTTGCCATCTCTACACACTAATGGGTTATATCTAACATAAATTTCCAAATACAAATCCAATGTAATGTTCAGGAGTTTTTCAACTGATGTTATAAATTGCAACGTTTTTAACTTCAAATCTTTTTTTTTTATCTTAATGTAATTGGAGTAATTTGTAAAATTTAATTACCTTATGTAATTTTCCTTATCATTAATATTTTCGAAAATCTCAATCGCATTTTTTAGCTTTGTAGTTTAAAACAATAACTTGTAAGATTGAAAACAAATGAGGAAATCTTAAATAGTAACTTAAATCACTTCAATTTCATAATGAAATATGAAAACCTTTTTAAAAACAAAAAACAAAACCAGCAACAGTGATGTTTTTGTTTGGATTTTTGTCTGATGAAAACTTGAAGGTCATATGCATCTTCTCCATCCTATTTTCGAGAAATTTAAAGAAAAAAAACAATTTTAAGCCAAGTTTATTTTTTTAATAAACAGTTCATAATAGTTGGCTTTAAAAGTTCTTATATTCAAGTACCAACTAAACTAACCCAAAGTATTTTGTGACCCAAGGCCTTAAATGTTTTTTTTTCATTTATAGGGGATTTTTTGTTGATCTTTTTTCCGTTCCCTTTACCTACGTAATACTCATTAACAATTAAGAAAACTTAAATATCATATTTTAATAACATGAAATTTCGAAGAATTAATGAGTAATAATTAATCAAATCAAAGTAATATTAAATAAAAGACTTTTTTTTACACTTACTCGTTGAACTGTGATCCATTGAATTAGTGTGAAATGTGCTTATAATTATTTACCTCCACAGTTTTATAAATAAATACTAATCAACTCTGCTTCACCCTAAACTAATTTAATTCACACATATATCTAAATAAAATTAAACTTTGGGGGGAGATTTTAAGTTTTTTTCCCCCTTTGGATGTATGAATGACTAAATATATAAACAGCTCGGTTGAATTAAATATCAATTTGATTTACAAAAATCACAGGTGCAAAGGTAAGATAACAATAAAATTTTTTAAAAAAGCTACTTGTTTTATTTTTACATAAATTATGACAAATTAAATATTTTTAATAATTGAATATATTAATATAGACTTTTTTTCATACCTGAAAAAGTGGAACCTGAATACGAAAAACCAGCGATCCTTTTTAATATCTTGTGAAGAGGTGACAAAAAACGTGAAGAAGAAATACTGTTGAACGCCATCACATCATCTTCCTTATTTAGACATGTGAGAAAAAAAACACCTACAACATTTAGAATAGATAAAAACAATAGAAATTATAACAAAGCAAAATTCTCCATCATTGTTTTCATAATAGTAAGAAAAATCCTTGCTCTTTCTCTCTTTTCTACCAACTCAGTAGACACCAACATGTGTTTCCGGTATATTTGTTGACATATCAAATCAAATCTCGCTCGTACAAATATGATTTTTAAACAACCAAAAAATAATTATTGCATATAAATTTCCCTTTTTTATATAATTTTCTTTTATAGTAGTCATACAAATAAAAATAAGTTGTTTTTTCTAATTTATCGTTAGTACGAGATTTTACTGAAGCTCATCTGATGATCGTACTGATATTACTGCTGATGAATTCGTCTTCGGCTGTTGTTGGTAGGAGATTTCAAAAGTACCTACCTTTATGACAGTCAGTGTTTTTAAGCATGAAAACTGAAGATGTGGGTAAAGTTTGAAGAAGTACTGCTGGCAAATGCACTATGGTAAGTTTGAAAAAAAGAATTCCTTTTTTTATTTAGATCTGAATCTGGCTTTGTTTTTTGTTGTTGTTTTTTCCAACCTAAATTCCTTCGAATGTCTGCTGAGATGATGATAAGAAAAACCAAAGGCATGTTTGTTTCTGGAAACAACACTGGTCCGATTCGTTTGAATTTTTTTTTTTTTTTTTTATATAATTACATTCTTTAAACTCCATTGTTTCTTTTTTGAACAATAAATTGGATATTAAAGATCAGATTAGTTGTTTTTAGATGTAATCGTTAAAAAAAAATGTACTGTTGCTTTTCGTTGTTTCTGTTGTTTTACTTCGTCATCAATGTTTTTGTTGGTGAAAAATGAAGAACCCTAAAATCAGGAACTTGAAAGATTTGGCATATGTATTAAAATACTAATCTCTTTTCGTTTATTTTGGTAACTATTATCATTTTCTTTCAACTTAAAATCTTTTTGTTGTTAATGCTTTTTATTATTATTATTAAGCAGGTAGAATTGATTTTTTTTTTTAGGAATTTACATTTTTATCTAAAGTTAAATTTCCAGTTAAATAACGATGAAATGGCAATTAGTGGTTTTCTTATATATTATATAATTTCATTCAAAGAAATTCTATTAATTATATAAATATTTAACATGTTAAAAACAATATTTTCCTTTAAATTGACTCTACGTCATCACTCATTTATTTTCTTCTTGGTTTTTTAATTAAGTTTAATATTTAATAACTCGTGTGTGTGTATATGTGTATATATATATATATATATATTAGGAAGAGAGAGCAATAGTTTTGAGGCAAAAATCGTAATTAGCATATGGGATTAATTTTGCTTAACAACAAAATTATTTTTTCCTATAAGACTTATATCATTTTCTACTTATGAAAAATATTAAAATGAATTTCTTCACTAAATTTGACCATTTTTAGGATAAAACTTTTTTGAGAAATTTTGCTAAGATATCACTCTCCAAAATTTGTGCTTTAAATTCGTTTTGGGTGTTGTTTGTTTTTTCTGTCAACTCAAAGCACCAACAAAGACTTACGAGATATTTAAAACAATATTTATTGTATCAAACTATAATATTTATAATAATAACAATATTTATTGTATCAGCTATCGGGATAGTATTGAATGAACAAGATCGAAAAAAGATAAACTCAATACAGTAAAAAAAAAAAAAAAAATAATAATAATAATAATAAATTGTCTCTTCTTTAAAAATGTTTAACTTTCTTCCTTATCTTTTTTATTGAAATATGAATAGAGTTGATTCCATTTGTATCGTATCTTATAAAAATATGATTAACATTTAATGTTCTTTATTATATAAACTTTGTAAATTGTCATGTTTATAGTATCATTTTATTGTTGTTGTTGTTGTTGTGATCAGCACTAAAATTAAAACTACAGATTAACGCCCCCTGGACACGTCCCAAAAAATATCTTCTGATTCTTTTTGGGTTTTTTGCCTTTTTAATACCAAATCCAACCAAACGAATGTACTACCCTTGTTTGCAGTTTCTTTATTTTAACCCTCTTTTTGTTACTTTAAACTTTACTTACCAATTTGGCTCTAACATGTCGCCCACATCTAATTTAGTTGTTAATATTTATTTTGTTTCATGTCCCAAGACTCTTTTTTGCGATACAACTGTGGTTCTAAACGTATATCTTGTCTAGAAAATAAATAACCCTCGTCCTTTTATTTCCTACATAAAAACATTTCTTTTATTTCGAATAATAAGATTATTTTTAACAAAAAAAAAAAAATTGCAAAACGTAATGAAACTGTTTTCGTTTTTGTTGTTGTTTTTTGTTAATTATGCATAAAATTGTATTAGATAGTTATGACTCTTCCTAAAGATTAAGATTTTTTGTTTATTAAACAAAGACTGAAAAGTTTTTTTAAGGGGGGGGGTCACTAAAAGAAATTTTTAAAAGAAAAATTATTGTATTTAGAGCCTGAAAGTGATCCATGGTTTTGTTTTTGTTTAATATTTGATTTTATCAAATTAAAGTTCTTGTTTTGAAAATCACGTGCTATAAAATATTCAATGTCATATTTAGATATTTTTCCAAACATTAATATGCTAAAATAAAAATTACAAAATTATTTCTTTTTATATTGTGCATATGTGTTTGCGTGTATATATAGTCCTCATATGACTCCAAAGTCAAACAAAACTCGATAAATTATCAAAAATAGATATTAATTTTAAATGCACGAATCGAATTTATTTGTTTTTAATTGTTGGTAATTTCAACTACTGAACTTTTTCTTTAGAGACAAATCTTACTGTTTAACTGAAATAGTCATTTACGTGCAAATTCATTTAAAGTTGAAAGTTAGTTGAAAGTGTTTTACTGAAAAAAAAGATACAAATATTTCATACAAACGGATGAAACTTTTTGTAGAGACAAAGAACTCAAATCTGTTTTGGTGTTGATATAAAAACAACTTTTCAACAAGTAAACAATTCATTTTTGCTGTTGTTTTTTTTTGGGGGGGTGCTCTCAATATGGAATTTCTTAACATTAAACAAGTAACAGAAAATATTCTTAATTTCTAAGGCACAAAAGAAGAAAATTTTATTGTAAGGCAAATTATAAATTATATAAAAATAAAGTTTATCTTAATTTTGGCACAGGCCATCGCTCTATTGGGCCAGTGTGGATCGAACTTACTCCTAATGATTTAAAAAACACTTTGCTATTATTTCACGGCGTATGTGTCAAATACAAAATGTAAAATAATAATTTTAAAGAATGAAAAAAAAATCCCGAAGCATTTACAACTTTTGTAAAGCCAATTATTGCAACCCATAAGCACACATAGTCACTCTCTCTCTCTCTCTCTCTCATATAGTAATATACTAAGTTAAGCTTAGATGTGGCAGTGAGAAACTAAGTCACTAACAATAGTCGGCCTATACTAACTTGTTAACCATTATACAACGTAAGGTGCCCCACATACTGATATAACATGTATGTGTCATACAAAAATATACATTTGAATTCTCATTTGACGCTGAATTTTTTTCTTGCAATATATAACTAATATCCGTATCGTGTCGGTATCTGATGTATTTGCTTTATACAAAAGTATATGCGTATCAATGGCTTTTTAGTGTTTTGTCTATGTGAGTAAAGTGTACACAGGTTCCGGACATCCGCATGTGTGTCTTTATACGGTCTTGAATAGCCATCATAAATAACATTTTATGATTGGTAGTACGAGAGTGCTGAAAAGTTCTCAGCCTGACCAAGCCAAGAAACGTACTCTGCTATTCTATATATTATTTCCTCGGTTCTCGTTACAAGAGTTCCTTTAAACACTTCAAAAAAAATATTGCCTTGTTTTGGCCGAGAACTTCTCGGCTCTACTTTGTCATGGATTCAGTATAAACAGGCTTACCGTATAATTACAATTTTTCACCTAATAATGGAAATATTATTTTAAACTCTTTTTTTTTTTTTTTTTTTTTTTTTCTTTTTAATTTTTTATGTCGGTTGTAACAGCTGGATAAAATACGAATAACAACTTTCACTTTTTTTTTTTTTTTTTATATATAAAATCCATCTGATCAATAAAAGAGTAGTAAATAAATTCTTCATGGGTGGGTGCTTGTTTGTCTTTTTGTTTGTTTTGTTTCGGGGAGGGTTGTTTTTGTTTTTTTGGGGGGGGGGTATGTCCTCATTCCTTATTTCTTTAATTATAATGTAGTTGGTATACTTTATACTTTAAGTGTATTGGTAAAGTTATTTACTAAACATAGTCTAGTTGAGGCACAAAAGCAAACTCAATTCGTTTTGTCAGGGGAGTTTAAAATATGCTGAGTCTATCCCTTTGCAAAAGGGGTAAGACTTCTCCTCCCAAAGTGGTGTCCTGAGTATGGTAGTGAAGTTCCAGTTCTGTAGCTCTGTGGAGTATCCCTTCATTGTCATTACTCCCAGGTTCACTTTGATCCAGAGTGGTAGTATCTATTAGGGTCCTGTCTATGAGTTTAATAGAGGTGTTTGCAAATTATTTGTATTTGATCAGAATATTTGATTTATAACAATGTGGAAAGAAACTACACAGAAATGTAAATATAAACAAAGTACAGAATTCCCTAACCCCTAGGCATAAAATAACCTTGAACAAGTTGACATACTGTTAAAAGTAATCAATCATTGAACTCACAATGGCCTGCTAACAATTATACCTTGTGAGGTACTCGTCATTCTACCTCTATTTTTGCTAAATGCTTTCTCCCCTATCATTATCTTTTTAGATGATGAAAATGAAATGAAAAGATGTATAAGTTGAAAGGCATGAAGCCAAAAAAAATAAATATAACAGATATTTTGACAAAATACTTTAAGTATAAAGTATATAATTGTATGATATCAGCTATGACATGTTTGCAAAACATGGGAATTAACTAAATCACTTAAGAAGAAACATAGTTGGTTGGTTGGGTTTTATGGCATATCAACCTTTGTAGGTTATTTAACGCCAAATCCATTTTAATGTAAATAATCAGTTCTATTTAAAACAATTCAGTTTAGCATGACTACACAGTCTAATTGTCAAAGACATTTCTAACTATTCAAGCAGTTATATATAACAATTCAGTTTAGTGTAAGTACAGTTTTAATGTCAAAAATAGTTCAATTTCAAACAATTCAGTTGAGCATAAGCACGCAGTTTAAATGTAAGTACAGTTTAATTGTGAAAAACAATTCTATTTTTAGCTATTCAATTTAGTCAAGCAGTTCTAATTCAGCCAATTCAGTTTAGTATAAGAACAGATTTTGTTTACACACAGTTAAATGTCAAAACAGTTCAGTTTAGTGAAAATACAGTTTCTATTTCAAATAATTCAGTTTAGCATAAGCACACAGTTTAAATGTAAGCACGGTTTCAGTTTAGCATAAGCTCGCAGTATAAATGTAAGTACAGTTTGTTTGTCAAAAACATTTCTATTTCAAGCCATTCAGTTTAATCAAACAATTCAGTTTAGCATAAGTATGCCATTAGTTCTATTTAACCCATAGATAGGACCCTATCAGGTGCTACCACGCCAGGCCAGAGTGGATTTGGGAGCAATTGCAATGAAGGGGTGCTCTGTATTCCCCTGGTGGCCTCACCATCAGACTGTTTAGTGTCATATCCAGGACACTCGTTGAGGGGGGTCTAACCCCTCTGCAGAGGTGCAGTCGGTGTATTCTACAGCCCCAGCCGACTAGGCAAGAGAAGAAACATAGTCACATGAAGAAATCAATGGAAAGGGCTAATTGAAATGGGCAGGACACATAGCTAGAAAAGAAGATAATAGATGGTGCAAAAGTTTAGTAGAATGGTGCCCAAGGAATAACAAGCATAGGAGAAAAAAACCTGATAGATGAGGTAGTGTAATTTAATAAGGCATAGTGCAATCAAGATTGTCACAAAAGGAGTTGAGAAAAACCTTTCTCTGACAGTAGATGCAAAACAGCTGAGGATGTCTAATGTAATATTTACAACATATCCCTTTTTATTTGTTAGGAAACTAGTATATGTGGAGATAAAGTCTGTTTTGTGCATTTTTTTTTTCTTTTTTTTTTTTTTTTTTTTTTTTATAGAAATAAACATGCTTTCAGGATTAGTATCTGTTCTTCAATATTGTTTATTGTGCTCAACAATTTCTAGCTACTTTTTCGCATAAGGGAATGTGTAGGAGGTTGATAATAGGGTATGAAGTTTATATTGCTCATCAATGGTACATTGGGTCTTTCTAGTCCTGGTGAAGATCTCAAACATGAATTTTCTGATGTTATTTCACTCAAATTCTTTGCTGAAATATGGAGTAACATATGTCAACTGGATCAAGGCATATTTTGGATCCAATTCTTCAACATTTACCTTCTTTGAATCTATGATATATTTTACATTTTCTTTACCATATTGGTAAGTATAAAATTTGGAAAGTCTGTCGCTGATCTCGGCTAACCTTGTTACTTTAAGCTCTTTGTAAACACGTTCTTTGCCATTTTAGATATTAAAAAAATAATAGATAGAAACATAACACTTACAACAGTCTTGTTTTTTAGGGGAGGGTACAAAATACATAATTTTTTTTACCTTTCTTTAAACTTTTACCTTCATTTAGTTGGTCATTAAAAAAACTAAATGTATCCCTAATGGTAGCTCAATATACTTAGTTATAAGAATGTATGTCTGTCAACTTTGAAAGGATTAGGTGTAAAAATCACTTTACAGAAATGCAAATATTAAAAGCTGAAAATTTGTCAATTTAGATAGATTTCTAAGTATAAAACATTTTAATATTAGTTGTTTATAATTATAAGTTAGATACTTTAGTATTTAGTTGCTTTTTAAACTTGTAAAATCTCAAGAAACATTTCCTGGCATCTCTCAGAATAGCTAGGCTATGGATCTGCACCTATATCTTCACACAGGCCTGGGCAAGGTTGTTATGGGTGACTGGTAATTGCTCATGCTGCAAGTCTCTACCTCTTTACAAGACCGTTTTTTATCCAAAGAAAGAACAAGGTGCATTAATGTCACTGCAGGAGTTGCCAGAATGGAGTTAAACATATTAGAGGGATTTAAAGACTCTAGCTCCTGGTTTTATCACTCTAATATGACAAGTTACATATGTAATTAGAGGGTATGTTGAATTCAAAGTTTTCCTTCTTTTAGACTGGTTGCCTTTACTAAGGTTCAAGAGTTCAATTTACTCAATTTTCCCATACCTGTGATAGAAGAGATGTCTTTTCCAAACTGCTTCATCAAGTTTATTTCCAACCAATGATCACCATTACATGATATATGCACCTTAAAGACTTTGTGTTAATGCTCTTAGGAATGGCATGTGAATCTATCTCTTCTCCTTTCAACTTTAGGGAAATAGTACGGTAGATTGGATTCTTTAGTTTTAATTCAGTCTAAGAAAGGAAAACTGAACTCTAACCACTTTTACTCTGCATTAAGTTACCCAGTTGACTGGGGCTGTAGAATACATTGACTGCTTCTCTGCAGAGGGGTAAGACCCCCCCCTCCCAATGAGTGTCCTGGATATGACACTAAACAGTCTGATGGTGAGGTTCCAGCAATACTGGAGCTTTGGGGAATGTGGAGTACCCCTTCATTGTCATCGCTCCCAGGTCCACTCTGGCCCGGAGTGGTAGCACCTCATAGGGCCCTATCTATGGGTTAAATAGAACTAACAACATACTTATGCTAAACTGAATTGTTAGATTAAACTGAATAGCTTGAAATAGAAATGTTTTTGACAATTAAACCGTACTTACATTTAAACTACGTGCTTATGCTTATCTGAATTATTTGAAATAGAACTGTTTTTCGACATTAAAACTGTATTTACACTCAACCGAATTGTTACGTATAACTGCTTGAATAGTTTGAAATAGAAATGTTTTTGACAAACTGTATACTTATGCTAAACTGAATTGTTTTAAATAGAACAGATTATTTACATAAGAATGGATTTGGCATTAAATAACCGACAAAGGTTGATATGCCATAAAACCCAACAAATCAAACCAAACCATCTGCTTTAAGATTAACCATGCTCATGGTGGAGTGGTTGAGTATATCTATATATCATGTACACAAATTTCATAATTGAAAAGTAACTCCTTATTTTAAAATTCTTATTTCTTAACTATAATTTTTACTAGAAATGAATTATTATTTTAAAATATTCAGTTACTTTTCTATCACTTGGTATATAAATCAAATTTAACCGATAAGTTCAAAATTTCACCTACTAATATGAACAAAAAAATAGGAATATGTTAATACTTTTTAGTATTTTATAAAAAGTTTCATTGTAAAAATAATGTGTGTTTGTGTTTTAACAGAATTAAATTTCTACATATCTGGGTAGACATTTCTCCATTTTATCAAAATACATTTTAGGTATTCACTAAATTTTCAGTAGAAAATAGCTATTGTACTTTCAATGTTTTTAATTATTCACTTTCTAAATTTTCAAAATAAAATTCTTTAGTCATTTTATGGAAAAACAACATGTATTACTCAGGAATGTGTCACTCATTCTATTGACAGTGGGGAAATCCCCATAGCATAATTGTTAAAGTACAGGACTGCAGCCTCAAAATAAGTGAGTTCAAACGCCAATCGCACTTACATTCACTTTCAGATTAATAATTTTGGAAAGGGTATGAATCCCCTTATCCATCCCCCTCAGCTATGGGTTGAATAATATCACTACTGTTCGTCTTCTACAAGAATGGCTTTGGCATTAAATAACCCCCAAAAGTTGATGTCATTAAACGAAGAAACCAAACCAATCTATTGCCAATTGTTATGTGTGCAGACTATTGAAACTTTTGTCAAGTTGGACAGTTTAGTATGAATTTTTTTTTTTTTAATGATAAACATGAAAGTTTTCAAAAGAATTAGACATCCATTAAACATTCTAGTATGCTCTTTAAATAATATCCACTTGAATAGTTGTTATATGAAAATATTCACAACCTTGTTGGACTAATCAGTATAGAAGTTATTGAATTTAGGTCAGAATACCAAAAATGTTATACTTATATAAAATGTCAAATATACACTAGATAATTTCCATTTCTTTATAATTACTAAGTACAAATAAAAACTGTTATAAAGATTCAGCCGATTAGTATATGAATTTTACACTCACTCATTATCATCTCATTTTTATATTTATTGTTCCTACCATCATCATAAGAATAACCATTTTCTGCTTTATACTTTAAAGTAGCTGGTGGTGAGGCTTCACTTCTGGGGAGTGTGGAGTACCCCTTCATTGCCATTTCTCTTTGGTCCACTTGGACCCAGAGTGGTAGTACCTGTTAGAGTCCTATCTATGGGTCAAATTTTTCTGTTTGAAAATTATTAGTATTAAATAGGAATACTTGATACCATATGACTGTAAATTATTTGAATTTAGAATAGTTACTTGAAGCTATAATTATTTACTTGAAACCATATAACTGTGTGCAAACAAATAACTATTATTAGATAGAAGTAATTACTTGAAACTATGTAATTATTAGTATTAAATCAGAACTCTTGAAACTACAATCTTGTGCAAATTATTTGTATTAGATAAGAATACTTGATATCATATAGATGTGTGCAAAAAAAAACCTCTAAAGAAACAACTAAATAAAAAAAAAAATGTAAATATAAATGCAATTCTCTAATCTTTAAGCATAAAATATTCATAGGTGGGTTGACATGTTAAAATCAATCAATTCTATGCCTATTATGTGTATTTCCTCAATATTATTTTATATTTATTACTCCTATCCAGAAATATAAGCTTTCATATTTTCTATTTGAGACATATTAAAGTGACAAAAATGCATCCGGTTGGGAAGCTTCAGTTTTAAAGTACTGGGGAGTCACCCTTTCATCACCATGACTCCCAGGTCTACCTTGACTAAGAGTGGTATTATCCTTTTAGGGTCCCATCTATGGATCAAATAAATCTGAAAATTATTTGTATTAAATAAAAGTACTTTATAACTGTGTTCAAATTATTTGTATGAAGAATAGTTATGTTTGTTTACAAAGGATTATCCTTAGTTACTTGAAACCTTATAACTTTGTACAAATTATTAGTGTTAGATTGGAATACTTGAAACCCTATAATTGTGTAAAGAAATTATTATTACTATAGTCATATAAATAAGTGCATTTTTTTTTTTTTTTTTTTTTTTTTTTTTTGTGGAGTGTTGAAGTACCGACGCCGACTACGCCGATGACATAGCGATACTGGCAAATACACCTGACCAAGCCGAAACACTTCTGCATAGTTTGGAACGAGCAGCAGCAAGCATAGGCCTCCATGTTAATGCACACAAAACGGAATATATGTGCTATAACCAAACGGGGGACATCTCCACTCTTAAAGGAAGGAACCCCTCTTAAACTAGTAGACAAATTCACGTACCTAGGAAGCAGCGTCGAATCAACCGAAAAGGACATCGAAACGAGGTTAACGAAAGCATGGACAGCTATCAATAGGCTATCGACTATATGGAAATCAGACCTAACCGATAAAATGAAACGCAGTTTCTTCCAGGCAGCGGTCACATCGATACTGGTATATGGATGCACTACATGGACGCTAACAAAACGGCTGGAGAAGAAACTAGATGGCAATTACACAAGAATGCTGCGTGCAATCCTGAACAAGTCCTGGCAGCAACATCCCGCAAGACACCAACTGTACGGCCACCTGCCCCCATCACGAAAACTATTCAAGTTAGACGAACCAGACATGCAGGACACTGCTGGAGAAGCAGAGATGAACTCATAAGAGATGTACTCTTATGGATCCCCACACACGGCCGCGCAAAAGCAGGACGACCAGCACGAACGTACATTCAGCAGCTATGTGAGGATACAGGTTGTTGTCCTGAAGACCTACCTAGGGCGATGAACGATAGGGAGGAGTGGCGAGAGAGGGTCAGGGATATCCGTGCTGCCAGCACGATATGATGATGATAATCAAACATTTAGAAATTACTGAAGTTTCTGCATTAAATAACTGATAAGGATATGCTATTAACCAGACCCTACTGTGTATATGCGAAACATTTCACTACTCTATTGACTTGTTAGAATTTATAGATAATAATAAACTAATTTAAAAGTGAATTGCTGTTTAAATAGAAAAATATTTTTTTATTAGTAATATTCAGAGTTTTTGCTTTTTTGAGGTCAAACTATTAAAATACCATTAAGAAAATTTACAAATTTATCTGTATATCTACTAAAATGTATAAATCTCCTTAAAGCTTTTCCATGAAGGGGAGAATGCCAGAGAATTTTACAAATGGACAACTGTAGGGTATTTTAGGTAAAAACTGCATACTAGCACAACAGTTTTCAACATTTATTTATCAGATGTTATTGAGAATACGTTCAGATATGCTAAAAAGTATATACTTATCTAGAACATACCGGGCACTGACCTGTTCAACCTAACAAAGTTCAAATCTAAAACCAAAAAAAAACCCATTACAACATAAGGGAAACTGATGGTTTCAGATGATACAATTTCTCTTTGGAGGTATAGGACTTCACCATTGATTTGGCTTAATCAGCCCATAACTTCAGTCTATAGACCAACATGAAAAGAACTGAAGTGGTCTATCAGCCAACTGAAGGAGAGCGAATCAGAATGGAACCAATTCCCCAAGAGGGTAATGTTTTGAACAATGTCAGTATCTTGACAGCAAAGTGACAGGCAAAAAGTTGGATGAGGAACTTCAGAAAGACAAGGAACTTTAAAGGTATATAACCAAGATATCATTTTCCTTTTGGAAGATGTTATGCAAAAGACTATGAAAAACTCCAATATCCCTGTCAGTTAAATGCTAAGTGTACAGAGCTGTTGTAATTCCAGTGCTATTGTACAGTTCTGAATGTTAAATTCTCTCCAAAATTCAAGTATAAATGGTACATGCCTTCATCATGTGACATCTGCATGAACATCAAATGGTGGTAACATGAAATAAATGAGAAGTTAATGAAGCATACCAGTCACCATAGTATACATAATCGACTTGGAGAAATCTAAGATATATTCGTCATGTTACGAGATTAAAAAAAAAGACCATCACATAACTAGCTAGTCAGGTAACACAGTTGCCATGGTAAACTGAAACGTAAGATGTAAGGACGCTTTAAACAAAAGTCAAAAGACCTTCAAATACCCATGATTAACTGGTTCAAAATGATAGAGAATTACAATAGAGAGAGAAATTGATTATTTTTAACAGCGTATCAACCTGTCTGGGGTTATTTTATTCTTAGAGTTTAGGGAATTGCATACATTATACATTTGTTGTTTCTTAAGAGTTTAGCACATAGTTATAATATCAAGTATTCTTATCTAAAATTGCCCAGTCGGTTGGAGCTGTAGAATACACCAACTGCTTCTCTGCAAAGGGGTAAGAACCCTCCAATGAGTGTCCTGGATATGACACTAAACAATCTGATGGTTAGGTTCCAGTTAGGCTGGAGCTTTCGGGAATGCAAAGTAACCCTTTATTGCCATCGCTCCCAGGTCCACTCTGGCCCAAAGTGGTAGCACCTGATAAGAGTCCTATCTATGGGTTAAATAGAACTAAGCCGTGCTTCCTTCACTATACTGATTTTTGCATTTAAACCACGTAATTATGCTAAACTGAATTGTTTAAAATAGAACTGTTTTGACATTTAACTGTGTGTAAACAAAATCTGTACTTATACTAAACTGAATTAGCTGAAGTAGAACTGCTTGGCTAAGCTGAATAGCTTGAAATAGAAATGTTTTTCACAATTAAACTGTACTTACATTCAAACTGCTTACTTATCCTAAACTGAATTGTTTGAAATAGAACTATTTTCATAAAAATGGATTTGGTGTTAAATAACATACAAAAGTTGATACGCCATAAAACACAATCAACCAACCAACCAACTTTATCTAAACCAAATATGTAGATGGGACTTCAACAGGTACTACCACTCTGGATCTGAGTGGACTTGGAAGTAATGTCAATAAAGTGGTACTCAACACTTTCCAGATCTCCAGAACTGGAGTCTCACTATCAGATGCAATTTAATGTTATACCAAGGATATCTCACTTTTTTTTTGGGAGGGGTCTTACCCCGATGCAGGGGATACAATAAGTATATTCTAAGCCCTGACAACAGGGTGTTGAATCATTGTTTTTTTGTTTGTATTCTACTAATGAAATTAGATTACTCACCTCATTACCTATAACTTTAAATCACTAATAAATTTGATTTTTAAAAAAATAAGAATACTGAGATGAGTTAAAAATTTTGCAATATTTTGGTATCTCATTTTTCAAGTTACAACAAAAATAGCCTAGCATTCAAAATAGAGGCCATTGTGTTGTACCATCTGAAGGCAACTTTTCTGTCTCTCCTTTGATCTCCTGCTGATACCAGTTCTTGTCCTTTAAGGGACTGTAGAATACACTGACTGCTTCTTTGCAGAGAGGTCAGACCCCTCCCCAATGAGTGTGCTGTATATGACACTAAACAAACTGATGGTGAGGTTCCAGTAATGCTGGAGCTTTGGGGAATGCAAATCACCCCTTCATTGCCATTGCTCTCAGGTTCACTCTGGCCAGGAATAGTAGCACCTGATAGGGCCCTATCTATGTGTTAAATAGAACTAATCTACGTACTTATGCTAAACTAAATTACTTGAAATAGAACCGTTTTGAAATTCAAACTGCGTACTTATGCTAAACTGAATTGTTTGAAATAGAACTGTTTTTGACATTGAAACTGTACTATGCGAAATTGAATTATTCAAAAGAACTGTTTTGACATTTAACTGAGTGTGGACAAAAACTATACTTATACTAAACTGATTTGTGTGAATGAGAACGTTTTGACTAAACTGAATAGCTTGAAATAGAAATGTTTTTGACAAACTGTGTACTAATTCTAAACTGAATTGTTTGAAATTGAACTGATTATTTGTATAAAAATGGATTTGGCATTAAATAACCCACAAAGGTTGATATGCTATAACAGCCAACCAACCTTTAAGGTGAAGAACTCTTTCACAGAAACTTCTGCCTCCACTTGGTTATTTAAGTATCTCGAATACAGGAAATGAACCATGAACCAGAACAAATAATAATCTGAAAGAGTTAAGCCCAAACTATTTGCTGGGTGTGGCATCTGTTTGATTCCTTCAAGTTCCTGGAGTTTATTCTGTGAACTAGCATATATGTAAATATTGCAAAACATTTAACTCTCTCTTATAATGGATAAATAAAAAGGTATTTGTTATATGATAGTTGTAGTTAAGTATCTAAATCAGAAGGATTTTCATGATGCTATTTTTATATAAGCTTTTAGTTAATATCTGATTTATATTCAAAATATCATATATTCTCATTGCCCACTCAACTGGGATTGTAGAATACACCGACTGTACCTATGCAGAGGGGTGAGATACTCCCAACAAGTGTTCTGGATATGACACTAAACAATCTGATGGTGAGGTTCCGACAATGCTTTAGGGAATGTGGAGTACCCCTTCATTGCCATCACTCCCAGGTTCACTCTGGCCCGGAGTGGTAGCACCAGATAGGGTCCTATCTAGGGGTCAAATAGAACTAAACCATGCTTTTGAGAGTTTACTGTATTTATACTAAACTGAATTGTTCAAAATAGAACTGCTTTGACATTTAAACTGTGTACTTATGCTAAACTGAATTATCTGAAATAATAAAACTGTTTTTACATTTAACTCTGTGTATTGCTCATTTGGCTGGGGCTGTAGAATATACTAACTGCACCTATGCAGAGGGAAAAAAACATCCCCCACCTCCAATGAGTGTCCTGGATATGATTCTAAACAATCTGATGGTGAAGGTTCAAATAATGCTGGAGCTTTGGGGAATGTGGAGCACCTCTTCATTGCTGTCACTCCCTGGTCCACTCTGGCCTGGAGTGATAGCACCTATCTATGGGTTAATTAGAACTAAACTTCATACTTACTAAATTACTTGAAATAGAACTGTTTTGGCATGTAAACTGCATACTTATGCTAAACTGAATTGTTTAAAATAAAACTATTTTTAAGCTAAACTGAATTGTTTGAAATAGAACTGTTTTGATATTTAACTGTGTGTAAACAAGAACCGTACTTGTGCTAAACTAAATTGTTTAAATTAGAACAGTTTGACTAAACTGAAAAGCTTGAAATAAAAATGTTTTTGACAGTTAAACTGTACTTACATTTAAACTGCGTGCTTATGCTAAACTGAATTGTTTGAAATTGAATAGGTTTTTTTTTTTCTTTTTTTTTTTTAAACATTGAAACTACTTACACTAAACTGAATTGTTATATAACTGCTTGAATAAACTGAATAGTTTGAAATAGAAATGTTTATTTATATACAAATGGAATTGGCATTAAATAATCTATGCCAAAAAAACCAAACAAACAAGCAAACATATATTCTCATGACTTTACTGTCAACAACAACATAAACCTACAATCTATTTTCAGCTACTCTAACTCATTCCCATAAGGAGTCATTAGTCCATTCTTAAACTATATTTCCTATTGTTAACATTATTTGCACTATATAATCCATTTGGTATGTAACATAATCTAAACTTGGTAATTTTAAGTGGAAATGAATGTAATAAGTTATAGCAAATGATAAAATGTTTTTTTTTTATCAGAAATTATTAGCAACATATGAAAATATAGTAGGGAATAGTAACTTTATAATATAACAAATTTTCTTTTTTTTTTAAAGGATATTTATCTAACCTCTCCACTATGAGCAGGATATGGCACAAGGCTAATTTTTAAGTGACGTCTCTCTCACTGGTCCCATTAGCGATTGATCTGATCTTTCCCCCAGCTGTGGCTAAAATTGCAAGGCAGACTAGGCTCTGAGTAGATAAGCATAACGGTTATCATTGGAAATGGAATCTGCAACTCAAATTCAAACCTTCGACAAGGTTATTTGTGTTTCACTCCATGCTAATACTCTTGGGGGAGGCATGAATCCAGCTATGGATAAAAGGTAAGAGTAGATTGGATTCATTACCCTTGGTAAGGCAACCAGTCTAGAAGAAAGAAAACTAAATTCAAACTAATTGTCTTTATTACTGGTCCTGTAACCTAATTTGGTGGTAAGGGCTACTCAGGTCTATAACTAGTTTGAATTCAGATTTTTCCTTCTCCTAGACTGGTTGCCATACTAAGGTTAAAGAGCCCAGCCTGCTCTTTATCCATAGCAGGAGGAAAAAATAGTTGGATTTATACCTTTCCCAGGAATATTAGTGCTATGTGAAATGCAAACACTCATTCAGAATTTGAACTCAGGTCACTGAGTTCACTTCCTCTGATAATAACCATTGCACCACTAATGTCTCCTTTTGGTGGAGTACAGCTGGTTTAAATTTAGAGTTTTCCTTCTAGACTGGTTGCCTTACCAACACCAATGAACCAAGTAGGAGAAAGCTGAAGTTTAGAGAAAGTGTGACTGTATCAGTACTTTTAATCTTATATCAAAATGAACAGGGAAAACTAAAGTGTAGATTTGTTTCCAACCTACAAAATTTTTATCTATGTAATAGAATTTTGTTTGTTACTATGATGCAGCAAAATAGCGCTTCAGTGTAAGATTTTAAAGCCATTACTCTAAAATAACAGTAACTTAATGAATAAAGCAATTTCTAGTTCAATCAGGTAACTGGTTTTCAAATAATTTTTAATTAGGTATACAGAGAGATCTTGTTGATTCTTTGTCTAGTATAGGGTCACATCCATACCACATCAATAATGGTTTTGTAGTTCCCATAACAAAATAAAGTTCCTAGTCCAACAACCTCTGCTTTTGAATTGAGTTTTTTTCCCTTTTAGACTAATTTACCTTGAGAGTCAGTTCATTTTGCCATAATATTTACCCATAGCTAGGAAGAGAAAAGATAGATATATGACTTTGTTATTGGCACTAACACAGAGTGAAATGTTAAGTACCTTATCCAGGATTTGAACTCAGCTTGCCAATTTCATTTCTTTTAATTGTAACTGTTGTAATTTGGTTTGAAGAAATCACAAGTACCAATTCTACCATGATGTGAGAAAAACTAAAGTACAGATGCCACCCTTTTTATTTGTCAATAAAAAGGTGGTAGGTCTCTGTCTTAGTAGCTTATATCTAACTGGAGTCTCGTATCAGATTTATAACAGTTACCTTCCTGAACAATTGTGACACCAACCAAGTCTCCTAATTATATTAAAACCCTACAAACCCGAAAGAAAAATTGTTCAAGATAGATAACTCTAGGTCTATTAACTGTTAATTACTGAGTTGCTTCCCTTTTTCTTGATAATAAAATAAGAGAATAAGTCGAGTTTTATCTGCCATATTTATAGGATATCAGTTACAATACTTTGGTTTCTTTCTTTGTTTAAATGACCCATGAAGGTTGATATGCCATTAATGTTGAAGTCATCCTTGTAGAAGAACAGCAGTGATAGTATTTAACCAATAGCTTAGGAGAATAAGGGGGGGGGGTTATAACTTTCCCAAGGGCATTAGTCTAAAAGTGAATGTAATAGCACAACTGGAGTTTGAACTTGCTTACTACGATGTCTTTGTCCAACACATTGGCCACTCTTCCCTATCAATACTTTGATAATAATTAACATTTGCAAGAAATTATAATATAAATTCAATGAATAGAAAGTGACTTAATACTGAGCAGAAGCTGCCAAAATCAGAATTTAAACCAATTATCACAAAATGTTTCAAAGACATTGACAACCACTGAAAAATGCTGTCTATTAAGCCCTAAAACCAGACCTAGGAGAAAGATTGAAGCTATAGTCAAGAAGGAAAAACAAAACCAAAAAAGCAACCATACTGTTAGATTGTTTGGAGAGGGGTCGTTAGTGTGTATCAACCATCTACAAATTGCTAGCAAATATTTTAAGGCTTGCTCGTCAGTAGCAGCAGGAGATTGGCCAACGAGAGATGACTAAAGCATATATGAACAATGGCAAGCTATAGCCTTGGTATGTGTTCCAGCCTTGTTACTTAGAAGGTGTACCTTTTTGTATTGCACAAATGAAAACAAGATGGCTACCCGAATTCCAACACATACAAAGATTATTATGATTATTATTACATGGCTTCATTACAATAGAACTAAGCATATAATGTTTTTTAATGCAACAGGAAGCCGATCATCCTGTCAGTGGAGTTTAAAGTATGTACCCTACTGCAGAGGGGTAAGACCCCACAAAAAGAAGTGTCCTCTGGGTATGACATTGAACTGTATCTGGAGATCTAGGGAGTATGGAGTACTATTTCTTTGCCATTACTCCCAGGTTCACTTTGAGCTGGAATTGTAGTACCTGTTAGGGTTCCATCTTTGAGTCAAATAGATCTGTTTGAAAATTATTTGTATTAGATAGGAATATTTGATATAACTGTGGGAGGAAAAAGACTCTTAAGAAACAACTAAACACAAAAATGTAAATATGAATGTAAAATGTATGCAATTCATGAACCCCTGGGCATAAAATAGCCCCAGACGGATGGACATGTTATTAAAATCAATCAATCAGAAAGCAGACTTAAGAAGTTTAGTAGTAAAAATTTAAACAGCTTTCCACCAAAAAACATTTCAGTACTCTAGGTACTTTTAACAATGATCAACTATTTAATATTTTCTTTCATCTGTTCATTTCAGGGTGACAGAACGTGCAAATCCCTTCTTCGTTCTTCAGCGAAGAAAAGGATATGGAGGTGGAGGTCTCACAGGGCTTTTAGTTGGAACACTTGATACAGTTTTGGATAACAAGGTAAGTTGCTTTCATTCGTAAATGAAATTCAGTGATTCAAAATAAATGTGTATTTACCCAACCTCTCCACATGAGCAAAATGTGTCACAAGGTCAATTTTTACAGATTTGAATTCAGTTTTCCTTTTCCTAGACCAGTTACCATATCAAAGTTGGTCTGCCCTACTATTTACCAATAGCTGGAGGAAAACTAGTTCAATGTACAGGGTGGAACGATAAAATTGTCGTCCTAAAGAAAACAACACTCCAGCTTTATTTTAAAACTTTTATTGAAAAAATCAATTCAGGTAACTTGATTATATAGTAGAGCTGACATCTATTCAGTGTAGCCGCCTTCAGCCTCAATCACCACCTCGATACAGATCCGGAACTGGGAGCATGCTTTTTTCACAAGCGCCGGCGGGAGCTCGGCAAATACTTGGCAAATGGCGGCAATCAGGCCGGCTTTAGTGTTGTGGGAGGTCATGTTGGTGATGTTTTCGACGTATGACCAAACGAAGTTGTGAGAGAAGGGTACAAAGTCGTAGCACTCCTTTTGAAGCCAAGCCTGGGCCGGCGCCGAGTCCTGCTGCCACACCTGGGGTATGCCACTAGCCACCTGATTGCACCAGGGGATCACCACACTCTTCAGCACATCCAGGTACACTTTGGTGTTGACTTTCAAGCCGACTTCAAAGATGTGAGGTGGCATGATGTGGCTCTCACTTGAAACCACACCAAAGACCATAACCGTAGCCGGAAACTTTGTTTTCATCACCCTGAGCACGTCCCTGTTATTTGTGGCTATCCACATTTGCATTTTGA